>UNSF01000033.1:0-655000 GCA_900538255.1 Ulva mutabilis | reverse complement strand
CATGTCCATGCATGCACTCCCGTGCATTCTTTTGCAACCACCGTAACCGATGTGATGTGCAATGCAATGCCACAGTGCCGTGATGTGATGTGCAATGCCGTGCACTCTTCTGTAACCATGTAACCGATGTACATGTAGTCACCTGCAGTGCTGTGCCGCAATGCGGCACAGGAGAGTGTTGGAGGAGACTGTTGGCAGGTGACTGTTGGTGTTCACAAAATTGACGATAACAAGTTTTCGCTGAGAGCTGTTCACAGCTGCAGACCGGTCTGCAGCTAGAGGCTTGCGTTGATAAGCACAGTAACCGCCAACCACCGTGAGGCAAGGTGAGGGAGATGGCAGGAAGCTAGCACTGGCACCATGGTGCTGCATTGGCAATGCTGCAGGTGGTATTGTAGTGTGCTGCGTGCTGCAGTGTGATGCATGCTGTACAGTTCGGCTTGAGGCTCGAATGAACTGTGCAGATGGCCTGTGGGCTTCATGCAGGTGGCTGATGGTTTGGAAGGGGCTGTGCACAGCGTTGCACTTGACACAGCATTGCACTGCGACAGATCAAGGACTCAGCAGCGCCGTGGCAACAGAGCAGGCAACAGACAAACAAGCAAACCATGCCAGGGGGATGTGCACAGTGGCAGTGCTGTGTTGTGGTGGGCTGCAGGGATTCACAGTGAGCCCTACGCTCTGCACAGTGTACATGCACAGGTTTGTTGCCAATGAATCTGGCCAGATCCGCAGGCAGATCTGGTGTGAGACGCAGTCGGCAGTTGGCAGTTGGCAGTTGCCGGTGCCGGTGCCTCAGACTGGCAGCCGTGAGTGTTGCACACCCATGGGGTGTTGACTGTGTGTTTGGTGTGCGCGTGGCCTGCGTGGTACTGCGTGGTGTGTGAGTGTCTGCTTTCGCGCTGGCGCTAGTTCGCTCTGGCATTTGCTCGTGCGGCGCGTGGCCTTGGTGCTTACGGTGGCCGGTCTGTCTGTTTGCTTGTTGCCTGGTCTGTTGCCTCGGCGCTGCTGAGTCCTAGATCTATCACTGTGTATCACACCCATGGGGTTGTTTGGCCGCCGTGTTACCGTTTGCATGCAGGCGTGTCGCTGCAGCGCGCTGGCCTCGACATTGATACTGATGATTCGCACCTGAGACGTCATTCACAGGTGACACGTGGCGAGGTGACGCGCATGAGGCGTTGCCGAATTCGGCCGAATACAATTTACCTCTGGAGCTGCCTGTGTTACACGGAGCCTGTGTTACCTGCCTGCCTGTGTTACACGGAGCCTGTGTTACACGGAGCCTGTGTTACACGGAGCCTGTGTTACACGAAGCCTGTGTTACACGGAATACAGAAGCTGCTGTGTTTCTGTCTGTGTACGGCGCTCGGCCACGGTGAATGATTTTTGGTGCATTGCCATGAATCGTGCCTCTGTGTTCTACCACCTTGTGGAGCATACATCTGTAACGTTTCTCGCCTGTGTTACACGGAGCCTGCCTGTGCCGGAGCTCCGCGGAGGGTGAGAAACGTTACGCAGGTACACATGCTGGCCAAATGTGGCAGCGGCAGAATGCAGGCCTGCATGGCCATTCAATCGCCTAGAGACGTTCTCACACTAGAATCACAGACACGTTGTCACACTGCGCTCACTATGATCCTCCGCCGAGGATCATGCCTTGCCTGCGCGTCCACGAGTCGATGTTCAACAGCTGGCCGCATGGCCACGCGTGTGCACAAATGTACATCGAGCCAGCTGGCTCAATGCTCACGCTGGTCGGAATTGCGGCGCCAAGCTTGGAGCACAAGATAGAACAAACAATCGGCGAGGAAGCTGGTCTCGCTGCAACCCGAGGGTCTGGCAACACCAACCCGATTCTGCTCTCCGTAGTCGGTAAGCAACACCAGCTTTTCCTGAATTACCAATTCCCCATGTTCGAACAGTCGAAGACCGGATAGTCAACAGGGAGATGCACACGTATGAAGCCTGGCCGGAGCTACTAAACAACGCGATTCGCCGGACGCGCAGCGCGCCGCGGTCCTCGTGATCAGGCAGGCCGATTCTCGCATGTGCATTTATCCGCGACATTTTCCTTCATATTCTGAGCGGAAAGATGTTTATTGTCAAATGATCAACCTGATTGTCGTGATTTCGGGACGACCAGGCCGAGCACCACGCCCCCGTCTGTCCATCAACCGTCTCTGAACCACCCCACGTTGGCTTGCGCGAGGCCTTTTATTGCTTCGATATCAGTAATGATCGACATGATCCGCAATATATCAGGTGAGAGTGCGTACATGGCGAATAACAAGCCGGGCGCAATGGGGGTGCGATGCAAACCAGTCCCGGCCACATGCCCGTTCAGAGCGTCAGGGCGGAAAGGTTTTTGTGTATTGCTGAATATGACAAGGCTCTTCCACGTGACACGGACAACATCTTCACCCGATTATGCAGGCGAACTAGCCGTTCAGCTGCTTCCGAAAGAGACGACGCCCGTCGAGTGAAAACCGGTCGATGATGTCCGCTCATGGCGGCCATATGGGCGTCGTAGATGAAGAGACACAGCAGCCTGCTGCTGCTGCAGGCTCACTGCCTCCAGTTCAGTCAAGACGGGACGGCAGGGCCGCTGGTGCCCGCAGGACGGGGCTCGACACGATCGATGTGCAGGACGACTTTCAAAAGCAGAGCTACCTCCGGGGATCTGATCTCGAACGCGCCTGCTTCGAGAAGTATGAGGCGCTTAACTGGCACGCCAACTACACTTTCCGGCGCTGGGTGCGTGGACTTGCGGTGCACACATGCCCACGCGGCAGTCCTGACAGTGCCGGCATGCGGCAGCCCTCGCTGACGTGCCGCCTGGCACTGCGCCCAGCCATGCCGCATCGAGGTCTGGCATAGCCAGTGAGCTCAGCCATGCTGCATCGAGCCCACATACCGCTGGAGCTCCTTGCAGTGCTAATACCCACTGTGCAAGCTTGCTCAGGGATGGTGGCCACCTCTTGTCCGGTCCACCACCGCTCTCGCAGCACGCCTGCCTGCCCGTGTCAACAGGCCATGCACACGACGCATCCGCCATGCTGCAGCAGCGTGTGAGTGCCAGCCGCCTGACAATTGTCTCCGTGATGCGGCAGAGCAGCCCAAGGGGTGCCGGTGTGGCGTCAGAGCCACACACAACGCATGGTGCACAGCGCGGACAGTCACTTGCACATGCTGCACTCTCGTCGTGCCTGTGACCGTGCTGCGCGCTGTGCCAGTGCTGTGTGCCGCCGGCCCGTGACCGTGCGGCGGCTGCGTGTGCAGGGACGAGAGTGGGGCATTCGGGTCAACCCTGTGTCGTTCGGAGCTTCGGTGCTGCTGATCTGGGGCTTTGCGGTGCGCTGCTAGCCCCCGTGGCGACGGTCCATGCCGTCTCGATTTGCCTCAATGACTGCGTGTGTGATGCTGGATGTGGCAGCCTGAGAGGCGACATGAGTGCACGGTGGCAGCACTTCAAAGCAAGTGGTTGAAGCACGCCAGGACAGCTGCTCCTGCGCCTGCGCTGCGCGCTGCCGCTGCCAGCAGCGCAGCGCGCACAGCACGGCGCGCTGCTGCGAACAGCCGCTGACAGCATCCTGCTGCACCACTTGCACGCCACACAACGCGCCACTCGCGGCACAGCACGCGGCACAGCACGTTGTCGGTGCATGCTGTGCCCCTCCGGTCACCAGAGGCTGGTGGCGCCATGGCGCAGCACGGCAGCATGGCCGCGCAGCACGGCAGCATGGCCGCGCAGCACGGCAGCATGGCCGCGCAGCACTGCAGCATGGCCGCGCAGCACGGCAGCATGGCCGCGCAGCACTGCGACCACTGATAGCCTGCCGGTCGCATTCATTTTGTTGCATGCTCTGCCATCGCACGCTGCGGGGAACCTCCAGCAGCGCCGCGCTCTGCACGCTGCTGCCGCACAACCACCGCTGCCAATGCGGCCGCACGGTTTCGCTCCTGTCATACAATTGCCGCACTCGTGGCTGCACTGATCCGCATGTGCCCAGTGGTATTCATGCCTCACACTGTCCACGCTGCCACATGCTGTCCATCTTCCGAGAGCCAGCGCACAGCATGACCCCAGCGCCAGCTGGGCTGCTGCTTGCCGTGAGGGCTGCTGCGGGTCACATCTTCTGAAGAGACAGAGGCCTGAGTGCCGTGGGTGCCTGCGGGCGCCTGCATGCGGGTGAGCACCAACTCAGAGGCATCCCGGGATGCAGATCTGGTGCATGGTCGCGCCGAACGAGGCGCAGGCGAAGCTCGGGGACGTGCAGCTCTGGGTCAGCTTCACCTTCTCCTGGGTCTACATGCTCGCCCAGGTGCTTCCCCCCTCTGCTGCCGCATCATATGGCTTTTGTGCCTCTTCTGGCCCGATCTGTCGATCCCGCCCCGCAGAGCTGGCGAAGCGCACCCACGCCTCGTACGCACAGGTGCACGACGCAACGAGCCGCGGCCGACTGCTCGTCCATGCGCAGCTGCTCCCGGCTGCATGCTGCTGCACTTTGGTTGTCTTTTTGTGGCAATGCAGCGGCAACATCAACACAACAGGTTGTGATGTTGGCCGCCCCGCCTGGCTCCCCGTTAAACCGGTGCTGTGTGCCCTGCGTCAGCCGCAGCGGCCCTGCCACACAGCAAGGCCGCTATGCATGCTTCTATGGCGCCTCATTCACCCTGCTCCCGTGCCTGAGCTTGGGAGGCAGGCGAGGGCTTAGGATGACACATCAGGTGACGCCTGTGTTGCCACCAGCCAGGCAGCGTGCAACCTCGCCCCGCCTGTAGCTCTGCCAGCTCAGTCGTGCACATGGCGGTTGAGTTTGCATGTCGCACGGTTAATCTGCATGTCGCATGCTGGTGAGCAGAGTCTGTGTGTGCAGCAAGGATGGGTTGTCTTCCTCATCGTCCTGTACTTCTCCCGCCTGGGGGATTTGAAGCTGGGGCAGCCGCAGTCCGAGCCCGACTTCCCGACGACCTCCTGGTTCATGATGGTGCGCCCCTGCTGCCCGCCCAGCACGCACAGCAGGCCTGGCGGATGCTCAGCAGCCCGCATGAGCATTAGGCACTGGTTTACATGCATGCTCCACCGATGCAGGACTGTTGTAGAACCAGCACAATCCACGGGGGAAGGACTCCTGTCCCGCAAGCCTGGCCAGGGGTCCGGTCGTGACATGCAGCTGCGGCTGTGCCACGGGCAGCCTGTGATCCACGTTGCACTTGTGGCAGAGCCAACGCGTGGGACAGCGGTCACCGACAAGGGCAGCTCGACACAGAGCAGACTCTGTGTACGCTGCAGAGCTGTCACAGCCATGTTGCTGCTGGCTTACTCACAGCCCTGAAAAGTCATATGGAGCTGTGTGTGAGCAGAACCCTCTGTGCACACAAACGTAGCTTCGCACTGCCCCTGCACCCACCAGCTGAAATGGTGCAGCTGCCTCGTTCTGGTTCAACTGGTGAGGTGGTCAAGACCACATCTGCCTCTGTGCTGCTGTCTGCACCGCGGCCTTTCCCTTGCTCTGAACCTGCCTGCCTAGCAGCACCCAGGCAAGCAGCAATCATGTCCTCACCACGTATTACTGCAGCTGAAGTGTACTGGCACCGTGTGTCTTTCACTGTGTGCGTCCCTCATGCGGCTGAGAAGTGCTTCACATGTGGCGACGACGCGTCTGTGACACGATCCGTGCGCGGTATTAAACGGGAGCAGGTGGCACATATGCAATGCCGTGTGCATGCATGCAGATGTTCTCGGCGGGCATCGGTATCGGCCTCTTCTTCTTCGGCGTCGCCGAGCCGGTGACCCACTACGAGCCCTGCGGCGCGAACCCCCCCGCCGGCCGGGACTCGCAGTGCTACGGCAACCGCTTCGCGCAGCTGCCGGACGATGAGCGCGCGCAGTGGGCGGTCAACATGTCGTTTTTCCACTGGGGCATCCACGCCTGGGCGTCGTACTGCATCGTCGGGTTGCTGCTCGGAATCATGGTCTACCGCAAGTGCGCTGCGCCCTCGACTGTTCTGTTTCAGTCCGTACACGGCATTCGGCCATGCTTCATGTGTCTGACGCATTGCCATGCTTGCCTGCCTTTGTGTGCTTCCACCTTGTGGACCATAACGGTGTTGTAACGATTCACTCTCACCACAAGTGCCCCCGCCGCCCATCATGCAGCTGCTACGCGAGGCGACCGCCCATACTGTTGCTGCCATATACCAGCCTGGTTGACAGGCGACAGGTCACACAATGCACGCCCACCATGTTGGTGGTACAAGCGACTGCCCATAGTGTTGCTGCAGCAGCTGCGCGGCCTCTGGCCGCATGTAGTGGCCTTCCTGACTGAGTGCGTGGTGCCCTGCTGGCCTGGTGGGTGCGCATGTAGGGACGTCTCGCTTGCAAACGTGTCTTGTTCAAGAGACAAATTGCTTCGCCCTGTGTTTGTGTGGAGCTAAAGCGTCCTCGTGTAGCCGAAAGCTGCATTGGTGTTGCAGCTGGCATGCCCCTGCCGCTGGCTGCTTGGTCCGTCCAATCTGGCAGCCCAAGCCTCCCCTTGAACTCCCTTGCACGCTATGCTTCAGTGCTCTACACCGTGAGCGCAAGCTTGCTGGGACTGCGTTGCTTACTCGCTATCGCCCTTGCTGCGGGGCTGCTGCAGTCATCTCCGCGTGGCACACTAGATCGTGCCAATGCGGAGCCGTGATGCCTGGGGCGAGGTATGCGGCAGAGGACCACGGAACAGTCGCACGTGCGCTGCAGGGGGTTCTCGATGACGATGAAGTCCGCCTTCTACCCCATCCTCAAGGACAAGATCTACGGCTGGATGGGCGACACGGTGGACGTCGTGTCCGTTGCGACGACCCTCTTTGGCATCTGCACCTCCCTTGGCCTCGGTGTGAAGCAGATGAACTCCGGCCTGCATCGCCTCAACCCCGACATCAAAATCAGCACCCCCGTGCAAAGCGGCATCATCTGGACGATCTCGATCATCGCGACGCTGTCGGTCGTGACGGGCGTGCGCGTGGGCATCCGCCGCATATCGGAGATCAACTTCGTGATGGGCCAGTTCCTCATGATGGTCGTGCTGCTGCAGGACGACACCTGGTACCTGCTCAACAACTTCACGCAGTCCATTGGCTTCTACGTGCAGGTGCGGCGCGGCCCCCAAACCCGGTGCTTGAGCAATGCAGCATGCCTGGGGCATGATCGGTGCAAGTCGCCATCCACGCCTGCCGCCACCAGCACACCACATGCAGTGTTTATCATGAGCATGCAGCACTGGTCAGCTTCTGCGGTGCGTGCAACTTGGATGGCCTACAAATGTCAGCGTTTCTCTACGCAATAAACAGGCAATTATGTCGTGACAGGCTCCACTGTTGCATCTGGTGCTAAAATTGTGCGAATTTGTTTGGAAAACCCCAAAATTTTTTATGATTGCACTGATAAACACGGACATCATGTGCGGCCCCTGCTGACAGTGTTCCCGTGAGCTGCAGCATTTCATTCAGATGGGCTCGCACTGCGACACGTTCCAGAAGGCTCCTGCAGGTGCGCCCTTACACAGGCGCAGATGTGCTCTCGTGTGCCGTCACTCGTGCCCCATGTTCACTCTGCCCTGCAGTCATGCTGCGCCACCGCAACCCCCGGTGGCCGCATGTTCACGCTCCATGCCCCCCGAACTCGTGACTCAGGCCAGCTCCCTTCCTGCAGAGACTCTGGGCGGAGGCGTGCACGTCTCGGCGATCGCGCCGGACACGAGCAACTCCGGCCGCGCCTGGTTCAAAGGCAACACCCTCTTCTACTTCTCCTGGTGGATCGCGTGGTCGCCGTTTGTCGGCATGTTCATCGCCAAGATCTCGCGCGGCCGCACCGTGCGCCAGGTCATCAACGGCGCCCTCATGGGCCCGGCACTCTACTGCTTCATCTGGTTCGCCGTCTTTGGCGGCGCCGGCCTGCGCATCGAGCGCCAGGCCGCCAACCTCGGCATCACGTGCGCCACCGGCGCTGACGGCGACCCCGTCTATCAGCAGGAGCTCGAAGACGGCACGGCCGTGCCGCTGTTGGCGCCGATGCTCAACTTTGGCGGCCGCGAGTTTTGGCGCCTCTCTTGCCGCGGCGACAGCGCCATGTGGTTCGACGTCTTTGCAAACTTCCCGATGACCAAGTGCGAATCCCACACCCTTCCTCCCACACATGCTGCGCATGCTGTGGACGTCACATGCTGTGCATGCTGTGGATAGCACATGTTGGTGCCACAGCGCAGCTCTGCGCATCACGTGACTGAGCGACCTGCGCATCCATGCTGTGTGTGCTGTGCGTGCTGTGGAGCCCACAAGGTAGCACAGCACGTTGCTGAGCGGCGTGCACCCGCTGCAGTTTCTACTGGGGCCTGTCGCTGGCATCGCTGGTGCTCTACTTTGTGACGTCGTCGGACTCGGGGTCGCTCGTCATCGACTGCCTCACCGCCAACGGCAACCCACACCCGCCCGTCCTGCAGCGCGTGTTCTGGTCCGCGACCGAGGGCGCTGTCGCGATGGCGCTGCTCAAGGTCGGCGGCACCGACGGCCTGCAGGCGCTGCAGGCGGTGTCCATCATCGCGGGGCTGCCGTATGCGCTCGTGATCAGCATCATGTGCTGGGCGCTGTGGACGATGCTGAGCGCGGAGTACGACGCTGTGCACGGCATCGAGCGCGAGGTCTTCAACAGCTGGGCGACCGGCCTCATCGACGTCCTCGACTACCCGACGTTCACGCTGCGGCAGGCGCGCAAGACGGCGGCAGCCGTGTTCCTGCCGTTCCTCTTTGCCGCCAAGGGCGCCGCGTGGGCCGACGGCGTCGCGGAGATGCAGTACGTCGTCGTGTACGGCGTGCTCTTCTGCTCCTGGGTCTCGCTGCTCGTCTTCAACACCGTCATCCCCGGCCTCTGGGTCGTCGCCTGGCTGCTGTACCTCGCCTTTGCGCTGCACATGGCCTACGAGCGCAGCAACATGCGCCAGCTGCGGGTGCGCCTGCTGTGCATGCTGTGTGTGCTACTTGTGCCAACATGCTGAGCGTGCTGTGCATGATGCGCATGCTCTGCATGCTGTCTTTCATTGTGCTGCATGGGGTTTGCGGGCATGGTCTCGGGCGGCCGAGGCTCCGGAGTGCGCCGACATTGCACCGAAACTGTATTGCACCGAAACTGTATTGCTCTTGTGCTGCCCCAATCCGCTGGCTTTTATGGTGGGTACAATTGCAAAGCGGGCCATGCGCCCCCTGCTGTGATGCCCGGCTGCCATGCACTTCTGTGCACATGCACCGCGGCCGCTGTTCCCACGTCGCCTGACTCCCTACCTGACGCGCGTGCTGTGTGCTGTGTGCAGCACATCGGCGGCAACATGGCGAGCGACGCCATCCTCTCTGTGCTGCTCTGCCCCTTCATCGCCGTGCAGCTGCACGACGAGGCCTGCGTCGCGCTGCGCGATGGCACCTCCCACATCCACGTCTGCCACGACGGCCACGACGGCGACACTGCCGCCGCCGCCGTCACCGGCGGCGACCGTGACGCCCAAGCCGCCCTGCACCGCACCACCGACGCCCGCGGCTCCCCCGACGCGCCCAAGGCCCACACGCCCTCTCCGCAATTCGTGGTACCTGCGCAGCACGCGCAGCACGTGCAGCACGTGCAGCATGTACAGCACGCGCAGCATGTTCAGTATGTGCAGCACAACGGGCAGCACATGCATGTGCAGAACTTTGCGGATGGGGGTGTGATGATCTCGCCGCATGGCGTGCTTCGGCCGGCCGCGGGCTGCCCGCCCGGCACAGTGTTTACGCCGACACCTAGGCCGGCGTATACCCACTACTACAACCCCAATGGGGGCGCCCCGCAGTAGCACGCTGGGAGGCCGCAGCACGCGCCATGGCGTGTGCTGCGATGATGACGATGATGTGGTAGAGGACGCGGGTGTAATGCGTGATGGCGATGCGCGGTGTTAGCATGCATGCAGCCTGCCTGCGCAAGGCCATGCGTGGGGACGTGTGCACGCATTGCTACCGTAGCATGCGTGCTCCTGTCCACAGCAGGTGTGTGCATGGCGACGCGCTGGTAGCAGGCATGAACGCCATCACGGCGTAGATAGTGCATGTGTTATGTGTTTACATGTGAGTTTGATGGATATGGGCGAGTTGTTTTGATATACAACAACCATCGTTGCCGCCGCAACCGAAATGCGTGCCTGGCTGCACACGCGGGGTGGCCGTGGCGCACTGCCAGCGTCACAGCATGCATGCGGGGCACAGAGCTGTGGCTGCTGCGACTGGCCACCAGTGGTTGGGTCCATCTCTCACGGACAAGCTTGACTCTCTCCATGTGGCCCTGGGCACTGCATGCCGCCTGCGCTGTGCTTCGGGGGCAGCCGCTGCAGCCGGGCAGCCACTGCAGCAGTGGCCGGTGGAGTTGCAGGCATGGAGCGAGCAGGCGGGTGATAGGAGTGTGGCAGAGGCAGACAGTGTGGGCACGAGGTAGGTTGACCTCCGGTGGCAAGTGTCTTGACCGTGTCATGTTCGGGCACAGCGCGGCACAGCACGGCACAGCGTGGTAGGCCGTAGAGCTCAGGCAGCATGGTAGGATCAGGGCCGCACGAGAGGTTCGGGCAGAGTGGTGGTGTTTGGATGGATAGCTAGTTATGGCGTTGTGCTGCAGGCGGGCGGCGAGCTTTTGTGATGGCCGTGCAGCTGCGGCCGGGCTGCGTCGCCGCCGCGAGCCGCCTTTTTGTGATGGCCTGCGGTTCAAAAGCATGTGTTGTGGTCGCTCGTTTGGAGCAGCTGCAGTTTCTGTGGACAGCTGAAGGTTCAGCTGCGGGGCCAGCTTTTGGTGGGATTCGGTGCTGTGCGCGCACGCGCTGCGTGGGTTATGGTCGTTGGCAGTTGTCTAGCGGAGAGTGCGGGCCAAGGACGATGCGACGAGGCTTCAAGGAACCTGTTAGCTGCGATCAGTCAACAGGCTCAGGGCAGGGTGGCGGGTGGGCATGCGGTGATGTCTGCCGGGTTTGTTGTTGCTCCGGCTTTGTGGATTTGTATGACCACGTATCAACCCATGACTGAGCAGTTGGCCCTGTAGTGAGATGCGGCATGCCACACGGTTGTCTGCTGGCTAGCCAACCCTGTGCATCGCATGCATCGTGCATCAATGGCGAAGCTCTGACTTGTAATTGACCTGTGCTACATGCCTGGGAAGTGAGCAGAGGATTCCGGCCACCTGACAACATCGCTTTGGCTAGTTCGGTATTGCATGTGTGGTCTGAGTGGACTTACACCAATACAGCCGTACGGAACATGTCATTGCGTCTCAGAAGTCTGCAAGGCCGGGTCCAGTGGGTTTCGCAACAGCAGGGGGGGCGCCTGTGCTGCGCATGTACTGAATCGGTCCAATCCTGCCTGAGACAACATCAACAACTGAATCGGACGTCTGCGGACACGGAGCCCGGCGTTGCACATGCATGTACTGTGCGCCTCGCATGTCTTGCCGATATTGTTGCAGCCGCTGAAGCATCATGTTACACGGTGCAGACCAAGAGATCGAAAGACGGACCTATGTCACATCGCTGAAGCATTATACTACACAGTGGAAACCAAGAACCAGAAAGGAAGACCTGTTTCACATTGTGGCACATGGACTGGACGTGGTCAACTGGACTCAGTCGCCCCCCGGCACCCACTCAACACATGCATGCGATAGGCGGAACCTTCAGGGCAGTATACACAACACGGATACACAGCGCTGGACAAGCCTATATTGAAAATCCGAACAGATCAGCGCCGGCCGGCATGCGGGAGTCCCATGCCGGCAGTGGCCGCGCAGCAGGGAGCATGCGCTCCACTCTGCCCATTGACCATGCAGCATCTCAGGAAACGATGAGTATGCTGAGCGTGCTACCACGGCCAGCAGCTGTGCCGCTGCCTGCAGAGGCCCCCACACACTCCAGACTCCGCCCACAGAGGACCCTGGCGGCTGAGGCCGCAACGTGCTCACTGTAGCCTGTGGACGGACCGGCACGATGAGAAACAATAGAACGCGTTGAGAAAAACACGCTTGAAGGAAAGCATAGACATGTTGGGGACTAGACACATGCCATCATCTGTTCGGGCACCATCACGGCTCACCGCCTCAGTGCCACATCCTGTCGCAATCTGAAACCCTGTGGCCGCACCAGCCGTCGCCGCCTCAGCCACGCTCGCCGTGCGTCGGCTGGGCCCATGGCGTCTCTCAAAAATCATTCAACATGGCATACATGTGGCCACACTGCACCACATCTGCGGCCACTCATCAGCACGGGCTGCCCGTTTGCAATCACACCCGCTGTGCTGTGTGCTGTGTGAATTGCTTGACTGCTGCGGATGCTCCGGAACGCATGCATGCTCATCATGAGCACTATGCCTGTTGCAGCCAGAACCCCTGAACCCGTCCCACACACAAACGGTGCAATTTTTCCGGGTTGGGTCTCCCTGGATCGATCATTTGGTGGGGGTCACACGCCCACAAACGGTGCAATTTTTCCGGGTTAGGTCTCCCTGGATCGATCATTCGGTGGGGTTCACACGCCCACATCTGCCCCTTGGCAACCAGCCGGCGCCGACATGATCGCCTCGTGCGCGAGCCCGTCAGCCGCCGGAGCCATGTGCTGGTTTCTGCGAGAAACTGTCGGAGTGGCGGCTGATTTCCGACGGCAGAAAGCTATCGGCGGTCGGCGGCGGGGCCCCCAGGGAAGCCGCCCGGGTATGCTGTGACAGGGGGGAACACGACGTGCTCGTCGTGCGATGGCAGCCCCACAGACGAGGCGCCTCCCTGCGACGGCGTCGCCGGCGGGGCCGTCACCGCCGGCTGCGGCGCCGGCCGCTCGTTCTGCGCGGCCAGCGCCTCGTCATGCATTTGCACCGCGACGAGCGGGTACAGCACGACCGACAGCATTACGTCGGTGAGCACGCTGCCCTTGATATTCTGCAGAGCACGGCACAGCATGGCTGTCAGAAAACCCCAGTTTGACGGCGCCGGCGTGCTGCGCCGGCATGCCGTGCCTCACTGTGGCTCACCAAGCCTGTACAGCCCGCCTCGAACAGCGTGGCTTCACCCTGGTTGCCACAACATCAACGCATGCATGTCGACCGTTTGGATGGCAGCATGCTGCGGCACGCGTAGCGCAGCATGTAGCGGCACGCGTAGCGCACAGGCGAATAGACATGAACGCTGCATGCACAGCGAACAGGCTGTGGCTGCAATGGCAGGTGCATCAATGCCTGTTCGCGTGACGCAGCATGTGCGCAGCAGGCACAGCACGTCAAACAGAGCAGAACTAGATAGAGCGGCGGGGGCACACCCGGATGCTGCGGAGGTTGCCGCGTTCGTACGCCATGTGCAGCATGAACGCGAGGAACAAGACCCACCCGACGGCCCAGAGCCCCGGCGCGGCGGTGTTAAGCACCAGCAGCAGAGGCCATGCACAGAAGAGGACGCCGTACACCGCGAGGTAGTACTCGACGCTCACCTCGTCCGCCCACGCTGCGCCGCGCGCTGCGAAGTAGAACGGCGCGACCACTGCGGCCGCCGTCTTGCCGGCCTGCTGCGGCGTGTAGGTCGGAAAGTCGACAACGTCGAGCAGGCCGGTGGCCCAGTCCTCGTACACGTGACGGTTGAGGTGGTTTGCCCGGTCGTATTCCTCGCTCAACACGTCCCACAGCGCCCAGCACATGAAGCAGACGACAGCGGTGTACGGCAGCCCCGCGATGATGGACACCGCCTGCAGCGCCTGCAGGCCGTCGGTGCCGCCAGCCTTGAGCAGCGCCATCGCGACGGCGCCCTCGGTCACGGACCAGAACACGCGCTGCAGGACGGGCGGGTGCGGGTTGCCGTTGGCGGTGAGGCAGTCGATGACGAGCGACCCCGAGTCCGACGACGTCACAAAGTAGAGGATGAGGGAGGCAAGGGAGAGGCCCCAGTAGAACCTGCAGGCGCGGCCGCCGGTGTATGCATGTATGTGTGGCGCAGGCGACGCTTTCCTGGTGCAGCGCTGGTACAGCATGTCGAGGCATGCGTGTGTGGCCGTGTTGCAATGCAACTGATCGCGCTGCGAAACAGCACACGCACGCCGCGAATACGCGCAGGGAGTGCTTGTACAATAGTATGGTCATCAGCTGAGAGGTCAAGTTTGTTTATACAGTGAAGGCTTGGAAGTCCGCTGGCTGGAGTGGAGCCGGAGTGGAGCATGGAAGGTGCACACGTGGACGCACGCCTGTGCGCGGGGGAGGAGGCGGAGGGTCGGACGGGATTTGGGAGCGCACTTGGTCATTGGGAAGTTGGCAAACATATCGAACCACTGTTCAGTGCTGCTGCGGCAGGAGAGGCGCCAGAACTCGCGGCCCTCGAGGTCCACCATCGGCTGCGGCAGCGGCACCGCACGGCCTTCCGCCATCATGCGCTCAAACACAGAGTTCCCCTCCGCGTCCTCCGTGCAGGTGATGCCAAGGTTGGCGGCCTGACGCTCGATGCGCAGCCCAGTGCCGCCAAAGACCGCAAACCAGATGAAGCAGTAGACGACAGGCGCGGTGAGGGCGCCGTTGATGACCTCGCGCACGGTGCGGCCACGCGAGATCTTGGCGATGAACATGCCAACGAACGGTGACCACGCGATCCACCAGGAGAAGTAGAAGAGGGTGTTGCTGTCCATCCAGTTGCGATTGGCGGCCGTGCCGGCGGGCGCGAGCGCCGTCACGTGCACGTCCTCGCCGCTCGAGTCCGTCAGGGTTTCTGCACGGCGGCCCCCCCGTGCGCATTGCGGTCACCGTCGCGGCCGCAGGCGGCCCCGCTGCGCCCATGGACAGTGGCGGCAGATGGAGAGAATTCTCAAGAACGCGATGCATATCAATGAATGATCGGCGGTGACCACAGCAGAGGTGCACAGCAGAGGTGCACGCATGGGGGGTGGGGCGCGGGCCTCCGAACTCCGCTACTGCAGTCCGATCCGAGTGCTGAGGTTGTGCACAGACTGTAACTAGTGCCATGATGTGCTGCATTGGACTTGTTCAACTGGGCAGGGATAGTGTGATGATTCTGGTAGAGTGACTATCTACCAGAATCATCACAGATAGCGACAATGCTACCAGTGGTTGGCTGCCGTAACACATGAACCGTTGGTGCCTGCAACGCGTTGGCAAGAGTGGAGGTGGGAAACACACCCGCCGGCGCCATCTGGAAGGTGTCGCTGTGGGACCCGAGCTGGGCAAAGTACTGCACACACCCCCTGCGTGACCTGCCCGGAAACTCCCAAACTGTGTACAGCCGAAGCCGGAGGCTCCGTGCAGCGTGCTGCGCGCATGGGAGGCGGGCACACCTGGATGTAGAAGGCGATGGACTGCGTGAAGTTGTTGAGCAGGTACCACGAGTCCTCCTGGAAGAAGACGATGAGGAGAAGGAACTGGCCGATGAGAAAGTTGACCTCGGAGATGCGGCGGATGCCGACGCGGATGCCGGAGACGACGGACATGGTCGCGAGCGCGGTGACGACCCAGATGATGATGCTCTGGTTGGTGTCGTTGACGGCGATGGCCGGGTTGAGGCGCGCAAAGCCGGCGTTGAGCTGCTTGACGCCGAGGCCGAGGGACGTGCAGACGCCGAAGAGGGTGGTTGCGACCGAGAGGACGTCAAGCGTGTCGCCCATCCAGCCAAAGATCTTGTCGCCGATGATGGGGTGGAACGCGGACTTGAGTGTCATCGGGAGGTCCCTGCACCGGGGGGCCGTTGCTGGCGGCGGCGTGCTGCGGGGTGTGCTGTGCTGTGTGGTGTGGTGCTGGCTAGAGTGTGTTGCTGGACACGGTGCGCAGCGATGTGTGCTACACTGTGTGATAGATCAAGGCCTCAGTAGCGCCGAGGGAACACAGCAGGGAACAAAACAAAACAAACAAACAGTCACAAGCAGCACGGTCACCGGCGTTGCTGATGTGTGCAGGTGCAGCATTGCGGTCGTAGCTGAACGACCGTGGAGGATTACAGCGCCACGGCACCGGCGCCTGCGAGTGCTTGCGGTGGAAGCAGTGTTGGGGTGGTGCGCTGACGCAAGGCCATGCAGTTGTGACGCAAGGCCACAGGGAGTGCTCGCACTTGATCGCAGACTGGGATATGCGTGTGGATTGGTGGCTTGGTTGCGCGGATGAGATATGGCCCGGCACACACCCACACATGCCGAGGCCTCAGTGGAGAGACGCATGCGCAAAAACAGCGGGAAACTGACTGACCAGGTGTGCCTGTGGGCGCGCACGGTCGTGCACAGTAACTGCCAGATGCAGCGGGGGCGCAGGGTGAACAGCGCGGCATCAAGCTTGCGACCGCATGCCATGGCCAGTCACATTTGCGTTGCACACCGCAACACGCGCCGCAGCAAACTTGCCGCACAGTGGCACAGTGCAGTGGATGCCCATCAGCTGCTGCATTCTCTTGCGGCGCTCACTCTGGTGGTGTTGGTTGCCCATGCCCGTTGTTGTACACATGCAAATGCCAGCTTGACTGCACGAAACACTGATTGACTGGCAGTCATACAGGCAGTAACATTGGAGCACGTGCTGCCAATTGCCAAGCATCGCGATGCCAGGAGCAGGGCTCATGCCATGCTATGCTGTACTACGACTAGTGTCAGAAAGGGCAGAATTAACACGCAAGTACTAGTAGCAGCGGCTGTTCGTGCTCTTCACTGCCCGATTGAGTCTGGCGTGATACCTGATATATTTTTTCCAACCACCGAAATCCAACCCTCACGTCCGCATGCGTGCATGCGCATCGCCGCAGCCGTGCACTACGGTGCTGCGGGGACCGGGGGGGGGTCGGTGCGCACCGGCGGTAGACGACCGTGGCGAGGATGAGGCCGACGATGCAGTAGGCGACCCAGCCGTGCACGCCCCAGTGGAAGAATGCGAGGTTCATCGCCCACTGCGCTCGCTCGTCCGCGTGCAGCTGCGAGTAGCGGTTGCCGTTGCACGCCGACCCCGGGCCGGCGGGCGGGTCGGCGGCGCAGGGCTCGTAGTGGTAGATCGGTTCGGCAACGCCGAAGAAGAAGAGGCCGATGCCGATGCCCGCCGAGAACATCTGCATGCATGGCGGTTGAGGGGGGGGGAGTGGGAGGGCTTGTGGCCGGCAGGGGAAATGCAGGTGCGACCGACCCAGCGAGGAGCCCAGGTTGGTGCCCTCTTCTGGCTGGCAAGCCAGAAGAGGGCATGCTTGGCGGTCTACCACGCTACTGGAGCAAAAATGCTGTTGGAGTGAAAATGATATTGCAGCGTAAAGGAGGGAGGGGGGGCGCTATGCGGAATATGTGCCCGCGGGCACTGCAGCTGAGTTTAGGCAGATTGTAATTAGGCCGGCACAGAGGCACCCGGTGGGCCTTGAGTCCGTTAGCTGCACGTTTGCATGGGTGTGTACGGGCATGCGGCTTGCTGTAAGATAACTGGACAGTATCAGTGGGCAGGCACGGCATGTCTGCTGGAGGAGGCGGGGGGGGGGGGGGGGTGGTTGCACCATCATGAACCAGGACGCGGTGGGGAACTCTGGCTGGTCGTGCGGCCGCCCAAGCTTGAGGCTGCCGAGGCGCGAGAAGTATAGGAGGATGAGGAACACCACCCATGCTTGCTGCATGCATTGTATAGCGTCAGGCAGCTGTACAGTTGGTCGTGCAGCTGCCCAAGCGGGTCCGCACGGGCATTTGCAATTGAGCGGGCATTTGCAATTGAGCGGGCATTTGCAATTGAGGGCACGCTAGCAGAAGTATGACACATGTTCTCTTGAAGGGGAAGCAGTACCATGAAGCAAGATTGTGAGAGTGAAGGCTGCGGGAGGGCGCGTTCTTGTGGTGGTGCATACCTGTGTGAGCATGTATGCCCAGGTGAATGTGAATGTGACCCACCGCTTGACGTCTTGGAGCCTGGCGTTGGCCTCGGCTGGAGACACCATACACCATATCTGCAGTCCAAGCAGGTGTCCTGCTCAAATGTGTTGGTGCGTGTTGGCGCTGAACGCCAGGCTGGTGCGTGGCTACAGCCTGTATAGCTCCATGTCCGGTCTAGGATTCACGCCGGCTCATGATATCAATATAAAGCCAAGCTGAATATATGCAGTCTAATAACACGACGTGCGAGCATGGGAGATGCAGTCATAAACCCCGTTTAAGCTCACTAATGTACATGCCGCAGGGAGGAGCCTACAGGTCTGTAGGCTCCCTGCAAGCCATATGGTATGTCGCTTTGATCACGCGTCTTTACGTACGCATTGAGCACGCGGCGAGCAGGCCAGGAAATCCGCGACATGCAAGCAGCCCCTAATACATCCGGGATAAGTCTGCCCGCAAACGAGTAGCGAGTGCAACAGTTGCAGGCGGCGACGGTTGCAGGGGCACGTACCGCGAACGACCAAAAGAGAAGCACGGAAGCCCCAAATGATACAGGGTTAACCCGTATGCTCCATCGCCCCTGCATACACATTGCCCGATTCTAATGTGACTCGTTCGCGCCGTTGCTGACCTACCTGGGCGCCGCACAGTTGCGTTCACACACGTGTGGGGCGTCCGTAAAAGTCGAAACGCACAGCTTCCTTAAACAGGCTGATGGACCAGTTCCTCCGCTCATATTTCTCAAAAAAGACAGTTTCAAGATCAGTTGCTTCAGATGTCATTGCTTTGCTTGCATTCTTTCGTCCCTCTGACGCTCCTGAGTTGAACCAGTTCATTTGTGATACATTCCCTGCGCTACCTGGAACAGCTTGCTCTTGCCGCCCCGAATCCATGCCCTGCCTGGCATGAACGCTACTTCTATTAGACATGCGAAGCAGCCGACACGGAGACGTCGAACTGCCGCGGAATGCAACTGTGGTGTGGGTTTTCTGAGGGGCTCAGTGCGCCGAGAAGCAGGCTCGAACGCCACCGATCCAACCGCGACACACGAGTCTTGAAGCACCAAACAATCGCTTAGTGACCCAAACTCGAGATGGAATGGTTCTGCGCCCAAGATGGTTATAGATCTGCGTTCGCGTGCGAGAAGATCCGTCGAGCACATACAGATGGCTAACTGTGTCACTAGAGACTCAACTGGGGCAGATTGGCAACGCCGTGCCGCTGATCAGTGTGTTGTTCGACCCGCTTGATGCTATTCGTTCCGTCGCATGGCGCACTTGTGTGTTTTTGCTCTTCACGCGTTATATCGAAGGCTGAACTCGCGGGCTGAAAGACAGGCACGGGCGCCGCATCCACGTGGAGCGATGGACGTTCCAACTGGATGCTTACGTGAGTGATCCTCGTTTGAACAGGAATTAGAGCATCTTGAACCCGAAACGCGTGCATACGTGGTCGCCCGCATGCGCGCGCAAATGATCGATGCGAGCACACAGCCTTGCGTAATGTACAATCAAACCCGACACGATAATATCAGCACGCAAGAAGATGGTATGATTAGCATCACACGCTTGACCTCGCTTTCACGTGATGCTTTAATGTGCACACGAAGAGCGGCGAGTGCATCACGCCACTGGGGCGTAGTCATCTTCGCCATCAAGTCGAAAATACTGTGATTTCAAGTGGGGCTTTTCGAATTGCAGACTTGCACAGCAGATTTTCTTTTCTTCAATGCGGTCCTCAGGCGCGCAACCTCATGAGGCCTCACCGTGCTCGTGCACTCGGAGATCTAGACATGTATACATATGTACATGGCTCTCGTATGCTCGCTTCCTGCGCAAGTGCGGTAAATTCTGCTCTAGTCGACGACTATGATGATTCCAAAAGCTTCTGCATGCGCTGTATGTGCCCTCTGAGGTCGCTGTATGCGCGGCCCCGAATGAGGCCCGCAATGATGCACACGGTGCCACATTCCCCGCAGTTGGTTGCGCACGGGACCCGCGGCCAGTTCATTGCAGCGCTCCATGCGAATTTGCACAGATGTACGCGCTGTCGACGACAACGACAAGTTCAGTCGCTGTGTCGCATAGATGGGTAGGCACAGAGCGCTGGCGGCCCCCAACCTAACTTTCAGAATGGGATGGGGCCTGCCTACACGCTGTCCCACCTCGTCGCTGTGTCCCAACTCGACTTACACTGCACAAACATGCCTGAGACAACCTCTGCGGCCACACCACCCACCACAACGGCTCTCGCTGCCAAGCTTTGCTTCAAGGGGCCACAGGTCCAGAACCACACCCTGTGGCCCACTGCACAACCCTCGCAGGCCACGGGAAACACACGCCAAGCACAGCACTTCTGCATCTAACCCATCTACCTCCCGCGTCACGCACGGCCCCGTGTACCCCGCTCACAGCCGCTCACAGCTCCGCCCCCGGCCCGTCTGCCTCATACTCGCCATCCACCCCCTCCACCTCGTCCGGCGCGGTGAGCGCATAGTACGCAAGCCACACCATCAGCAGGATCGGCAGCAGCACGGCCACCCCGAACAGCACCGTCGTGCCGCTGATGCCTGTGACGCGCGCGCCCAGAAGCTTGCGGTCCTCGCGCATCGCGGTCTGGACGTACTGCTCCGCGTTGAATACCGTCTGCCCGACCTGCAGGTCAAACTTGTCCGCGAGCGGCAGTAGCGTCGCCTCCGCCGCCTCGATCTCCAGCCCCTCCGCTGCCATAGCACGCAGCATCGGCACCAGCTTGATCCACGTCTCGAGTTTCGTGTCCCCTGCCCACTGCTGCGTCGGCGTCTGCCCGTTCGCGCCGGCGGCGCCCCCGACAGGCGGCGGGTCGGCACGCAGCGTGGCGATGCCGCGGTCGAGGCACGCCTGCAACGCACCCAGGTCGGCCTGGGGGGAGCCCGAGAGGAAGGACTCCACGTGCGCCGAGGTGAGGAGGATCATGATGCCGGCTTCGGAGCGCTTGGACAGCGCCTCGGCGTGCTCCACCGCACCCTCCAGCGTCTTGACCGCCTTGTCAAACTTGCGCTGCACACACCCGGCCTGTCAGCGCACAGCGCACAGCGCGGTGCACAGCGAGCATGCATGCCTCGCACACGCCACGGGACCGCTGCTGCTGCGGCCACACGCGCAGCACGCATCAAGGCTGCATGCATGCTGGGTGCCCGGAACCATCGCTCTGCTGTGAATGCAGTGCCTGGCGCAAATGGGCCGTCTGCCTCAGTCGCACGATGCGAGCATGACCTGTCTCGATTCGGCATTTCACTTTGGCCACACAACCAGACACTGCTGTGTCACAGCAAGCGGTGACACGCAGTCATGCACGGCAGCCGCGGCGTGCGACGCAGCCGAACCATTCGCAGCACATGCTGTGAAGAGCAGCAAGCGGCTGAGCAGCAGCGACCCAGCAGCGCACTCAGGAGCGCCAGCAGGAAGACACCTGGACGGGAAAAGCCTATGGTAGAAGACTCACCCCCTCCCTCCAAGCGCCTCTATACGGCGCTCCTGAGCACAGCTGCAGGCGGAATCGGAGAGGGGAGGGGGGGGAGAAGCGCACCTGCCGGCTGTAGATGTTGGCCTGTTTCTCACGCCACCAGAGGTGCAGCCGGTCCGCAATCGACTCGATCGCGTTGGGGATCTTGTTCCCCGACGCAAACTCCGCGACCGCCCGCAGCTTGCTGATCGTGTCCTCAGCTTTGCCCCACCGCCGCAGCTGCGCGGCGCCCTCGATGTGGGCGTGGCTGAGTGAGAACATGAGCGAGATGCTCATGCCGCTCAGCGGCAGCTCGTACGCGCGCTTCAGCAGCCGCCCAAAGTGCTCCACGCCCGCGTCCATCCTGCACGCCACCACCACCACTGTCATATACACGCACAGGCCACTGGCGAGGGCACGGAGGTGCCGACACACCCAACAATGGTCACTCACAGATGGCAGAAGGGCTGTACCATGGGACCCCGACTGGAGCAAGCGTGCGGTTCAGAACAAACCAAACAGCGTGGGAGGGGCGCACTGCTGGTCGTCATAGAGCTGGTACCCGCTCTTCATCTCCTCCCGGAGCGCCTGGATGCCCATATTGGCCTGCTGTGCGTTACTGGCCACCCGCAGCCCAGATGCCGACTGCGAAGCCCCCGCCTCCTTGTCCGGCACTCCCCCGGGCACCAGCCGCACCCCCTTGCTGCTGCCAGCCTTGCCCGCACCGCCCTCCGCCGCGGCCGCCACCGCTGCGCGCTGCTGCTGCTGCATGCGCACATGCGCCTCCACAAACTGTTTGAACCGCATCTCGCAGCCGTCCATGATTCCTGTCATCTCCTGCATGCACTGTGTGCACACACCGAGGTCGAGATTCCGGGTGATGAAGCCAGTCATCGGCTTGTCCTGGAGAGCTGCCCAGCACTCGCGCGACCGCTTCAGCAGCCGCTCGAAGCCGGCCCTGTCCTCGGCCTTGCAGGCGTCAAAGGCGAGGGCGTAGGTTGCGAGGCCCTTAAGCAGAGGGTCGGACTTGTGCTCGCTCTCGTCGTCCGCCACGGCCGTCCAGTACTTGGTCCGTTGTTGGTGGTTGTCTGGTCTGCATGCAGCCTCACGAGTCATGGTGAGACCTCGGAGGCAGGCTGCACACTCAGGCAGAGCAGCGTGGCAGGTGCCGATGAGAGACTGCAGTCCTGGCAGCAGGAGCAGGGTGGGCCCAGAGCGTGGCCAATATGCAATGTATGCTGCCCATGAATCCATCAGTGGACCCGAGCTTGTGCCTCCGAGGCCGGTTGGACCGTCATGCCAGGCTTGGTAGCTGGTTGAAGAGGAAGTGGTGTTGCTCATGCTGACAGACTGTCCCAACGGCACAGGGGCAACACAGGACAGCAATGAGAGGCAGTCGGAGCAGCGGCAGCGTACGTGTGCCTGAAGGCGAATCCGAGCGCCACACGGGCCAGGTTGTACAGCTTATAAGCTGTTGACTTGTCCATATTGCCAAGCATTTCTGGCTTGCTGCCCAGCGCCGTCTCAAAGAACTGGTTGGATATCAACAGGAAGACCAACGCATCCATGCGGTGGATGTGCATCTCCTGAGCGACCTCTGCACCAAGCTGGATCGTATTCTCACCAGGTGGTGGCCGTGGTGCCTTCTTTACTGCTTCCATCTTGATCTCCTGGGCACGCACCAGGCCCTGCTGCCCAAGCAGAGAGGCCCAGCCTGCACTATTGTGTGATGTATGGGGTATGCGAAACGCGGACAGCAACAAATATGATCAGTCGTGTGATAGGTTTACATGAAGTACGCACTTGCTGCACCTGGGTCATCTGCACGCTTGGTCATGTTCTTGATGGACACGAAACGCTTGAACACTTCTGACGCAGAGTTTGGATCAGCCCTCATCGTCTCTCCGAGTAGATCAAACAGCGTTTGTAAAATCCGGATGTCGATCTTGCGCGTGTTTTCATCGGTGGCTTCACAGAACTCAGTGTCCACAATGGTTTGAGCGAGCTTATCAATGGTGTTGTCGAGAACAGGCTTAACTTTCTCGTACAATGCCCGACCTGCTGCAGATAGATTGGGAGGAGGCACATATGGTCTGGATGGTATTGTGATCTTTTGCATTCCGTTTGGCGCGCCATTCGATGATGACGCCGGGGCTGCCGCTCCGGTCTCAGCCGCAGGTACAGACGCTGAAGCAGAAGCAATGACTGTGCTAGCTGCACTACCGCCGGTCGAACCCACCGGCGCGATTTGAGGTGCCACAGGCGTGAGATCAGTTGCCGCTACGCTCTCGACCTGTGGTTCGGCCTTGGGAGCGTCGGACCCCGATTTACCTGCGCAGCAACACCCAAGATGCTGAAGTGTACATATGAGATTTGCTGGAGTGCCGTATTACCCGCCAAGGCCCACAGCGACGAGAGAATCACTACTGATCTTGCTGTCGCAGAGTCAGGCGGCCCTTCGGGGCATCCGTGTTACGTCCGATACATCAATACACGTGGTGAAGAGGTCATGCATTCAACTGCGCTACTCAAGCACCTGGACTCACCGTTTCCGCCATCTTTGGACCGATTCTCGTTTGCAAGTAGGAAGCACATTTTCTTGTGAGTTTTCCAGTGTTCACGCTGGCAATCTCGGCTGCAGTACACGGTCACGAAGCACCGACCACACTTCTTAAATGCGTCCTCTGTGCCACAGTTGGCGCACGGCATGGCTTGCGGCATGGCTTGCGACATGGCTTGCGAATGGCAGTACCAGGCTAGCGCGCTCACCACAGCGCAACAAGAATTGTCGAATTCTGATACTTCAACGCACAGACTCAATTACAGCGAAAGGTTGATGGTGT
The DNA here is from genome assembly GCA_900538255.1 of Ulva mutabilis. Taxonomy (NCBI): domain Eukaryota; kingdom Viridiplantae; phylum Chlorophyta; class Ulvophyceae; order Ulvales; family Ulvaceae; genus Ulva; species Ulva mutabilis. The sequence goes on along the minus strand of UNSF01000033.1, from coordinate 630,783 downwards.
TCAGATAAGAGCAGCCCAGTGGCATGCACGCAACACGCAGTGTGCAACAAACAGCAGGCAACCCAACTGGACTCAATGCCAGCCTTGAATGACGCGACTCGCAACCAAATCTCAATGTGTGGAGGTTTTGAGGAGCTCCACTGAGCTCGGGCGAGGGCGCCTGGGAGAAGGTGTGATCGCGAAGTATTGGCATGCACAGCGAGCGCGGCTGTCGCAGGTGAACCTTCGAGCGCAGAACACTGGCTGCATGTCACTGCGTATCTCGAGATACGCAGGTAGTGTAGTGAGAAACGTCACAGACGTAGCATTAACGAAGGCTTGCTTTGGTGTGAATATGGTTTGCATGGTGATACTGAACGAATATAAGCATAACAGGTGGGTAGTGACCGAGTACTACTTGTACGCCCCTTGCACTCACACCAAAACTCGACGCGATACGGCGCCGCCAGTGCCCTTCGCGCCCCTCCCTCAGGCTCCTGCCAGGCAACCGGAAGGGGAGGGCCGGTACGCGATGCGCTGCGGGAGGCGGGCGCCCCCGTGCTCTCATGGGCGGGGGGGGGGGCTCGTGCTGGAGTGCTCGCGTGGCCGGCCGTGGTGGGGGTGCAGTTGGTGGGGGTCCGGTGGTGGCCGGGTTTGCTGGGGTGGGCGGTAGTCCGCGGTGTGGCAGGTGGTTGCTGTGGGGGGCTGTGGCGTGGGTGCCGCGATGGTGGGGTGCGGGAGTGCGCGTGTGTGTAGATGCGTGGGTGTGGTTGTGTTGGTTGTGTAGGTCCGTTTCGACTTTTCGCCTGAGACAGTTGCTGCTTGTTGCTGTCTGCCTTCGGGGGGTGTTGGCCGTCTGCTTTCCTGCTGTTGCCCTCGCTGCCGGGCTCTTGCTTTCATCTCCGTGCAACACCCAAAACTCGATCCGAAGCCTCGAGCGACCACCCGCCGAACGCTGCATGCGCGCCAGTGCACACTCGACTGTGCATATCGTCACAACACACCAATCTCGCAAAAGTTGATACAGCAGCACAAAAAATATTGTTTCTGAACATGGTTTGCTAGTTGTCGAATGCTATGTCGCAGCGACGCCGCAAATACGTACAAGACAGTGCCTTGCTGGGACTCGGGTCACGCCTCGGCACGCAGCTGCATAAGAGTGGCTGGCATTAACAAGCCGTGTATACTGCAGCTGCACGCCCGCAGACTGATGCTTCGAATCGGGGCACCATGTTGATCGTGTCCGAGCGTGAACAGCGTGTCCGAGTTTAAACAGCGCCATACCTAGCTGTGCCATGCACGCGAAGCGGAGCTCCGCGCAGACTGCATATCGCATGAAAGACACCACGGGAGCCCCTAACCTCGCGCAGACAAGGTGGTTATTGTTTTTGACGTTTTTACTGCGTAAAGCCAGCCTTTTCTCGTGTTTGTGTCTGCAATTGGCGTGCTCCAAGCCATGGTACGCCGGGTTCGGCCCGAGCACACGTTTGTCAATATAATTAGTAGCTACTGATTATATGAATACACGTTGTTACCAGATCACAGCGCTCAAACGCCCGCTAAAATCACCTTGAACCCCCACGTCCGTCCGCAGCAGCGACTGATGACCAAGAGCTGAAAGCCACATCACACAAAGGTCAACTAATACATTGATGCTGTGGCAGTTTTGTTTGCCTTATCCTAGTTCTCACCTGGCACACGCTTCCGTGGTCCCGCTTTGCTACCTCTGCCTTTGGCCATGCCTCACCTCCACGTATACTGCCGTCAGATCGCAAGATCAACTGCAAATCCGTCACTCAGCTCATTCACGTCCGTGTCGCCGTGCGTTTCACAAAGTCTGGCCGGGATCGGCACTCGTACCGGCAGTCAGGCAGCGCCACTGGTCTCGCCGCTCTGCCCCAAAAGCGGCTCCTCCAGAAACGACCCGAAAGCCTTGCAGAAAATTATGGATCGGTTGTTTGAGCAGCTGGGGCCAAAGACATCACGTTTGGTGTTGCTATGGGGTGCCACGTAGCCGTCCGCTCAGGCCTGCATAGGCGATACTGAATCAAGTAGAACATGCGCCACAGCCCTGGACTGAACAACACCAGGGCTGTCCAGCCATGTCGTCCGTTTGGCCTGGCACACACGGAGCAGACCTGCCCTTCTAGAAGGTTCTCATCGTCATTTCGCGCGCGCGGTGAGCTCAGACGGCCTTGCGCTCTCGCACACAGAACGAACCTCGCAAAGGCACGCCAAGGTACTCAAAGTATTTGTTTATGATGTGTTCGCAGTCCGTGATTCGTAGGCTGGAACGGGTCTGATAAATCATTGTATCTGTTCGCGAGCTAAGTGGGCTGGCCAGCAGCAATGCCATGTCGGGAGTCTCGCGCCACCATAAGCATCCCAAACTTGAACCTGATGGGTTTCGACCTCGTTGGCAGCGCTTACTGGAGATTGGCTGCACTTCCACGGTACATGGCTGGCGTGTAAGAATGTACAACACCAGGACTTCGTTGGCTGCACCCAAGGCCTGATAGTAGATCAGCGCGTTGTTACGTGTGTGTGTTCTGATGCTGCGGGCACACGAACAGGGGCCGGCCGAGTACAAGTGCCAAGTCGATGGTGGAACCACAAACGGGATAGCCAGCGCCAAAGGACAACACTCAACACATGCCCGATACAAGTTTCCAGGAACACATGCACACTCTATGGGTCCAAGCTGGGGGCATATGGTGGTCGTGAGTGTCCGGTGATGTAGCTCGCCCAACAGCCCGCGCGCAAGCGGAGCCATCCTGGTCCAGGCGATGGGGGTCGCGGTGGGCGAGGCCAGCTGGGCCCAGACCATAGGTACGCCGCAAATTGCAAGTTCAACTGCAGGAGCGTTCTGCAGCGTAAATGTCTTGCGTTCTCGAGCGTTTACGCACCGCGCGGATACCGTCCGCATCGATCGGCACGGCCAGGCATCGCTTCGAAACAACATTAACTCATGCCAAGCGGTGCGGAGCGTTTTGTTGCTTCTTCTTGCCATGCGGAAGATCGACACTTCGCGTGCACGTGCACGGTAAGAGTTTTAATGCGCCTGGCCTTCATCGTTTCCGCATGGCTGGGTATGGCTTTATCATTGTGTTTGAACTGTAGTTGCCAAATTTTGCCGGATTTACGTGCAGCTTGGCTGATTCGCAGTGGGTCAACTCATTGTTGTCGCCCACTCAGCCGGAATCGCACCGCATGAGCGTCAAACGAAGGTCACAGCAGCTTTAGATACATATCAGTTCCTTCCCTAGTCGAGCACGTGCAGAGTCGCGAAGTTCATTGTTGCGACGTGCCCGCAGTGGCCTGTGCTGTGGCATGCTCTACAAATGCTCGTTGAACACTGCAACGCTCTTTCTCTATCACGGGCGACCTCTACGCGCTGGTACTGTGACAGAGTCTGCCGTTTATGCATATCATGGAATTCATCTACCAGGCTCATGCAATAGTAGCCGTTTGCAGACCTGGCCTTGAACAGCGCTAGCACACGTTTGGATTCGATGCCGGCAGATGGGCGCCCTGGTGCCATGAACTAGCCACCACCAAGCCGACCTGTCAAGTGTGTCTCACGTCGAATCTGAAAGCTTTTGGCTGTTGCAGTTGAAGATGTCACCAGCTCGAATTGGCCGTGTCCGCTGCAATGACCTGTCAACGCAACTCAGCTCATTCGAAACGCAACGTCTATCGAGCTAGCCGCACGCTATATGCAGACATGGCAAAGCAAGGTCTACTACGTTTTGAGCGTATGACTGGCCCGTCAGCAGTTGCGATGCTTCATGCTGGCTCGAAGTTGAGCTGCGAGGCAGATCTGCCGGCACCACTGTTCAAACCTTTGCGTACGCACATATAACCGTGGTTAATCGCGGACTGGTAACTAACGCAGAAGATGACTTACGATCAAGCATACGATCTCTCGGACGGTGTAACTGCTGCATGCGCAAACCCGCTTGTTCAAACACGGCGAGTTGCCGCGGGGCGTTCAAATGCCCCGTCCCGAGTCCAAGCAACGCGTGCATTGCAACGTGCATGCGGCCCTTTGAGTGTCACCCGCATTCAGTACAAGTGTGTACAATTGCACTTGCTTTATGAGGCGATCACTTCCCCCCGCGCTAAAGCACACTCTGGTCAATTTCTGTTGAGTAGGACTACATGAGCAGCTGCAGCTGAAGAGACGGCAGTATACCTCCCCTGGCTCCATGCGGCATTCCACTTGCTGATGATAAATTCAGGCCTGATACTTCTGCGTACGCGCCTTATATGTGTGCAGTGTTTCGAGGTACGGAATAGCATTGGAGTGGACCACCAGCACCAGTCAGCTTCCAAATTGCTGCAATGCCAACTTAACACCAGTCAGGAAAACATTCGTCGTTTACAAGCTGCATCTAGGCAAGAGCATGCGGTGCCATTGATGCAGGCCAGCTGCTAAGGTTCTCCTCACCACACACTCCAGCATGGACAAAGAGCAGGGCCCTTTTCAACAACCATGAGATGACACAGCGGAGGAAGCTGCGATACAACAGACCATCCACGTGCCGCACGGCGCGCATATGCCCCTTCAGTCTAGCGGGCAGCCACCAGACAAGCTGCAGCAGCACAGCGTGCATCACCCACAGCAAGCTTTATACATTTTAAACCTACCGGTCAACCTAGGTACAAAGCGACTGGGTGGTGATTGTATTGCGTCAGCAAGATAGGAGGCAACTTCGCAACTTTGGAACTTGCACAACCTTGGCACTTGCAGCAGATTGGAAAGGGCGTCTCTCTCAACTAAACAGCATAAGGGACCCAGGTTTGGCTGGCACATCTCTTCATGAGCGCGTGCGGAACAATACTTGAAAAACTGTAGGAACCTGAATGCAGGGTCACAATTTCTGGGGAGACATCCTTGGGCACATCCACTCAGTGCACTGTGTTCTAGCGTGACATCTGCAGTTCCCGGAGCGACATCCATGGATTCGTTGCGGTTTTGCTAGTCTGTTGTACGGCTGCACGAATACAGCAGCTGTAGATGAGCATGAGGGATTCCCTGCTGTGCAGTCATGTAAGAGCCAGATCAAAGCCAGCCAGTGACATTATGTCACTAGCATCGTCATAATGAGCTTGCAAATGCTTCACAAATTCGGAAGCAATATTTACGCCAAGCCTGATCATTATATCCGAAATAGGCGTGGGTCCACGCATCGATTGGATTCAGAGAGCGTATGGGCGCGCGTTGTCCTCGCCCACCTCGTGTGCAGGTTTGTCGCGTTTCAGCACCGGAAGGAAACCAAACGACTATGCTGCACAAGTAGATCTGCTTATTCGATGCAGCTGTCAGGTGGACTGGTATGTGTGCTGCAGACACGAACGTAGCGAACTGCCACTTCCAAATACTGACCGCGATACCTGGCGCGCCAGCGCTCTTTGCAGCTGTGTAGCGATACTCGCGTGAGGCCGATCACTGCGCGATCCTGCGGGCCTGCAGGGCCACATCATGTCGCGGCACTGCTGGAGCACCCGCGCGCAGGTCCATGCGTGCCATTGACTTCGGATGACCCAGCGCTCACTCTTGGTGATACCTGACTGTTCTGGAAGCGGCCGACTGCATCAGCCACAGCAGGCACGACAGGCCAGCCCACACACCGACCGTAATTCGCAGCACTGCTCGCCCCGGCACACACCACAACACCATGGAGCCGACACAAACCGATGTCACCCACTTCCTTCGCACTCCTGGGACCCACAGCAACGGCATTGCGGCCAGCACTGATGCGGCCAGCTCCTCCAGGACGTCCCCAAACGCTGCCAGCAGAGGCATTGCAGCAAAGCATGCCCCACACGCCACCATGGCCACAGACCACTGGGACACCACGCCTAATTCAGAGAGTACCAGCAGAGCCCACAGCACCGCTGCGGTCATGCACGAGCCGGAAGCGGTCTCGCATGCTGTGGCACGGTGCACCAGCACCAGCATCGCCTTGGCCACTTCGCTTGCCTCCAGTCGCGGGCCTTGCACTGGGTGCTGTGCTCGCCCAGCAGACGGGCCGTCCGCTTTCTCGCCTTCAGCCCAGCCGATCACCCGTTGCCCCTGCTGGCGCTTGCTCAGGGTGCCTTCAATGGTATCATATGCGTGGCATGCAATGGCTGCAGCAGCCTGCAAGCAAGCCTCCGCAATGGCGCGTGCGCTCCTGTCCTCCCCCTCCTTTTGACCCTGCGGCACGCAGACCCACCTGATGCTACGCCATTAGCACAAATGTGCAAAAGAGGGCGACATGCTCTCATATTTGCAGCAAGCTTGGCAGCTCCCTGATTCCCGAAAGCATGCCCGATGACACGGCAACACAGGCCTAGACCGCACACCATGCATGCCACTACCAGCTGCACGATGCCCGTCTAACAACGAGCTTCCACTACCACACTGGCAGCCACCACCGAAGCGGCGCTTGCCGCAGCTGATGATGGGGAGGTACCCATCGGCGGGACAGGACTCGTTACACGGCACTAGTGCAGACCACACCTGTGCCTGCTGCTGAAACATGCGCGCCTGTGCCCGGACGGTCGGCAGAGTGGCGGCCATGCCATGCCGCACAACTGCCGCCAGGGCGACCGTTGAGACGACGGACATGGGCGCGAACGACACCTGCTCCGTCCACCGCTTCATTACGTACATGCCGTACAGCGCCAGCAGCAGCGCATGCGAAGAGTGCGCTGAGTTGCGCCAGCCGACCAGCCGCTCCACCCACGCCACCAGCGCCCCAGCGTCGAGCGCCTCCGGCCAGAAGTCATCGAGTGGGTGGGCTGCGGGCTGTGCGGCGCACACAGGCCGACGCGACAACGCATGCGGACACGACGCTGGGTCTTGCGGGTGCGGCACAACACCCAGGGCTCGCTCTTCAGCCCGCCGCACTGCGGTGGCACACACCGCCGGCTGCGACACCGGCAGTCCTGAGCTGCCTGCGGCCGCTGGACTGTGTGGTAAGCTGCCGAGCTGGTGTGGGCTGCGCGTGCAGTCCGGGCTGCTGCTTGTGGTGGCTTGAGGAGATGCACTCGAATGCAGAGCCTGCCGCCTGATGTGCCGGTGATGCGTTGGTGATTCGGCGGAGTCTGTGGTGCGCACGGGGCGTTCAGTGTGGGGCACACCCGTGTCTCCTGCAGCATCATGCGGGGCTGCACCCCGCTGAGCGGTTTCCCTGCGGGACCCTACTGACCCTTGTGCGAGATGGGAGGCCCCTGCTCCTGGCAATGCACGGGCGCTTGTGCCAAAACTGGTGTGCGGATGTAGCGCGGGATCATCGTTAGAGGCGTCCGTGGTCACACGGCGCTTGCTGGCCGGCTGGCTCTCACCTCGTGACTTGTCTCGTGCGTGCTTATGCCGGATGCCAGTGGCGACAGCTGCCTCTGGTAGCACCTCTTGCTGGTTTGCCCACTGTCGTGTGTTGTAGCGGGGCTCTGAAGGCTGCTCAGGCGTACTGCGGCCTGTGCTTGGGTCCGAGTCCCAATGGACCGAGCGTGCCTGATTCTGGTTGGATTGTTGAAGCAAGCTGAGATCACTGGCTCCTGGAGGCGCAGCGTGCCCACCTATAGGCTGCTGGGACTGCGGAGGCACTGTCTGCAACCATCACGAATTGGTGTCAGAGAGGACAGACCTTGTCTGTGTACACAGATACGATGGAACATGCTGATTCCAGTTCGAGTGTATGCTGCTGACCAGGGGGCTATCAGAATCGTATGCCTTGTCAGCATGTCTCTTACGGTCTGGACTGGGTGACCACAGGGGATTGACAGATGGAGTAAACTCGTTTGTGATGTCAATGCTGAATCCCCTTGGTTCCTGCAGAGATCGTGGTCATGAGTCATGAATGCCGAAGGGTCGCAGTCGGAGCGACGTACAGTAATACAAAGTCACCGTCTATATATAACGGTAGCTTCTTAGTGTTTTCACGCTGCCCTGATCAATCCTGTTCGGTTTCAATTGCGCTCAGTCTGCCTAAAGGTAACAACATGAGAGCATGAATAGCAACCAAACGCAGCCACAATGGACATATTGACATCTACATCAGTGTTTATGGCAGTCGCAAGCAGTCGTTATCCGCATAACGCCGGCGAGAGCAGGTGCATACCTCGTGCGACACGAGCATCCGGTGCAAGCCCGTCCCAGAACTCCCTTCCTGCCTCAAGTGTTGAAGAAACTCTGTAGCTCTAGTTGACTGAAATCCACAGCAGCATATATAACCTGGGAGGCACGTGTGATTGGTGAGGCAGGCCTGCGAGACTGTTCCAAGTGACGCAAATCATATACGGAGCCAAGCGCACTTTTGCCGCTCATCGGATGCGAACTCTTCACTGCACAGCAACCAGATGGAGCTAGAAGCAGCAAGGCATTAGTTTGTGGAGTGCTTTTGAACACGCTGTCGTATCAGCAAACCATTCCGAGTCTAACACAATGCATCGCACGTACAAAGAGCAGAGTCACAACAGCACACTTGGCCGTCCAACATTGCGCATTGGCATTGAACACGGCAGCACCAGTGCATGCTCTGAAAGCATGGGAGACGGAGAGCGCCCCGGGCCCAGCGGCGTGAACTGTCCTTGACATCGTATGCATGCGTCCCGCTCAATTCATGTACAACATGGCCGAGGCGAGTAGATCATGGTGCTGAATTCAGCTCCATGACATTCCTGCGCACTCTGTTTCTTACTGTAGATTATGCACGCGTTGGCTTCTCGAACGCGAGAGTGCACGCTTCGCTTGCGGTTAGCGTTTGTGACCGGCCGGCCAGAGACAATATTGAGTAGAGGTGCTCACTACAAGCACCAGCAACACACGATATGTGACAAGCACTATCTTCCAGTGCGCTGATCGGAACTGCTAACTGGCAGCAGGAACTCGTGACCGTACAGCAGCCCAGCCTTGGGCACGCCAGCATGGAGCGCGACGCCGACATCAATTTTCCTAGCAATAACATAGCGTTTGTCAAGGTGAGATACTCACTGCATTCTGCGGCCATGACCAGCTATATCTGCACAATGCTGGGGTTGCATACGCTTGCAAGAAACGGTGGCAGCTAGCAACATACGTTGATTGCAGGAATCAATTCGCAACGAAAACCGCGTAGATGGACGGAGTCTGTTCGAGACTAGGCCGTTGCGGATCGAGATCCTCCCAGATGATTCAGGGGCGTCCGTGTCACTTGGAAACACACGTATGCACGCCACCATCACAGCTGAGCTTGAAAAGCCCCGCGGGTCTGCAGATGGCCGGCTTGCTATAGACGTAAAATTCAGCCCCATGGCTTCAACAGCCTTTTCGAATGTATGCTCGCCCTCCGCCCAACAGAACGACAGTGCTTCCTGCATCATGCTGCAATCGTGCAGTGCACCGGCACGCACCAACTCACCACACCCTCGCCATTGCAAAGTGTGCGGTGTAGCCTACTAATGCAGGCTGATGACCATCCGATCGACTGACGGTCACAGCTGCATGGTGCAGAGCAATCGGATGGACAGGCAAGCCACAGGCATTGCACAGCTGCTGCAAAGAATCGTCGCTGACGCCGCAGCCATCGACCTCGAGGCGCTGACAGTGCAGCGCGGGCGCTGGTCATGGGTGCTCCGCCTGGACATCCACGTCCTGTCCCACTCTGGCAATCTGACCGACTGCGCACTCCTAGCCACCGTCGCATCCCTCTGTGCCTTTCGCCTGCCGCAGACGGAAATCTCTGCGGGTGGAGAAGTGGTAGTTTTCGCTCCTGAAGAGCGCGAGCCTCTGCCGCTCACGGTGCAGCACGTGCCGATCGCGATGTCCTTTGCTCTGTTTGTCAGTGGCGATGTGGCCGTGACAGACCCCACGCGCGAAGAGTCTGCCTCAGCCGAGGGCAGCATGACGCTGGTAGCCACAGAGCACGGGGAACTGTGCGGCGTGCACAAAGTCGAGGGCTGCGCAACCTCACCCGACGTGATCATGAGGTGTGTGCGCCTCGCAATCTCAGGCGTACCCGATCTAGCGAAAGACATACGGGAGGCGCTCAGGGTGCATGAGGTTGCACGCGTACACAGCCGGGTGCGCCGCGTCGGCGGCGGCGGCGCCGCGGCCGTGCCGGGGAGCACGGCGGCAGCGGCGGAGGAGGTGCGCGCAGCGCGGGAGCGCGCAGCGCCGCCGTCACGGGGGGCAGCCGTGCTGCCACGTGTGGACGTGGTGCTGCCCTCCGCGCTGCCTGCGGCAGAGCTGCCGCCGCTGGCCGGCCTCGAGGTGGCGGCGCCGGCCGCGGCGGCTGCAGAGCCGCCCGCCGGCGATGCGGCGGTGGCGCCAGCGGTCCCTGGAGCGGCCGCTCAGGGCCCGGTGCCCTCGGCAGCCAGCCCATCAGCACAGGAGCCAGTTTTGATGGACGAAGGGGGCAGTGATGACGATCACCAGGCTGGGCTGGGGGTGCGGATCATGCCGCGGGGGAGCAGCGGGGGTCCGGTGGCAGACGTGGGGCAAGAGGCGGATGCGGCCGCTGGCAGGAGGAAGTCCGAGCAGAAGAAGGGTAAGGGGGTTGCGTCGCGGAAGCGGTGCAGTCCGGGGTTGGGTTCGGATGGGTTTGAGGAGCTTGCGGGACGTATCGGCACACCGGGGGGGGCTGAGGACGGGGTGCCAACCCTAGCGGCGAGTGTGCGGACGCCGCGGAAGAAGAAGAAGGCCCGAGGCACTGGGAAGGGCTCGAAGAGCAAACAGTAGTTGAAAGCGGAACTGTTGTCCTGGCCCTTGCTGGCATGTCTGGCACCGTGCTGCTGCCTGCACTGAATCGGGTGGGTCGTGGTGGCGGTCATGTTGAAGCCAGTGTCCTGACGAACTTAATGTTCAGAGACCCAGTGAGCCTGGCGCCGAAGGACACGAGCGGTTGCAAGTGTGCACAATACCGTAAGTTCAGCCTGCTCTGCTCAGCAGCAAATGTGTCCTTTTGCCTGAATGTTTTGTTCATGTCACATGTGTGGGCCAGGCTCGAAGGGTATGGGCGTTCGTGTAGACAGCATCGGTGCACACAAGCTGACTGTGCCTACAGAATCTGCAGCCTATGCTCAGAAAGGCGGGGTTGGCACACTGTGATTGCACGCCCGCCACTGAAGACAGCTGAACGCCGATGCAGCATCTCAGTGCAGCACAGGTACGATCGATGTGAACACGGACACCCCTCCTGCGCTCAATCAAGGTACTGCTGTTGAGTCACAATCGAATACCTGCTCACAGGATATCACCCTGCGTACATGCCTCATGTTGTTCAAGTCTCACAAAACCTCTGCACACAGTATGTGTGATAGCTCACACAGACACCATCAAACAACCTACACTAAGGTCACTATCGGTATGATGCCGGCTGCAGTGGTGACCACCATGCTCCATACAAACACGGACTGATTTGTCGTGCGAGCGCCACTCGGCTTGTAGTTCTGCCAGATAGGCTGGGCCTTGGACTGGTGACGCAGTAATGCACAGGCCAATTCGACACTACTCTGAAGGTGGCTGCCAGTCATAGTACTCCCGCATGCCGCCAGCGTTCAAGACCTCTATCCAGTACCCGTCCGGGTCCCGAATGAAGGCTATGCCCTTCATCGAGCCTCCATCTGGAGTCTTCTGGAACGGCACTCCAAGGTCCTCAAAGCGCTTGCAGGCCGCATACACATCTGGCACCTCGATACCGATGTGGCCAAAGCCCTTGGGCTCTGCATTGCCACTGTGAGCCTCCCAGTCCGTGTCTTCGGATCCCCAGTTGTGAGTCAACTCCAGCGTAGCCTCCCTGCATCACAAGCAGAGGTGTGACCTTTTACAGCGCGGGCATGACATGTGGCACCACAGCCAGCTATGCCCATGGCCTGCACTGCAAGCATGACTCCATGTGGTCACAACTGGTCGAGCTCGAATGCACACGAGCCACTTGGGCGCGATGGAACGGAAACAAGAAAGGCTCGTCTACAACATGTCACCGAGCCGTTTGGCCATCAGCAGGTCCTGATTTGACTACGGGCTGCGCACAAAACGAGCCCTAGAGCAGTGTAGAATCACCTTCCAAAGCACATCTCGGTGCGGTCTTTTGGGTCATCCGGAACGTCAGTCATGGAATCCATGTAGGCCAGGAAGTAAAGCGTGAATTTCATGGTTGGAAAGTCTAGCTTGGTGATGAGGTTCATGCCCAGGACACGAGTATAGAAATCAAGGGACCGCTGAGGGTCCTTGATCCTCAACATGGTCTGCTGAAACTTGAAGCCCGCTGTGTCTGGATCCTTGCTAGCTGCAACGCCTGGAACAGACTGCAATGCTGCAAGAGATCCATCTTCTCCTGCTGCCATTGTGCTGGAAAGACGGACGTAGACCGGCCCACGCCTGCTGACCAAGCAACCTGCAGACACAAAGCCAGAGATCTAGCCAAGTGCGTTTAAGCGGCGCTCGCGCGAACGGCGCGTTCACGATCTGGAACGACCGGCACAACAGAGCCGTGTGCTCCGTGACCGTGGATATCGTGCTAAGCAGCGATTGCAGAAGCGGACGGAACAAAGCGCGGGTCAAGCCGAATTTTTTGTTGACTGTATGCGATGGACAGCGCCATGATCATGTATGAAGTGCGTGGTAATAGCGCGGTGCAAGGAATCAAAACTACCAGAACAGACGCAGCAGATTGCCAAATGTGAATCAAATCGGACAGAGCTTACATTACATATGCACTGGCTCGATGTGGGCTGCATGCCTGTAGGATACCGACTCCAACGCACAAGGCGCGCAGAAGCACGCCAGATAGAATTTGATTGCATCACGCGACAAGCGGTTTTGAAGGAAATATGCAGTGACTTCCTGTTCCCATGGGAGGTGCTTATGACTGTGATAGTTGATAAGAATGGACCATGATCGGGTCGTGAGCAGGTTGCCGCATCCTCTGGAACCGATATATCGTCGCGCGTGGCGAGTCAGCAATGGCATGGGACGTCGCGACCTCGCCGTGCGGCTGCCGGACGTTTGCGACCAGTGATACATGATGGGTGAACTCATTCACGCAAGTTGACTCTGTCGTCATATGGCACATGGTCTAACGCGTTCCTGTAACAGTACACACCCTGTTCTAATTAGTATCGCATACCGGTGGCTGCTTCAGCAAAAGTGTACCGCAACGCACGGCTTCCCCTGTGATCTCTGGTGCTCTGGCGCAGACTGCAATACTAATTGAAACAATATCTGCCGCATAATTTGACATGGGGCGTATGACTCCCAGTGGCTGGGTCACGGTGCAGCTCGTTTGAATCGGTCTTCAAATGCGCGCTGCTGTGAGGAACACGCGACGCGCGGTACGCCTCGATTGTCGAAATCACAGGCCATTGTCTGCTACAATAAACGGATTCCAGAAGGCGACATATCGGCGATTACACCGCTTGCGCCAGTGTCGAGCTACTAGTGACGGTGATGACAGCAGTTCCGCCGAAGACGGCGACCCGCTACCTCCACTTCCTGTATACGATGAGGGGGCCATCGAGGAAGACAATGACACATTTGTTCATCAGGCCAGTGACCTAGAGATGCAGCGCAGGGCGCAGTTTGTTAATGAGTACTTCCAGTCCAGCTATGACCCCATGTACCATGGGAAATGGGTAGACATTCAAGGAGCGGAGATGAAAATGCCAGACTACGACTTTTCTGAATATGATTGGATGTCCAGGGTTCCAAGCGACATCGGGTGGCCCATGTTTTGGGAGTATGCCTTTCGCCTGTTGCCTGCCCCCCGTGTCACGCAGAACTTGAATGCCTGCCTCTCCACTGGAATTGTGCGCGCAAGCGGTGACCACTTGGCGTCAAGAGGCGCATGTGGGCCTTTCTTATACTTGTCGTCACCGCTAGTGCCCCGGGTGAGGGTCTTTGGTGAGCTCTACGTACAGAGAGATGCAAGGCCAGACGTACAGTCATATCTGCCCGTCCTCCACACATGCGGCAGTCAGCCTGGCACCAGTCCAGCTCATGCCACTCGATCTCATTTCCACTACATGACGGATCACCTTACCACGGGATGCATGCAACTTGCATGTTGATGGGTCATTCAAGATATCGACGACACGTGCTGACCCCGGATCGAACATGCAGGCACTTTGAGCAGCTGACTGAAACTGATGATGAGTACACAGAGGAATATGAGACTTTCACAGCAAGTGGGCGGTTGGCACTTCACTCCGAACACAAGCGTGCCCGGGCATTTGAGGCACAAACGTTGCTGGCAGGCGCACCAGACTTTATCGCTGCGGGGATGGAGGGCAGTGTAAAAGATGAAGTCCCCCCACCAACGGTGCGTGCGCCCATGCATGCAGTCTGACAACACTATGGGGCAGCACTTGCTTGTGCAATATTGCCAGTTGACATGATGTCCACTGCACTTTGGCAACTTGAACTGGCCACAATCCGCATGAATATACATGTGTATGAGCCCGACAGGTGCCCGAACACAGCGTGGCACACGCTGCCCTGCCAGCGCAACTGACCGCATATTTTCTAGATCATTTGGGGGCGTGAGCGAACTCGCGTGAGCGAGCTCGGACTGTGACTGCAGATTATTGATCGTGACAGGCGGGATGCGGAGGACCCATGGGAGCTTCGGGCCCGCCGGGAGAAGCAGGAGTACCGTAAAGAGCGGGACTACCACTGGCAGGTGACACAGGCAATGGAGCACTGGGACATGCTGAACCACCCACCTGACGATCAGACAGACGTACGGCTCATGGAGAAAGTGTAAGCTTCACGTCCGTCACTGCTGAAATCCCCTGCTGTGCCTTGAGTCACACCTGGCGCCACTGACAACCAAGCATCACACCCCTGCTGCGAGTGGATCTAACACTAAGATGCGATGGTGTTGGGGTCATAGCATCATCCGGTCTTTTTGGGATCGCTGAGGGGGTACCGACGTCCCAGGTCAAGCTGGGGCATTACGTCTCATAGTTCGTGCAGCTAGCAGCCACCTGACACCACCAGACGCATGCGCCAGGCCGCATGCCTCTGTCATGCTGCTCAAGCAAGCGGTTCGTATGTATGCAGACGGGACGAGCGGTACGACTGGACTGAAGACCAGATCTGGGACGTCATCACGAATAATGGGAAGAGCGTGGATCCATTTGTGATGCTGCATGCCCCCACGTTCAAGACGCTGAACCCGCTGTGCATGCCTGACTGGGCCAGCCAGGGCATCGAGTACGTGGATGACATGGAGGACTGGGTCTCTCAGCAGGGCCTCTGGATGTCCCAAGCAGACTACGCCCGAGCTTCTGCACATGGCTCGGACGATGACAGCGATGAGGGCTCCGTGGTGCGAGCCCACTCCCTCTCCTGCCCAACAGCGGGCGAGCAGTCACATGTGGAGGCAGAAATCGAAACCTGCTGCATTGTATTTGTGATAGCAGTGAGTTGTCATGTGCTGGCACGCACGCATCTGCATTCCTATTCTGCCTCGGTCCAACACAATGGTGCGCTAATGTAGGCGGTCTATTCTGTGGTCATGTGAGTGTGTGTGTGTGTGTGTGTGTGTGTGTGTGTGTGTGTGTGTGTGTGTGTGTGTGTGTGTGTGTGTGTGTGTGTGTGTGCTGGTTTGGTGCTCTGTGGCCGCCACTGCAGTGCCAGATCACACTGTGAGTTTGGCAGTCTGTTGGCATGCTGGGATATGACTGTAACTCCTGGCGATGCCTACCAACCAAAAATGGGGGCTGTTGACACTGCCTAAGATATAGGTATAGCTGATGCTTTGAGAATTGCTACACGGGCAGTACTATTAATGTGTGATAGGATGTTGCAATGAGGCTGCAACTGTGCAGGATGAGATGAATGAAGATGAAGATCCCTTGTATGAGGTGGATGACATCGAGGGCGGGGACACAGGCATGTCTGACGAAGGTGACGTGGTTGTTACGCAGGAACGTGCTCATATGGACAGTGGAACAGATGGGATGGGATTTGTATGATACATTCAAATGGCACCTATTAAATTCCAATGATCGTGGTGCAACGACATCATGCATCCTATCAATGCCCGAGAGTACTTTTGCCCATGCAGCAGGACACGGCGCAGCAAAACATGTACTCAATTTGTCCGAATATGGTATTTTTCGCGATAAGTTTCGCATGCAACACACTTCCACAAACCACCTGTGCACACTATGTACTATGATTCACATCCAGTGTACGAGTATATTCTGTTCTAAACGTTGATTACACTTTACCAATTCGTTCATATTGCCAACCTCCAATATGGTGGGGTTGCACGATGTATAGGGTACAGGCCGGTCTGCTGTGCCTACATCAGATATATGCCTGCAGGGTAGACAATTCCGCACCTTTGGAATCTTCGAATTTCTGACAGTGCAGGAACCAGTAGTCTGGGTGCGGCCACATACTGCTCGGCGACATGTTTCATCGCCTCGACACCTTGTATTTGTCGAACATAATGTGTGTAAAACATGACTGCAATGTGGATTGTGCGGCTATGCACACTATTACCTGTTCCTACTGCCCCGTGTGTCACTGTGATGTGTGGATACCAGAGACAATGTACCAACAATGATCAAGATGTTGTTCACCTTCCGTAAGATTGACAAATTCGGTTACATACTGAAAATAAACGAAGGTGGCTTTTGAGCTCCACTTATAAAAAACCACCTCCCATGCATGAGACACACAGCAGAACCAATGTTCACCACCCTCATGTCCGGGTGTATCTGTCACCAATATCGTATGAGTCAATATGCCGCATTCCCGCAACTCGCTGTCATAAGGACTTAACTCCTGTAAACTTGAAACTTTTGGGCTCATGAAAAGTTCAGACATTCAGACACAACTGCCTGATGTGCCCAATCCGATGTAGACTCAATGGGTCTTCTCAAAGAATACTTCATTTGCTACCTGCATCGTACATCGTGATGTCAAATGAAAACATGCACAGCCTCATGTACGGGACACGAGCACGTTTAGTTGCTTGCATTTGATTGCAGGTGCACTTGGGCTGCTAACTCAAAAGCAAGCACTGCATAACAACAAGCCAACGTTTACTCAGTTGTTTCATAATGGCAACCTTCGATGTGTCGATGCTTTGCAACGAGTCAAGCAGCGATGACAGCTATGTGCAATGGGAACAGGCTGACCGTGTCGAGTCCGTACCAACGCTATGACGGTGGACGAGATCGTCAGCATTGCAGCCGTCCCTAAGCTCTGCCCACGAGAAACAGCGATTGTTGTCACAACAAGACTTCCCATGAGCGCGCTGACGACATCGTATTTCTGCAGGCATCAGAGGGTCAGGTCAGAATGTTAGTTGTTGCACATGAGCCGCACACCAATCTAGTCCTTTGCCAAAAGCGGTGCCCTTCATCGATTACGATTGATATATTGCAGCGAAATAAGCGGATTGCGGCAGTGCGGCCGCAAGGAATGTGACTGTGCTGCACACGTACGCGCACGCTACGACATTCCCCGGACAGAAGAGCATAAAAACGCCACCTGGCTGACAGCAAAGCAACCAATCACAAGAATTGATGGGCGGGCGGCTGCAGAACAGGCTGTGAGCAGAGTAGAGAGCGAGGACGGCAAGAGCACAAGATCTGTATCTCGCTACCAGGCGCCCGCATCAGACTACAACACGGAGTTCCAACGACGCGGTGATACTGAAGCGCTCCAGTCACGAGATGCACACCTGGAAAAATGTATCGATGGCATCAAGGGCTGCACCGGCAGGAGAGCCAACGGTGGGGTCTCCGTTGCCGTTTGGCCTTGAAGAGCACATGCGCACACTGCGGCAACGAGACGGCAGAGGCTGGGACTTGCATAAAGAGCAAGGCTGAGAGAACGTGCGAACGCAGCCTACGGAAGCCATGATTGCGCGCAGCTGAGTTCCGAAAGACAATGAAGCTTAGAGGGCTACGTGACGAGGAGGTTTTTGAGGGTGTGAGGGACAACGAGGAGTGGTGACTGTTGTTTCGCAAGTCGCAATATATGATAATGTCGCTCTTGTGCTAAACTGGTCGTTTCGTCGGGATCTGAAAGGTGCACGCATCGGTCACCGCATCGCCTTGACATCTGCGTATCAAGATATTCAGCATCCATCTCATGCATGCGCATCCCTCGTCATATCGAGGTGGGCGGCGACAGGCTTCGCGAGCCTTCGCAAGGCGTGGGAGGTTGTGCACACATGCATGCGACGCGCGACCACCACAATCATGGTTAAACAGCTGAACTGCGGGCGCTGACCCGCGCTTTGCTGTGCATAGCGGTCTTGTGACACAAATAAAAGTGCGACCACAACAGCAAATCTTATCAGTCGATTTCCGCAGAGGTCTCGTTGAACTAGTCTGAGAGCCGGGCGTTCCTCCACGTTTCCACGTGTGCACCTCACGCGTGTCGAATTCAGACACCGCACGTCTCATAAACAAATGCTGACTTCATCAGTGTCTACCAGACAGACCGTCGAGCGTGGCCACCCAGGCAGGTCTGCCCGCAAGCCTCGGAGCTCGATCCGCAGTGCAGCACAGTTTCGCCGTAGTCTGCTGCTCACGGCCGGCCTTCTTGCATCACCCGCTGCGCATGCCGCAGACGGTGAGTTCGCCTCTTCGGCGGCTCTAGCGATGGGGAACCGACAAGGTTCCTTTAAGCTCAGCGACGAACAGTGGAAGAGCAGGCTGTCCCCGACGCAGTACTCCATCCTTCGCCAGGCGAGCACTGAACGCCCTTTCGTGAGCCCGCTGAATAACGAGAAGAGAACAGGTACATCATGATTTGAACTTGCTGTGCCACTGTTTTGATCATTCTGTTTTATCACAGCCGATGCCTACACTCTTCATGTGGATGACTCTTGTTCATTGGTGCAGGCACATTCGTTTGTGCTGGTTGCGGACAGGGATTGTTCGCATCAGACACCAAGTACAACTCGGGCACAGGATGGCCATCATTTTACGAACCGCTGACGAATGCCGTCTCTGAAGTGCCAGATTTCTCGATCTTCTTCATGCCCAGGACGGAAGTGCGCTGCAGCAAGTGCCAGGGACACATTGGGCATGTGTTCAATGACGGACCTAAGCCCACAGGGAAACGGTACTGCATGAACGGAGCAGCTATGGAGTTTGAGCCAAAGGCCTGAGGGCCTGTTGGTTGGCCAATGCGCCCCTGTAGGGCCCTAGACATGCGCCAGTCCACAACAAGTGTGGACCTTCTGCAGAGTACACCGCGAGCCTAGGCTGCACTCGACCGTGAAGCATCTCATGTCCTCAGCCCATTCAGTACGTTGTAGCTGTGGTGCAGACTTTGCGGTATCCGGTGTTGATGTCGGATGTGCTGGTGCCAAGGGCGTGTGGTGGAGACGATGTAGAGTTCAGAGGTGCTCAGCTCTAATTCAGTGCTAAGGCTTGGCTTCTCCCAGTCATGGAACATCACCTGAGCTTCTAGTGTGGATTCCTACTCGCACTGTGCCTGTGAGCAATCCACACATTGTGTGTGTGGTTGCAAAGTGTCGTTATGCGCCAGTCATGCCAGCAGGACATCCGACGTACCTCACAACTCAGCAACTGGGCGAATTGCCCGCCAAAGCTGCAATTCTAGACAAGGCTGCAAATACAGACACACCAGAGAGTGTGTGTGGATTCCTGCAAATTGCAGGTGTTCATATCTTTGTACTGCATCCACAACAATATGCAATATGCTGCAGCAGGCTAATGCTCACTCTTCGTCTTCATAGCGCCCCATAGATCACGCTTGCCAGGCTCTGCTTGGGCTGCTGGATCGCTTGCCAGGCTCTGCTTGGGCTGGCTTTGGTTGTGTGCGCCACGGAGATGTGCGCAGGAGCCCAGCAGTGAGAGCAACAGCAAGCAAGCAAGCAACCGAATTCCAGCAACCGCCCTGCAGCAAGCAGCAACACACAAAGTCCAACAAGCCGTGACGTAGTGCAACAACGGCACACCAGCACATACCACTGTGCCATCCACGCCACACCCATGCACACCACCGGGCCTTTCCCTGCAGAAACACCACCCAGCTGTCACCCTAACCTACACCAAGCCTGACCACAGCCACCCTACCCATGGCCACCAGGACCAGCACCACTGCACTCAGCTCCGCTGGGCAGCACACTTTGGTTGGCAGCCAAGTCCTGAACCTGATCCACAACCATTCATGCACCCACAGGCTTGAGTGGCTGGTGTGTTCACTGTTCCGTTGCCATTGGGAGAATTAGCTCGTGTGCTTGCAAACCTTGGTCTTGACCAAGTTTAATGCCAGGCATATGTGGCATTGAGGGTAAAATCGGTCCTGCTAGACCATGTCCAGCATGGCACAGCGTAAGGCTGTGCAGTCCACCCCAGGTATATGCCTGGCCATGTCACACCTGGTGCACAACATGTGAATCTAGGACCTACTGGTTCACACGTATGGTGCATTGCCTCGAAAGAACTCGATGCAAGAGTACGCACATAAATGCACTGGGAGGAGGGTATGTGCGTGAACGGTGCAAGTTCGCTTCAAGAAAGAGTGTACAGGGATATAAGTTTGTGCCAGTTGTGCATGAGACATATAGCAGACCAGGGTCACACGCCATGGAGTATCTCAATAAGCTGGCAGAGACGGTGGTTGTGGCGTTCCATAAGCAGGAATAAGCCGTTTGATTGAGATGACTTTGCGGGAGCTCAGTGTGGCGGTAGTGAAAGGAAACGGATTTGTGATCAGGAAGACCATGTCCAGCATAGTGGGGCGCACGGGTGTGCAGTTCGAGTCAGGTGATCACCTGGCCACATCACACCTGATAGGTAGCATGTGAGTCTAGGACCTACATGCACACACGCTTTGTGCACTGGTTCTGAGCACCTCGATGCAAAAGCACATAAACGCATGATGGGCCCTGTTGAGGCCTGCACGTGGCATCGGTGTTAGCCCAAGCATTTCCTCCATGTCTCCATGTTTACCAAAGCACGCCATGCTCGTCTTTGAACTAGACAGCTAGTAGTTATGATGGGCGTCTGGGAGGCTGGGTGAAAAGATTGATGGACTGACCTCCGCAAATTCAATCTCACATAGAAGTACATTTGCATGCTGTAACCACTGTTACTTCATTGCACTGGCACAGTGACCGCGTGTCCACGAGATGATGTGCCTAGAACGTCAGCACGGCCCCCAGGGTACCTGAGCTAACTTCAATTTATCACTCAAGGAGCGGTCATAGCCGGGGGCCTGGCGGGCGGGTCAACCATGTAACAACTGGGAGCAGCGCGCCCGTTGTGGATCCACCCCTGATTCGCTGAATAACTGCAGCTGTTGATGCCAGCACTAGGAATCTGCAACTCTTTCTTTGAAACTCCTTCTTGGGAACTATTGCCAGGTGCTCCGGCTTGTACCTGCCTTGCTGGGCTGTGTGCCTGCTCTTCGAACGTTCCTACAACAGCTTGTAGTGCCCGCAGGCTCTGCCCGGTGCCGCCCAAGGAGCCGGCCTTCATCCAGCTGATGCTGGCGACAGCAACGATGAATTCGTCTTGCCTTGAGCCTCTCAGAGCATCCATACTGCCCCCGTTGCCTCTCACAGCATGTTCAATGCCTCTGGTGCGCAGGCTGCTGCTTCATGGTGTGCTGCGGGTCAGAGTGTTGCGGGCCTCATCTGTGCAACCTGTGACTTGGCGATAGTTTTAACGCGGCGTGCCATGGCAAGCTGGTGCTTCACCTCACCCAGACCGGGATGGGGGGCGGGTGCGCTGGTCGGCTGTTTGGTCCGCAGACTGTCAGCTTCTGTTTGAAACACGACAGTACGAAACAGTCGATTATGGCAGCGCTGCATGGAGGCTGAGCTACTGCAGGATGCTGCCGCTTTATGCTTGGCTGCTTGCAGCCGCATGGTAGCGGCCATGTCGTGCTGCCTGTTCTGCATGGTTGCTCTGCAGTGACGCCCCTGTCGCCACTTGTCATAACTTTTCAACATCCCGCTCGGTAGCTTCACTCTGGTGAAGATATACAGGCACAGTACAATCCGTGTGCTGAAGCAGAAGCACACTGGCGTCTCCATACCTGCCGCCAGTTCAAAGGTTCGGGCAGGGAGGCATGCAAGCAGGGCGATGTGCTGCTGAGAGTCTGGGATGGCCTGCATGCAACAGCTCTGTGGCAGTGCATCGAGTGGACCCCATTTGCTGCTGATGCCGTCCATGTACCCACGCGCATGACGCTGAACCACTTTGATACGGTCCTGCACTCCTCGCAGCTCATCATACAGGCGAGGCAGCAGAGCCCGGCAGCACTCGCTGCATGCCCAAGCAGTTTGGTACAGCTTGCATGCACATTGGTCTGTTTTGGAATCACGAATGAGACACATTTCTATTTTACCTACACCATATGATAGTCAACTACTGCACCTAGCTGTTCGGCGTGCTAACGTGCCGCCGGCCCACCATCCCTCCGCACCACCGGCACTGTAACATCCCTCGCCTACACTCCCATGTTCCGACAGCAACGTGACCCTCTACCATTCCTCTTCCACAAAAACCAGCAGAGTGTTCTCGCCTGCTGGGGCTCTCTGCCTCTGGCGCACGGCTCGCCTACACCATGCAATTGTGTGCAAAAACCTTCTGCTGCCTAAGTAATCGTAACGTCTGCGCACGCGTGTGCTGTGTTTCCCTGGCGGCCGCCACTGAGGACCGCTGCCGTGCGGGGCCTGCTGGCCCTTCGCGCGGCCGCCGACTGCTGACCCCCCGCCACGCCGTCCGCGCAGCGCAGCGTTCGTGCAGCACTGCCCGCATGCCACGGCACCTGTTTTGTGTGCGCTGTGTGGGCACGTTTACCGGGTCGTGCAGCGCACAGGGCAGGGGGTACGGGTGGCGTGCTGCGTGCTGAGGTCATGAAAAAACGTCCGGGAAGAGGTCGTGCAGCAGCGTTTCGGAGATCATGGTTTTGGCGCCGATGACGAGGTAGGCGACGTCGTCGTTCATGCGCTCCGTGGACGCGGCCAGGCGGCCGAGCACCACGTGTAGCTGGCTCTCGTCCGCGCCCTCCCCGAGCTCCTCCACCACCTGCATGCATGCGCCAGCGCCGCTCAAGCCATGGTACATCTGCCAGTCATGGTACATTTATCAGTCATGCATGCTCGTGGTAACTGTACACACGTACCATGCATGTGCAGATGCGCCATCCGATGCAGCAGCATGGACAGAGCCAGCGCCCCCAGCATGCACCACCAGTTGAGATGGGCCACGTGCATGGCGCGGGACAGTGATGGGCTGTGGCCATGCGTGGCCACAGCTGGCGTGCTGTGTGCCTGCTGTGCGCTCCTGCCGCCACGGCTCGCCACAGCTGGCGGATGGCCGGCACATGCACGCAGCAGGGGTGTGCGGCGCGGCGGTGTTTGTGAGTGGGGCCGCAGGCCAGGGCGCACCGTCTTGGACATGCTCTTGAGGCGGTCACACTCCTCCTGCAGCGCTTTGAGGCGGCCCTCCGCGGTCGAGATCATGCTCGACAGAGACCCCGACGCGCCGGAGCCCGACATGATGCCCTCCACCTGGTCCGACAGCGTTGTGATCGACGTGATCGCAGACGTCTTCTCGCGCACCTGGTCCGCAATCAGCTGTGCGAGCATCACCTTGCGCGAGTCATACGAAGCCGACCCGGCTCCGCCGCCGCCGCCGCTGGTGCCATTAGAGGGCGCCGTGCTCGCGGCCGGCGCAGCGCTGCTCGTGCCCGCGTCGCCGGCTGATGTGGCCGTGGTGAGAGGTGCGTCGAGTGATGCGGCGGTGGCGCACTGCATCTCGGCGCCGTTGCCGCTGCTCGACGGGCTCAGCATCGGCGACGCGCCCTTGCCGGCAGCCGGCCGCGCGCTGTTGGTCGGCACCCCCCCAGCGGCGGCGCCGCTTGGCACGGCGCCGTTTGTGGTCGGCGGCGACGGCATGCCGCCGCCGGGCAGCGACCCAGACCGCGGCACGCCCTCGGCGTCGCCGGAGGGGGGCGGCCGCGGGGGCAGGTGGCGGGGGTTGGTGAGGCGGTCGAGCTGCGGGCGGATGAGGGGGTCGGTGCGCCAGGCTTGCAGCAGGCGGCAGAAGGTTACGTAGCTGCGGAGCTCGTTGGCGTAGTTGAGCTGCGCGACCGCGCCCGCGTCCTCGGAGGTGAGCGTCGGCAGGGACGCCGCGTTCATGCGCGGCAGGTGGCGCATGATGGTGGCGAGCACCGTCGTGATGTCCTTCTTGACGCGCGTGCGGATCTCCTGCGGCGGGTCCGCTTGCGACTTTTTCAGATTCGCTGCACGCCACACAGCGCTGTCGGACGTCGTGATGCGCCACTGTTGTGGGGAAGTGGCACGGCGTAGGGTGGGATCGAGCGTGACCAAGCCCGTACAATACGGGAGCTGGCGACGATGCGATGCGCGTGATGAACTGCAACACCCAACGGAAATGCGGAGAAGAGGGCGCGGCCTTGAGTGACGCAAGCTGGGCAGGATCCGGCAGCAGGCGGGCCATTTGCAGCGGTCGGAAGCTGTGAAGGGCAGGGGGCAAGCATGGCAGAGGATTGGGGGGCCTGCGCCGCACAGGAGAGTGCCAGCGTTAAAAACAAGGGAGATGCTCTGGTGAGGGGGGGCGGGGGGGCGCACCGGCGTTGACGTAGCAGCTGAGCATGGTGACGAGCATCATGCCCTCTCGGTTGCCGCTTGCGAGGCGGAACGTCGGCAGCTCCACGGCAGGCCCCCGCGTGGCCGGTACGGGGATGTTGAGCTGCGTGACTGTCTCGTCCGCCTGTTTGGTGAGGTACGTGTCGTACACTTGCAGAGTGCACACTACCTTGAGCACGTGGTGCGTCAGCGACTGCGGAGACAGCTTGAGGGTGCTTGCGGCATTGGGCATGTGCCGCCGCAGCGCGAGGAAGAGCGCGTCCCGCTCGCCGGCAATGTTGGAGCGTGCCTCGGCGGCGGCCTCGGTGGACGTGAATGTCGGCACGTCATCGGCGGTGGTGCGCGACGCGCGCCGCGGCGGTGGCCGGGGAGGCGGGTTGGTGCCGCTCTGCAGCGCGACGAGGATGGTGGCAGCGGTACCGTCAGAGATGTGCGGGCCGTTGCGGCGCTGCACGTGCGCGGGGGCTGCTGCCGGGGCGCGCTGCGTGCCGTGCGCGACGCTGCGTGTGATACGGCTGGGCGGCGGTTGCCCGACAACAGCGCCGCCAGGCCGCGCGCGCTTTGCGGCTCGGGCTCCCGCGCCACCCTGCGCGAGCCCGGCTTGCATGATGGAGACGTCAGCGGCGACGGGGGGAGCGGGGGAGCCGTGGCCGTGACCCGCCGTCCCCTGTGCGTGGCTGGGGGCCGTGGCCGCCTGAGAGACCGGTGGGGGCGCGGTGGATGGCGCTGCTTGGTCGCTGGCGGCAACAGCGTGCTGCTGCTGAGGTTCTGCATATGCCGGCTGCGGAGCCTCTGCATATGCCTCCAGCGGCGCTGCAGCGTCCTGGGTGTCATGCGCAGCCTCTGGCTGCATGCTCTGAGCGGGGCCAGGTGGCGAGCCAGAGCCCGCGCTGGCACCTTCTGGCCGCCGCGCATCGCCCGGCGCCACGTCGTATGGCGCAGGCGTCGCATACACCGCCTGCTGCTGCCCTGCGGCCGCGCCGTGCCACGCAATCCAGTCCCCGGCGTCCCCAGCAGCCGGTGTCGGCTGCGACATGGCGGCGGCGGCGCCGCCACCCTGGTGGCCACTCTGGTGGCCACCGTCCGCCTCGTGCACGATCACAGGCTTGGCCTCCTGCACAGGCTCCGGCATGTGCTGCACGTGCTGTGCATGCTGCACGTGCTGCGCATGCTCTGCCGCCGCAGAGTCCCAGGTCAGAACATCAGCGTGCGCTGCTTCATGGCCGGTGTCCACCGGCGCGGGCGACCCGGGAGCGGGATGCTCCCCCAGCTGGCTTTGGCCTTGCGCCCCGGCGTCTGGGGCTTGGTGCTGAGTCATGCCTGCATGCTCCAGGTGCCTCGAGGCGTCTTGGAGTGGGGCCTGGATGCCGGCGTCCTGCACAGCGTGCGCCGGCACAGCGTGCGCTTGCGCCTCGGGCGACGGCGCACGCTGAAGCCACATATCCTGCAGCAACGACGATAGCAGTTTGAGACTCGCCTCCGACCCCCCGGCGCTCGGACACTCCGACCTGTGCTGCTATCCAACACAGACCGCAGTCGCACGCAGACGAGGCCATCCCTGGCCGCAAGATGACATGCATTCCGTGCAGGTCAAGAAGCGTGAGCCAGCGTGCAAGCATCATCGGCCACGGTCTGGTGGCCTTGCAGGCGGGCAGGAGGGGAGAGGCGCGCACTGCCGTTTGCCCGGTCTGGTCACGCATGTCACGCATGTCGTGTGCAGCGTCGTTCACGCACGCGGCGCCACCGTCCAGCGCCGCAGGCTGCTCAACGATTGCTGCCGGCGATGTTGGGTGGGGGTGCCCATGCACCTGGCCGCCGGTGGAGGGGTACTCCGACCCCGTGGCGGGCGGTGAGGGGCCTGATGGGCCATCAAGGGGCGCATGCTGCGGCGCAGCGTGGCTGTGAGGCTGCTCTGCAGCATGCATGTCCTTGGTGTCGGGGTAGGCGAGCATGTCGTGCTGCCCAGCGTGCTGTGCGTGCTGTGGGTGCTGGTGCTGCGGCGAATGCATCGGCGACGCGTGGCTTGAAGTCGCGTGTCCCGATGATGGGTACGCCTGCTTGAACGCCTGGGGCAGAGTGCTCGGGGTTCCCGGCGGGCTTGCGGCCGGCATGGCCGCCTGCTGTTGTGGGTCGCTGGAGTGCATGCTGGGATGCATGCCGTGCTGCACGTGCTGCGTGTGCGCTAGCGGCTGCATTCCGGGCTGCGAATGAGGGGGCTGGTGCATGCCCTGCGAGGCGTGCATCGCCGGAGGGGCGCCATGCTGCATGTAGTGGCCATTTGTCAACCCCTGCTGCGCCGGCTGCTGCTGCGGGGGCGGCATCGTCTGCGCGTGCGCATGCGCCGCGTGCATCTGTGGCTCCGCACCGTACATGTCCGGCAGGTGCGACGCCGGGATTGTGCTGTACATCTGCGCAGGCATGTGCTGCTGCTGGTGCATGTGCTGCGGTGGCGGCATGTGCTGCGGCTGCGCTTGACCATGCTGAGCGTGCTGCCCGTGCTGCCCGTGCTGTGCCGGCATGTGGGCTTGCGCCTGGGGTGGCTGCTGCATGTGCTGCGTGGGCGGCTGCGCGGGATGCATGCCGACGCTCTGGATCTGCCGTGCTGCGTGCTGCTCCGCCTGGCCAGCATACCCCTGCACGCCGCTGCTGTACTGCTGCTGCATGTGCGGCTGCGCACGCATGGCCGGGTGCGGCGCCTGCCGCTCACTCAGAGGCACCGCAAGCGTCATTGCCGCGCTCGCATCCCAGTACTGGGACGCGTCATGCATCTGCGGCGACACAGCGACGGGCTGCAGCACACCGACGGCCGCGCCAGCGCGCAGCATGTCGTGCCCCATCGCCGCCTGGCCATGCTCTGCCGCCTGCTGCGCCGGCCGCTCCGCAGGGTACTGCTGCGCCTGCACCTGCGGCACGATCGCCTGCCACGGCAGCACGTCCCGGTCGTTCAGGTGCTGCAGATTCATCGCGCCATGATGCGGCATGCTTGTCCCCGCCTCTGCTGCCTCGCCAGCGCCTGGCGCGCAGCCCCCCTCCGCCTTCGGCACCCCCCCGAACCCCTCCCCCGCGGACGCGTGCCCCGCGGTCGCGTGACCAGCCCCCCCCGCATCCAGCGCCGCGGCCGCGCTGCCGCTCGGCGCCCGCTCCGCACCCTCGAGCACGCTTGCCGCCCGCTGCTGCTGCTGCTGCTGCTGTTGCTCCTTGCGCCACTGCTGCCGCCGCTGCCGGCTCTGGTTCGTTCGCCGCGCCACGTGCTCCGCGCGCTTCTTCTCCAGCTCGTCCAGCGCGTCCACGTCGACGAGCATCGGCGAAGCCGGCACGTTGCCCATCGCGCACACGAGCAGGAAGTCCACCATGAAGCGCTTGAGCCCCCACGACTCAGTGACCGGCTTGCTGATCTGCAGCGCCTCCGCCAGCAGCGGCACCACCTCCTCCGGCAGCCGCGCACCCACGCGCTCCACCGACGAGTTCTGCTTCGCCTTCCGAGTCTGCGCGCACAGCACGGCATCGCACACAGCATGCACTCACGCTCGCGTGACCCACAGCACATGTCCCCCGCCTGCGCCGACGCCATGTACCTCTGTGTGGCTGCCCCATTTTCAACACGTGCAGTGCAAAATGTTACAGAAAATGTGCAGTCTGAGTACTGTTCGGAGCAGCTTGCCACCAAGCTCCCCCCCGTGCGGCAGGGATCCGGCGGGTTGGCGGTTTCCAGATGCAAAGGGAGCATGGCGGAAAGGAGGCGACACTGCATGCCGTGCGGCAGCATGAAGGCGGCACAGCACGCACCGTCTGGAAGACCCGGAACGCGTCCAGCAGCGCAGAGGCGCGGCCGTCGTCGCCCTTGACGTGCTCCCACAGCGTGGACGCAGCGTGCTGCAGCACCTTGCCCACCACCGGCACCTTGAGCTTGCCCTTGGTGTCCGCCGCCGCGGCGCCGCTCGGGCCGCTGTTGACGCGTGCCGCCTCCGGCCCGGCGGCAATGCGCTGCTGCCGCAGCCGCGCCTGCTCCTCCAGGTGCGCCTTGAACGAAAAGTAGAGCTCGCGGGTGCACTGCATGGCGCCACAAACGTCACCATGCATGTCACCGCAGTGCCCGCGCGGCACGGCTGCAGCTGGGATCTCCATGCTGTAGGGGCTCTTGCCTGTTGCTGGACCAGCCGCACGCTCATACAGCAGAGACACACGACGGCCGACGCACCGGACAGCGCTCTGGGCGGCTGCAGCATGCGGCTGCGTTGCCGCTGTTGCAAGGCCTCGCCGCGGCGGGGACGAGCATGCTGAGGGACGGCTGCTGGAGAGCATGCTTAGTCAACGGACAGGCAACAGGACAGGCCTGTACGGCAGAGGCCAAGATGGGCAGCATTTGCAGAGCGGCGATGCAGAGAGGGAGCGGACCTGCACGATCGGCTTGCTCTTGGAGGCCTTCTGCTTTTGGTTCTCCTCCTCCGCCGGGGCCTCGCCAGAGTCGTTCTCCCGCTCGGTGCCCTCAACCTCTGCGTCTGCCTCCCCGTCCGCACGGTTGCCTCCGCCGTCCAGCCCACAGGACGTGTCTGTAGAGGAGTAGGTGTCCAGCTGGATGTTCTCAGTGTCCCACCCGTTGACATCATCGAACCTGCCCAGTGGATTGGGGATCAGCTCACCCTCATCACCGCCGTACGGTGCCCCGGGGTGATCCGTGCTCCACATGCCGTGCAGGTCTTCGCTGAGTAGCTGTGTGGAGAGCATAGCATCGCCGGCACCCGTGCTGTTTGCAGGCATGCTGGAGGGGAAGTCAGCCGCAGCAGTGGCACCCGCCTCTGCTGGCATTTGGACATCAGCCTGGTCCTGACCGTCAGCGTCGTGTGTGCTTGCGGTCAGCTTGGGCTGAACCATGCCCGGCGTGCTACCCTTGGCTTCAGGAAAGGCAGAGTCACACATGCAGGGGGTTTGCATGCAGCTGCAGTGCTTCTGGGAAGCATCATTGTCGCGAGCAGGGGTCTGACTGTCCGAGGGAGCCTCGTCCATGACGTTTGCTGCCACGCCTGCGGATGGTCTGACTTTGTCTGAGGGCTGCGCTGGAGTATGCTCCTCCGCCTCCGGTGAAGTGTGAAATGTGGCTGCACCTGCAGGCTCCGGCGCGGTCGATGACACGCCATCGTCGTTTGGAATAACGATTTCCGTGTTCGGATCGAATAATTCTCCGATGAATTCAGACGTTTCTAGCGGAATTCCCAGGGACAGCCCGCCTAGCGAACCTTCATTCGATGTGGCTGGGAGGTGTGGATGGTCGGTGGCAAAGGAGTGGTCGGTTTCTAAAGCAGCCCCGAGAGACGTATCATTGGGATAGCTGCTCGTGTCACCCATAGAAGAGCCGGGGCCCTGTCGGTTGTAGAGACGGGCTCACGGGGACGTGCGCTATACAGCCACCGAGCACACATTCGCATGTCTCACAGCCGAATCCACCTGCAAAGACAAGAGCTGAGTTGTATACGGTGACTACTTGCATCTTTGGTCGGACATCCTCTTGATGCAGCTCACACATCGATGCCGCTATCATGTGGCGCGGAACCACGGCCAGCACCGCGATCATTGGAGCTTCCATGAACAGAGCAGCAAAATTCACATACTTGTAGCCTCGGCGACGGCGATGATACCTGTCGGAGTGCACTGCGACGGGCGCAAGCAACTGGCCACACTCTGCGCATCAAACTGAACACTATCGAGCGAAGTGTGCACCACCACAAATGAAAGTGGGACAATATATGACACCAGATGGATCGCCTTTGCCCTGTGGCGGTGTGGATAAATCGTCAGATCGCTGACACGCTGCGACGACGAATCTAACGCGAACGTGCCACTGCAACACCGTGCGTCGCCGAAGGATCAACAGATGCACGCTCACCGCATTGACGTGAATCAGTGAGGAGTGGGAAGCTGCCAGTGCGTGGAGGGACTCCTCCCCGTCCTGGTCTCGCCACGAAAGATAGAACAATTGCTCACACCTATCGCGCTGGTGTGCAAAAGATACCCCTCTGAGACATATTCCTTCTACTGTGACTACAGAGTGAAACAAGACATAATGCTTTGCAATTTCGACCCCCGCCCTGAGTCGAACGTGACCTAAAGCAGAGTGACACACCGAGGAATCATCCTGATGCCATTTGTTCATAACGGGTGAGTTTTGTATGACACCTGAAAGCCAGATGGAGTTTGTATTCTCACAGGTATGGAACGATAGAATGATTGACAGTAGATGAAACGGAACTCAAACGTCAACTCTGCAGAAAAGCTTTAGAATTGCTGAAAATAAACCCGACATGGGAATTCTCGATGCTTGCAGCCCGCTCACTGCTTCTTCAGCCCTTTTAGGGAACCAATCAGAGCTCACTGCATAAACAGGCGTGCTGTGCAAGCGGCCGATTACCGCGTTTTGTCGAGCCACGCCAACACAGAAGTCTTTTAGATATGTCAGTGCGGACCCGTGTGCGCCCTTTAACAATCCGATGTAGACCCCTCAATTCAACACATTGCCTTTGATCAGCAGTGACTTTGCACTGTAGCTGGAGCGTCGCGTGGATGTCGTGCTTGACTTCCATCTCCGCGTCTTTGTCTGAGAAAATTTCGCAAGTGAGTTTAGGCGGACAGAAGGTTTTAACGCAACAATCTTTCATGATCCTGGTCAGGCTTCGGCATGAACGCTGCGCGTGCAGCTGCCTTGGGAGCGCATGCATTTGGCCCTACATGGCGAATGCAGAATGCCCAATTAATTGATGGATAGATGTGAGTACAGCGTTTTCGCTGTCGTCTGAGGTCGGCCTCAGGCGCTGTATTCTTGTCCTCGCTCAAATCTGAACAAACTCGCTCTCGAGCTATATGGCTGATAATGGCATACATGAATCAAGTTCAGGCTCGACGCATATAAGCTAGATTCCGTCCCACTCACATGAGTTCCTTCCCCGAGACAATGGCTGGCAAGATACCAGGCACGGCATACGCACAGTATGTCGGAATGAGGTTGTCTGCGTTGGACGCTGACTAGTCATGTGCTCAACTTCTGGTTCGACATCCGCTGTTGCGTCGTGGGATCTACAACCGATACGAGACAATTTTAAGTGTGTCGGCTTACGTCTTTGCACTCGTTCGCTTGGCATTTGTGGGAACGCCGTGAATGTGCTCCACGTCGGCGTCGACGGAGTGAACCGGTGGTAGTCAGAGCGCGCCATGAACTGGCATTTGTTGCTGTCGTTCACATAATATCGATGTGAGGCATTGTTCAAATGACATTTCACATTGCGTGCCCTCATGAATGTTGTTCAGTGCTTTCGTTTACACGGTACCGAGCCACGTGTGCAACAATGCCCGGCTGTTTCGACAATATCATACTCGCAATTGCGCATGCCGTCAATGGTCGCGAGCTTTTGCTATGAAAACCCATTTTGGCGGCAGGAGCGTCGTGGAGTGATACTTGGGTTGTGTGGCGTTGCGGCACATTGCAGATACCACACTGACAACTTCTTTCAGGAAATTCACAGCCTGGAGCATTGAACTGCAACCCCCATCAATTACATACGATAGCCTTCAGGAATATAAAGGACGTTTCACAAGATGATCATCAAGCACAAAAATGAATGGGCAATCAGACCTGCCTCAACATTTCCACCTAACTAAAAGTACAACATCAAACAGCGGACACACGATTCGACCCCTCCTCTTATCTACAGGAGTGTCAGCATTTTGTCCTCAACAGACCAGGTGCTGGGAGAACTTTGCACGGATATCCAGCGACGGGAGGACGGGTTTTTGCCCTCCCAAGCTCATATACCCCTGCTTGACGTTCACCACTGCAACACTGGCATTGTCCCACTCTGGTCGCCTGATTGCGAGCGGGCTGCGACTCCGGTCTTGCCAGAGCACAGGCACCACAGGCGGAGTGGTCGGAGTGGCGATCGGCGTGGAGACGACACGTCCAGTTGATCCGGCATAAGAGTCCTCTGATGAATCTGATGATCTGCACAGCATATGTACGTGTCGACTGCGACCGGCACGACTACGCTGGAGTTCAGCGCACCACGCACAGCTGTCGACCGACATGCAAACCCCCCCGAAATTCATCGTCTGCAACCCAGCAGTAGCAATAGCAGACTTTGCTCTACTTACGCATGCTTATACAGTGAGCCAACAGTGGCGGACAGACACCACCAGTTTCAGCGCAAGTGAGGGACAGCACATCCAGGCAATCACGTCCGCGTCGGCACGCCACGATCATGCTATAGGAAAACATCACAAATTGTTCACGAAGGGGGGCCGGTACGCACCGGTGTACGTCTCCAGCGTGCTGCATGTCCCAATGCTTGCGAAAGCAGTGCGCGTTGTTGCAGAACCCATCCTCGCTCTTTGGAGAATCATGTACGCAAAGCGCACAGCTCACTTCTGCTGGACGAGTCAAGCATGAGCTACAAAATGATCGCGGAGCACTTCGCGGCATGAGGTGGTCTTCGCAATTGCACACAAAACGCCTCGACAGGCACCATACGCAGGACTGTAGAGAACCTGACGTACGTCTGATAGACCTTGCGCGTCAGGAAACGAAATAGAGCTAACCCCGACACGGTGGATAGACCTGTACTGTTCAGGTTTGGCTTCAGAAGCGATCAGCCTACTCACATGCAAATCCATTCACTTACAATTTATGCTCGATAATTGCGGATGTCGCGCATCTTATAAGCTGGGAAGCGCTTGGCGAAAGGCCCGGCGCTGCATACCTGGACATTTCGCGAGTTTCCTGTGACGTGTCACCGGGAGAATTGTGCGCTTTTCTCACATCACGCACGACACCGGCAACACCCGCCTGCGTTTCAGCCAGCCATGCTGATGATACAGAAGAGGCCAAACTTCTGTTCCTGAGTGATTGTCAGCTATTGTCCGCGACTTCGCGACGGTCCGCGAGTCTGTGAGAGAGGCGACGACGCGCATGCTGTTATGTCATTCGTGTGATGCAGCGAGTGGATGAACATAGACATACGTTAATGTGCGTGAACACAGAGTGCTTTGGAAGACAGAGTTATTGCATACTTTGTGTCCGTCGGAGGCAATTGTCATTTAGGCAAGTGATTCCCAAACGTTGCGTTTACGCCCACGCGTGTGCCTGCGCGTTTCCACAGCGTGAGCATGATAGTACTGGTGGATATGGACTTGTCACACAAGCAGCCTGTGGAATGCAGAGAGTATTACAATTATCCGTAACGCTGCGCGTGTGAGCACGGCGGTTCATTTTCCACCGAGCTCTGTAGCTCTGACGTGGCCTGGTCACGCACAGTGCTACCTGCCCCGTTTTTTGCTGCCCCTCTTAGACGTCTTCTTAGACTTCGGGTTACTCCCTTTGTGTTGCGAAGTAACCTGTCGCCTCCGTGTGGCATCCGGAACGACGTGCGACGGTGCCGCGCTGGCATGTGGCAGCACGGGCATCGCACCGGGCACCGCTTCGGCTGCCAACTCCGCGGCGTATGAATACAACTTCACTCGCACCTTTCGCAGCTTCTGCCGTCTCTTGCGATCCTTGCTTGTCTGCCTGCACAACGGCGCGAGAGCATCTTTACAGTTGTCACACGCGCATCTACACTGTCGCGCACGAACGTGCGGACTTGCTGGATCACATGCGCGATCACGGCAAGCGTGAACACAGGAGTCGCTCTGCATCGGTGTGGACGCACTCATGCTGCACCGCCAGTCGATGCGTCCCCTCACATTCATGAATGTGTGCGGACCGCTGGGAGCCAGACCAGGAGAGTCCACAGCACGCTGCAGCAGCGCACAGGCCGCTGGGCAAGCGCAGCGCACCGTGCTGTGCAAACCATCCATTTGGCAGTCTACCATTATCGCACATGCTGCGATGGCACCTGCTGGGACAGCACCCCACGCTCCAACAGTAGAACCGTCAAGTTAATCATGCATACGGGCACAGATGCTAACAGAGAGGGTGCCATTGGACATCCGACGGACAGATGCAATTGTGGCCTTCAAGCAGCACACTCCACAGTCAAGCGGACGGCACCTCAGTGTAACTATGACATATGGAGTCCTCGCCCGCGGGCTCTCCCAGATTTGTCCTCATCATTGGTACCATTGCAACAACAAGCACAAGCTCTGACACTGCACAAACACTCCACAACAACGAAGCAACTCCAGATTGTGCACAAGCTCGCGTCCAGGCCTGCGCAGCACAAGCTAGTCCCCCATGCAGTACCAACAGTACCACCAGCAGGCAGTGCCCGCGTCCACGGCCGCATCAGCTTCCGCCCAATCCACTACACAAACAGCCTATGGATGGTGCACAAATCATGCAGCCGCGCGACAGAATTGTGGACAGAATCGTGGCCAGCAGCAGCTAGGCACAGGAGTGTTTCATGTGTTCTTATCTCCGCAAGATCAATGGGTGTGACAACAACGACAGTGTGAGCGCGCATGACATCGTTTCCAGCGGAGGCGCACCTAAAGACACCCGCAAGCTCTTGCCGCACCGCGCCCACCTCCGCCGCGGCGCCTGCCCCGCACTCCCGCACCACATCAACAGCTTCACCGCAGTGCGCAGCCAGCGCCGCGATCACTGGAGACAGCTCCGCCGCAGGCTCCCCCCGCTTCGCCCCCTTGCCCCGCGTCGCCCCCGACGGCTTGGCAGCCACCGCGCACATCTGGCCGCTGTGGCGGTACGCGTACCGGCGCGCGAGCACGTGCGGCTCCAGCGCGTGCAGCGCGCCTTCCACGCTGGCCGCGGCAGCATTGGTGCCGACGGCGGCCGCGGCGGTGGCGCACTGCACGACGGCCGGGTGGTAGTGGGAGAGGAGCGGGCACAGCTCCCACAGCGTGGAGGACAGCGCGCGCGCCTCGGCGGGGTCCGAGATGTGGGGGTCGTAGCCACCGCTGCCGTAAGAGCCGACGCACTCCCCTTCCAGCATGCCGTGCAGCTTCGTGTGCCGCTGCACGGTCCTGCAGCAGACGCCCCGCCTGAGCCGCTTGCGCAGCGAGAATTCTGGACCTGCTGGCACAGCTGCCGACACCGGGGCGGCGAATGGCATGAGCAATGCATGTGAGGGGCACAAGGTGGCAGAGGCTGCCGGCGTGGCGAATGTAGCCGCGCGCAAATTTCCACGGCAGCTTGGCAAGCGTGTGCATGGCCATGACGATTGGGATGCCATGCATGGGACCCCGGAGAATCACAGAGCTGTGCAGGAGCTGGTCTGGATCTGTGACATTGCTACCGGAACATCTGGCATCGCTATCGGAACATGCTGCGCCTGGGAAGTAGCGACATCTGCCAGCCGCACACCGCGCACGTGTGCAGCTTGCCTGCCACAGAGGCCGCCACAGAGCACGCATGGCCAGCGCGGCAACTGCCATCACGCTGGATGGCAGCATGATCATGGCACATGTGTACAGCCCGTCGCGCATCATCAGGCAGCAGCACCGCACCTGGCTGCGATGGACGTCAGCGCCACGGCGAGCCCCGGCTCAGCATGCAACGCGGAGCTGCACAGCCGCTTCGCAAACGCGCCGAGCCGCGCCGCGTCCCCCACCTTGAGCCACCCAAGCAGCCGCGCCGCCGCCTTCGCCACCAGCACCCCGCAACTATCCTCCCTGCCATCCCCCTCCTCCGCCACCCCCGCACCACCACCCCCTGCATCCCCCGCACCCCCAGCCGCCGCCGCCTCCTCCACGACCGACTCAAGCGGGCACTCAGCCAGCGCGCTGTAAAGCTGCATGTAGATCTGCTTCCGGTCGACGTTCAGCGCGTCCCCCTGCGCCTGCAGGATGTCCGCCATCGACAGCAGGCACCGCATGCGTATCGCAACGGGCAGCGCACGGCTGCCGAGCAGCTGCTGAAACACCGCGATCACATCGGTGAAGTACTCCAGGCCGATGAGGTGCGTGTACTTGCCAAGGCCTTCCAGCGCGACGCACAGCAGCGGGAACTTCTCGCGCACGGCGGCCTCGTCGAGGGGGGCTGCCGCGCTGGCGCCGTCGCCGCGCAGCAGGCCGGACGCGGTGCAGCGCTTAAGGACGCGGAAGAAGAGTTCAAAGAGGGCCTCCAGCATTTGGGACTGCTGCAGCCGTGCCTGGTCCGCGTCAGCGGCAACGGCCGCCTCCTGCAATGCCGCCGCGATCGCGTCCTCGCGGAGCCGCCGCTTCTTGAACTTGTAGCGCCGCTCAAGCGCCTTGGAGCCTGCGCCGCACTGCCGCACATCACGCGGGGCAGGGGCTGTGTCGGGTCTGCGGGGGGGGGGGGGGGGGTGGGAGTGCGTGGCGTGAACTTCTCGGCCGTGCAAGCGGATCCATCGAACGGATCCATGGAACCAACAGAGGAGCAGTGCGCTTCCGACAGCATCTTACAGCTGCTGCGCCGCTTGTGCCGTGTCCACCGCTTGGTGTGTGCATGCGCGTGACGTGCGATGCGCTGTTGACTGCCTATTCAACCACAGTGCCAAGCTGGACATGCATCTCCCTTGGTGGCAGACCGGTGGGCCAACCAGCCACCCACCACGGATATGCACCGCTGGTCTGGCCTGTCAAAGCAGCTGGGCGCGATGGCCGCGGTCGTGACGTCCGCTGGTCAAAACAAGGGCATGAGTGGAGCATGCATGCGTGGAACCCACACCTTGCTCGACGTCCGCCTTGGTGAGGTCGTTGAACTGCAGCACGAGCAGCGCACGCAGCACGTCCGGGCTGCACGCGCACTTGCGCTGCCGCACAAGGTCCGCCACCAGCTGCACCGCCGCCAGCGCGACCTCCCCGGGGCCGCCACCGCGCAGCAGCGCGTCGAGCGCAGCGCACGCGTCGCGCCGCATGCGCTCGTCGCCGCCCGCAGCCGCCGGCACCAGCGCCTGCAGCACGTTGTGCATGTGGTTGAAGTGCGGCACAGCGCCCAGCAGCTCCCGCAGGCACTTCACAGCCACCCTGCACCGGCGGCGCCGTCACCGCAGCACGCAGCACCACCCCCTACCGCTCCGCACAGGGTGCACAGCACGGCGACCCCACGCGCAGACAGACAGTCCTGGCTGTTTACACACATCAGCAACCCTGATCGGCCCACCCACCAGCCATACGGCCGCATGCTGAGCGCCACAGCATGTTGTGATGATTCTGGTAGAGTGACTATCTACCAGAATCATCACACATGTGCTGCTGAAACTGGTGCATGCACACATGATCAGCCGTCAAACTACAAGTCAACTACTGGACAAGCGGTGGTGAGGCTGTGGAGGGGCTCACCGCTTGTGGTTTAGGGAGGAGGCCTTGCTGCGGAGCATGCTGCGCAGGATCTTGACATACGAGTGGAACGCCTTGACAAGGGTGCGCTCGAAGTGGCGCAGCGCCTGCACCGCCTTGGTGAGCTTGGCGCCATCCTCCTCCGCGTCGGTGGCGTCGCGCACGCGGTACCCCGGCAGCACGTCCTTGAAGACACTGCTGAGAGACAGCACGGCCAATCGCTGCACCTGCACAGCGGCCGGGCGCGTTTGCGTCACCAGCACATGCGAATGCAAGCGCCGCGGGTGTCACCAGGCGAGCAGGAACTCATGAACCATAACAAGAAGAAAGATTGGCAGAGTGAGCAGATCAGGCAAAGCCGGTCCTTACTGCTTGCCACGACAGCCGGTTGTTCCTGGCGGAGGGGGACATCTTGGATCTCAACCAGCCACTGACCAACGCAGCCGCTAGTAGCCACCCCGGTGCACAGTGCACAGCTGCGGCATGGGTCGTGGGCACACGCGCTGGCACGTCCCATGCCTCTGCCGCATTCAACTCATGGCGTTGCTTGTGGTACTGTGGAGGCCCCGAAGCTGTTGCAACAACCACTGGACATGGTTCATGTGTTTCATGCACTTCCATGCTTGCCTGCCAAACTGCTGGACCACAATGTGGAGCATACCGCTATAACGTGTCTCACAACAGATTGACTCGCGTCATGCGTGGTGTGCAGCGCTTGATGCTCGAGGCACAGCCGACCCCGGTGGGCCGTTGGGCCAGCAGCCTCGCAAGTGCGAGCGTCGGCAAGCGTTCAGGGCACGACAGCGCAGCAGCAGGCTCTGTGGGCGCACACCATAGCATCGGTGTCAAGCGCAAGCTCCAGCAGCAGCCGCAGCGCAGGCAGCTGCTCCTCGGGGGCCTCCATCACCTTGGACGCCGCCACAGCGATCTGCTGGCTCAGCTCCTCGCGCCGGGCCGCCTTGCTGTGGAACGTGGCTGCCTCCTGTAGCGCCTCTAACCGCGCATCGGCCTTCCTTCTGCATGTGGACATATTTCAGGAAACTGCAGGGCATGTTTCGTGTGGCACGTGTGGTGGTGGTTGGTTCCGTGTGTGCTCCCGTGCACTCTTTTGCAACGCCTTCAGGAGGGAGGCGCCCCCCCCATGCATGATGTGCACCCCTGCTTCCACACTCACAGCCTGGGTGTACGAACAGTGCTGTATGAACAGTCTGCTGAGTATAGATGTAGTGACGGATGTGTGTCAATTGTGAGGAAGAATGCACTGCCTTGGGCTACACCTGAGCAGCAACGTGGATGCATAGTAAGGCAGACCATGTGCAGGCAGGTCCTGGCTGCGGGGTTGCGCGCCTCTTTTGGACCTGCACTGACGCCCCATTCTGTAGTGCGATCCTTCCGTTTGTAGCATGGGCTTGCTCACCGGCGTCTGCTGCTGGCTGCTCATCGTCTGGCTCCTCCTCGTCTTCTGAGCTGCCTCCGTCTTCTTCATTCTCGTCCACGCCTGCTGCATCGTCTGTGATGCTGACCCCAGGAACGAATGAGTCCTGCACATGCAACCAGCATGACGGATCTACTGCACCGCACTGGCGGTCATCATGTGTGCAGGAGCCCCACCGCTGCAAGCCGTCCTACTGCAGACTTTGACTTGTCATAGATGAGTTCACCGTCTCTATTCTTGAATGGAAGCAGGTCAGCCGTCCCTTTCGCCTGTTCAGGCTCATTTGTGGAACGAGCCTCTCGCTCGTATTCCTCCTCGTCGGATGCTGGGGCGTCAGCATCCTCTTCAGCGGAGTCTGTTGTGGTTTGAGGTTTAGCTTCAGCACCTCGGTCTTGCCGTTTCTTCTCCT
This sequence comes from Ulva mutabilis, assembly GCA_900538255.1. Lineage (NCBI taxonomy): Eukaryota > Viridiplantae > Chlorophyta > Ulvophyceae > Ulvales > Ulvaceae > Ulva > Ulva mutabilis. The sequence goes on along the minus strand of UNSF01000033.1, from coordinate 591,125 downwards.
TTTCAGGTTTCCCCACCGCGCTGCAGGACAAAAGCCGAGTTGGGTGGGTAGCATTCATACTTTGATCGCCTGGATGATATAAACATAGACACTGATCAGTAGATGCACAGCAGCTGATTGTGCATGCTGATGAGCGATCATACGTTTCCGGTGCGCTATCGGTCTTCAAGCCAACTTGGGCAGCTGCCAGAAAATCTACACGTTGTCCAAACTCCTCGAATATCGCAAAGTCGTCATCATCCAATTCGATGTCACTTCCGGGGTCTTCAACAGGCGGCACCACTGCCGCCGGCTGCGCTTTGCTCTTCTTGGCTACCTTCTTGGGCTTCTACATGTGATCAGCGATCAGCAGCTGATACATTGCTGTGCGTGATAGTTGTATCGCATTGGTGAGCACACCTGTTCCTTTTGCCGCTTTGATGGGTTTGACTTGCGTTTCTTACCGTCAGATTTCATAACAGCCATTCATAACCGTGATCGAGGCTTGAGTTCCATCCGAATCAGAAGCAATATATGAATACCATACATAACAGCTAGATTTGGATTGGTCGGATACGCTGAGTGCACGCCATCGTCGCCAGCAGCCGGTTGCGTGTGGCCGCAGCAACGCCTGGATGCCACGAGCAAGTGCTATAACACGCAGAGGCACAAACAGGCCTCGAGTCTTGACTCACTTCTGCATATATGATTTTTGCATCGTCTGCTGCAGCTGTGGTGCCCAGTTCCAGGCCCTGCAGTCGATGGGAGCCGCAAGCACTGCACCTATGCCACGCGTGGCTAATGGTCATCGGTGCTAACACAGCATGCGGGCGTAATGAGTACGCAAGTCGGGAGCACCAGTCGAAAGTGCCGGAGCATTTTAGCATATAATTGAGACTCCCTTGATGCCGGGCTCATTGCTCCCCAAACGTCGCGTCGTCATCAGGATGGTTGCCCAGGTGCCCGGTCCTAAGCTGTGTGGGCATCAGCCAGTATTGACGACACATCCAGCCTGGAGTTTCGGCTACCGCCGCCCTCTACGAGATGGTGTGAGCCTTTGCCGGGCTTTTAGCAACGGCACAAGTGGCAGCACGCCCTGCTTGGATGCAGCCTTGCCATGCTTTTACCAGCCGAGATTGAGCCAGAATAAGTGACTTCAGGAACGGAAGATGCCGGAGACAATCTTGGAGAGCAATTTACATCTTTTGACAGGTCCACCGCTCCCAGATTTGGCCATGGGCTCAAGCCGATGCCATTGCGTCCGCCCAAGGAGGGACCAAACAGCCTCATATCCTCTGAAAGATGGTCAGATAAGACAGGCATACTGATCCCACGGTCCAATACTGTAGCACCCGGTGCCTCTGAACTTGGGCCTGGGCAGTATGAGCGGCCCAGACTGTTTGATGACCAAACCAAGCGATCTCACGCCACAATGGGGCTGGCAACAGCTAGGTCGGTGTTCAGACAGCAGGAAGCCTGCGGACCCAGATCAGTCCGTGGTGGCACTCCAGGAAAGATTCACAGAGGGTCTTGGGGCAAATCAAGACGGCTTCTGACGTCAACCGAAGCGGGCCCAGGCCCAGGCTGCTACGAACCTTGCACGACGAGCTTCTGTGCGTGCACTCGGTGTGGCGGCGTGTCTCAGGGCAAATCTTTTGGCACCAGACCGCCAATATACACGGGCCAGGTTCAGTGGCCCGCTCCACCTGGGCCCGGACAGTATCACGTTGAGTGCACAACTCTTGGAGCTGCCACGAAAATGTGCAGTGGGTCACAGAAGCGTGCATGAGTACTGGTGGCACTCCCTCTGAGTGGCATGTGCAGTTGTGGCAGGCACAGGCTGCGAGTAACCGTGTTAAAAATATTGGAGTGCAGCTTTGGATGCACGTGGGGAGCTGTCTGCACCCTCCTACACACCAAGCACAGTAAATTGGTGTTAGAGAGAGTAGGAGGTAATACAAGATAGGCCTGTCTGACTTGGCACAAGCGCTCCCACAAGAAGGTCGCGCTAGTAGCTGTGGCAGTGGATCCGTATGTGTTACCGAAGAAGCCAACCAGTGGTGGTGTGGCTCACAAGCAGGTGACTGCTTGGAAACAGAGAATCACTCATGAGCAAACGCAGCTAAATGTATTGCACACCATATCACACTGACGGTGCTGGTGTGAGTACGGCATCCCTGCACATCCTGACCATAGCAGTCTGTTGCAACATGTACGTCATGGCTGAGCTGCTGCGAGCAAGGTCCGGATCTTCTATCTTAGCAGTGACAAAACCTTTGGACACTTGCTCATTCATGGCTTCTGACTTGAGCTCCGCCAGCCTACGGTTCAGCCAGACTGCGTCTGCAGAACACACCACGACGAACTGAGCCTGATGCCCATGTATTGCAATCTGAGATGCATTTCAGATCCGCCATGCAGATATCTGCCATGCACCAAAAGGGAGACCTGAATTGACTCACACTGACAAGTCACAGTCCACATTGTTTGCTGTCCAGCATCAGAATAAAGTGGGGGCAGCTGACCTACAGCCGTGTCACCCTTCATTGTTGCGTTGCCCAGCGTCCGTTTCTGCTCCGGGGGGATGCTGCCAGCGTCTTCCTGCTGCAGCCGCCTGAGAGTTTGTGCCACAAACTCTGACATTGCATGGGCTACGACAGTGTTGTCTTGGCTCGAGTCCAGCTGCGTCGGCACCCACGCCCACCCGGAGTCTCCCTCACCTGCCGGGTGCGTTATGCCTAGGAGTGCCCATGTCATGTAAGCAGTGCTCAACCACCTGCACCCAAGGCCCGGTTGTGTCCGCCGCCACAACCACATCCCATTTTAATGAACTGTTCACATTGAAACGGGAAACATACAGGTGCACGTACTGTGGGCAGGAACTAGATGTGCAGCCACCCAGGATCCGACTCGAACATGTAAGCCACATTCCAGGTATGCAGTTGAATCACCCATGTCTGCAAAGCGTTGACACAGCGCTCTGCATTGCAGGCTGCTGACACGGTGGCAGTAGAACGACACATGCAGGTATTGCTGCTCTGGACGATAGCTGTGTTGATATGGTGCTGGCCGTGTGCGAGCCAGGGCAAACATGTGCAGGCACACACCGTGCAAACGCTTCAGCATTGATCTTCTCTGACTGTATGCTTGCGCTGGCGGCTGCCTTAAACATGGTGCCTGCTTGGGAGAACTCCTGCTGAGAGACTTGGCTCATGAGGTCCTCTGCGGACACGCCCGCCATGTACGCCAGCAGAGCGGTGTTGACAAACATGTGCCAGCTGTACGCCCAGCCCATCGCTGCGCCCATGAATGCCAGCAGCATCCGCACTGCAAGCCATCGGATCTGCATGCATACACACACATGCATATTCTGTCTGGTGATGATCTGGCCGGCGCGCATGCGCTGATTGGCATGTCAATGTGATGTCAGGGTGTAGCTGTTACATGCGCTAGGTGCTTTGGGTTGGAGCCCCACTGCATAGTTGTACATACAGGTGCGTGTGCTGATGTCCTGGATCGCAGCCGGAGCGGCTCTATCGATGTAACTGTACGTACAGGTGTACAGCGGCATAAATTTCGATATGCAACAGCACTCCATCAGATCAGGCGCAGCGACATGGCAAAGGCACATATCAGATACACACTGATCGCACAGCTGTGCACCTGGGCAGGCTAGGATTGGATGCACGATGACATAAGGTATGCAAGTGCATGTGTGCACCACCACACATGCTGGATCTGCCACCCGCATGAGGAACAGGGGACGATGCTTCAAGGCTGGAGAACTGCTGCTCAATCCTAAATAGTTATGCCAGTGGAGGTGGCAACAAGGAAGGTGGGCCAGTTGGCATGCGTGAGGCAGTGCAGTAACAAACCTGTGTGTGGCTAAGAGCAGCGCCGCTGAGCAGTGCACTTGGGGTCAGCTTGCCTGCATACTCCGGGTCCAGATGCTGTGCAAACTGTGTCGGCTCAAGTCTTGCGCTTGGAGCACTGCAGCAGGGTTCGTTCAGCCTGACAACGCTTCGCTCAATTTGCTGCCACGTAAGGATGATGGGAGGCTTTGTAAGCTGACAACTCCTACCTTTTCCCGGAGCTCTGAGGCACCTCCGCCATGCCAAATTTTGACCTCAGGCTCTGTATCAAAACAGGTCGCGGAGGCACCAGATCCTGTTGTTGCAAGGTCTCGATTGTCAGCAGCACGATTCGTGTCAAATTCTGCATGAACAGCATGTTTGGGCTCATGGCCTGCGGAGCGGAGCCTGGGGAGGCTGGCGTGCTGGCCGTGTTTTGCATTGCAGAAGATACGGCCTTGTTTTGCTTCTTCATCATGCTCCGCAGCGTTGCGCCGTTGGTGTACTGTTGCAGTGTCTGGCGAGCATACTGCTTCAAACCACTCATCCGAGAGGAGGGTGGTGACTGATCCCCGTCTTCCTTGCTTTCTGACTTGGTTACCTCCGGTGCACTCACGCCTGGAAAGAGGGGGCATTCTGTTTCCTGCACGCCTGTCTGCCTTCAGAATTTGACGGGTGAGTGAATGACTTCCAGAGTCCACACATCACCACCATCATTGCTGAAACCGCACCTTGCAAGTGATCATGATGAGACATATGAAGGACAGGAGCATCTCTGAGTCTAGTGCCTGGACTTGCTTGATTTCCTCACGTGTGCTCTTGAGCGTCAAAAACGTCATCTCCAGCTGCACCCGCTCAACAGTCCAGCCTGACCTAAATAGCCCGATGCATGCTTCGACGAGCGCCTCAGCTGCCAGTTCACTCTGATTCTGAAATGCTAGCCATGGGACAAGTAGTGACTCTATTGCTCCAGCGGTGCTATCCTCTTGCTCATGTATCTGTTGCTGTGCACAGGACCTCTGCAGGAGCGCTCCGTACAGTGAACCATGGCTACACGTTGCTGTGCGCAGCCCAAGAACCATAAGACCCACAAGTCACGTACCGCCGATCGTTGTGGTTGCGTATGCCGGTGGCGCGCCGTGACAGCGTGACGCAGAGGAGCGATCTTGGCTTGCATTACACTCAAAGGCGCGATGCAGTGCATCTTGCACCACTTCCCTCGCAAGCAGGAATTGGGCAGGTTTGACTTAGGTCCGATGTGTACGCGTAAATTTGCGTGTGATCGCCAAAGGCATGTCCGTCTAACACAACGCGACCGTCCTCGATGTCGCCAAACTTCTCCGATCAGTCAAGCACGATGCAGCCACATACGTACAAGCCATTCCTCAAATCTGGTTGCGGAGATTGCTCGCAATGCAGATTGGTGCGTGGTAGATATCTGGTCTATGCCGAGCGCTGCTTTATGCAGCGGCATCGCCAATGATACGTGCAGGTGTGTTCACAGGTGTAGCGACGGAGCAGATCTGAGTATCTGATACTGCAGCTACAGCGCTCGCATGAGCCGGGCTCAGGTTTCACAAGGCGGCTGGAACGCGTAAAATGCCCCTCTGGCAGCACAACTTTGCATAGGATATTTATAGGAGGGATCGAAAGCCTCCAGCTCTTGGCTGTAGGCAGCTGTTGAACCCCTGTCACACTTGACTAGTTCAAATTTTGCCCAAATCATGCGCCAGCATGCCTGCCACAGTGGGTGACGGCGCAGCACGTCTGTACGTGCAGCGTCGCAAGTGAAACATTCTGCCATACATAGCTTGCCCCTTACAGAAGCATGATGGCACGAGCACGAGTGAGCTGATGCGAGGTCCCATTGTGTCGCGACTAACTGCTAGTTTTGAACACATCCAGGTAGAGCACAGGGCAACATCAAGGCGTGCCTCAATCGACAGCTGTATCCCATAATGATTCGCACAGCTTGCATCGTACAGCCGTGAATTCCGCGAGAGCAGTGGAGCCGCTCGAACTGCGTCAGCTGACATACAGCTAGAGCCATCAATGGAGCCACAGCAAACGTGCCCAGTGCCCTCACCTGCTGTATGCAACCTGCATGCGATCGCATTGCATGGCCAGGGTGCCAGCCCTGCTTGACATTGAAACAACATATGGTGAACAGACCTGTTGCAGACGGGCGCCACGTGCGAGTGTCCAGCTGTCCTGCCCAGAGTTCGCCAGCGTCGAGTATGCTTCTACTAGTAGCACCTGTCGCGCGCAGCAGCCTAGGTGTTGTGGCAACAGGTGGGGTTGGCAACGCTGCAGCTCAGGCAGACGCGCTATGCTTGCATGTGTTACACAATGCAGTTACACAGCGTATGGAACGAGCACCCCTGCACGCGAGCCGCAGCCGTAAACGTGGGCCCCTGGGAGCCACTACATGCAGCGGCCAGGCGCCACGTCCCAGCTGCGATGCCGCTGGGTCCGCTGCACACAGGTCGGTCGTGAGTACAGTCGTGAGTACAGTCGTGAGTACAGCTTTGGGGTACCACAGTGTAGTCTTAGCACAGATTTCTGCTGGCAACACGGTGGTATCCGAAAGTTGTACCCCACGTCTTCTCATACCTCTGCGCACCGGCTGTTGTAATTCAGTGGACCGCGGCCTAGTGCCTGTGGGATCCTGAGCATGTCATAACCACGCGCAGGGGGCCGGAGCGCTGTCACATATCTTGCTGTCTAGGTATCTGCCCGTGACAGCGCCTGTGTCTTTAGTTGGAGGTGAATACACGTGAGACGTGGCATTTCGAGAAGAGAAGAGTGATTACACTATGATCAGTAGAGCCTATATAAGCGTTCAATCAACGTCTGATACGGATACGATCAGAATAATTGTCTGCTGGCACGCAATCTGCATGCATTGCTCGTGCATATAGTCAGCTATCGGTGCATGGCTGCCCCATAGCCACTCCGGATCAGCACCGTGCATCCACGCATACATGGTCACCGTAGTCCTGTGCATGACTGGATCACGACACTCCCCCTAGACTAAGCTTGTACTACCGCAAGGTGCAGTCTATCTCTAAATTTTGCCAGTGCTGGTCCTGCCAACACCTTCGTGAACATATCAGCTAGCATGTCTACCGTGCTAACCCAGCTGATAGTCAACTCGTCGAGTTCTACGAACTCTCGGACCCTCAGGTCCCTGACCCTGATGTGCTTGGAACGGTCACTAGAGATGGGGTTCACTGCTAGCAAGTTGGCACTCTTGTTGTCACCCCACAGCGTTGGCTTCACAGCCGACAAACCAAGATCAGTGCACAACTGCTGGCCCACATCACCTCATTTGCTGCTGAACTCATCGCAATGAGCTCTGCCTCAGGCAGCATCCGTAAATGCGTCCAACACCTCACATCCCCCATTGGAGTCAGTAAAGGTCAAGCAAAGTCTATGGTCCCTCGCAGGTATCTCAGTACATGAAGGACACCATTCCAATGACATTTGGCACTCCCAGCCATATGCCTGGCCAAGACATTAGCCGGAAACGCGATGTCTGGACGCGACACAACTGCCACATACTGGATGCTTCCTACGGCTTGCATAAACCTCTTATGCTCTGCGACTGTAGCCTTTGCCTGGCTAGGATCTTCCTTTAGACTAAACATTTTCTGCTTGGGTACTAACGGAGTTGGCGCCCGTCTGCACTCACTCATGCCAAACCGCTTCAGCATGTCCCTGATGCTCTTTCTGTGTGTGATGGTGATAGTGCGAGCAGTACGATCACGTATGACCTCCATGCCCAGCACATATCCCAGCTCCCCCAGGTCACGACCCTCAAAAGCCTCAAGGATCTTTCTGATGGCATCATCCATCTGCTCTCTGCGACCGAAGATCAACAGATCATCGACCCACAGAAAAATAAGACAACGTCCTACTTTGCAGATTAACAGTGCAGGGTCACTGGCTGATCTCACAAAGCCCATACTCAACAAGAGCTCTGCAAGCGCTTTGTGCCACTCCCTGGCAGCTTGCTTCAGTCCATACAACGCCTTGTTCAGACGCCACACCATACCAGACCCATCATCTAGTATCGGAGGTTGTGCCACATACACTTCCTCCTCCAGAACACCATTCAGGAAAGCACATTTTATGTCTGTATGCCTCGTCTCTAGATCCTCTACTGCACAGACCGACAATAGAGCCCTGAAGGTGGCATAGCTACCCACAGGAGCCCAAGTCTCAGAAATCTACGCCTTCTACCTGCGTGAATCCTCTAGCTACATATCTAGCTTTCAAACGCTCAATTTCACCCTGTGCACCTCGCTTAATCTTTAGCACCCATTTGCCTGTCACAGGCCTTCACTCCTGATGGGCACTTGACAAGCTCAAACACGTCGTGCTCCCTTAAGGAGGTCAGTTCATCTGTCATTGCTGCAATCCACTGCTCACGATGGCAGCCTCTCATGGCTTGCTGCACCGTTGGATCGTCCAGCACAAACTCAACCTTCTTTTTCACAGTGGCTGCACGCCGGGACTCACTGTGACTAGCAGTCTTGCCACTGTAAAGAATCACCTCCTGCGCCGTCGTCTTTTCTGCATCAGGAGTCACACTGTCAGCCATTGCAGACACTCCTTCAGCCAAGTCACCGACGTCATTCTCATCTTTGAATACTGTGGAGCTCGCAGCATCATGCTCACGTGCACCCTCCGGGGAAATGCGCTCAACAGCAGCATCACTCTCAATTGCTCCCACAGCATGGACAGCAGGTCTTAAGTTTTGGAGAATCAATTGAAAGGCTTTGGAACCCATTGAACTCTCACCTCTTGTGGTGGATCCAGACGTTCTCCGCTGCCCCTCGCGGCACTTGGTGCTGACTCTCCCCCTGAGCCATCACCACCTGTCGCTTTTCCCCTAGGCACATGCCGTAGCTCGCCTTGCCCCTGGCCCTCAGACCCAGATATATGCCTTGGCTCATCATATCTGTCGCGGTCATCACGCCCTGACACTGTGGACCCGCGGTGACTTCGGCCGCCGCTGTGACCGTCAGCTCGCACAGGTGGGAGTGGCTCACTCAGCTCCTTGCCCATCGACCGTTGGACTGGCTCCGCTGAGCGCGAGCGGGATCTAGACTCAGACCCAGAGTCATCCTCACCACAATCACTAGACTCACTATCACTCTCTTCCTCATCAGTCGGAAGTGGATAGATATTGCAGTCTCCCATGTGCAGCACAGCTCTGTCCATCGTAGGGATCGTTTCCGCAGGCCTAATCTCAACATTGAGTGGCCCAGATGGTTGAGCTGCTGCATCATAGTCCCAGTGTGTCACAGCTGCAGCACTGTCAGCCGCTGCCTGATCACAGCGCGCTGAAACCACTGCATCACTGATCTCCGGTGTGTGCCAGCGCTCATGTCGCGCCAGCACCTCTGCACCCAGCACTCTAGGAGAGAACTCGGGCTCACCCTCAGGTAGCTCATCTCGTGGTTTAAAATGCCTATGCAGCGTTCTGCCTGGTTCCCAGTGCTGATGGCCCAGACCCGGATGCTCCCCCTCATCCCAATCCACATTTCTGCCCCTCTCTGGCATCATGTGTTCACGACTGGCTGGTGGACGCACTGCCCGCACACTAGTACTCTTCACCCACTTGTTCATGTTGGGCAAGAACTCAGCCTCTGGCACTACACTGGTGTACTGATCGGGTAGGATCTCAAATTCACCCTGCTCATAGTTCTCTAGCACAACCGGGTCCGCCGTAGCCTCCCCAGCCATGTGAAATCGCTGCGCGAAATCCTTCACTAGAGCAAGTGGAGCAGCCGTGTGCCTGTACATCCGCACTGTTCCCCCATTCCCACGCTTCACGTAAACCCTGTCCATGTGAGGACCTCCACCCGGTCCCATATAGGCACCGAGGATTCCTTGCACCTCCAGGTGCCTGAAGTGCTGCCTCCGCGGATACACATACATTGGACACCCGAAAGGCTTCCCCTGTGCCACCACGAGACGGAAGTCATCTTCTCTGACCTTCCTAAACCACAATAAGTATGGCACAATCTCTCTGACACTCACATTTCTAATGTGCTGTGCCACAAATGCCGCATCTCTTCTGGCAATCAGTTCCCCACAGAGCTCCTTCAGGCTCAGCGCATGCGCTGCAGCCTTCCGGACTCTCAGCTGCTTAGCCCGCTGCTGCTCATTCGTGGACCATGGCTCAGAGCTGGTGGCAACAAGCCTGTCCTCCAGCTTCTGCTTCGCCTCCTTCCGCCTCACACCTTCCAGTGCTGTGCTCGGCGTCAGGTTGTGTGCATGGTTCACGCACATGTGTGCCTCCGGCCAGAGGAATGCAGGCACTGCTGCCTGCAGCAGACTTGCCCGCAGTGACGTGTTCAGCACACCGATCTTGCGCTCTACCAACCTATTTGACTCATGTTGGGCGGTGTCAGTGAACGTGTGCACTATCCCTCGCCACTGAAGGTACTGAGCCAGCTGACTCGAGCTGCTCACCTCCTTGTCGTGATCCAGCCATGCACAGGATTACGGTCACCATGCATGGAGTGGATGCACGGTGTTGTTCCAGAGTGGCTATGGGAGCCATGCACCGATGGCTGACCATATGCACGAGCAATGCCTGTACATTGCGTGCCGGCAGACATTGATTCTGATCGTATCCGTATGAGACGTTGATTGAACGCTTGTATAGGCTCTACAGATTGTAGTGTAATCACTCTTCTTCCGCTAAGTCTCACGTGCTATCTATCCACCAAGAGAGAGCGAGCTGTCACAGCAGAGCCTGTATACCAGCACAGGTATGTGACAGCACTACCCCCTGCGCATACCTACGGCATGCACAGGATCCCGCAGTGCCCTGAGGGCTTCGGTCCACCGGTTTAAGACACTCTTTGTTCCGTGTGCAGCCTCCGCACCCCAAACTCCTTGTCATAGATAATCTGTGTGCGAACGCGTTCTATCACAAGGCATATCTGTCGTGATCCAGCCATGCACAGGACTACGGTCACCATGCATGGAGTGGATGCACGGTGCTGATCCGGAGTGGCTATGGGACGCCATGCACCGATGGCTTACCATATGCACGAGCAATGCATGCTAGATTGCGTGCAGCAGACAATGATTCTGATCGTATCCGTATGAGTCGTTTAGAGAACGCTTATATAGGCTCTGTCGATCGTAGTGTAATCACTCTTCTCTGCTAAGTCTCACGTGCTATATTCCAAAGACTGAGAGCGCACTGTCACAGCGGAGGCCTGTACACCAGCCAGGTATGTGACAGCGCGACCCCCTGCGCACAGCTACGCAGTGCTCAGATCCCACAGTGCCTTAGGGCTGCGGTCCACTGAATTACGACATGGTATCGGTGATGATTGTGGGTATTCTAGCAATGGTTGTATGCTTGCGATAGAGTCCAGGGGTCTACGGCTACGGCTGAGCGTCCCGATGAGCGATTCACACCGCTCTAGCGTTTAGCTGTAGAGTCCGTAGAGAGACTAGAGTACACAGATGCATAACGCTACGGCTGGACTGCATTCTGTCAGGGTACTGGTCTCGCAGAAAGGCCTACGGGTCTGCGTGTCTTGCGACGCACGATGGTCGTGTTGCAGGATGCCACCACGCCGAGAAGTTCCAGTGGCATCTCGCCAGGGATCTATTGGCTCTGACGGCGAGGATGGAGAAGAAGTTCGTCCTCGCCACCACACACGTTCCACAGCGCGCCGCGAGCAGGCCGCGGAGGACCAGTTCGTGACCTACGGGGAAGAACAGCGCGTTGGGACCTACGGGTATCCCAATGCAGGTCCTCTGCAGGCGGCATTGCCGGGAAATGCTGATCCTACGGGGGAAGCAGGAGCTCAGGCTGCGGCGCAAGGAACACAGCCAGCACATCTCGCAGCGCCAGCTGCGTGGATGACCCAACAGATACCGCCTCCGATACCGCAGCCTTCGCAGGCTGCGATGTCATCAGGAGTACCAGCTACGGCTGGATCTATTGACGTAAGCACGCTGGCGCAAGCGCTGTCGCTTGCCATGCCCAGGCCAGTACCGGGGAAATCTCTAGTAGAGAAGAACAGATTTCCGGTGTGGCACTATAAGACTGATCACTTCCGAATATTTAAGAAGGAGGTAGAGAGCTGGGCAAAGATGGTGGGTGAGAGTAGCCTGCTAGTCAATGATCCGCTTGCTCAGAGCAGCCAGGCTCATGAGCAAGTAATGCACTGGTTGTTCACCACACTGCCAAAGGAGGATAGAGACTTCGTGGCAGACTGTAGTTTCGTCCATGAGGTCTGGTCGTTGCTGCATGCTAAGTATATGCCATCAGTGGAAGTAGAAATACAGAAGCTGTATCACCAGCTCAGCAGTACCCAGCAGGCTGGCAAGCCGCTGGAGAAGCATGTGAATGAGGTGGTGGGCATAGTGAACCAGATGAGAGGACTGGGTGAGACTGTGTCTGATCAGTTGTACAGATCACGGTTGCTGGCAGTAGACAGAGAGTACAGCCTGTTGCAGCCCATGCTGCAGGCCATGCCAGTACAGCAGGTGGTGTCTACGCTGTTGACACATGCCCAGACAAACAGCAAGCAGGGTCCATCGCGATTCCCACGGGACGATCGCGGTGGACAACAGCGCCATGGGGGACGTGGGTACCGAGGTGGACGCTACGGTGGTCGCCAAGGTTCACCCCCACAGGTAGCAGCTGTGGGAGCAGGGGCAGCAGGGGGAGCAGAAAAGAGAAAATGCTTCAACTGTGATAAGCCTGGAAATGTGCAAAAGGATTGTCCATTGCTCTCCGCAGAGGTCAAACAATTCCTGCAGAAGCAAGCAGCTGCAGGGCGAGGCCGTGGCAGAGGCCGCGGTGGCCCTCAGGTAGCTGTAGTTGACCTAGATAAGCTGCGAGCTGACTGTGCTGATGGGCCGTCTCCCAACATGCCGTACACTTTCCTAATAGATAGTGGCTCAGACATAAACATATGCTTTGACTATGATATGTTTTGCGAGATCAAGCCACCAGATATGCCGCAGTGTCAGCCTCTTGACCAGGGCAGGCTAGACATGTATGGTGTGGGCACGATCAGAGCTAATCTGGGAGAGTATGTGAGTGCGCAGGGCACTATCACACCAGTAGACATAGAGTTGACAAACGTCTACTGGGTGCCGGCCAGTCCTATCAACATCCTTTCAACAAAGGAGTTGAAAAAGTCTGAGATATACTTGCATACGGGCAAGCATGCAAACCGGGTAGTGATGCCTGGGTTTCATGACCAGAGCTATGGGTTCCACAGGAACTGTGAGCAGGGTGAGGATGAGGATGGAAAACCTACTCTGACATGGTTCTGTGGGAAGGGCAGGCCGATATGGCAAATGCGGCCGGTAGATAGAGGAGCAGCCTGGACAAGTGCGAATAACTTGTTTCATAGGAATGGGAAATGGGTACGTGAGCAGCAGCAAGTTGCTGCAGTGACCGGTGTACCGAATGAACAAGGATATTCCTTTCAGGTTGATCCATCATTCCTAGTGCATATCGCTTTTCATCATGCCGGCAATCGGGTGCTCCAGTTGATGAGAGACAACCCACAACTGTATGACCTGAAGATGCTGAAACCTACGGGGGTAGCGCTTCAGTGTCATGGTTGCCACGTGGCTGAACAGAGAAGTGGCGATAGAGCACAGCACGGGGGCAAGGTGACGGAGAATGCCACCTATGCTGGAGAAGTGTTGCATGCTGATCTAGCAGGGCAAATCAAGCCAGTAGGAATCGGGGGTATGAACTACATACTGGTAGTGGTGGATGAGTACTCCCGGTACTCCCATGTGATTCCGCTGAAGTCCAAGATTGGGGCTGCGGAAATGATATGCCTGCTGATTGAGCGAATCCGCACTCAGATCGTGTATGATAGAGAGGTTGGGGTGCGGAGGCTGCACACTGACCAGGGTGGTGAGTTCAGCTCTAACCAGCTGGCTCAGTACCTCGCGTGGCGTGGCATTGAGCACACGTACACTGCCACGTGCCAGCATGAGTCCAATGGAATGGTGGAAAGAAAGATCGGTGTGCTGAACAGGAGTGTGAGGGCAAGCCTGCTACAAGCGGCTGTGCCTGCATTTCTGTGGCCAGAGTGTCGTAATTCAGTGGACCGCGGCCTGTGGGATCCTGAGCATGTCGTCATGCGCAGGGGTTGGTGCTGTCACATACCTTGCTGTCTTAGGTATCTGTCCGTGACAGCTCCTGTACCTTCAGTTGGAGGATCAATGCACGTGAGACTTTGGACAGTTGAAGAGAGAGTGATTACACTACGATCTGTAGAGCCTATATAAGCGTTCAATCAACGTCTCATACGGATACGATCAGAATCAATGTCTGCGGCACGCAATCTTGCATGCATTGCTCGTGCATATGGTCAGCCATCGGTGCATGGCTGCCCCATAGCCACTCCGGATCAGCACCGTGAATCCACTCCATGCATGGTCACCGTAGTCCTGTGCATGGCTGGATCACGACACTCCCCCTAGACTAAGCTTGTACTACCGCAAGCTGCAGTCTATCTCTAAATTTTACCAGTGCTGGTCCTGCCAACACCTTTGTAAACATATCAGCTAGCATGTCTACCGTGCTAACCCAGCTGATAGTCAACTCGTCGAGTTCTACGAACTCTCGGACCCTCAGGTCCCTGACCCTGATGTGCTTAGAGCGGTCACTAGAGATGGGGTTCACTGCTAGCAAGTTGGCACTCTTGTTGTCGCCCCACAGCGTTGGCTTCACAGCCGACAAACCAAGATCAGTGCACAACTGCTTAGCCCACATCACCTCATTGGCTGCTGAACTCATTGCTATGAGCTCTGCCTCAGTTGTATCACCAGCCACAATAGTCTGCCTCTTCGAACGCCAGAACACACAGTTCCCATGCATCCGGACTACTACTCCTGACACGCTCTTCAAGCAAGCACCATTGGCGAAGTCAGCATCCGTAAATGCTTCCAACACCTCACATCCCCCATTGGAGCCACTAAAGGTCAAGCCAAAGTTTATGGTCCCTCGCAGGTATCTCAGTACGTGAAGGACACCATTCCAATGACATTTGGCACTCCCAGCCATATGCCTGGCCAAGACATTAGCCGGAAACGCAATGTCTGGACGCGACACAACTGCCACATACTGGATGCTTCCTACGGCTTGCATAAACCTCTTATGCTCTGTGCCTGTAGCCTTCGCCTGGCTAGGATCTTCCTTCAGACTAAACATTTTCTGCTTTGGTACCAATGGAGTTGGCGCCCGTCTGCACTCACTCATGCCAAATCTCTCTAGCATGTCCCTGATGCTCTTTCTGTGTGTGATGGTGATAGTGCGAGCAGTTCGATCACGTATGACCTCCATGCCAGCACATATCCCAGCTCCCCCAGGTCACGACCCTCAAATGCCTCAAGGATCTTTCTGATGGCATCATCCATCTGCTCTCTGTGGCCGAAAATCAGCAGATCATCGACCCACAGAAAAATAAGACAACGTCCTACTTTGCAAATGAACAGTGCAGGGTCACTGGCTGATCTCACAAAACCCATATTCAACAAGAGTTCTGCAAGCGCTTTGTGCCACTCCCTGGCAGCTTGCTTCAGACCATACAACGCCTTTTTCAGACGCCACACCATACCAGACCCATCGTCTAGTACCGGAGGTTGTGCCACATACACTTCCTCCTCCAGAACACCATTCAGGAAAGCACATTTGATGTCTATATGCCTCGTCTCTAGATCCTCTACTGCACAGACTGATAACAGAGCCCTGAAGGTAGCATAACTGCCCACAGGTGCCCATGTCTCAAAGAAATCTACGCCCTCCACTTGCGTAAATCCCCTGGCTACGTATCTGGCCTTGAAACGCTCAATTTCACCCTGTGCTCCTCGCTTGATCTTAAGCACCCACTTGCCTGTCACAGGCTTCACTCCTGTTGGGCACTCAACCAGCTCAAACACATCATGTTCTCTTAAGGAGGTCAGCTCATCGAGCATTGCCGTGATCCACTTCTCACGATGAGTGCCACGCATGGCCTGCTGCACCGTTGGATCATCTACTACGGCCTCGACCCTCTTCCTCACGGTAGCTGCACGCCTGGACTCACTAAGGCTAGCAGTAGGGCCACCGTTTGGAGTCACCTTCTGCCCCGTCGTCTTTTCTGCATCAGGAGGCACACTGTCAGCTGCAGCTGACACTCCATCAGAACAGTCACCGACGTCATTCTCATCATCATTCACTACTGTGGGCTCGCAGCATCACTCACATGCTCACGTGCTTCCTCCGGGGAAATGCGCTCAACAGCAGCATCACTCACAATTGCTCCCACAGCATGGACAGCAGGTCTTAAGACTTTGCGAATCAAGTGAAAAGGCTTTGGAACCCATCGAACCCTCACCTCATGTGGCGGATCCAGACGTTCTCCGCTGCCCCTCGCGGCACTTGGTGCTGACTCTCCCCCTGAGCCATCACCTCCTGTCGCTATTCCGCTAGGCACATGCCGTAGCTCGCCTTGCCCCTGGCCCTCAGACCCAGATATATGCCTCGGCTCATCATATCTGTCACGGTCATCACGCCCTGACACCGTGGACCCGCGGTGACTTCGGCCGCCGCCGTGACCGTCAGCTCGCACAGGTGGGGGTGGCTCACTCAGCTCCTTGCCCATCGACCGCTGGACTGGCTCCGCTGAACGCGAGCGGGATCTAGACTCAGACTCAGAGTCATCCTCACCTCCATCACTAGACTCAGTATCACTCACTTCCTCATCAGTTGGAAGCGGATGGATATCACAGTCCCCTATGTGCAACACAGCCCTATCCCTCGTAGGGATCGTCTCTGCAGGCCTAAACTCATGGTGTAAAGGCCCAGACGGCTGGTTTGCTGCATCATAGTCCCAGTGTGCCACCGCTGCAGCATTGTCAGCCGCTGCATGATCGCAGCGTGCTGCAACCACTGCCTCACTGATCTCTGGTGTGTGCCAGCGCTCATGTCGCGCCAGCAGCTCTGCACCCAACACTCTAGGAGAAAACTCGGGCTCACCCTCAGGTAGCTCGTCTGTCGGTTTGAAAACGCCTATGCAGCGTTCTTCCTGGTTCCCAGTGTTGATGGCCCAGACCCCGGATGCTCCCCCTCAGCCCAATCCACATTTCTGCCCCTCTCTGGCATCATGTGTTCACGACTGGCTGGTGGACGCACTGCACGCACACTAGTGCTCTTCACCCACTTCTTCATGTTGGGCAAGAACTCAGCTCCGGCACTACACTGGTGTACTGATCGGGTAGGATCTCAAACTCACCCTGCTCATAGTTCTCTAGCACAACTGGGTCCGCCGTAGCCTCCCCAGCCATGTGAAATCGCTGCGCGAAATCCTTCACTAGAGCAGGTGGAGCAGCCGTGTGCCTGTACATCCGCACTGCTCCCCCATTCCCACGTTTCACGTAAACCCTGTCCATGTGAGGACCTCCACCCGGTCCCATATAGGCACCGAGGATTCCTCGCGCTTCCAGGTGCCTGAAGTGCTCCCTCCTTGGATACACATACATTGGACACCCGAAAGGCTTCACCTGTGCCACCACGAGACGGAAGTCATCTTCCTTGACCTTCCTAAACCACAACAAGTATGGCACAATCTCTCTGACATTCACATTTCTCATGTGCTGTGCCACAAATGCCAATTCTCTCCTGGCAACCAGCGTCTCACACAGCTCATTCAGACTCAGCGCATGCGCTGCAGCCTTCCTGACTCTCAGCTGCTTAGCCCGCTGCTGCACGTTCGTGGACCATGGCTCAGAGCTGGTGGCAACAAACATCCTTCCAGCTTTCTGCTTGCCTCCTTCCGCCTCACACACCTCCAGTGCTGTGCTCGGCGTCAGGTTGTGTGCATGCCATGCACAGGACATACGGAGACCATGCATGGTGGCATACACAGGACTACGGAGACCATGCATGCATGGATGCACGGTGCTGATCCGGAGTGGCTATGGGACGCCATGCACCGATGGCTTACCATATGCACGAGCAATGCATGCTAGATTGCGTGCCGCAGACAATGATTCTGATCGTATCCGTATGAGTCGTTTAGAGAACGCTTATATAGGCTCTGTCGATCGTAAGTGTAATCACTCTTCTCTGCTAAGTCTCACGTGCTATATTCCAAAGACTGAGAGCGCACTGTCACAGCGGAGGCCTGTACACCAGCCAGGTATGTGACAGCGCGACCCCCTGCGCACAGCTACGCAGTGCTCAGATCCCACAGTGCCTTAGGGCTACGGTCCACTGAATTACGACATGGTATCGGTGATGATTGTGGGTATTCTAGCAATGGTTGTATGCTTGCGATAGAGTCCAGGGGTCTACGGCTACGGCTGAGCGTCCCGATGAGCGATTCACACCGCTCTAGCGTTTAGCTGTAGAGTCCGTAGAGAGACTAGAGTACACAGATGCATAACGCTACGGCTGGACTGCATTCTGTCAGGGTACTGGTCTCGCAGAAAGGCCTACGGGTCTGCGTGTCCTGCGACGCACGATGGTCGTGTTGCAGGATGCCACCACGCCGAGAAGTTCCAGTGGCATCTCGCCAGGGATCTATTGGCTCTGACGGCGAGGATGGAGAAGAAGTTCGTCCTCGCCACCACACACGTTCCACAGCGCGCCGCGAGCAGGCCGCGGAGGACCAGTTCGTGACCTACGGGGAAGAACAGCGCGTTGGGACCTACGGGTATCCCAATGCAGGTCCTCTGCAGGCGGCATTGCCGGGAAATGCTGATCCTACGGGGGAAGCAGGAGCTCAGGCTGCGGCGCAAGGAACACAGCCAGCACATCTCGCAGCGCCAGCTGCGTGGATGACCCAACAGATACCGCCTCCGATACCGCAGCCTTCGCAGGCTGCGATGTCATCAGGAGTACCAGCTACGGCTGGATCTATTGACGTAAGCACGCTGGCGCAAGCGCTGTCGCTTGCCATGCCCAGGCCAGTACCGGGGAAATCTCTAGTAGAGAAGAACAGATTCCGGTGTGGCACTATAAGACTGATCACTTCCGAATATTTAAGAAGGAGGTAGAAAGCTGGGCAAAGATGGTGGGTGAGAGTAGCCTGCTAGTCAATGATCCGCTTGCTCAGAGCAGCCAGGCTCATGAGCAAGTCATGCACTGGTTGTTCACCACACTGCCAAAAGGAGGATAGAGACTTCGTGGCAGACTGTAGTTTCGTCCATGAGGTCTGGTCGTTGCTGCATGCTAAGTATATGCCATCAGTGGAAGTAGAAATACAGAAGCTGTATCACCAGCTCAGCAGTACCCAGCAGGCTGGCAAGCCGCTGGAGAAGCATGTGAATGAGGTGGTGGGCATAGTGAACCAGATGAGAGGACTGGGTGAGACTGTGTCTGATCAGTTGTACAGATCACGGTTGCTGGCAGTAGACAGAGAGTACAGCCTGTTGCAGCCCATGCTGCAGGCCATGCCAGTACAGCAGGTAGTGTCTACGCTGTTGACACATGCCCAGACAAACAGCAAGCAGGGTCCATCGCGATTCCCACGGGACGATCGCGGTGGACAACAGCGCCATGGGGGACGTGGGTACCGAGGTGGACGCTACGGTGGTCCGCCAAGGTTCACCCCCACAGGTAGCAGCTGTGGGAGCAGGGGCAGCAGGGGGAGCAGAAAAGAGAAAATGCTTCAACTGTGATAAGCCTGGAATGTGCAAAAGGATTGTCCATTGCTCTCCGCAGAGGTCAAACAATTCCTGCAGAAGCAAGCAGCTGCAGGGCGAGGCCGTGGCAGAGGCCGCGGTGGCCCTCAGGTAGCTGTAGTTGACCTAGATAAGCTGCGAGCTGACTGTGCTGATGGGCCGTCTCCCAACATGCCGTACACTTTCCTAATAGATAGTGGCTCAGACATAAACATATGCTTTGACTATGATATGTTTTGCGAGATCAAGCCACCAGATATGCCGCAGTGTCAGCCTCTTGACCAGGGCAGGCTAGACATGTATGGTGTGGGCACGATCAGAGCTAATCTGGGAGAGTATGTGAGTGCGCAGGGCACTATCACACCAGTAGACATAGAGTTGACAAACGTCTACTGGGTGCCGGCCAGTCCTATCAACATCCTTTCAACAAAGGAGTTGAAAAAGTCTGAGATATACTTGCATACGGGCAAGCATGCAAACCGGGTAGTGATGCCTGGGTTTCATGACCAGAGCTATGGGTTCCACAGGAACTGTGAGCAGGGTGAGGATGAGGATGGAAAACCTACTCTGACATGGTTCTGTGGGAAGGGCAGGCCGATATGGCAAATGCGGCCGGTAGATAGAGGAGCAGCCTGGACAAGTGCGAATAACTTGTTTCATAGGAATGGGAAATGGGTACGTGAGCAGCAGCAAG
Organism: Ulva mutabilis; assembly: GCA_900538255.1. Taxonomy (NCBI): domain Eukaryota; kingdom Viridiplantae; phylum Chlorophyta; class Ulvophyceae; order Ulvales; family Ulvaceae; genus Ulva; species Ulva mutabilis. Next base: position 570,920 of record UNSF01000033.1, on the reverse strand, counting down.
TTGCTGCAGTGACCGGTGTACCGAATGAACAAGGATATTCCTTTCAGGTTGATCCATCATTCCTAGTGCATATCGCTTTTCATCATGCCGGCAATCGGGTGCTCCAGTTGATGAGAGACAACCCACAACTGTATGACCTGAAGATGCTGAAACCTACGGGGGTAGCGCTTCAGTGTCATGGTTGCCACGTGGCTGAACAGAGAAGTGGCGATAGAGCACAGCACGGGGGCAAGGTGACGGAGAATGCCACCTATGCTGGAGAAGTGTTGCATGCTGATCTAGCAGGGCAGATCAAGCCAGTAGGAATCGGGGGTATGAACTACATCCTGGTAGTGGTGGATGAGTACTCCCGGTACTCCCATGTGATTCCGCTGAAGTCCAAGAGTGGGGCTGCGGAAATGATATGCCTGCTGATTGAGCGAATCCGCACTCAGATCGTGTATGATAGAGAGGTTGGGGTGCGGAGGCTGCACACTGACCAGGGTGGTGAGTTCAGCTCTAACCAGCTGGCTCAGTACCTCGCGTGCGTGGCATTGAGCACACGTACACTGCCACGTGCCAGCATGAGTCCAATGGAATGGTGGAAAGAAAGATCGGTGTGCTGAACAGGAGTGTGAGGGCAAGCCTGCTACAAGCGGCTGTGCCTGCATTTCTGTGGCCAGAGTGGTCGTTCAGTAATTCAGTGGACCGCGGCCTGTGGGATCCTGAGCATGTCGTCATGCGCAGGGGTTGGTGCTGTCACATACCTTGCTGTCTTAGGTATCTGTCCGTGACAGCGCCTGTACCTTCAGTTGGAGGATGAATGCACGTGAGACTTTGGACAGTTGAAGAGAGAGTGATTACACTACGATCTGTAGAGCCTATATAAGCGTTCAATCAACGTCTCATACGGATACGATCAGAATCAATGTCTGCGGCACGCAATCTTGCATGCATTGCTCGTGCATATGGTCAGCCATCGGTGCATGGCTGCCCCATAGCCACTCCGGATCAGCACCGTGAATCCACTCCATGCATGGTCACCGTAGTCCTGTGCATGGCTGGATCACGACACTCCCCCTAGACTAAGCTTGTACTACCGCAAGCTGCAGTCTATCTCTAAATTTTACCAGTGCTGGTCCTGCCAACACCTTTGTAAACATATCAGCTAGCATGTCTACCGTGCTAACCCAGCTGATAGTCAACTCGTCGAGTTCTACGAACTCTCGGACCCTCAGGTCCCTGACCCTGATGTGCTTAGAGCGGTCACTAGAGATGGGGTTCACTGCTAGCAAGTTGGCACTCTTGTTGTCGCCCCACAGCGTTGGCTTCACAGCCGACAAACCAAGATCAGTGCACAACTGCTTAGCCCACATCACCTCATTGGCTGCTGAACTCATTGCTATGAGCTCTGCCTCAGTTGTATCACCAGCCACAATAGTCTGCCTCTTCGAACGCCAGAACACACAGTTCCCATGCATCCGGACTACTACTCCTGACACGCTCTTCAAGCAAGCACCATTGGCGAAGTCAGCATCCGTAAATGCTTCCAACACCTCACATCCCCCATTGGAGCCACTAAAGGTCAAGCCAAAGTTTATGGTCCCTCGCAGGTATCTCAGTACGTGAAGGACACCATTCCAATGACATTTGGCACTCCCAGCCATATGCCTGGCCAAGACATTAGCCGGAAACGCAATGTCTGGACGCGACACAACTGCCACATACTGGATGCTTCCTACGGCTTGCATAAACCTCTTATGCTCTGTGCCTGTAGCCTTCGCCTGGCTAGGATCTTCCTTCAGACTAAACATTTTCTGCTTTGGTACCAACGGAGTTGGCGCCCGTCTGCACTCACTCATGCCAAATCTCTCTAGCATGTCCCTGATGCTCTTTCTGTGTGTGATGGTGATAGTGCGAGCAGTTCGATCACGTATGACCTCCATGCCCAGCACATATCCCAGCTCCCCCAGGTCACGACCCTCAAATGCCTCAAGAATCTTTCTGATGGCATCATCCATCTGCTCTCTGTGGCCGAAAATCAGCAGATCATCGACCCACAGAAAAATAAGACAACGTCCTACTTTGCAAATGAACAGTGCAGGGTCACTGGCTGATCTCACAAAACCCATATTCAACAAGAGTTCTGCAAGCGCTTTGTGCCACTCCCTGGCAGCTTGCTTCAGACCATACAACGCCTTTTTCAGACGCCACACCATACCAGACCCATCGTCTAGTACCGGAGGTTGTGCCACATACACTTCCTCCTCCAGAACACCATTCAGGAAAGCACATTTGATGTCTATATGCCTCGTCTCTAGATCCTCTACTGCACAGACTGATAACAGAGCCCTGAAGGTAGCATAACTGCCCACAGGTGCCCATGTCTCAAAGAAATCTACGCCCTCCACTTGCGTAAATCCCCTGGCTACGTATCTGGCCTTGAAACGCTCAATTTCACCCTGTGCTCCTCGCTTGATCTTAAGCACCCACTTGCCTGTCACAGGCTTCACTCCTGTTGGGCACTCAACCAGCTCAAACACATCATGTTCTCTTAAGGAGGTCAGCTCATCGAGCATTGCCGTGATCCACTTCTCACGATGAGCGCCACGCATGGCCTGCTGCACCGTTGGATCATCTACTACGGCCTCGACCCTCTTCCTCACGGTAGCTGCACGCCTGGACTCACTAAGGCTAGCAGTAGGGCCACCGTTTGGAGTCACCTTCTGCCCCGTCGTCTTTTCTGCATCAGGAGGCACACTGTCAGCTGCAGCTGACACTCCATCAGAACAGTCACCGACGTCATTCTCATCATCATTCACTACTGTGGGGCTCGCAGCATCACTCACATGCTCACGTGCTTCCTCCGGGGAAATGCGCTCAACAGCAGCATCACTCACAATTGCTCCCACAGCATGGACAGCAGGTCTTAAGACTTTGCGAATCAAGTGAAAAGGCTTTGGAACCCATCGAACCCTCACCTCATGTGGCGGATCCAGACGTTCTCCGCTGCCCCTCGCGGCACTTGGTGCTGACTCTCCCCCTGAGCCATCACCTCCTGTCGCTATTCCGCTAGGCACATGCCGTAGCTCGCCTTGCCCCTGGCCCTCAGACCCAGATATATGCCTCGGCTCATCATATCTGTCACGGTCATCACGCCCTGACACCGTGGACCCGCGGTGACTTCGGCCGCCGCCGTGACCGTCAGCTCGCACAGGTGGGGGTGGCTCACTCAGCTCCTTGCCCATCGACCGCTGGACTGGTTCCGCTGAACGCGAGCGGGATCTAGACTCAGACTCAGAGTCATCCTCACCTCCATCACTAGACTCAGTATCACTCACTTCCTCATCAGTTGGAAGCGGATGGATATCACAGTCCCCTATGTGCAACACAGCCCTATCCCTCGTAGGGATCGTCTCTGCAGGCCTAAACTCATGGTGTAAAGGCCCAGACGGCTGGTTTGCTGCATCATAGTCCCAGTGTGCCACCGCTGCAGCATTGTCAGCCGCTGCATGATCGCAGCGTGCTGCAACCACTGCCTCACTGATCTCTGGTGTGTGCCAGCGCTCATGTCGCGCCAGCAGCTCTGCACCCAACACTCTAGGAGAAAACTCGGGCTCACCCTCAGGTAGCTCGTCTGTCGGTTTGAAACGCCTGTGCAGCGTTCGTCCTGGTTCCCAGTGTTGATGGCCCAGACCCGGATGCTCCCCCTCAGCCCAATCCACATTTCTGCCCCTCTCTGGCATCATGTGTTCACGACTGGCTGGTGGACGCACTGCCCGCACACTAGTGCTCTTCACCCACTTCTTCATGTTGGGCAAGAACTCAGCTTCCGGCACTACACTGGTGTACTGATCGGGTAGGATCTCAAACTCACCCTGCTCATAGTTCTCTAGCACAACTGGGTCCGCCGTAGCCTCCCCAGCCATGTGAAATCGCTGCGCGAAATCCTTCACTAGAGCAGGTGGAGCAGCCGTGTGCCTGTACATCCGCACTGCTCCCCCATTCCCACGTTTCACGTAAACCCTGTCCATGTGAGGACCTCCACCCGGTCCCATATAGGCACCGAGGATTCCTCGCGCTTCCAGGTGCCTGAAGTGCTCCCTCCTTGGATACACATACATTGGACACCCGAAAGGCTTCACCTGTGCCACCACGAGACGGAAGTCATCTTCCTTGACCTTCCTAAACCACAACAAGTATGGCACAATCTCTCTGACATTCACATTTCTCATGTGCTGTGCCACAAATGCCAATTCTCTCCTGGCAACCAGCGTCTCACACAGCTCATTCAGACTCAGCGCATGCGCTGCAGCCTTCCTGACTCTCAGCTGCTTAGCCCGCTGCTGCACGTTCGTGGACCATGGCTCAGAGCTGGTGGCAACAAACCTATCCTCCAGCTTCTGCTTTGCCTCCTTCCGCCTCACACCCTCCAGTGCTGTGCTCGGCGTCAGGTTGTGTGCATGGTTCACGCACATGTATGCCTCTGGCCACAGGAATGCAGGCACTGCTGCCTGCAGCAGACTCGCCCGCACTGACGTGTTCAGCACACCGATCTTTCGTTCTACCAACCCATTTGACTCATGTTGGGCGGTGTCAGTGAACGTGTGTACTATCCCTCGCCACTCAAGGTACTGAGCCAGCTGACTCGAGCTGAACTCACCTCCTTGGTCCGTGTGCAGCCTCCGCACCCCTACCTCCTTGTCATAGACAATCTGAGTGCGGATGCGTTCTATCAGAAGACATATCATCTCCGCAGCACCGCTTTTTGACTTCAGCGGGATCACATGTGAGTACCTGCTGTACTCATCCACTACTACCAGGACGTAGTTCATTCCGCCTATGCCTACTGGCTTAATCTGTCCAGCCAGATCCGCATGCAATACTTCTCCAGCATACGAGGCATTCTCTGTCACTTTGCCCCCATGCCGTGCTCTGTCACCACTTCTCTGCTCCGCCACGTGGCAACCATGACACTCAAGCGCTACTCCCGTGGGTTTAGGCAACTTGAGGTCATACAGGTCTGGATTCTCAGTCATCAGTTTGAGAATCCGGTTGCCCGCATGGTGAAACGAGAGATGCACCAGAAATGCTGGGTCAAGTCGGTAAGAAGATCTCTGACCAATAGGCACACCATCTACCGCAGCGATTCTCGCCTGCTCACCAACCCATTTCCTATTTCTGTGGAAAAGGTTGTTGGCACTGGTCCAGTCTGTCCCTGAATCTACAGGGCGCAGTTCCCATATCGGTCTGCCCGTCCCGCAATACCAGCTCAATGTGGGGTTATCATCACTATCAACTCCCTGCTCACAGTTGCCCACAAATGTTTGTGCTTGGTCATAGAAACCCGGCATCTCTACTGTGTTTGCCTTGCCTGTGTGCAAGTACACATTCGACCGCTTCAGCACAGTCGTTGATAGGATATTGATCGGGCTGGCTGGCACCCAGTAGACATGATCCAGCTCAACATCCACAGGCACCAACTCACCCTGTACTGTCACGTACTTCCCCACATTCGCCCTGATAGTGCCCATGCCATATATCTTAAGCCTGCCCTGGTCTAAGGGCTGGCACTCTGTGATATCTGGTGGCTTGATCTCACTGAACATGCTATAGTCAAAGCATATGTTCAGGTCAGACCCGCTATCCACCAGAAAGGTGTATGGCATATTGGGCGACGGCCCATCAGCACAGTCAGCTCGCAGTTCCGCTAGGTCTACCACAGCCACCTGAGGGCCCCCGCGGCCTCTGCCACGGCCTCGCCCTGCAGCTGCCTGTTTCTGTAGGAATTGCTTGACCTCTGCGGAGAGCAAAGGGCAATCTTTCTGCAGATGGCCAGGCTTCTCACAATTGAAGCACTTGCGCTTATCTGCTCCCCCTGCTCCCACTGCGGCAACCTCTGGGGGTGCACCATGGCGACCACCGTGGCGTCCACCACGATACCCTCGTCCCCCAAATCTCTGCTGACCACCGCGATCATCCCGTGGGAATCGCGATGGGGCAGACTGGCTGCTATTCTGAGCATGCGTCAGCAGCGTGGACACTATCTGCTGCACTGGCAGTTGCTGCAGCATCGGCTGCAGCAGTGCATACTCTTTGTCCACTGCCAGTAGCCTAGAGCGGTATAACTGATCAGGCACAGCTTCTCCCAGACCCCTCATCTGGTTCACTATACCAACTACCTCGTTGACATGTTTCTCAAGTGGCTTTCCCGCCTGCCTGGCACCACTGAGTTGCTGGTATAGCTTCTGTATTTCTACTTCGACAGAAGGCATGTACTTGGCATGCAGCAATGCCCATATCTCATGGACAAAATTGCAGTCTGACACGAAATCCCTATCCTCCTTCGGTAATGTCACGAATAGCCAATGCTTGACTGACTCATGAGCCTGGCTATTCTGTGCCAGTGGATCATTCACTAGCAGGCTACTTTCCCCCACCATGTTTGCCCAACTCTCTACCTCTTTCTTGAACACCCGAAAGTGATCATATCTGTGGTTCCATACCGGGAACTTGTGCTTGTCTACTAGCGACTTTCCCGGCGTAGACTTAGGCATTACGAGCGATAGCGCGCTCGCGAGAGTTGCAACATCGATCGTCCCGGCTGTTGCTGCCGCCCCGGATGACATCGCAGCCTGCGAAGGCTGCGGTATCGGAGGTGGTATCTGCTGCGCTGCCCATGCTGTCTGGGCAACGTGTGGCACTTCCTGCGCTCCGTGCACCGCTGCCTGAGCACCCGCATTCCCCGTAGGATCAGCGTTGCCCGGCATGGCGGCCTGCAGAGGGTTAACACTGAGATACCCGTAGGTCCCAGCGTCTTGTCCTTCCCCGTGGGGCATGGACTGACCCTCCGCGGCCTGCTCGCGGCGCACTGTAGAGCGAGTGCGATGATGCGGAAGGTTAACTGCTCCCTCCACACCGTCAGAACCGATAGACCCTTGGCGAGATGCCATTGAATCGTCTCGGAGTGGTGGTGTCCTGCAACATGACCACCATATGTCGCAGGAAACGCAGACCCGTAGGCCTCTTTGCGAGACCAGCACACAAGCATAATGCAGCTCCGCCGTAGCATTCTGCATTAGCTTTTCTAGTCTCTCTACGGTCGGCTATACACTAGAGCGGTGTAGCACACTCATCGGAGCGTGCAGCCGTAACCGCAGGTTCCCCCTGGACTCTATCGCATGCTAACAGACATCACAAGAATCCCCACAATCATCACCGATACCATGACGTAATTCAGTGGACCGCGGCCTAAGGCCTGTGGGATCCTGAGCATGTCGTCATGCGCAGGGGTTGGTGCTGTCACATACCTTGCTGTCTTAGGTATCTGTCCGTGACAGCTCCTGTACCTTCAGTGGAGGATCAATACACGTGAGACTTTGGACAGTTGAAGAGAGAGTGATTACACTACGATCTGTAGAGCCTATATAAGCGTTCAATCAACGTCTCATACGGATACGATCAGAATCAATGTCTGCGGCACGCAATCTTGCATGCATTGCTCGTGCATATGGTCAGCCATCGGTGCATGGCTGCCCCATAGCCACTCCGGATCAGCACCGTGATTCCCCGCATACATGGTCACCGTAGTCCTGTGTATGCCACCATGCATGGTAACCGTAGTCCTGTGCATGGCTGGATCACGACACCGGTATTCCCATGTGATTCCGCTGAAGTCCAAGAGTGGGGCTGCGGAAATGATATGCCTGCTGATTGAGCGAATCCGCACTCAGATCGTGTATGATAGAGAGGTTGGGGTGCGGAGGCTGCACACTGACCAGGGTGGTGAGTTCAGCTCTAACCAGCTGGCTCAGTACCTCGCGTGGCGTGGCATTGAGCACACGTACACTGCCACGTGCCAGCATGAGTCCAATGGAATGGTGGAGAGAAAGATCGGTGTGCTGAACAGGAGTGTGAGGGCAAGCCTGCTGCAAGCGGCTGTGCCTGCATTTCTGTGGCCAGAGGCGTATATGTGTGTGAACCATGCGCATAACCTGACGCCTAGCACAGCTCTAGAGGGTGTTAGGCGGAAGGAGGCCAAGCAGAAACTGGAGGAGAGACATGTGCAGACCAGTCGTGACCCGTGGTCAACGAATGAGGCTGTGAGAGCTGCACAGTTGCAGACGAGGAGAGCTCAGGCTCAGCAGATGAGTCTGCAGGCTCTGGCTGATGAGGGTATGGCCAGGGGCGATGGAAAGTTTGTCGCCCAGTGTGTGAAAAATGTGGATGTCAGGCAGATTGTGCCATATCTGTTATGGTTCAGGAATGTGAGTGAGGACACGTTCCATCTGGTGGTGGCCCAGGTGAAGCCTTTCGGGTGTCCGATGTATGTATATGCCCGGAGAGAGGACTTCAGACACCTGGATGAGAGAGGAGTGCTCGGTTTCTATATGGGACCGGGTGCTGGTCCTCACATGGATAGAGCTTACGTGAAGCGAGGGAATGGGGGGGCAGTGCGTATGTATAGGCATACGGCTTCTCCACCAGCTCTGCTGAGAGAGTTCGCGAAACGTTTCCACATGTCGGAGCAAGCTACGGTGGATCCGGTCATGTTGGAGAACTACGAGCTGGGAGAATTCGAGATCATGCCCGATGAGCATACTCGTGTAGTACCTGACGTTGGTTTCTTGCCCAACATGCAGAAATGGTTGAGATCAACTAGTGTTAGGGCAGTGCGACCACCAGCCAGTCGTGATCACATGATGCCAGAGAGGGGCAGAAATGTGGATTGGGCTGAGGGGGAGCATCCAGCGCTGGGGCACACACACTGGGAACCAGGCAGGCAGTTGCATCGGCGCTATGTGCCGGATGATGAGTTGCCTGAGGGTGAGCCGCCGTTTTCACCGCGTGTTTTAGGCTCTGAGCTGATAGCCAGGCATGAGCGGTGGCACACGCCTGAGATCAGTGAGGCAGTGGTGACAGCGCGTTGCGCTTACACGGCCGAGGACTGTGTGAACAGGGTACCACACTGGGAGTATGATGCGGTTCAGCAACCATCCGGTCCGCACAATGCTGAGATGCGACCGAGAGATGTGATCCCTACGCGGGATAGAGCAGTGCTGGATTTGAGTGGCTGCCGCATTGAGCCACAGGGTAGTGAGAATGATGAGTCTGAGGGGGAGGAACAGCCAGAGGCTGTCCAGTGACTCGGCTGAGTCATACCCAGGGGTATCTGAGCCCTCAGAATCTCGGTCTCGATCGCGCTCGCGTTCACCGCAGCGAGTCCAACGGTCGATGGGCAAGGCGCCGAGTGAGCCACCCCCACCTGCGAAATCTGATAGCCACGGGAAGTACAACCGAAGGCAAGGGTCAGCGGTGTCAGGACGTGCAGTACGCTGGGAGCATGATGAGCCACGGCATATGCCACAGTGTGTTGATAGTCAGGGGCAAGGCAAGCTACGGCATGTGCCTAGTGGAGGAGAGGCAGGCGGAGCTGGCTCAGGGGGAGAGTTAGCGCCAAGTGCCGCAGGAGGCAGCGGAGAACATCTAAATCCACCACAAGAGGTGAGGGTTCGATGGGTTCCAAAACCTTTCAAATTGATTCGCAAAACCTTAAGACCTGCTGTCCATGCTGTGGGAGTGAATGAAAGTGAGAATGCTGCTGTTGAGCGCATTTCCCCGGATGATGCACGTGAGCATGATGATGCTGGGAGCTCCACAGTAGTCCATATGGAGAGTGACGTCGGTGACTGGGCGGATGGAGTGTTTGCTACGGCTGACAGTGTGACTCCTGATGCAGAAAAGACGACGGGGCAGGAGGTGATTCCGAGCAGTGGCAAGACTGCTAGCCGTAGTGAGTCCCGGCGTGCAGCTGCTGCGAGGAAGAAGGTCAAAGCTGTGCTGGACGATCCAACGGTGCAGCAAGCCATGAGAGGCTGCCATCGTGAGCAGTGGATCATAGCAATGCTTGATGAGTTGACCTCCTTAAGGGAACATGATGTGTTTCGAGTTAGTCAGGTGCCCAGCAGGAGTGAAGCCTGTGACAGGCAAGTGGGTGCTTAAGATTAAGCGAGGAGCACAGGGTGAGATTGAGCGATTCAAGGCTAGATATGTAGCCAGGGGATTTACGCAAGTAGAAGGCGTAGATTTCTTTGAGACATGGGCGCCTGTGGGTAGCTATGCTACTTTCAGGGCTCTGTTGTCTGTCTGTGCTGTAGAGGATCTGGAGACGAGACACATAGACATTAAATGTGCTTTCCTGAATGGTGTTCTGGAGGAGGAAGTGTATGTGGCACAACCTCCGGTACTGGACGATGGGTCTGGTATGGTGTGGCGCCTGAAAAAGGCGTTGTATGGTCTGAAGCAAGCTGCCAGGGAGTGGCATAAAGCGCTTGCAGAGCTCTTGTTGAGAATGGGCTTTGTGAGATCAGCCAGTGACCCCGCACTGTTTATTTGCAAAGTAGGACGATGTCTTATTTTCCTATGGGTCGATGATCTGTTGATCTTCGGTCGGAAGGAGCAAATGGATGATGCCATCAGCAGGATCCTTGAGGCATTTGAGGGTCGTGACCTGGGGGAGCTGGGATATGTGCTGGGTATGGAGGTCATACGTGATCGGTCTGCTCGCACTATCACCATAACGCACAGAAAGAACATCAGGGACATGCTGGAGAGGTTCAGTATGAGTGAGTGCAGAAAGGCACCAACGCCGTTGGTACCAAAGCAGAAAGTGTTTAGTCTGAAGGATGATCCTAGCCAGGAGAAGGCTACTGTCGCAGAGCATAAGAGGTTTATGCAAGCCGTAGGAAGCATCCAGTATGTGGCTGCTGTGTCGCGTCCTGATATTTCCTTTCCGGCTAATGTCTTGGCCAGGCATATGGCTGGGAGTGCGAAGTGTCATTGGGCTGCTGTCCAGCATGTACTGAGATACCTGCGAGGGACCATAGATCTTGGCTTGACTTTTAGTGGCTCCAGTGAGGGAAGTGAGGTGTTGGAAGCATTTACGGATGCTGACTTCGCCAATGGTGCTTGCTTGAAGAGCGTGTCAGGAGTGATAGTCCGGATCCATGGGAACTGTGTGTTCTGGCGTTCGAAGAGGCAGACTATTGTGGCTGGTGATACAACTGAGGCAGAGCTCATTGCTATGAGTTCAGCAGCCAATGAGGTGATGTGGGCTAAGCAGTTGTGCACTGATCTTGGTTTGTCGGCTGTGAAGCCAACTCTGTGGGGTGACAACAAGAGTGCCAACTTGCTAGCAGTGAACCCCATCTCTAGTGACCGTTCCAAGCACATCAGGGTCAGGGACCTGAGGGTCCGAGAGTTCGTAGAACTCGATGAGTTAACTATCAGCTGGGTTAGCACGGTAGACATGCTAGCTGATATGTTTACGAAAGTGTTGGCGGGACCAGCACTGGCAAAATTTAGAGATAGACTACAGCTTGCGGTAGTACAAGCCTAGTCTAGGGGGAGTGTCGTGATCCAGCCATGCACAGGACTACGGTCACCATGCATGGAGTGGATGCACGGTGCTGATCCGGAGTGGCTATGGGACGCCATGCACCGATGGCTTACCATATGCACGAGCAATGCATGCTAGATTGCGTGCCGCAGACAATGATTCTGATCGTATCCGTATGAGTCGTTTAGATGAACGCTTATATAGGCTCTGTCGATCGTAGTGTAATCACTCTTCTCTGCTAAAGTCTCACGTGCTATAATTCCAAGACTGAGAGCGCACTGTCACAGCGGAGGCCTGTACACCAGCCAGGTATGTGACAGCGCGACCCCTGCGCATGGGCACGCCATGCTAGATCCCANCACTCTGACATGGTTCTGTGGGAAGGGCAGGCCGATATGGCAAATGCGGCCGGTAGATAGAGGAGCAGCCTGGACAAGTGCGAATAACTTGTTTCATAGGAATGGGAAATGGGTACGTGAGCAGCAGCAAGTTGCTGCAGTGACCGGTGTACGAATGAACAAGGATATTCCTTTCAGGTTGATCATCATTCCTAGTGCATATCGCTTTTCATCATGCCGGCAATCGGGTGCTCCAGTTGATGAGAGACAACCCACAACTGTATGACCTGAAGATGCTGAAACCTACGGGGGTAGCGCTTCAGTGTCATGGTTGCCACGTGGCTGAACAGAGAAGTGGCGATAGAGCACAGCACGGGGGCAAGGTGACGGAGAATGCCACCTATGCTGGAGAAGTGTTGCATGCTGATCTAGCAGGGCAAATCAAGCCAGTAGGAATCGGGGGTATGAACTACATCCTGGTAGTGGTGGATGAGTACTCCCGGTACTCCCATGTGATTCCGCTGAAGTCCAAGATTGGGGCTGCGGAAATGATATGCCTGCTGATTGAGCGAATCCGCACTCAACTCATGATTGAGCATCCGAGATGTGTATGATAGAGAGGTTGGGGTGCGGAGGCTGCACACTGACCAGGGTGGTGAGTTCAGCTCTAACCAGCTGGCTCAGTACCTCGCGTGGCGTGGAGTTGAGCACACGTACACTGCCACGTGCCAGCATGAGTCCATGGAATGGTGGGAAAGAAAGATCGGTGTGCTGAACGGCGTGTGAGGCAACCTGCTACAAGCGGCTGTTGCCTGCATTTCTGTGGCCAGAAGTGTCGTAATTCAGTGGACCGCGGCCTGTGGGATCCTGAGCATGTCGTCATGCGCAGGGTTGGTGCTGTCACATACCTTGCTGTCTTAGGTATCTGTCCGTGACAGCGCCTGTACCTTCAGTTGGAGGATGAATGCACGTGAGACTTTAGGACAGTAGAAGAGAGAGTGATTACACTACGATCTGTAGAGCCTAATATAAGCGTTCAGATCAACGTCTCATACGGATACGATCAGATCAATGTCTGCGGCACGCAATCTTGCATGCATTGCTCGTGCATATGGTCAGCCATCGGTGCATGGCTGCCCCATAAGCCACTCCCGGATCAGCACCGTGAATCCACTCCATGCATGGTCACCGTAGTCCTGTGCATGGCTGGATCACGAACACTCCCCTAGACTAAGCTTGTACTACCGCAAGCTGCAAGTCTATCTCTAAATTTTGCCAGTGCTGGTCCTGCCAACACCTTTGTAAACATATCAGCTAGCATGTCTACCTGTGCTAACCCAGCTGATAGTCAACTCGTCGAGTTCTACGAACTCTCGGACCCTCAGGTCCCTGACCCTGATGTGCTTAGAGCGGTCACTAGAGATGGGGTTCACTGCTAGCAAGTTGGCACTCTTTGTTGTCGCCCCACAGCGTTGGCTTCACAGCCGACAAACCAAGATCAAGTGCACAACTGCTTAGCCCACATCACCTCATTGGCTGCTGAACTCATTGCTATGAGCTCTGCCTCAGTTGTATCACCAGCCACAATAGTCTGCCTCTTCGAACGCCAGAACACCACAGTTCCCATGCATCCGGACTACTACTCCTGACACGCTCTTCAAGCAAGCACCATTGGCGAAGTCAGGCATCCGTAAATGCTTCCAACACCTCACATCCCCCATTGGAGCCACTAAAGGTCAAGCCAAAGTTTATGGTCCCTCGCAGGTATCTCAGTACGTGAAGGACACCATTCCAATGACATTTGGCACTCCCAGCCATATGCCTGGCCAAGACATTAGCCGGAAACGCAATGTCTGGACGCGACACAACTGCCACCATACTGGATGCTTCCTACGGCTTGCATAAACCTCTTATGCTCTGTGCCTGTAGCCTTCGCCTGGCTAGGATCTTCCTTCAGACTAAACATTTTCTGCTTTGGTACCAACGGAGTTGGCGCCCGTCTGCACTCACTCATGCCAATCTCTCTAGCATGTCCCTGATGCTCTTTCTGTGTGTGATGGTGATAGTGCGAGCAGTTCGATCACGTATGACCTCCATGCCCAGCACATATCCCAGCTCCCCCAGGTCACGACCCTCAAATGCCTCAAGAATCTTTCTGATGGCATCATCCATCTGCTCTCTGTGGCCGAAAATCAGCAGATCATCGACCCACAGAAAAATAAGACAACGTCCTACTTTGCAAATGAACAGTGCAGGGTCACTGGCTGATCTCACAAAACCATATTCAACAAGAGTTCTGCAAGCGCTTTGTGCCACTCCCTGGCAGCTTGCTTCAGACCATACAACGCCTTTTTCAGACGCCACACCATACCAGACCCATCGTCTAGTACCGGAGGTTGTGCCACATACACTTCCTCCTCCAGAACACCATTCAGGAAAGCACATTTGATGTCTATATGCCTCGTCTCTAGATCCTCTACTGCACAGACTGATAACAGAGCCCTGAAGGTAGCATAACTGCCCACAGGTGCCCATGTCTCAAAGAAATCTACGCCCTCCACTTGCGTAAATCCCCTGGCTACGTATCTGGCCTTGAAACGCTCAATTTCACCCTGTGCTCCTCGCTTGATCTTAAGCACCCACTTGCCTGTCACAGGCTTCACTCCTGTTGGGCACTCAACCAGCTCAAACACATCATGTTCTCTTAAGGAGGTCAGCTCATCGAGCATTGCCGTGATCCACTTCTCACGATGAGTGCCACGCATGGCCTGCTGCACCGTTGGATCATCTACTACGGCCTCGACCCTCTTCCTCACGGTAGCTGCACGCCTGGACTCACTAAGGCTAGCAGTAGGGCCACCGTTTGGAGTCACCTTCTGCCCCGTCGTCTTTTCTGCATCAGGAGGCACACTGTCAGCTGCAGCTGACACTCCATCAGAACAGTCACCGACGTCATTCTCATCATCATTCACTACTGTGGGGCTCGCAGCATCACTCACATGCTCACGTGCTTCCTCCGGGGAAATGCGCTCAACAGCAGCATCACTCACAATTGCTCCCACAGCATGGACAGCAGGTCTTAAGACTTTGCGAATCAAGTGAAAAGGCTTTGGAACCCATCGAACCCTCACCTCATGTGGCGGATCCAGACGTTCTCCGCTGCCCCTCGCGGCACTTGGTGCTGACTCTCCCCCTGAGCCATCACCTCCTGTCGCTATTCCGCTAGGCACATGCCGTAGCTCGCCTTGCCCCTGGCCCTCAGACCCAGATATATGCCTCGGCTCATCATATCTGTCACGGTCATCACGCCCTGACACCGTGGACCCGCGGTGACTTCGGCCGCCGCCGTGACCGTCAGCTCGCACAGGTGGGGGTGGCTCACTCAGCTCCTTGCCCATCGACCGCTGGACTGGTTCCGCTGAACGCGAGCGGGATCTAGACTCAGACGCAGAGTCATCCTCACCTCCATCACTAGACTCAGTATCACTCACTTCCTCATCAGTTGGAAGCGGATGGATATCACAGTCCCCTATGTGCAACACAGCCCTATCCCTCGTAGGGATCGTCTCTGCAGGCCTAAACTCATGGTGTAAAGGCCCAGACGGCTGGTTTGCTGCATCATAGTCCCAGTGTGCCACCGCTGCAGCATTGTCAGCCGCTGCATGATCGCAGCGTGCTGCAACCACTGCCTCACTGATCTCTGGTGTGTGCCAGCGCTCATGTCGCGCCAGCAGCTCTGCACCCAACACTCTAGGAGAAAACCCGGGCTCACCCTCAGGTAGCTCGTCTGTCGGTTTGAAACGCCTGTGCAGCGTTCGTCCTGGTTCCCAGTGTTGATGGCCCAGACCCGGATGCTCCCCCTCAGCCCAATCCACATTTCTGCCCCTCTCTGGCATCATGTGTTCACGACTGGCTGGTGGACGCACTGCCCGCACACTAGTGCTCTTCACCCACTTCTTCATGTTGGGCAAGAACTCAGCTTCCGGCACTACACTGGTGTACTGATCGGGTAGGATCTCAAACTCACCCTGCTCATAGTTCTCTAGCACAACTGGGTCCGCCGTAGCCTCCCCAGCCATGTGAAATCGCTGCGCGAAATCCTTCACTAGAGCAGGTGGAGCAGCCGTG
Source organism: Ulva mutabilis (assembly GCA_900538255.1). Taxonomy (NCBI): domain Eukaryota; kingdom Viridiplantae; phylum Chlorophyta; class Ulvophyceae; order Ulvales; family Ulvaceae; genus Ulva; species Ulva mutabilis. The sequence continues at coordinate 555,077 of UNSF01000033.1, read as the reverse complement.
TGCCTGTACATCCGCACTGCTCCCCCATTCCCACGTTTCACGTAAACCCTGTCCATGTGAGGACCTCCACCCGGTCCCATATAGGCACCGAGGATTCCTCGCGCTTCCAGGTGCCTGAAGTGCTCCCTCCTTGGATACACATACATTGGACACCCGAAAGGCTTCACCTGTGCCACCACGAGACGGAAGTCATCTTCCTTGACCTTCCTAAACCACAACAAGTATGGCACAACCTCTCTGACATTCACATTTCTCATGTGCTGTGCCACAAATGCCAATTCTCTCCTGGCAACCAGCGTCTCACACAGCTCATTCAGACTCAGCGCATGCGCTGCAGCCTTCCTGACTCTCAGCTGCTTAGCCCGCTGCTGCACGTTCGTGGACCATGGCTCAGAGCTGGTGGCAACAAACCTATCCTCCAGCTTCTGCTTTGCCTCCTTCCGCCTCACACCCTCCAGTGCTGTGCTCGGCGTCAAGTTGTGTGCATGGTTCACGCACATGTATGCCTCTGGCCACAGGAATGCAGGCACTGCTGCCTGCAGCAGACTCGCCCGCACTGACGTGTTCAGCACACCGATCTTTCGTTCTACCAACCCATTTGACTCATGTTGGGCGGTGTCAGTGAACGTGTGTACTATCCCTCGCCACTCAAGGTACTGAGCCAGCTGACTCGAGCTGAACTCACCTCCTTGGTCCGTGTGCAGCCTCCGCACCCCTACCTCCTTGTCATAGACAATCTGAGTGCGGATGCGTTCTATCAGAAGACATATCATCTCCGCAGCACCGCTTTTTGACTTCAGCGGGATCACATGTGAGTACCTGCTGTACTCATCCACTACTACCAGGACGTAGTTCATTCCGCCTATGCCTACTGGCTTAATCTGTCCAGCCAGATCCGCATGCAATACTTCTCCAGCATACGAGGCATTCTCTGTCACTTTGCCCCCATGCCGTGCTCTGTCACCACTTCTCTGCTCCGCCACGTGGCAACCATGACACTCAAGCGCTACTCCCGTGGGTTTAGGCAACTTGAGGTCATACAGGTCTGGATTCTCAGTCATCAGTTTGAGAATCCGGTTGCCCGCATGGTGAAACGAGAGATGCACCAGAAATGCGGGGTCAAGTCGGTAAGAAGATCTCTGACCAATAGGCACACCATCTACCGCAGCGATTCTCGCCTGCTAACCAACCCATTTCCTATTTCTGTGGAAAAGGTTGTTGGCACTGGTCCAGTCTGTCCCTGAATCTACAGGGCGCAGTTCCCATATCGGTCTGCCCGTCCCGCAATACCAGCTCAATGTGGGGTTATCATCACTATCAACTCCCTGCTCACAGTTGCCCACAAATGTTTGTGCTTGGTCATAGAAACCCGGCATCTCTACTGTGTTTGCCTTGCCTGTGTGCAAGTACACATTCGACCGCTTCAGCACAGTCGTTGATAGGATATTGATCGGGCTGGCTGGCACCCAGTAGACATGATCCAGCTCAACATCCACAGGCACCAACTCACCCTGTACTGTCACGTACTTCCCCACATTCGCCCTGATAGTGCCCATGCCATATATCTTAAGCCTGCCCTGGTCTAAGGGCTGGCACTCTGTGATATCTGGTGGCTTGATCTCACTGAACATGCTATAGTCAAAGCATATGTTCAGGTCAGACCCGCTATCCACCAGAAAGGTGTATGGCATATTGGGCGACGGCCCATCAGCACAGTCAGCTCGCAGTTCCGCTAGGTCTACCACAGCCACCTGAGGGCCCCCGCGGCCTCTGCCACGGCCTCGCCCTGCAGCTGCCTATTTCTGTAGGAATTGCTTGACCTCTGCGGAGAGCAAAGGGCAATCTTTCTGCAGATGGCCAGGCTTCTCACAATTGAAGCACTTGCGCTTATCTGCTCCCCCTGCTCCCACTGCGGCAACCTCTGGGGGTGCACCATGGCGACCACCGTGGCGTCCACCACGATACCCTCGTCCCCCAAATCTCTGCTGACCACCGCGATCATCCCGTGGGAATCGCGATGGGGCAGACTGGCTGCTATTCTGAGCATGTGTCAGCAGCGTGGACACTATCTGCTGCACTGGCAGTTGCTGCAGCATCGGCTGCAGCAGTGCATACTCTTTGTCCACTGCCAGTAGCCTAGAGCGGTATAACTGATCAGGCACAGCTTCTCCCAGACCCCTCATCTGGTTCACTATACCAACTACCTCGTTGACATGTTTCTCAAGTGGCTTTCCCGCCTGCCTGGCACCACTGAGTTGCTGGTATAGCTTCTGTATTTCTACTTCGACAGAAGGCATGTACTTGGCATGCAGCAATGCCCATATCTCATGGACAAAATTGCAGTCTGACACGAAATCCCTATCCTCCTTCGGTAATGTCACGAATAGCCAATGCTTGACTGACTCATGAGCCTGGCTATTCTGTGCCAGTGGATCATTCACTAGCAGGCTACTTTCCCCCACCATGTTTGCCCAACTCTCTACCTCTTTCTTGAACACCCGAAAGTGATCATATCTGTGGTTCCATACCGGGAACTTGTGCTTGTCTACTAGCGACTTTCCCGGCGTAGACTTAGGCATTACGAGCGATAGCGCGCTCGCGAGAGTTGCAACATCGATCGTCCCGGCTGTTGCTGCCGCCCCGGATGACATCGCAGCCTGCGAAGGCTGCGGTATCGGAGGTGGTATCTGCTGCGCTGCCCATGCTGTCTGGGCAACGTGTGGCACTTCCTGCGCTCCGTGCACCGCTGCCTGAGCACCCGCATTCCCCGTAGGATCAGCGTTGCCCGGCATGGCGGCCTGCAGAGGGTTAACACTGAGATACCCGTAGGTCCCAGCGTCTTGTCCTTCCCCGTGGGGCATGGACTGACCCTCCGCGGCCTGCTCGCGGCGCACTGTAGAGCGAGTGCGATGATGCGGAAGGTTAACTGCTCCCTCCACACCGTCAGAACCGATAGACCCTTGGCGAGATGCCATTGAATCGTCTCGGAGTGGTGGTGTCCTGCAACATGACCACCATATGTCGCAGGAAACGCAGACCCGTAGGCCTCTTTGCGAGACCAGCACACAAGCATAATGCAGCTCCGCCGTAGCATTCTGCATTAGCTTTTCTAGTCTCTCTACGGTCGGCTATACACTAGAGCGGTGTAGCACACTCATCGGAGCGTGCAGCCGTAACCGCAGGTTCCCCCTGGACTCTATCGCATGCTAACAGACATCACAAGAATCCCCACAATCATCACCGATACCATGTCGTAATTCAGTGGACCGCGGCCTAAGGCCTGTGGGATCCTGAGCATGTCGTCATGCGCAGGGGTTGGTGCTGTCACATACCTTGCTGTCTTAGGTATCTGTCCGTGACAGCTCCTGTACCTTCAGTTGGAGGATCAATGCACGTGAGACTTTGGACAGTTGAAGAGAGAGTGATTACACTACGATCTGTAGAGCCTATATAAGCGTTCAATCAACGTCTCATACGGATACGATCAGAATCAATGTCTGCGGCACGCAATCTTGCATGCATTGCTCGTGCATATGGTCAGCCATCGGTGCATGGCTGCCCCATGGCCACTCCGGATCAGCACCGTGAATCCACTCCATGCATGGTCACCGTAGTCCTGTGCATGGCTGGATCACGACACAGAGGCGTATATGTGTGTGAACCATGCGCATAACCTGACGCCTAGCACAGCTCTAGAGGGTGTTAGGCGGAAGGAGGCCAAGCAGAAACTGGAGGAGAGACATGTGCAGACCAGTCGTGACCCGTGGTCAACGAATGAGGCTGTGAGAGCTGCACAGTTGCAGACGAGGAGGGCTCAGGCTCAGCAGATGAGTCTGCAGGCTCTGGCTGATGAGGGTATGGCCAGGGGCGATGGGAAGTTTGTCGCCCAGTGTGTGAAGAATGTTGATGTCAGACAGATTGTGCCATATCTGTTATGGTTCAGGAATGTGAGTGAGGACACATTCCATCTGGTGGTGGCCCAGGTGAAGCCTTTCGGGTGTCCGATGTATGTATATGCCCGGAGAGAGGACTTCAGACACCTGGATGAGAGAGGAGTGCTCGGTTTCTATATGGGACCGGGTGCTGGTCCTCACATGGATAGAGCTTACGTGAAGCGAGGGAATGGGGGGCAGTGCGTATGTATAGGCATACGGCTTCTCCACCAGCTCTGCTGAGAGAGTTCGCGAAACGTTTCCACATGTCGGAGCAAGCTACGGTGGATCCGGTCATGTTGGAGAACTACGAGCTGGGAGAATTCGAGATCATGCCCGATGAGCATACTCGTGTAGTACCTGACGTAGGTTTCTTGCCCAACATGCAGAAATGGTTGAGATCAACTAGTGTTAGGGCAGTGCGACCACCAGCCAGTCGTGATCACATGATGCCAGAGAGGGGCAGAAATGTGGATTGGGCTGAGGGGGAGCATCCAGCGCTGGGGCACACACACTGGGAACCAGGCAGGCAGTTGCATCGGCGCTATGTGCCGGATGATGAGTTGCCTGAGGGTGAGCCGCCGTTTTCACCGCGTGTTTTAGGCTCTGAGCTGATAGCCAGGCATGAGCGGTGGCACACGCCTGAGATCAGTGAGGCAGTGGTGACAGCGCGTTGCGCTTACACGGCCGAGGACTGTGTGAACAGGGTACCACACTGGGAGTATGATGCGGTTCAGCAACCATCCGGTCCGCACAATGCTGAGATGCGACCGAGAGATGTGATCCCTACGCGGGATAGAGCAGTGCTGGATTTGAGTGGCTGCCGCATTGAGCCACAGGGTAGTGAGAATGATGAGTCTGAGGGGGAGGAACAGCCAGAGGCTGTCAGTGACTCGGCTGAGTTATACCCAGGGGTATCTGAGCCCTCAGAATCTCGGTCTCGATCGCGCTCGCGTTCACCGCAGCGAGTCCAACGGTCGATGGGCAAGGCGCCGAGTGAGCCACCCCCACCTGCGAAATCTGATAGCCACGGGAAGTACAACCGAAGGCAAGGGTCAGCGGTGTCAGGACGTGCAGTACGCTGGGAGCATGATGAGCCACGGCATATGCCACAGCGTGTTGATAGTCAGGGGCAAGGCAAGCTACGGCATGTGCCTAGTGGAGGAGAGGCAGGCGGGGCTGGCTCAGGGGGAGAGTTAGCACCAAGTGCCGCAGGAGGCAGCGGAGAACATCTGGATCCACCACAAGAGGTGAGGGTTCGATGGGTTCCAAAACCTTTCAAATTGATTCGCAAAACCTTAAGACCTGCTGTCCATGCTGTGGGAGTGAATGAAAGTGAGAATGCTGCTGTTGAGCGCATTTCCCCGGATGATGCACGTGAGCATGATGATGCTGGGAGCTCCACAGTAGTCCATATGGAGAGTGACGTCGGTGACTGGGCGGATGGAGTGTTTGCTACGGCTGACAGTGTGACTCCTGATGCAGAAAAGACGACGGGGCAGGAGGTGATTCCGAGCAGTGGCAAGACTGCTAGCCGTAGTGAGTCCCGGCGTGCAGCTGCTGCGAGGAAGAAGGTCAAAGCTGTGCTGGACGATCCAACGGTGCAGCAAGCCATGAGAGGCTGCCATCGTGAGCAGTGGATCATAGCAATGCTTGATGAGTTGACCTCCTTAAGGGAACATGATGTGTTCGAGTTAGTCAGGTGCCCAGCAGGAGTGAAGCCTGTGACAGGCAAGTGGGTGCTTAAGATTAAGCGAGGAGCACAGGGTGAGATTGAGCGATTCAAGGCTAGATATGTAGCCAGGGGATTTACGCAAGTAGAGGGCGTAGATTTCTTTGAGACTTGGGCGCCTGTGGGTAGCTATGCTACTTTCAGGGCTCTGTTGTCTGTCTGTGCTGTAGAGGATCTGGAGACAAGACACATAGACATTAAATGTGCTTTCCTGAATGGTGTTCTGGAGGAGGAAGTGTATGTGGCACAACCTCCGGTACTGGACGATGGGTCTGGTATGGTGTGGCGCCTGAAAAAGGCGTTGTATGGTCTGAAGCAAGCTGCCAGGGAGTGGCACAAAGCGCTTGCAGAACTCTTGTTGAGTATGGGTTTTGTGAGATCAGCCAGTGACCCCGCACTGTTTATTTGCAAAGTAGGACGATGTCTTATTTTCCTATGGGTCGATGATCTGTTGATCTTCGGTCGTAAGGAGCAGATGGATGATGCCATCAGCAGGATCCTTGAGGCATTTGAGGGTCGTGACCTGGGGGAGCTGGGATATGTGCTGGGTATGGAGGTCATACGTGATCGGTCTGCTCGCACTATCACCATCACACACAGAAAGAACATCAGGGACATGCTGGAAAGGTTCAGTATGAGTGAGTGCAGAAAGGCACCAACGCCGTTGGTACCAAAGCAGAAAGTGTTTAGTCTGAAGGATGATCCTAGCCAGGAGAAGGCTACTGTCGCAGAGCATAAGAGGTTTATGCAAGCCGTAGGAAGCATCCAGTATGTGGCTGCTGTGTCGCGTCCTGATATTTCCTTTCCGGCTAATGTCTTGGCCAGGCATATGGCTGGGAGTGCGAAGTGTCATTGGGCTGCTGTCCAGCAGGTACTGAGATACCTGCGAGGGACCATAGATCTTGGCTTGACATTTAGTGGCTCCAATGAGGGAAGTGCGGTGTTGGAAGCATTTACGGATGCTGACTTCGCCAATGGTGCTTGCTTGAAGAGCGTGTCAGGAGTGATAGTCCGGATGCATGGGAACTGTGTGTTCTGGCGTTCGAAGAGGCAGACTATTGTGGCTGGTGATACAACTGAGGCAGAGCTCATTGCTATGAGTTCAGCAGCCAATGAGGTGATGTGGGCTAAGCAGTTGTGCACTGATCTTGGTTTGTCGGCTGTGAAGCCAACTCTGTGGGGTGACAACAAGAGTGCCAACTTGCTAGCAGTGAACCCCATCTCTAGTGACCGTTCCAAGCACATCAGGGTCAGGGACCTGAGGGTCCGAGAGTTCGTAGAACTCGATGAGTTAACTATCAGCTGGGTTAGCACGGTAGACATGCTAGCTGATATGTTTACGAAGGTGTTGGCAGGACCAGCACTGGCAAAATTTAGAGATAGACTACAGCTTGCGGTAGTACAAGCCTAGTCTAGGGGGAGTGTCGTGATCCAGCCATGCACAGGACTACGGTCACCATGCATGGAGTGGATGCACGGTGCTGATCCGGAGTGGCTATGGGACGCCATGCACCGATGGCTTACCATATGCACGAGCAATGCATGCTAGATTGCGTGCAGCAGACAATGATTCTGATCGTATCCGTATGAGTCGTTTAGAGAACGCTTATATAGGCTCTGTCGATCGTAGTGTAATCACTCTTCTCTGCTAAGTCTCACGTGCTATATTCCAAAGACTGAGAGCGCACTGTCACAGCGGAGGCCTGTACACCAGCCAGGTATGTGACAGCGCGACCCCCTGCGCACAGCTACGCAGTGCTCAGATCCCACAGTGCCTTAGGGCTGCGGTCCACTGAATTACGACAATATCATCTCCGCGGCACCGCTCTTTGACTTCAGCGGGATCACATGGGAGTACCTGTTGTACTCGTCCACTACTACCAGGATGAAGTTCATTCCTCCTATGCCTACGGGCTTAATCTGTCCAGCCAGATCCGCATGCACCACTTTTTTCCACTTTTTTCCACTTTCCAGCATACGTGGCATTCTCTGTCACTTTGCCCCCGTGCTGTGCCCTGTCATCACTTCTCTGCTCCGCCACATGGCAACCATGACACTCAAGTGCTATTCCCGTAGGTTCAGGCAGCTTGAGGTCATACAGGTCTGGATTATCTCTCATTAGTTTGAGAATCCGGTTGCCAGCATGGTGAAACGAGATATGCACCAGAAAGGATGGATCGACCTGGAAAGAAGATCTCTGACCAATGGGTACACCATCTACTGCAGCGACTTGTGCCTGCTCACCAACCCATTTCCTATTTCTATGGAAAAGATTGTTCGCACTGGTCCAGTCTGTCCATGAATCTACAGGGCGCAGCTCCCACATTGGTCTACCTGTCCCACAATACCAGCTCAGAGTGGGCTTGTCCTCACTATCCACACCCAGCTCACAGTTGCCCACAAATGTCTGGGCTTGATCATGGAAACCAGGCATCTCTACTGTATTTGCCTTTCCTGTGTGCAGGTATATGTTTGACCGCTTCAGCACAGTCGTTGTTAGGATGTTGATAGGGCTGCCTGGCACCCAGTAAACATGATCTAACTCAATGCCCACAGGCACCAGCTCACCCTGTACTGTCACGTAATTCCCCAAATTCCTCTGATAGTGCCCATGCCATATATCTTAAGCCTGCCATGGTCTAAGGGCTGGCACTCTGTGATGTCCGGTGGCTTGATCTCACTGAACATGCTATAATCGAAGCAGATGCTCAGATCAGACCCGCTATCCACCAGAAACGTGTATGACATGTTTGGCGAAGGCCCATCTGCGCAATCAGCAAATAGATCTGTGAACTCCGTGTCCACAACGCCCTCCTGGTCCTTCAGTTCGAGACTGTCATGTGGAAGGAGATGCATATTCAGCACTGCATCAGCAGGATCCAAGGAGGAATGTCATGCTGAAGCATTGTACGCACAAGTAACTCGTTGGCGCTTTCGATCATGTTCTTGGTTGGTGGTGTCTTTATGTCTGTGTCGTTTTGGCATGGTTCCTAGGTCTTGTATGATTCGAGGGACGGATCTGAAACACATGTATCTCTGATCCCTGGCCAATGTATGTACCTGACACACGTGCATCCGTCGGTGGCGGTCAAACGGGCATTGTCACAGCTGTGCACAGCGCGCTGCAGCGCCCTCCTGACTGTGTGCCCTGGTAGCCACAGAAGGTTTGGGCGGTCACGTTTAACATTGAACGCAAGCAATTAAATCGCCAAATCTCATTTACATGTAATTAAAGGACCTTCAAATCGCCTTAAATTCGCGATCAAATGGTTTGACGTGTAAACGTCGGGCCTATGTGTTACACGGAGATGAACGCAATAGCCCGGCAGCGAGGGCAACAGCAGGAAAGTAGACGGCCAAAACCCCCGAAAGCAGACAACAGCAACAAGCAACAACTGTCTCAGGTGAAAAGCCACAACGAACCGACTCAGCCGACACAACCACACCCACGCACCCACACGCATGTGCACTCCCGCAACCCACCACCACGGCACCCGCGCCACAACCGCACACAGCAACCACCTGCCAAACTGCGCACTACCGCCAACCCGGGCCTATGTGTAACCCTCGGGCCTACTCCTGTGGCATGCGGACTGCACAGCTGCCGACATTTGCTCAGTCAAGACGCGCGGGCGACCATCACAGACTTGCATTCCACACATCAGCTGCGCGTCTTCACACCACACCGGTGAACAGGAAACGCGTGTGTGTCCCTCTAATAGCGTGCGATGATGACGGCACCACGAATTTGGGCCTCATGGCCGCTTGGCATGCATGGGTCAACGCAGGCGGGCGATCGATAGGCATTCGGAACACACTGGACGTCCAGGACACTACAAAAACGGATCGGAACAGCAGATATATTGCCTTGATCACTGCCGCCGTGCGATATCTTCAGTCAGACCCGTGGCGCATACTTCTATCGCATTATTGTCACCAAACCATTCAAACGTCCATCCAGGCAATATGGCATCCGCTCTTCAGTGCAACGTCGCATACGGTGCGCAAAAGCTTCATATGACGTTTTCCGTAATGTGTATTCTTGACTGCGAGTCCTTCTGGCTGTCTGGGACATATGGTGTCGGCCCAGACCTCTTTTTCGTGCCAGCGAATCCATACTTTCATGGTCAACTCTGGGCCGAGGTCTCGCGACCTGCTTACACTGAAAAGCTCAGATGTGATAATTCAGTGCAGGCAAAGTGACAAACCGTGTTGTTTCGCGCCGTGTGCGATCCAATGTGTCTTCCATCCGCGACAGCCGCATGGCGACTCCGCTAGTGGCCGGCCGTCTGGTCGCTGCCAAGGCCGATGTTGCCGAGAGACCACCCGCTGTGGCTTTTGAAGCACCATCCAAGGAGGAGCCCCTGAAGATTGGTGTCAACGGTGCGCCGGGAGCATCTTTTTCGTAACGCTAGCGCTTGATCAATTCCGAAACCTCCGAAACCTAGTGGCTCTGGCGCTGTGCGACACAGCAGCCGCATTCAGCAGAATTTCCCCTCACAAAAAAAATCTCTTGTTAGTGTCTCTGGTGTTCGTTCGGCGCGTGTCAGGGACGGAGGTCGCCTGTCATCATGGATGACACCAAGGAGTGCGCGCAGACAGTTGCTGCGAAAGCCAGCTGCGCCGTCTTACTGATTCCCTTTGCTTGGCTGGATCACGTTCACACAGCACGCCGCATCTAGCGCCCATGTCGAGATCTGCTTGATCCACGTTCGTGTGTCTGACGATTCCTGCTGCAACAGCGCCCCGGCCATTGATGCACCAGAGTGCCCTGTGACCCAGGGCCACACGTGTCTGCGACGCATGTGCGTTGTATCACCAGGTCGTACAGTTGTCCAGAACGACCGGGTCCGCCTGCATGACCGACGCTCAGTGATGTCATGCCCTAGACCTGGCGTCCAGGTCTTGCACGCTCTTATCCGGTCAAATTGTGGACTGTCGCGCGCAGGAGCGCATCAACAGTGTGTCCGATGGCACCCACCGTTATTGCACGTGTCCTGTGAAACCCGTGTGGGCACGCCTAGTCTCAGCTACGGACACAGCAGCAAGGTGCAGTTCGCATAGTGTACTCCTTGCTACAGGGCTTCACATCACCCACTTCAGCTGGACTGTGCAATTGCCGCATGCACGATAACACATGCCAACTTGCAAATCATCAAGGTGCACTGTTGGAGGAAATGTTGAGAGGAGAATGATCAGTGCAGTCCAGCCTGAGTGCATCCCGCATGTCCTCCAGTGGTATCCGACTGGTGCCGATGGACTGAAGCCCTGCGCTGGACTGTGTCAGTGCAATGTACACGTAGCGTTATACTGGGGGCAACACATGGTTTTTGCAAGTTCAAATGCTGACATGTAGCTGCAAACAAGGACCCCCAATGAGTACAGATTCTTTTTCTGAAGCGAAGCACGCCAGTGTGCGGGCGGTGACCCTTCTCTCGCGAGCATACAACCCCAGATCTACAAGTAGACCTTGCATCAGCAAACCCCTTCATGCACGTGCAGTAGTAGTCGCTGCAGCCTGGCCCATGATGCTGTGTCACAACATGGACATTCTGACTCTTGTCCGCCCGATTGTATGGGCTTGAGTGGAGACACGCCCGTGCGCAATTGTCGACAGTTGCCTCAGTGCTCTGCCACAATGTGGAGGCTGTAATGTAATCACACCCGGTGCCGTTGTGGCCCAGGTGATGACTGGCCTAATCACAGCGGACATAGACACAGATGATCCGCTGTGGTCTCATCTGTGCTGCAACCAGCCATTCAGTCTGTATGATGCGACATCGACCATATGCATTGTGTACAAAATTACCTGCACACCCAAGCGAGAACGGTCGGTTGATGTTGGCACGGCCCCCACACGTTACTTGTCATGCATGCCAGGCTACTTGCTCTACCATGTTGAGGAGCATGATTCTCCGCGATGTACATTACCTGGCTGTCCAGTGGCCTGAGAAACAGGGCTATGGATAAGCCTTCCATAGTGAACGAATGTGTCGGGACTCTACTTCCATCGTGGCTCACTGGACAGCATTGCGCCCCAAAGGGTATGCTGCAGCGTCACCCTCACCAAGCAGACACTTCGCACTTGCGCCATGACATCTGGGTGTGCTGCAGGCTTCGGCCGCATTGGCCGCCTCGTCACCCGGGCCGCTCTGCTGCGCGATGACATCCAGGTTGTCGCTGTGAACGACCCGTTTGTGGACACAGAGTACATGGAGTACATGATGAAGTACGACTCAGTGCACGGCCGCCTCAACGCCGACACCTCCCACACCGAGGGCTCATTTACCGTCAACAACCAGGAGATCAAGGCCTTTGCAGAGAAGTGCGGCTCTGCCATAACTCTGCAGCTGCTTGCCTCTCCGCGCATGCAGTGCCTCCCGGGTTGATCTGCCTTCGCTTTGTTGCTGTGTGCTTGGATCTGCAGCCAAATAGATGTCACAACTAGTGGGTAGTGCACTGAGTGTTGGCCTCTGGTTGGTGTTGTTTGGTTTCCTCGCGGTTATGTCTCGCTGTCTAAGGCCGCGTTTACAACTCCAACCTATGCATGCACTGCAGCACACTGATTACAGCTTGGAAGTTGTACAAAGGCTGACAGCGATGGCTTTTTGTGCAGGGACCCAGCCAACATCCCCTGGGGCGATGTCGGCGTGGATATCGTTGTCGAGGCAACAGGTATGGTCCGGTCACACAGGCATGGAGTCGCCTACAGCCTGTCTGGATCTCTGGCTTTGTTCATTGTATGTAGGCTACAACTGGTGCAGCATCTCTGTGCCAAACATGCAAGGTTGTTACTGCATGGTGCAGGTGTCTTCCTGACCTCCGAGAAGGCCCAGGCTCACATCGACGGTGGAGCCAAGAAGGTGAGCCACATTTACCGTAATCATACTCACTTGGGGATCGGATGCTGGTTGAATCAGCTTGACTGCCAAGCTTGCTGCTACCTCGTGCTTCACCACACCTCGCACTCATGCAGGTCATCATGTCTGCTCCTGCCAAGGACAGCACTCCTATGTTTGTCATGGGCGTCAACCATGAGAGCCTCGACGCAAGCATGAACATCGTCTCCAACGCCTCCTGCACCACCAACGCGCTGGCCCCCATCTCCAAGGTCCTCAACGATGAGTTTGGCATCGCCTCTGGCCTCATGACCACCGTACACGCCACCACCGCCACGCAGAAGACCGTCGACGGGCCCTCCAAGAAGGACTGGCGTGGGGGCCGCGCTGCCGCTGGCAACATCATCCCCTCATCCACTGGCGCTGCCAAGGTATGCTGACAACCGCTCCTGTGCAGAGTCAGTCGTGTGGAGAGCACTCGTCAAATCATATGTGTTGATGAGGTGGCCGTGGTGAGGGTGTCTGACGATTTCATTCATGAATATTTCTGCACATAAGAACGACTAATGCCTCTGGCTGGCTCGTCTGCCATGTCAGCCAGAGGACCGTACCGGCATGTGTAGCCTTGCAGGGCCGCCGTACAAACCTCCAAAGCTGTTTGTCTGGCTAGATGGAATCGTGCTTCGTTCTGTTTGCATTCTGTGTCTTGTTCTAGTTTCCTCCCACAGACCACTGTCATCTGAGCGTGGGATCCGTATCCGCTGGTTTACTGGTGCAGGCTGTGGGCAAGGTGCTGCCCGAGCTGAATGGCAAGCTCACCGGAATGGCCTTCCGTGTGCCCGTCACGGACGTATCCGTCGTGGACCTGACAGTCAACCTGGAGAAGGAGACAGACTACGAGACCGTCTGCGCCAAGATGAAGGAGTACGCCGAGGGACCGCTCAAGGGTGTCCTAGCGTATGCTACCCCAACCGATTCGCAACCGATGCATCAACTTGTGACAAGAGTCTGCTGCAGCAGTACAGCATGCCACAGCGGGGATGATGCAAGGGCTGTGTCGATGCACCACTGTGAAATTCGCCTTGCTATGAGGGATGATAAGCTGCTCTGTGACTCGCGCATGTGTTTGTTGGCTTAAGCACGGAAGGTTTTACCTGCTTGAAATGTGGAAAGTGCGCATCTTAGTGGGCAGTCTTGGCATGCAGGTACACCGAAGACGCTGTCGTGTCCTCCGACTTCATCCATGACCCCCACTCTTCCATCTTTGATGCATCTGCTGGCATCATGCTCAGTGATGATGGCACTTTCCTCAAGGTGGTCAGCTGGTATGACAACGAGTGGGGCTACTCCAACAGGGTTGTGGATCTGGCTGCCTGGATGGCCACTGTCGAGGCTAACGCATAGAATGGGTTCGCAAGGCGCTTTTGGGCAACAAGGCTTGACAGGACACAGCGAATACAGCCCAGCTGGTCCATGGAAAGGTTAAAAGTGTGTAATGTGTCATGTTGCAGCAGGTTATTTGTGCACTTGTGTACCAAGAGACCATCAGTGCGATGGTGCATCAATGTAACATCATGCCTTCAATGCATTCATGCTTCTGTCGGACAAAAAAATATCGTGCAGACTTTAATTGATGCGTTCCCAGCAAGGATTTGTCGGTGGGGGTTTGCAAGCGCACGTTACAAAACCACAGGGCACCAGTGCGAAATATGTCGCCGCATGCGCGCGCTGAGCCACAATGCAACGCAAACATTGGACACCTGCCAGCTACGTTCTGTATGTTCCAGGCGCAGGTGTCACGTCAGCATTTTCGCTACCGAACCTGCTTGCAGTTGAAAAGCTGAACTTGGACGGATTCTTGCGTGTAGACACAAGCTGCTCACCAATGCAGCAATTCTTGCGAGCTACATCATACTGAGGGCCAACTGTCACCCAGGACGGTAGCTCATCTACTGTAGGCAGCGGACTGGTCGTGGGCCGCTGCATCTTCGGGAATCTGCATACCGTGTCATGCGCTATTGTTGACTGTCACACGTTTCCAGCTGTCACAACATTTCCAGCTCACCATATGAGCACACAGTCCACCTCTCAGTTCCGCTGTGTGTGGCACCATGGCCACAACATGCGTTAGTCAGCAACTTCGCTCAGCATAGAAATGTGATGTGACTTTGGCAATGTGTCGGCAGCAGTGAGGTGGTCGCACTTCACTCCTTTCTTCCAACTAGTTCTGGGTACATACTCCCCTGGCCCAGGCGTTGCTATCCAGTTGGGCGAATCAGTAGCACCATTCCGCCTTCGTGACTTGGCAAAGCCGACACTAGCTGAGCCACCAAAGGTGCTCCATGGCTGCTTGTCTAGAGAACTGTACACGCGATAGCCAATCTCCGCACACATTCGCCCCTTGAGATGCCCGTTCTCAGCCCCCTGCAACACAGCAAAGTGGAACGTGGTTGTGAGCCCTGGAGCTGGCTCCTGTGAACTATGCTTCTCAGACAGCTGGCTGTGGACCGATCAGGCCATGGTCTTGGCAAGCAGTTCCGTAACGGTTGTGAGTGCTCTAATAAACCACTGATGTCTGTAGTGCGGCCATGTACCAGAATTCGCAAGCTGCAGGACGGTGTGGGCTTTGAGAGTGCCCATAAACAGAACCTGAATGTATGCTGGATGCCTTCGGTCACTGCGTGCGAATCCAATCTGTGGCATATCTGCCGCCTTGGTACTGAGTTTGCACAGCTTCACGCGAGGTACGTCATGCTGGCCAGGGCCTGGAGTCCTTGATTCTGAATGCCTGGACTTCTGAAATCTTTGTGCAGTCCCAATGGAGTGTTCCGGCGGATTGGGATGGGTTGAAAGCCTCTGCTTGCCAAACTGCAGCCAAGAGCCCGACGGCTTCTGCCTAATTCCATCTCGCATGGCCATATGGACAGCACAAGCACAAGCGAGACTGGCGTACTCCATTCGTGCATGTGTACTGACCCGGACCAGGAGGCTGGCACTTGCTCGCGCCACCATGGACCGGAACGTGCAACGATTTTCCATGGTTAGTTTCTACCCTCACCATATTACGACTGACTGTGCCAATGCTGAGCTGCGGCGCATTGCGCATTTCACTGTGGGCTATTTGAGTGCCCAAGTATGAGCGCTGATTGGACACCGCTGCTTGCCAGTAAGAATAAAGGTATGGCGAACGAACGTGAACGCTGCAGAGGCAAGTTGATCATGATCTGGCCGTGCTGCTGCGACGATGATGTGGATGTCTGGACAAGCACCTTTGAGATTTGCAAGCTCTTGTGCCCATGTCGTCCCCCTTCTCCATCGGCTTAGCCATGATCGACACCTCAAGAACCACAGCCACCCTCTGCGGGCATTAAGGCCCAATCTATGCACCAGCAACGCTTTCCGGTAGGAGCTGATCAATGTAAGCGCGTTGACGCCGGGCACATATGCCAGGATCCACCCCGGCTTCACAGACACATATACCGCCAAGTCGTCATACATGCGGTCAACAGACTCCTCAACACAGGCTATACTCACGACTATCGTGTATCATGCCTGCGTGAGCTCAGCATCACGCTTTCGCACAGTTGTCCGACGCCATCAACAGCACTGATTTGCAGCACCTGTGCATAGTCCCAGCCTCAGCCCAGAGTATATCAACAATCGCGTCGCAAACGACTGGGCGTGCTGTGTTCAAATGGTGCTACAGGTGTGCATGTGTGAGCGGCAACGACGAGACACATGCATGCACAACCAATGCCAATTGAGGGCACACACATATGAAACAGGGGTGCCGTGCTCCAGTGATCATCGGCTGCATGTCGATAAACAGCATCTACTGGTGACTTTCGAGGCTCTGGATTGCTGGTCCGACGCTTTGTACAGGAACAGATCGCGATCAGTCCATAGCTTGTCACAGAATTGCTTGTACACGTACATGCCAACCTCCCTACCGCAGAGCGCATGCTGGAACGCTTGCACAGTCATCAAGAACACATGTGACGCCTAACAGTAGGCAGCGCCTGTACATGCACTCGTATTGTGTTTAGCTGTGGTACAGGCAGATGAACAGCCACTGTCAGCGTTGTGACGACCCGATCACGTTCACAGACGTCCACAGTGTATCGGACCAACATCGTCGGCACGCTGTTGCTTCTGCGCGGGATCAAGGCACGCAACTGCAAGGCAACTTTCCAGGCTGGCTTGCAAACGATCATCAGGCAAGCTAAGTGCTAATCTGTGTTGCAGGCCCGCCAAGCCACATGCTTGAAAGCTACGTGGACGTGACACAACCAGGAGCAGCAACTGCACCAGCTATCAAAGGTGGTCTATCAGGGCTCGCCCAAATCCTGGATCTGGCAACCACTCACAGCCAAATTGATCATCCCATTTGCGGAAAATGCCTCGAGAGCGTCAAGCGCGAGCTGCAAGACAGCATAGCCGCTGCAGAGGCACAGGCATCAGCATACGAAGCAGCTTTGAAATCACTCCTGGTGCTCTTCCACTCCGAGCAAACCAAACATCAATACATGTACTTCCTGCCATGCATCGTATCTCTACTTCCTGCCATCAATGCCAGCAGCCTTCACGCTTAAAGTGTACCAGTGGCCCGATCTGAAGGCACCTGCGCCATGGAAAGTGTTAATCGGCGTGTCAGCTCTCACAGCGTGGGTGCTTTGCGTTGCACAGAGGCGTTGTGCAGCAGTGGCAAGGATCCTTGCGCATACAGGGCCCAGATGCGCTTGCTGAAGCTGCACATGATGAGGACGACCAGTCCGTCATGCGGCAGCAGGCAGTGAACATGTCCAACACGCAGCTGCAGAAACAACTGGAGGCTGCTGAACGGGAGGAGCAGGTTGAGCGGTGCGTACCACAAACACATGGCACAAGAGTCACACACAACCACGCAACGATTGTCCTTCTCTCCTAGCACAGCCCCTCTGCTGTCATCGTATCATGATGCATCTGCTGCCGTGTGTCAGCTGCTTGCCCCAAGGTTTCGAGCGCTGTCCAGACAGAGGGTGCCTCGCGTCAAGAAAGCCAGGTTCTAGGTGGTATGTGTGAAATCGTGCAAGCCTGGGTCTGGCGGAGCCTCCATGCAGTTGTCACGTGCTTGCTGGACTGCAGGGAGCGGGCTGACCGGCTCGAGGCGGAGCTGGCTCAGGCTCAACAGGAGCTGGCAGAGGTGGCAGTCCAGGAGGAGGCAATGCGTGCGGAAGAGGATGACTACTGGCGCCGCTACGACGCCCTCTGCCTCGACCTCCACGTGCAACTCCCACTCAACTTCTTAGCAGCGTGTATCCCACCCGCTTGACTGACAGCATTCATCGTTTGAACAAAGCGCAACTGCCCGCGTTGCATCGACAGCTTCTATCGCTCAATGAAAGCACCACTGCCCGCGGTCCCTTGTCTGTTGCCTGTCATCATGGGTGATGACATGTGCACTGCAACAGCTAGCTCATGTTGACACCTGGTACGGCCATGGCCTCTGGTGGAGCCTCTGTCGCTTTCCATTGGGGAAATGTGTGATTCGGGCGCCGACCAGCAGCTTGTCAGACATGATAGGATCCAGGGGATCCAGAAATCGAAACTTGAAAGGCATGCACAGGTTGGCTTGCTGGGGACTAAGGGAATGTGTTCCATAGTAGCAAACCATTGACCCCATTTCCTGAGTCCCCAGCAACCCACGGGCCGATCTAGTGATTAGCATGTCAGAGGCGCCAACTCGGACCGCAGCGACTAGGCGCACTCTGCATACCGCGGCCGCCTTTCCAGACAGGCTAGTCAGGACGTGAACCGGAGAAACCAGAATGCGGCTGTGTGTATGTGTAGGGTCACATGGAGGAGGTGGATGCAGTCGCCGCCAAGGTGGACGTGGCAGCCCGGCAGCTGGACAGCCTGCGCCAGACGAGCGTTCTGGAGGACTGCTTCCACATCTGGTACGACCTACTCCTGCGTGGTGCGACCTAATGCGTGCGCTGGCGCCATGGCGCGCCAGTGGAGGTTCTGTTGGTCAGTAGGTCCTGTAAATCGGGCACCTGTGGACACATGGCATGTCCTCTGTCAGGCATGCCTGCGGCGTGCTCTAGGCTGGCCGCGTGAACACTGATGATATCACAAGCAGGAGCTAACATGTCATCGAGTACAGGTGCACACGGTCACGCTGTGGCTGCTTCGCTGGCATTCGGGGTCGCGCCATACCAAAGCTAGGCAGGCGGCTGCCGTTGGTGGAATCAGCAAGAGCCTGTTGCCTGGCTACTAGTAAGCGCCGGAAGTAGAGCAACATTTGAGATCTAGCGTGCCAACACGTGCAGGTACCGGGATCGTTTTGGGACGATCAGCGGCTTCCGGCTGGGGCGGTGGAAGGAGGAGGTCAAGTGGCCAGAGGTGAACGCGGCGTGGGGACAGGCGGTGTTGCTGCTGGACATGATGACCCGCATGTACCCGGACTTCAAGTGGGAGCAGGGAATGCTCAAGCCCATGGCCTCGCACTCCATGGTGCGCTCTTATGCACTGCCGCTCAGTTGCTGCTTGGTCACACTTGTGCCCGCGGTCCCTTCGAGCTGTGTTGTAATAATGGCTGAATGGTGCGCCACTGTTCTTACAAGCACTGCAGGGTAATTTCTCGCCAGTTTCACTCCTTTAGTGCCATCCTTCACACAACGAGTGTCGGATCATGCATCCGCAAGCGCATGGACAAGCAGATCAGCCACACTGGAGCAGGATGTGTCTGCCCCCTCAGAGGCAGTGCAAGCTGTGACGAGGGCAGCATCGCAAGGCTGCGGTGCCGCTACTGCATGATCTGTGTGATGGCAAGCATGGCGTGAGGCGTGCTGTGGTGGCTTGTGCATGTTGGCGACCCGTGGAGCCTGCAGGTGAGCGATGGCAAGGAGGACTTCAAGCTGTTTGGGCCGGTAAACCGCATGTGGTGCGGCCGCTACGACCGGGCGCTCCTGCTGTACCTCTCTTGCCTCGAAGCTTTCGCCCGCTACGCACGCAACAAGGACGCCAGGTGTGCTGCAGCAACTGATGCCGACCTGTGCCAACCTCATCAGGTTCTGTGAGCGCTTTCGATGCTGCCCGCAGCGTTTAGCGACTGCTTGTGCCCAGGCATGGGCAGACATAGGCCATGGGAATGCTGTGCCAGTTCATGGCTCTCACACATATTGCTCTGCAGTGCTCTCTACGTCAGTGAGTGCATGTGTGCGTGCTTGGGGACTCTGGCGTGTTGGTTGGCAGAGCGGTATGTGCCGACGTAGTCCAGCTGCACATCCAGCCATAACTGTTGTGTGTGCCATCGCTGCTCCCTCACCGCAGTGCGCTGCTGTGTACATGGCCATGCATGGCATTGCATCAATCAGCGTCATGAGTTTGCTGACTTCAGACCGCACTGTGGTGCTGTGCAGGCTCGGCCGCACCCCGATGAGCCTGCCAAATGTCATAGACGCGGAGAAGGGTACTGTGCGCAGCATTTCAATCCGGTACGGCACCATGGTCGGCGGCGCAGACAACTGGAACAAGGCACTCAAATGCATGCTCGTGGACCTCAAGGTGATGCTGCACTGGGTGATGCAAGACCAGGGTATGGCCTCAGAAGGCGGCACCGTCGCCATTCCACCGCAGATGCTGGCAACGGCGGCGCCGGCTGGGGCGCGGCACCAAATGGCAAACAGCACGTTCGTCGGGCGTGCGACGGCCGGCGTGAGCGCAGATCGAGTTGCACAGAGCATGATGCAGACGGGGGGGCGGCGGGATGGGGGAGGCTGGTAGCCCTGGAGGTGCAGGCAGCAGCATCGCGATGGCGCAGTTCGGTGCCTGCTGCTCCTGCCTTGCGTATTGCTGCCGGTTTGGCGTGATGTTTCCCATTGAGTTGCTACAAACACAAAATTTCCAGCGATGTCATGTTTGAGTCCACATGAATCATGTCTTGTGACACAATCCATCGTGCGTGCCTGTGTTGGTAAGAAACAAGGCAGCTCTCGATCCAAAATTGGCATGGCGAGTCACTGATGGTATGAGATGGTAGTCTGCTGGCGCATCCAGTCCATGGAGACTGTGCTCCAGTGCAATGTGTGCTGCCAGTACAATGATTTGCAGCCTGCCTCGGGGTGTTGCTCTTTTTGTGAGCGATTGATGTGAGCTAGCTCCTGCGTTTCACCGCATGGAGAACAACCACGTGGAAGAGACTGAGGCGTTTGTGTCCTGACAAGAAGATGTAAATATTTGTGCATGATTTGATCCGATCGTCAACGTTGTGTCGCTTCGACACTGGTAGTCCTGTCATGTGAAGTTCGCTAAGCATGTCCTACTGATGCTGGTGGTGTTTCAATAGCACTGCACAGAATCCGCGGCCAGGTATGCTTCCGGATCGGCTCGCAACGGCATACACATGTATGCTGGTGCTGCATTTAGACGCTGCCGCTGAGGCATCAGCGGACATTCTTACACAGCTCTACACACTCATTCATCCCAGGGCACCTCACGGCCCCACCAGCTGAGCCAGGAATGTTCAAACTCAAGCAGAACACAGAACCATACTTCATGTGCTCTGACTGGCGTGAGCCAGCCATTGGCAGCTTCCGGCAAAGCTGCCACATCAGCTGCTACCACACCCCCCGGGTGACGCGGCTCTCAATTGCTACTCGGGTCAGATTCCAGTGGGCGTCCTTCAGAGACGTTATCAGCGCTGTGCGGTGCCGCAGGGCGTGGTGGAGCTCTCGCTTGATGAGCTCGGCCTCCTCCTCCAGCTCCAGCACATCCCGCTCCTCTGCCTTGATCGCTTTCCTGCACCCGGGCATGGCATCCCTTCAACCAGAACTGTGCAGGTTTTGGCCTCACGTGTGCTTCACACCAATGTTTGCACACAGCACTGGAGTTAACAATGACCAAGCCCCCACGGCCTACCTGTCCGGAGCATGATGCCATGCATGTTCACCCAGCCGCTCTTCGACCCCAAGAATCCTTGCCACAACACTATGTGGCAAACGTGTTAGTCAAACATCGCCTTGACAAAGCTCTTCTACCTGATTCTAGACGGTGGCTGAAGCATGACATCTGACAGCACCAACGATGCCCCACAGGTGATGCATAATACGAACCCAACGGGATCGCACCGCCGCCGCAACGCACAATTGGGGCAAGGCAGTTATCACCGAGGTAGATACCGACAGAGACCACACTCAATCCCAGGGCATGTGGTACATTTGGTGCTGGACGTGGGCGTGATGGCAAGGGTAGTATGCAGCGGCGCACCGGACGCATACAGCATGCATCATGGCCATGACGGCATCCTCCGCCGTCGCGCTGACCTGCAGCACGACGTGCAGCGGGCTCGTGCGGTGGCGGCCGTCGCGCACGAGTAGGTGGGGCTGGGCTGCGTGCGTCTCCAGCGCGAGCCGCATCTTGGCGGGCGCGCTGTCCACGCTCGCCGGGAAGATCTCGTGCAGCGGCGCGTTGAGCTGGATCGGCGGCCAGAAGGTGTCGCTGCGGGGCGTGGCGGAGAGGGGCGCGACGGGGTCGTCCGCGCAGAGCTCATGTGGCCGGGGGAGCGGGATCGGGTGCGGCACGGCGCCGTGCGGGTGCGCAGCGGTGTAGTGCTCAAGGAGGAGCTGCAGGCGGGAAGAGTTGAGGTTGGCGAGGGGCACAGTGCGGATGGCGGCGTAGGAACAGGCGGCGGTGGCGGCGGTGAGGGCGAGGCAGCAGTAGGCGGCCGTGAGCGAGTCGGCCTTGTCGATGGCGCCGGCGATGAAGATGCCGGCAAAGGTGCCGGTGAGGTAGGAGAAGATGTACTGCGAGTGCGACTTCGCGGTGAGGTCGGCGATGTTCTCGCCTGCATGCGTGCACGCGCGGTGGGGCGGGGGGGTGCTGTGGTGGGTGCTGTGGTGCGATCGGGGAGTGTTTGGGGCGGGTTGTGGCAACCACCTCACGGGTTTGGTGTGTTTTGGGAGGAGGGTGGGGCGGATTGGGATTGTTGAGGTTGGGGACATGTTTGGCAAGGAGAAGCTGTGGAGTATGATAGTTGTGCCTGAGTCCTGCTTGAGTTCAAGGTGCAAGCCACTGTATGATCCGGATGAAAGGACTTGCGATGCCGAACAAGGAGTTTGATGCACGAGGACGGGGAGGCAGGATGAGGACGGCGGATTTGGGAGGGCCGGGCTGGAGGCGCACCTCTTGCGAAGCTGACGTTGAGCGCAGCTCGTGTGGAGGAGCTGGCCAGGCCTGAAATGCCCTTGAGCGTGTTGGCAGCCGATGCGATGGGTATGAAGTACGCCGTGTGCGAGTTGGCTGAGATCTGCACACGCCCACGCATGACGGCACCGACTAAGCATACGCTTTTTGGCTGACAGCTTGCATTGCAGCTGTCTTGTTAACGCTGACAGCCCTCATGCATGAGCCATCGTGCACATGCCAGCATGCACGCAGGATGATGCCAAGCCAGGTGCAAGCTTCCACAGCCGCATGCAGCACGTGGCCCGAGGACACCTAAATCAGTTTGACTGCAAACAGTTGCCTGCACCAGCCATCATCTGAGCACTTGCTGCTCTGGATTGCTGTGGTCACCTGACTGTCAGCAGAGCGCACACCTCCACAACCGCAGCGAGCGAAGCAATGATGTTGGCAAAGCAGTACCAGCTCCTGGTGTTGAGGTCGAAGTCATGGGAGAACATCCGCCCAACCATGAGTGTGCCTGCACACCTGGTCACCAGTTTCCGGGTGTGCATGTGTGGTGAGGCAACAAACTGTGCTCTGCTGTGCTGGAAAGGCACAGCTGGACGAGTTCCAAAGGCAACCGCCCATTACGGCTGAGGAAGTCGTACCGCCTTGACCTCCTAGATCCTTGATGATCCAATTGAATGCAGATGCTGCTATCTGAGCTTCAGCTCGTCCCAAGCCAGCAGCGTACAGCAGGAACGTGGATCCGATTGTTGCAGACGTATTCATAAAGAAATGTGCCAGTGCCGCCAACAGTGTGTATTTCAGATAGTTCTCTTTTGTGCTCTCCGGATACCCGACAGGCAGGAACAGCATCTTAATCTGGTCTTTCACACGGCACTTGACTACCCTGCATGTGGCAATTTGATGAACTACACCGGCATGCACCCATTCAATCTCACGAATCAAGCCTTATGAATCAACGGCAGGGCGTCAACCCCTGATGGAAAGCGACAACAGGGGAGAGACGAACCAATACCGCTTCTGGAGCCATGCTGATATGCCTTGCCCAGCCACTCCGACACTTTTGTCGACGTCGTACTTGTTGTGTTTAGCCCATTGCAGCTTACCATCCTTAAATTTTGCGGTTACACTGACGAGCCCTAGCTTCTGCTTGATTTTGGGAGTTCCCGAGATCACCGGGGAGCTGGGGCCAGTGGTAGATGGATGCTCTAAGTCACCGCGCTTCGACTCTGTGCAGAACGATAACAATGATGATATACGCGAGCTAGCCACCAGACTTCTGGCTCTCCGTGTCAGCAACATGCGACCTGCGCCTGCTCGACCAGAGCTGGCTCGAGCTGTGCAACAGATGTGTTTCTACATTCTGCGTTCCTTCAAGCAGCAGAAACAATGATCGAGGTCGACCGATGCTGCACAACAGGGGCGCTTAAACGGGCTGCTCGTCTGACAGCGATCAGCCGGTCATTTGAACAACTCTGGATTGAGCTCGCTCGTTGCTGGCCCAGCGGGTGTCCAAAGTAGAGCGTCAAATCGTCATGACGGATCCCGCAACATTGCCCACAACGAGTGGGTGTAGAGCATTCCACATGATTTTGTGGATTACCGGTCTGAGTCACTCTTGAAGGCATGCACACGTGTCTACATGGGCCTGTCATGCTCCGTTGATCCCGCAGCTTGACCGCACAGCAGTAATTTCACTACGAGCTATTCGTCATGATGCCTTGATCGCCCATATAGAAAGAATCCTATTCCATACGCGACATTCGGCGCAGCAAGTAATTCATATCGGCCTGGCAGATTGCGACAACGTGCATGCGAGATGGGTTGCCGCACATCAGCAAGCAAACTTGGCCATCAACAAGAAGCTGCGGCAGATGCGCCGGTTTTGGTACAGTTCAGGCCGTAAAGCACGACGGCAATGCGAAAATTCAGAGAGCAGGCCCACTTCTCCAGATTCACAGCACCACCACCAGATTGGACGGATGCCAACAGCCCAGGACAGGATTACACAATTACACCATATGGCAGGAAACAAAGGAAACGACCAGGCCGGACTTTTTGCGACCTATCAACACACGCAAGATACAAGCCATCCAACAACACATTTCGGTGCTGCCATGCGAGGCTGATTGCATGCAGTAAGAATCACATGCCGCGCTGCAGAGCTGTGTCAGTGGCCCCTGGTCGCAGTTTGGCAGCTCTCAACACGCTCCTGTGATGCCCTTCTCTGCCTACTCTAATTCATATTGTGGGTTTCGAGTTCCCACGCAGCATGACTATCATTGCACATGCTGTGGCTGTATCGCCTGCTATGCCATCGCAGGCTGCTGCTGTTGCTGAGCAGGCTGCTGCTGTTGCTGAGCAGGCTGCTGCTGTTGTTGTTGCTGCTGCTGCTGCTGCAACTGCTGCTGCTGTGGGTGGTGCTGCACTTGCGGGCGCTGCGGCGTCTGAGCCTGCTCCTGCATTGGAGGCTGCTGCTGCGGATGCTGCATACTTAGTTGTGCGGTGTGCTGCTGTGGCGGCATTTGGTACTGGACAGGTGCAACACCCTGCTGATGCTGTGCTTGGTGCACGGCATGCGCCGGTTGCTGCAGTCGAGGTGCAGCCCGAGGCTGCTGCGCTTGCCCCTGCGCCTGTGCTGTTCGTTGTGCTGCGTGCTGCTGCTGCTGCATCGGCGCTGCCGTGTGCTGCTGCACTAGCGGTGCAGACCCCAGATGCTGCTGGTGCGGTTGTTGTGCTTGCATCCCGTGCTGCTGCTGCTGCTGCTGCTGCTGCTGTGGTTGCCCATTCATCCCCTGATGCTGCTGATGCTGCTGCGCATGCATCCCCTGCTGCTGCGACTGCTGCTGCGCATGCATCCCCTGCTGCTGCGACTGCTGCTGCGCATGCATCCCCTGCTGCTGCGACTGCTGCTGCGCATGCATCCCCTGCTGCTGCGACTGCTGCTGCGCATGCATCCCCTGCTGCTGCGGCCGCTGCTGCGCTTGCATCCCGCGCTGCTGCGGCTGCTGCTGCTGCGCAGTCATCCCCTGCTGCTGCTGATGCTGCTGCTGCGGCTGCTGCTGCTGCGCAGTCATCCCCTGCTGCTGCTGATGCTGCTGGTGTGGCTGCTGCTGCTGCGCATGCATCCCCTGCTGCTGCTGTGGTTGCGCAGTCATCCCCTGCTGCTGCTGATGCTGCTGGACATGCATTCCGTGCTGCTGCGGCTGCTGCTGCTGCGCATGCATTCCCTGCTGCTGCTGCTGGGGCTGTGCAGCACGCTGCTGCTGCGCGTGCACTGTAAGCGGTTGCTGGGCTTGCGCAACATGCGGTTGATGGGCCTGCGCAACGTGCTGCTGCTGAGCCTGCGTGGCCTGCTGCTGCTGCAGCTGGGAAGCTGGCTGTTGCTGAGCTTGACCTGGGTGGTGCGCTTGCACCTGCACAGCCTGCTGTGGTTGTTGAGCATGCTGCTGCAAAGCTTGGTGACCAGGCGCTGCCGCAGCGGGAGCAGGCGGGGGAGCCGTGTACTTCCGCGGCAGGAACACGGTCTTCGCGGCATTCGACTTGATCAGGTCCGCAAGCCGGCCGCACATGCTGCCCAGATGAAACGCCTGCTTCAACGCAGCCGAGCCAAACGGAACATAGCGCTTGGGGTACGCATGGGCAAGTCTCGGGCGCGTCAGCCAAATTGACCGGCCGGTCTCGAGATTCCATGCCCCCAGGGTGCACCCAAACGTTGTAAAATCTGCCTCCTTTTTATGATAGGAGGCCCTTGCGTTGGGCTCAATCACGCGCCGGATGCCAGTATCCAGCATACGCATAGTCATGTGCGTGACACGTGGCGCTCGCCCACCGCCGCCTCGCCCGCCGCCACGCTTCGTCGTGTTCTCTCTTGCCAGCGATGCAGCAACCGCCGCCCTGCACGCGCTCATGCATTGGCAACAGTGAAACCATACCGTACGACTGCAGAGCCAGAACTCAAACGGCCCTCGCAGTTACTCCCAGTTGCTCCCAGTTACCTGTGTGCACACAGCTGGTGCAGGGGGCGCAATGGGCAGAAGATTCTGGCTGCACACCGTCGCGGGGGCAGGGTCTCGGTCATTGCTGAGCGCAGCCGGGGCATGAAGTCCGCCGCCTGCTCTGCTGGCGCGGCCGCTGCCATCGCCTCTGCCGCCGCGTCCTTGTCACGCAGCCGTGTGAACTCCGCTCTGATGCCCCGGGCTGTTTTGGAGAGGTGGCTGTCCTCGCCATTGAACAGCACACAATTCGCGACCATCAGGTCGAGCGCACACTCCATCTGCTTCCATGTCCTGAGCTTTGTCTTGCCATCCAGACCTCGAATGTAATCACGGATGGTGGCCAGGGCTATCGGCTGCTTGATGGATGCCTTGTACGCATTTTTCTGCACAGTGCACCAGGATCTGTGAGACAAGGTGCATGCGGTATCGGGTGAGGCTCGGGATGGGGAAATTTGGGAGGGGCCATGTGTGTCCATACACGCGACTTGGAAATGGGCATTGCCAACACGGCCTCAGTAAGGCGACCACACTTACAACGAAAGAAAATTTGAGCAAACTTCAGGTGGCGGGTGTCAATTGCTATGCTGTCAAGGACGGTGTACTGTTGTCGGTGCATATTAGCGCGTCCAGTTGACATGAGATGCGTACCACACGCGAAGGTAGGTTAGTTTTCTGCGGTTCTGTGCGGAACAAATTCTCTCTGTCCTTTCGCAGGAGTTTGTTGACCATCGTGAGAAGAGCTTTCTCTGGCAAAAGTTGGTCTTCGGGAACTGCTGACACTAAGGCCTCCAAGAACGCCATACCCTCTGGCAGTGGCACCGCCTCCACCGGTTGTACCGGAACTTTGGGCTCGGGTGCAGGTTTTGCAGAAGCCTGCAAGCACACCACGTGTTGAGTGATATACACGAAGACGAGGGAATGCAAGTGAATCAGTTCAGAAAATGCAATCAAAACCCACCTGCGGCACAACGACAGCTGCCTGCTTGCTGCTCTGCACGGGCTTGATCCCGTTCTTCACCTTGATCTTCTTGGAAGGGCTGGGTCCTGGTACCTCCTGAGGTTTGCGGCGCTTGGGAAGGACATCTGGTACGGCCTGGCGCTGCCGAGGAGGAGGTCGACCCTTCGCTGCCACGGGTTCTCGAACAGGCGCGGCTGGCAAAATGGGGGAAGGTAGTGCCTTTTTGATCTTGATTTTTGGTTTCAAAGTCGGCACAATCCGGGGTGCAGTCGCAGGAGCGGCATGCATGGCAGGCAAGGCTTTCCTGTTGGGGAGTGCTGGAGGTGGCATGTGTGCCACTGCAGCTGGTGCCCGGTCCGTGTGAATCCTCGCAGATACCACCTGCGTCTTCTTAATAGCTATTCTGCCCACCGCAGCAGCCGGTGCCGGTTTGGCCGTAGGTACCTTCAGTTTGATCCGCTTCACTGGCCTGGCCGTGGCCACCGGCTGCGCTGGCTGGGATGCCACGACAGGCATTGGTGGGGGCATCTTGCGCCCATTCAGCTCCGGATGTGACAAAGAAGAGAGCTCTGATTGCGCATGCGTCAGCGGGAACTGCCTTGCAGCTGGGGCGACGTGGCGCACTGGCGCGGGAGACGAGCCAACGCCATCATCCCGCTTACGCTTAAGCTTGATTTTAATGGGCTTCTTTGAGCCATCGGATGGAGGTGGAGCTGTGGCAGAGGGTGGGGCTATAGAAAGTGTTGGGCCGCTTTGTGCAGGCACGGGAGCAGGTGCCGCGGAAGAGTCTTGACCAACTACATTACGAGGCACCGAATGCTTTTTGATTTTGATCTTCATTGACGTGGCTGCCGCACTGGCACCCAACGGCGATAACCGCACTTACATCACCCACATTTCTACACGCGCGTCCGGATCGGGATTCGAGAGGTGGGGTCGAAATGGTACACAGGCGAGCTGTCGGGAGCTCTGTCGCTCTCTTGAGGCCCAATTAGGCGATTTTCGCGCTTCATTCGCACATCAGGCCACCATTACCCCACCGATGCCCCGATAAACCGGGCCGTGACAACTGCAAAGCAACTCATCTCGTTCAGCCAAGGGACATCAGTTTCGTCACGATCCGACACATCATGCGAGTGGCATAGTCTGCGGGACAACTGATCGCGGTGATCGCGGCACCGTATCGTAAAGGGCCGGGTACACGGCAACGTACGCTTGTTATGTGCGGCAGCGAGGGTCGCAGCTTCGACCAGGCCGCGCACATCTCCACAATTTACAACCAGGACTTGTTTCCTCTGAGCTGTGGGGCAGGAATAGATCTGCATAGTGTAGGAGCCGGCGCTTGTGTAGCATGAGATATCTAACGGCAACCGTACGGCACCGCGTGCGCTCCCACTACACGGGTGCATTGCGCAGGCATGCAAGTACACTGCTGTAAATTTAGGTCAATTAATTGCACCTTACCCACATCGCTGGTGCCGTTGAAGCGCGCATGATGTGCTGTAGATACCATTTGCAAGCGCTTGTGGCAGATCAGCGTACCCAGGATACAGCTGGGTGCTGCCCAGTCGCTCATGGGCCACCTTGGTCCGAAGTCACAGCCCAGAAAATAGCTCCAGTGATCATGCGCCAGAAGAGTTCGCTGGTGATGACGAAGGTGACTATGCACATGCCCGTCCAATTCAGGAAGAAGACACAGGCTTTGGTCCTCGAGTATGTCGACTGAAACTGTGCATGTGCACGTGCAGATGGTGACTCACCGCACGACCGTTGGTACCTTGTTGTGTTGTGTATCCAGTGCCATTTGCCCAGCATATGGCTCCTTCTCAGTGCAGGGAGTGCTGCTCGCTGGCTTCTCGGAACAAGATGCTAAGGCAGCTGCCGAGTGGATGCGAGAGATGGAGCCAGATTTCCGCATTAACCATGTCACGGATGACATGATGGGCGAATTGCTTTCGACGGCGTTATATGACCCAAACAACCAGGTCAGGCCATGATCACATTTTGGTCCGGGACCATATTCAGATGCCCTGGTCATGCCATGTCTGGATGCAGTCATATGTGTGCTGTACCATCATTACCACGCTACTGTGCCAGCACGGCTAGACATAGCCATAGACATAGCCATTGCTTCCAGCGCATGGTGTGTGTTCAGGAAATGCGGGTCGAGAGTTGGCAGCAGACAACCACACTGATGCCTAGAATCTGCCTCATGAGTGGGCTCTCAGGAGCCGAACAGATTGCTGTTGCGAATGTATGGGATAAGTATGCAGGATCGCCAACCCCCTTCTTTGCCGCAGCTGTCCCGAACTCTCTCAGTCAGCCAGTGCGGACTGTACTCCAGGTACAGACCCTGTACACCTTGTTCCTGGGTCGCTAATTGGTGGTGAGGGGGAATCCCAATCAGTCGATGGCCATACTCCTGCCTGCCCGCTTTGACTCGAACTTGCCTTGCAATGCAGGACCCGGGCAATCCGGCAGTGTCAGTATTCAGCATGGCTTGATGCTGGTGCACAAATCAACTGTAGCTTCACTTTGCTTTATGTTAGTGTGCCCAGTGCCCCCTTGCATACAGGCGATTGTCGATGAATATGCAGCGCATGCCGAGGACGACCCCCGGCTTCAGCCATCAAGCGTGATGGCCAATGTAGACTCAGACCAACTGAAGGCCGTGATTTCCAAGAAGATGGAGAAGAGCCAGCGCAAGAAGGAGGAACGTCAGGCCAAAAAGGACCAAAAGAAACCTTCTAGTGCGGCACAAGGCTTCGGGTGACACAAATCGGCTTGAGGTCAGACCTGCTGACACGTGTCGCATGCAGTAAATCTGTCTGAATACACCAAACTACCCGTTTCTTTTCGAGGTAATCCTGTGTAAGAAATGGGCTCCAAAGATGCCAGTGTGATTCTGGGATTGTGGTGTGCGTGTGCTGGAGCAACTCGATGCCAAATACATGCTGTCAACCGTGGACACGTGCAAATCAAACACAAATGCAACGCCTGTTCTCATGACGTGCCAATGCAGTGTTGCCTGCGAGGAACGCGGGGATGGGTACGGAATCAGAACTGCCTACTTGCCTTGTGTCAGCCTCTGACGACTACGACTCGATACCGAACTCCAGTTGCAGGGTCAGCGAAGGCACCGCCTCGAGCATCTGCATCATGTACACCCTGGCACAGCATTGTGGTGAGGCATTTTGCACATCCACAGTGTTAGCGGGAGCGCAGTTGTAAGCAGATTTCCACATTCAAGATGAATCATGAGATGGCATCAAGACCAGATGGAGTTGTGTCACGGGTTGATAGCCTAAAAGCCATGAATGCGGTAAACCTTGAACTCCGGTAGTGAGTGGTCAGCAACACGCATGCGCCAGTGTTGGTTGTGATGAGACAAGTCAGCATATGTCTGGAATACAAAAAAATCGGATTGATTTGGTGTCAATCATTCACACTAGAAAGCGCACTGCAGCATCTGCACAGCATGCGAAATGCTGTACGTCAGCCACCGGCGCATCGCCTGGGCATGTCCTCGTCTACAGCAAATCGCCATGAATTCATAGCAGGGTAGCAGTCGTGTGGCGTGATCATGTGTACTTTGTGCGTCGCTATCCCACAAGCATGTGCACAGTCTCACGCATATCAATCAAGACCGGACGAGAAAACGGGGCATGCGCATCTGCGCATTGATTCAAATGAAGGTGCGCAGCCCTGACAGCTGGGTGATAGGACACCGGTCGTGGCGAGCGGAAACTTACCAGTCAAGGGCATGCCGTCTCATTCAAGTATATATACGGTGCTCGCATCAGATTGCTCAAGGGCACGACGTGTTTGGCACACAGACTGTTGCTTCCAACGCCAGCGATCGCGGGCGGCGTGCTCATCATTATTCGTATCTGTCCGCAAGCCATAATCGATGTTTCTTGAGGGAGGCTGATTCACTCGGCCATCGGTCGGCATCATGGAGAGCGAGGACAGCGACGTTTGCCTGACCACTGGCAGAGGTGTCGACGCAAGCCCAAGCGGAGCGGGGGCGATCGCATACAGCGACCTACATGGCAACAATAACGTGAATGGTACAGCCCATGGAACTGGTGCACCTAGCCAGGGTGACGCCGGACACACTGACATCTGGCAGGCAAGCCCGTCTGCAAGCACAGAGGAGAAGCAGCTTGTACAGCAGCACCAGTCCCCGCGTCGAGAATTCTTATTGCGCCAATCACAACTAGGTGCTTCATTCTCGCGTAGTGTTGCAGACTCACAGCATACAGGCCCGAGCTCCATGTCAGGCCAGGTGCCCGATGCGTCAGCAGGTCTCAAGCAGTGGCAGCTCACCAAGCAACACAAGGTGCGAGAACAGCGCTATGTCGTGCATGCTTACCACTGCGGCTGCTGTATGTAGCCACTGTCTCTACCCCAAGCAGGTAGCCTCGGTTCAACCGTGACCCCAGATGGCCCCTCCAAAACCTGCACTTCAGTACCATCAAGTGCATGCTACAAACATTTATGCCGGCCGAAATGTTGCTCCTGTCCACGCTCATCGCTCAATGCTGTCACTCTTACATGTCCTATTACTCTGCTCAATGCAAGTGGCACATGATGTGCCTGGATGTGGTCAGAAGCATTCCACTGCCAGCTCCCAATTGTTCACCATGACCAAAATCGTCGTTGATGGTCCGTGCAGATCGAAAGTGATGAAAATCAAAGCAGCGAGGGTAATGCTGGCAATTCTGAGAGCCACACTGAGACCGGTCCGACCATGCTGGGTCAGGGCAAGCTTCACCTGCCTGCATTTGAACGATTGATGCAGGTCATGAACCGATTAGATACCCCAGATGCATCAGGCTCAGGTGTGACTGAGCTCGTATGAATGATACTCAGAGTCATCCTGATACTAAGCGAATCGTGTCCAAGTTCTGCTGCGCAACAGGCCCCCCCTGCGGTCCTTGACTTGCACTGTAGCAGTGGGTAATCACATATGTCAAGTGTCACCTGCACAAGCTGACGGTCAAGAAATGTGTGAATGGTATTTCGTGATGGCGCTATCACGCAGGCGGTCGCAGGCTGCTACAGCTGCTACACTGTGCTAAGAGGCAGTTCAATCTAAGCGCAGTTTGTCCGCTTGGGTAGTCATACAAGCAACTGATGCTCAATGCAGGTCCCGCTGCGCTACAAGCGGAAGCCTGGAGTCCTCTGCGAGAGCCTGTGCCGGCGGAAAGCCCATCTGCTGTTTCCATGCGGCGTTTCCCTGCCGATGCTGCTGGACCAGTGACCCACAACAATGCAGATCGTGCACAGTTGCAGCACAGTCCAAATGCAACGCCGCCGGTTTCGTCACACCCGATCGGAAGCTTCGATGGTAGCAATCAGTCCGTGAGCAGTGATGCATGTGGGCCGCCACCCAAACAGGAGACGGCCTCAAAACAGCAGGCGACCCCGCCAAAGCTGATGCATGAGGGGCACGACAGCCCATGTGCCAACCAACGAGGCGCATGGATGTCTGAGCCAATCGGCAGGCAGCACGCAGCCGCGCTCACGATCCCGCCTAGCATTGACGGCTCGACTGCCGGGCCATCACCGGCACTGATGCCCATGGCACAGCTCTCAGAGGCGGTGGTAGCGCTTGAGCGGCCACAGGACACCCCTCCAGCCAAGTCTCGGCGGCGCTCACAGCCACAGCTCAGCTCTAGGTCTCTTGTGGCACCTGACCTGGGCTTCCATGTACAGTCACAACCCGGCAAAGCTTCTGCAGTTATCAGCAGCCGTGCATGTGAGGCGGTGGCAGGAGGCAGCGCGCCGAAGGCAGCAAAACTCACTTGCGTGACTGAGTCAGCGGCGCATGCAGGACCAGAGGCGCAGCTAGAGCCCCAAGACAGCGCGCTGACGTCTCAGTTGCCTGAGCCACAGCCCATTACAGAGCCAGCTTACAGTTCGTGTGCCAGTCGTCCGTTTGAGCCTGAATTGCAGAACCAGCCTCGCAGTGAGCCATTCCCGCAAGCAGACCCTGCAGCTGCCGTTGCTGGGGCACAGTCAGAAGTCCCAGTGGGTCGAGAGGCTTCACGCGGCAGCGTCTCAGAGAAAGAGGAGCTGCTGCAGTTTCTGGGTAACCTGTCCCACAAGCATGAGCTGGACGTCGATGTGAAAGCATTGTCCCCAACGGTGCGGTGGAGTCTGCTGAATAGCTGCACGCCAAGGCGATTTCGATTGGCGACTTGCTTGCAATGCTTCATAGTTCTGCGGCTCTGAGATCTGAGCGATAGACATGCTGGCTGGTGCACATGTGTGTTCACAGTAGATCTTACTGACGACCACAGAGAACTTGCGTGTGATGGGCCTCGACTCAATAGATGTTCTGTCGACTAGTCCCTCCTGTGCAGGGGTCTGCTGAGAATGGGAGCGCCGCAGAGGAGCATTG
This sequence comes from Ulva mutabilis, assembly GCA_900538255.1. Lineage (NCBI taxonomy): Eukaryota > Viridiplantae > Chlorophyta > Ulvophyceae > Ulvales > Ulvaceae > Ulva > Ulva mutabilis. The sequence continues at coordinate 521,036 of UNSF01000033.1, read as the reverse complement.
TAATGCACCTGAATTCCCTCAAGATACTAAGGACCGGGGGCGAACCAGCTTTGCATTTTCTGCAATTGCATGGGAATCACTGAACAAGCACCTGCATGCAAATGGGTTCACACCGTTCGCCACAGAAGCCGGCACCACATCGTGCGTCTGCTTTGCCTGGGCTGGAACCTTGCAGATGTCCGGACACAGCCCAGGCATTGATGCACCCTGCATCAGCCCGGCCCATGATTGCACTGTGTACTTTTGATGGCTGAGTCAGCGTGTTTGTCCAGCGCTGCGAGGCTGACCAGCGTGTAGATGTGTTGACATTGTGGTTGCTGCTGCAGAGATGCATTCCTCTTCTCTGTCCGAGATTCTGTGACCAGCGTCCTGGAGGAGTTCGAGAGGCGTGGGGCGCTCGTGCAGCAGCTACTCAGCGTGGCTGATGGGTCAGCTTCAGAGCGGAGCAAGCATTTGTCTGAGCTCAAGAGCGTTCAGCGGGAGCGGGACGGCCTGAACTCAGAGGTAAAAAAGGTGAAGCAGGCTCTGGCCAAAGAAAGCTCGCTTCGAAAGGTGTTCTCAGCTTTCTGATATGGGACATCACTTCATATCGGGCCGTTCAATTGTGCTGTGGCTCGGGCTTCTGTACGATCAGCACGATGGAAATGCGGACCCATATCCTGCAACTGTGATCTATTGCTTTTCAGCAGGCAGCTGGAGGTTGTGTTGCAACAAAATGATAGAACACTGTTGGGTTATGGATGGGCACAGAGCTGTCAATGTGTACTGCAACTGCCTGCAGCGGAGTTAGCCATTGCAGGATGAAGCAGCAAAAAAGGTGGCCCGCATACAAGGCCTTGAGAACGATGCAAAGAAACTCTTAAAAGAGCTGGAGTCTGCCAAGCGGTCTTCACAGAGCATGGACAGCCTGCAGGACAACATTGCAAACCAAAGAAAAGCACTGCAAAGCGACATCGACGATCTGAAGAAGAGGTGTGCAACATCAAGTGACGCTACCACAAAGCTGCAGGCGGAAAACAAGCGCCTTCAGGGCTACGTGAAGAAGCTGGAAGCTACCCAGCGTGCGAAAGACGCAAAGGTGCCAGTGATCGACCCTGTGCACCACCCCAGTGCTGAACAATGCTTGGTGCAAGTGGCCTGTGCCGCACACGCAACCAAAAATTGTATGCTGCATGCACTTGCATGCTGTTGTAGATTGGAAACTCTGCGCAGGCTTGCAACAAAGTCGCGCCACTGTGTAGTTGCAAGAATTGGAGGATTTCAAGAGGGGCAGCATACAAAAGCTGGACAGCATGGAACGGGTCTCATCTGCGGCATCGAAAGATGCTCAGAACTACGAGGCACAGCTGCAGGGCCTACACCGGCAATTGAGAGAAGCACAGGCAGCAGCCCGTGTTCTTGAGCAGGATTCCGAGAAGGTAGGAGACTACTTCCTCCGCATGAAGGCCACAACAGCAAATTGACCCCTGTCTAGTGGGTGACACTCTGTCAGCATCGCGCTTGCCGCCGGGCCCAATCCGGCTGGCGTGGGACAAGGGGTGCCAGAGTATCAACTTGGCAGACAGCCGGGCAGGTGCAGGTGCAAGCCGACCTGGCAAGGGCGACCACAGCGGGTCAGCTCGCCGAGGAGCGGGCGACGGTGGCTGAAGCCTCTCTCAAGGACGCGAGCACGCAGCTGCGCGTCATGGCGACACGCGTCACCGCCCTCGAGTCGCAGCTGCGCGCCAAGGATGCGGAGCTTGAGGATGCCACCGCGGCCGCGGCGGCGGCGCGGGACGGCCGCTCCGAGACAGAGTCGCGCATCCTGCAGCTGCAGGCGGACCTCCGGGGCGCGTGCGCAGACACGGCGGCGCTGACAGCGCAGCTCGGCGTGCAGACTGCCGCGGCGCACAGCCGTGAGGTGGAGGTGGAGGAACTTAAGGCTGCTGTGCAGAGCGCAAGTGTGCGGGAGGAGGTGGCTGAGGGGGCGCTCGGGGACACAGTGTCAGAGGTTCGGCGGCTCAAGGCGGAGTGCTCGAAGCACCAGTGTCTCATCAAGACGCAGGTGCGCGTGCGTGTTGTGCTGCATGCTGTGCTGCGCGGTACCACTGTGACGTCGCGTGTGCCAGGCCGTGTTGTCTGGGCATCTCCGGGCGCACAGAGTCAGGAGGACCTGATTCGCACACCTGAATCGCACACTGTGTTGGGCTGGGAAACGCTTGTTGAGGCAGGGAGCAGCGTCGGTGTGAGTGAGTCTGTGATATCTACATTTCGCTGGTTGCTGGACAAAACGGCAGCTGTGCCACTGGGCGTGCGGCGTTTCTGGCAGTGACAGCCATCGGTGAGGTTGTACATCGGACCTGTGCCACTGGAAGCTCTAGTTAGAGTCTGATTTTCGTGATGCAATGCAAGAGGGTCTTATTGGAATTCATGCGGTCAGTTGAGTGCATGCATGCAGGTTGCGGCGCTCCGCGCTCGCGAGGCTGAGCTGGACTCTGTGCGGGCGTCGTACACTGCGGCCGAGGCGCGGACAGACAACCTCACGGAGCGGCTCAAGGTGTCTGGCATGGAGCTGCGCACAGCGGAGGAGTCGCTGAAGGCGCAGCAGCGGCTCGCCCGCAGCCTGAAGCAGCGGCTGGACGACAGCGAGGCGCAGTGCGACTCACAGCGGGCAGTGCTGCAAGACCTGCAGGAGCACCAGGGCGATGCAAAGGTGTGCTGCACTGGGTGTGTTGAACTTGTGGTGCTCGGCTTTCGCATGTAGCGACAGGCGGACTCATCGTGATCCAGTGGTTGAGTTCTTCAGCTCTGAAAGCAGCTGGGATGCTGATCCTGCTGGTGCATGATGTGATGCAGCTGGCGCAGCTCCACCATGCATGCACCATCAAAACCGCACTTCTGCTTAAAGACAAGCACATGTAAAGTACTCGGATTTGAATTTCGGCGGAACTGTGTGGTTCTGGGTGAAGTGCTGTGTCCAAGTGGGGGAATGGGGACGGCATCAGGGGGCCTGTTAGGCACAGGTTCTGTCCTGCTCAGCACTTGCACACATATCAAGCAAGACAGAGAAGCAGAATGTGCAACTAGCTTATGCTGATTTGCAGGCACCCTGATGCACCACGTTTCAGCTATACAGTATGTATGTGCCGAATCGTGAAACGGTTGTTCGCCATCAGAGAAAGCGCTGGTTCAGGTGATGTCAAAGAATGCGGCGCAGCAGCTGGTGGCAGCGCAGGCAGAGTCCGCGCGGCTGCGCGCTGCGCTGCATGCATGTGAGAACCAGATGGCCTCCCAGGATGCCCGCATCGCTGCGCTGCACTCCAACCTGCACCTCCTCGACTCGCACAAGGACGACCTGCGCGCGGCCGTCGCCGACGCGTCTGGCGCTGCGGCGCGTGCCGGGGCCAGCAAGAGCGCTCTGGAGTCGCGCGTGCGGGCTCTGCAGACTCAAATCCGCGACCGCGACAACACCATAGCAACCCTCAAGGAACAGATCTCGGAGTTCCATGTACGATCTGTTCTGGCTCGTGTGGTGACCCTGCTACTAATGCGAGGAACCGCCACTTTCTGCTTGCACCTCGCGTGTGGCGCGACCGTTTCGCAGCGCAGTACTGGGCTGCAAGGCGGTGCTGGTTCTCTTTCGCAGCAGGCTGACCCAGGCACTGGCCAGCCACAGCGCTACCGTGCTCCAGACCATGCAAACTTTGCCTGATGAAGAGCACCAGGCATGGCCAATACAGAGGAATGTAGCGGAACAGCAGTGTTCCAGTGCCTGGCGTTGTCAAAGTATGTGATGTCGGTACCTGCGTGCAGACGCAGCGCGAGCAAGCTCAGGAGGTACTCAATGAGCACGCCCGCGAGACAAAGGCCGCAGCGGCTCGCAGCGACGCCGCCGCCAGCCGTGAGCTCACCCTCACCACGCAGCTGTCCGCACGTGGCGAGGAGGTTGCGGCGCTGCGGGAGCAGGTGGCGCTGGTGGCGGAGGAGATGGAGGCGTGGCGCGCCAACGGCAAGGCGCTGACCGCGCAGGTGGACGCGGCCGAGCGGGCGCGCGCCGCAGACGCCGGGAAGCTGTCAGTCGCGATGAATCAGGCGCGTATGCACGAGGAAACGGCACAGGCGTTGAGGGCGCAACTGGCCAAGATGGGCGCTAACGAGTGTGTGCCCTGCCACCGTGTGTGCTCTTGGCTGACCATTCCATCCTGTGCCTTCACTGCGTCCGGCGCCGTCGCTGGTGGAAGATTCTGATACAGCCTTGCACCGGTTCGATCACAGTTTTGCTGCGTGAGGCATGCGCGATCGCACACGGCGGATCCTAACAGGTCAAGCAATGTGCCTCAGATCGGTCGTGGAAGGTGCAAGAGCAGACGACTGGGTGCGACCATGGGGCCTTGCATGTGCAGATCCACGGCAGCCGACGCTGCCGCAGATTCGCACCGAGAGCTGTGGCGGGTGGAGGCGATGCTGGCGGCCGAGCGGGACCGCGTGCGGCTGCTCGAAAACCAGCTGGCCGACGCCACAACCCGCTGCGAGGCGACTATGGCGGAGGTCAGCGTCGCGCAGGCGGACGGCAGGGCGGCCCGCAGCGAGGCAGCGGATGCGGGGCGCCGCGGCGCACACGCGGACGCTCTGGTCAAGACCCTGCAGGGCCGCGTCAAGGTGCTGGAGGCGCAGGGAGAGGCGGCGGTGCTGCTGGAGGCGGAGCTGCGCGGGCGCGTGCAGCAAGGCGAGGGGGAGCGCGGCGCTGCGGCCGCTGCGGCGGCAAAGGAGAGTGCGGCGCTGTCGTCTGCGCTGCGCGCTGCACGAGCAAGGTGCGCAACAAGCTTTGACGTTGTTTGTGTACATTGACTGCGACGCACGTGGGCATGGTGCAGCGTCGGACATGGGTTGCTCACATTCTTGTACGCAGCGACACAGGCAGTCTGCTGGCTGTGGTTGGGAGTTGTGCAGTGCGTGCCGCGGTGCAGGCTGGTGGTGCTGGAGAAGCAGATCAATGACCGTGACAAGCAGCTGGGCACGCTGCGGGATCAGCTGACGCACATGCATGAGGCGCATGCCAGTGCCGACTTGCGCTCGGCGGACGCCGCGAAGGACCTGCGAGGCGTTGAGCAGCAAGCTGCAAACGCAGAGACACGCATGCGGCTGATGCACACGCAGCTGCAGGCACTGCAGCAGGAGAACCAGGGTCTACGGGAGTCACTGGGCGCAGAGGCAGACCTGCGGCGGCACGACGCCGCCAAAGCGTCAGACTCGGCGGCGGAGGTGCGCGCGCTGAACACGCGTGTCCGCAGTCTTCGCACAGCAACAAAGATCGCGGAGCACCAGCTTCAGGAGAAGGTGCGGGAAGCAGAGGCGCTGCGTGCTGCGTTGCAGCTGAGGGAGGAGGACTCGAATGCGGCCATAGCCGTGCTGGATACTGCTGGGATAGACAAGGAGGCTCAGGAGGCTGCTGTGCGGCAGGCGCAGCAGCGCGCAGTTTGTCTGCAGCGGCGGCTGGATTCGCAGCAGGGCACGCTGCAGCATGCACAGCAGGATGCGCTGGATGCCGGGCAGGCCGCCGATGAGGCACGGCGGCATGCAGCAGCGCTGTCAGCGGAGCTGCAGCGGGAGTCTGCGCGCGCAACGGCGGCGCTGCTCAGGTGTGCTGGGCTGGAGGAGATGTTGGCGGCTGCGGAGGCGGAGGCGGCAGAGGTGCGGGCTGTGCTGCTGGAGCGGGAGACGGCGGCGGGGGCGGCGGCGGCGGATTCGAGCTCGCATGTGCGCGGGCTTGAGGCGCAGGTGCGGGGGCTGCAGGGGTGTGGCCGTGTGCTGGAAAATCGCGTTGCGGACGTTGAAGCGGCGCTGGCGGACGCGCATGATGCAGCGGCCGCTGTGCATGAGAAGCATGACGCGGCAGTGGCTCGGGCAACGCAGCGGGGCGCGGCCCTGGAGCGCCTGCAGCTGCAGCTGGCCGAGGCTCGCAAGGCACATGCTGTGGCGAAGGAGGTGGCAACGGAGCGGGAGGCGGAGCTAGAGGCTCTGCGGGAGCAGCTTACAGACACGCTGAAGGGTCATGACGCGGTCGCAGGGGCAGGGGAGGAGATTGCGCGGTCGGAGAGGTCGCTGCGTGCTGGGCTTGCGGCGCTGCACAGCGAGGTGCGCAGCCTGCATGCGGCGCTGGCGGAGCGAGATGCTGAGGCTGGGGTGGCGGAGCAGGCGCGGCAGCAGGCACAGCAGGCGGTGCGGGACGCAAGGCATGAGGCCGCGGCGGCGCACGCGCGGTGCGAAGGGGCACGGCGGCAGCTGCGCACAATGCAGGGGCAGGTGCGGCGGCAGGCCGCTGCCGCAGAGGCTGCGACAGAGGATGCGGAGGCTGCACGGGGGGCGGTGCTGACGGGCGAGAAGCGGGTGAGTGACGCAGAGGCGGAGGCGAAGGAGCTTGCTGTGGCGTTGCAGCGCGCGACGCAGCGGCAGGCGGCCGCGCAGAAGGCACTCGCACAGCACGACGAGGCTGCTGGGCGCGCCGCGCAGGCAGCGGCGGATGCGCAGCGCGTCGCGCTGGAGGAGCGCCTTTGCAGCGCGGAGGCGCGCAAGGGTGCCGCCGATGCGTCTGCCATGGTAGAGGTGTTGCAGAGAGAGGTGGACACAACCAGGGCTGCATACACTGCACAGGTCGCGGCAGCGGAGGCCGCAGCGGCTGCGACTGCGGAGCTGCGGGCGACCGCAATGGATCAGGCGGCGGAGATGCAGGCCCTGAGCGCGGCGGTGGATGCAGAGGTGGGACGGGCGGATGGTGCGGCACGGGAGGCGGCGGGGGTGCGCGCGCAGCTGCAGAAGGCCCGGGGGGAGCTCCAGCAGAGGGAGGAAGCGCTGCGGGCGGCGCAGGCGGCGCTGCAGCAGGGTTCGGTGGACCGTGCGGTGGGCAGGGTAGAGGAGACGCGCGCTGAGGCGTCGCTGGACCGGGCGGGCGCGAGCATCGAGACACTGAAGAGCGACATCAAGTCAAAGAGCGCCGCGATCCAGGTGCGTTTAGGCTTGAATGTGTTTGGCACATGTTTAGTACTGTGCAGCATTGACCACAAGCCATTCTATCAGTACACAATGTTACTTTGTTGCTGTGTGTTCAATCCACAGGGAAGTTCAATGCATGCTGACGTCAACGGACGCAGTGCGGTTGTATACGCGGATGTCGAAAACAGTAATATCACCGACCATCACTCCCACGTTCCGCATGTGCTGTGCCACGCGTGGGGGCGGTGCTGCTGTGGGTTACTAGCGCCGTTCCTGCAGGAGCTCCGGCAGGCGCTGGCAGAGCTGGAGGGCGTGCTGAAGGAGGAGAAGCGGCAGCACACGACGACGCGTGCAGAGGCTGGCGCGGCCGGGGCGGCGCTTGCGCGCAAGGTCGCCGCGCTGCACGCTGCGGAGGCGGAGCTGGAGACGGTGCGCGGACACGGCCGCGAGACGGAGGCACTGCTGCGCGAGCTGTCGCAGGCAAAGCTCGAGGACGGCGGCCAGCAGGCCGCGGAGCGCCGCGCGCAGCACATGCATGCGGTGCGGCGGCTACTGTGTGGCGTGCTGTGGGTTTTTTGTGTTGATGTGTGTCTGGGTCATGGGTGCGCGTGAGCAGTGGCATGTGCGCCGGCCGACATGCACGGGGTCGCGGAGGTGCATTGAGATGAGGCGGCTGGGTCTGTTGCTGCCGTTGATGAATGATGTCCAGGCCGGGGCCCATGCCAGCCTGCCCACACACGTAAGGGCAACTAATGTGCACTTTCCAGGGCAGTTCTGACAGGGTGTCTGGTCCCTGTGTAGTGTTGCAACATATTGTAGTTGAGGGGAGACGCCATGCATGTGGTGTACAGGCAGCGGTGCAGCGTGCCGACACACAAGCGGCGCAGCTCAAGCAGCAGCTTACGCTCGCACACGACCGCTGCTCTGAGCTGGAGGGCACGGTCGCAGTGCTGCAGAAGGCCCTGGACGCAGCACGGCAGGACGCGGCGGCGCGCAATGTTGCGGACGCCGGGGCCACGGCAACGGCTCAGCGTGCTGGGGATGAGGTGCAGAAGCTGAGGAGGCAGGTGGCGGCTGCGGAGCAGCAGGCGGCAGAGGTTCGGCGGGAGAAGGAGGCGGCGGTGGCGCAGGTGCAGGCGAGCGCAAACGAGCGGCAGCGCACGAGCGAAGAGCTGAGCAAGGCCGCCAAGGCGATGATTCTCGCACAGGTGTGGCACGTGCCTCAGCTGCTCTGCTGTCACAGCTCTTGTGAGTGATTGACAGTAGGGCCTGTAGGGTCTGATGCCAGAAGATATGCGTTGTCAGTAATGGTGTTCTGTCAGCCAACACCTCTGGCTCGAGGCAGACGGTGTGCCAGAACTGCATGCGGCCCTTGTCCAAAATGTTTCTTCACTGTCACAGGCGCACGGGGGACGATATTGATCGAATATGACTCATATTATATGCGGACTCGCTGTGGTACCGCAAGCCTGGCCCGTCAGACTGATGTCGTCATGTCCGTCACTCATGCATGCGCCATGTGGGGGTGCAAGCTGAGTGAGAATGTGGTGCCGCACTTGCAGAAGCAGATTGAGGGGAGCAAGCGCAAAGCAGCTGCGCACGCAGCAGACCTGCAGAGCGCACGGGCCGAGATGGCCGAGCTCAAGCATGCTGCGGCGCAGTCCCAGCGCGACGCGCGCCAGGCCGCAGCGAGCGGGCCGCACGTACGCAAGCTTGAGGCGGAGGTGACAGCGCTGCGGCAGCGGCTGCGGGAGGCGCAGTCGGCACATGGTGCGGAGGCGGAGGCGCGGCAGCAGGTCACTCGTGAGGCGGGGCAGCTGGAGGAGACCGCAGAGGAGGCGAGCGTGCAGCTGCGGCGCGCCCAGGTGTGATGAAACACTATGGAACATGCACACACACACACACACACACACACACACACACACACACACACACACACACACACACACACACACACACACACACACACACACACACACACACACACACACACACACACACACACACACACACGCACGCACGCACGCACGCACGCACGCACGCACGCACGCACGCACGCACGCACGCACGCACGCACGCACGCACACACACACGCACGCACGCACGCACGCAGGCAGGGAGGCAACGCGCTGTTGTTTGGGATGGGCTTGCAGATCATGACTGCTGTGTCTAGAAAGGCATCCGTGGCGGGCAGAGTCCGCCCAGTTACTGAGTAGTGAGATGGTGCATCGGATGTGCTGCTGGCATGACTGACTCATAACCACGTCATACACCACACACGCACACGTGAGACGTGTGATCTGCCACCGTGCCACTGCTGGCTGCTTGATTGTGCCAGGCTGCAACCTTCCACCTTCAGTTGCGCCGATTGCACAACTTCTGCTCAAGCCTCCCGGACCTGAACGCTTCAGTGCGATCTGCCGTGCAGTGTGCTGTCAAGTTGCTGAGGGCCTGTGCTGTGTTGGCAAGTGCATTCGGGGTGCTGCGATGCGCCAAGGTATAGTGTGTGGCCTGTGCCTGCTCTGCATTCCACGGAGCTCCAGTCTGAACATGGTATCTCCCAGCATCCGATGGGGTGCCGAAGGACAAAGTGGTGCGTGGATGCTGATGTGGCCAGCGTGCAGGATGACCTTGCTGAGTCGAACAAGGACTGCGGGCACCTGCGGCTACAGGTGGCGCAGCTCACGCACGGGCTGCGTGAGGGCGAGAAGCGGCTGGAGCGGTGCCGGGAGCAGCTGGCGGTGGCGGTGGGGCGCGAGGAGCGGCTGACGGGCAAGGCGCGGCAGACGTACGCACGTCTGAAGAGCGCCTGGGCGCAGGCCAAGGGCTCCTCCAAGGCCGCGGGCGCCATCTCGGCCGCCGCTCGGGAGCTGCGGCCTGTAGAAATTGTGGGCATCTACGAAGAGCAGCGTGCGCAGGTGCGTATTTTCAGCACCATCTCGTTTACTTCAACTTGTTGATAGGGTCGTGCATGCTGTTCGCGCTGCCGCCCCTGCTCGCTGCTGCGGCCAGCGCCGGTCGGGTGTGGCATGGTTTGCGGGCCCTGTTTGCATTTGCTGCTCAGCAAAACAGAGGCACGTGCATGCCTGCTGCATAGCGCTCGGCTCTGCAGGTGAAGCTGCTGAATGTGCAGCCTGGGTAAGACGCTGCACATCTGCAGATAGCAGGTGGCAGCACTGCCAACGCACACATGCAGCTGATGAGAACGATGCATGAAAGTACAACCATGTGAACAGATCGATTATCATCTGCAAAACCAGGAAGCAGCAGCTGCGGTGTCAGCAAGAAAGGTCCAATCTGTCCTTGGTGCAGCCGTCTCCACATTGTCTGCCACAGAAGCGGTAGATGCCATTTCTGTGCTGCGGCCATAAGAGTCAAATGACTGGTGACATCGCATTCACCGGGTGGTGCATACGCTGCCGGGGTGTGTGCAGACGGACACGGAGCTGAAGCGCCTGGCGGCGGAGAACGAGGTGCTGCTGCGGCAAGTGCGGGACCTCGAGAACCGCGTCACCCTCACCACCCGCGAGCTCTCCAGCGGCGGCCAGCCTGCCGCGGTGGTGCGCCATCCGCAGCCTGTGCACGCGTGATGGCATGAACCCACACGCAAACGCAACGCGCCGCATCGTCTGCATCGTGGTGCCCCCGTGGGCGACTTTGTGGCAGGGTCATACACGCATGTGCACATGCTTGCAACCGACGGCCCTGGCCACGTGAGCATGGATGCAAAGTGCCACAAATTTCACCTTGCGACTGCGCTTTCAAGCACCTATGCTCTGCATGGTGCACTGGTTGCTGTGGGCGGTTAGGTCAGTGCACTGCAACGCCAGCCAATCGACAAAGTAGCAGCAGATTATTATTATTATTATTATTATTACTTCAAATGTGACCTCTGGCATACGTGGGAATCACCACCTGTGCTTCGACATCGACCACCTGTGCATGCCATGATGCTTGCTACAGCACGCAGTGCAGCTGGGCTGTGCCGGGATGATCAGGGTCCTGGTGTTGATGCCGCCTCGGTTGCATGCAGGAGCTGCAGGCCAAGCTGGCAGACCTGGAGCGCAGCAATGCGAATCTGCAGGCGGAGCTGCAGAAGCGCGACGTGAGCTCGGGCGACACGGCGCGCATGCATGCCCGGCAGCTGGCTGAGGCGTGCACGCGCGGCGACACCCTCGCGGAAGAGAACGCGTCGCTCCTGCTCGAGCTAAACGCCCGCCCCGCGCACAAGGACTACGCTGCGCTGCGGCGGGAGGCGGACATTTTGCGGCAGCGACTTGCGCAGGCGGAGCTGCGGCGGGGGGGCCCCGGCGGGGATGCCACGGCTGCGGCAGCCGAGCTGGATCGCTGCACAGGGTCGGCCGCGGCGGCCGCGGGGCGGCTGATGACAACGCGCGAGCGCATTGCGCGTGACAAGCATGTCGCGCGGCTTGGTTTGCAGGCAGTTGATGGCCTGCCGCACGGCGTGCTGGTGGAGCTGGTGCAGGACGTGTGCGTCACGCTGGACTGCAGCGATGCGACGCACATGCATGCTGCCGTGCTGCGCACGCTGCGGGCGGCGAACAGGGCGGCGGAGCTCGACGCGTTGGCAGAGCGGCTGAGCGACTGCGTGTTCCGGCAGGGCGCGGCGCTGGTGCCGCCCCACCTGCGGGCAGGGGAGCGGGACCTCAACGCACTAGTGCCGGTGCGGTGCTGTTTCGCTGCACTGCTCTGTGCTGCTGCGCCATGACGGCGTCAGATCAGGATGCTTCATGCCGCGCTGCTGCCCCGCATGCGTGTCTGCGAGGCTGCTGCACGACTGTTCACTTGCACAGGCCCACGCACCCTGCGCGAACGCACGTTCTGCACAAACGTCTGTTGGCATGACACGCTCGCAGCACCTGCATCCAATGCAATGGGCGTCAAGCCCCATGGCATATGAATCACGAATTGGAAGCTAGGTCGTTCGCGTCGCTCCGCGGCGCAGCACTGCAGCCTGCCCACACGCACGCAGCTGTCTGACTGCACGTGCAGGTTGGCTTGAAGTGCCAATGCTGCAACTGCTGCTGCAGCAGGCCAGCATGCATGTCCTGCATGCAGCACACAGCGGCCGTGGTGTTGCACCGGTGTCCTTTGTGAGAAGGTTGACCGACATCACGCCTGTGCATGGCAATTCGTGTCTGCCGTTCTGCAGAGTCCGGTCGTGCCACTGTGCCGAGCCTAACGCTGTGGCAGTCCCCTGCAGGTGCTGCAGTCGTGGCAGGAGCAGCTCCACGACTCCGGGGTCGTGGAGCGCACGCTCGAGCACGTGCGCGATGCCCTCGCGCTGCGAGGCGGCTCCACGCCCGGCGGCGCGGCACCGCCATCGCTGCAGCAGGTGGTGGCGCAGGTGCAGGAGCTGGTGGAGGGCGAAGGCCGCGCACGCGCGACGCATGACGCGTTTGCCAGCGTCGAGCAGGAGCTGCGCGCCAACCCGCAGGGCGGCTTGCAGCGGGTCGTGAAACACTTTCAGGACCTGTTTGGCGTGACCTCGATCGAGGGCTGCCTCCCCATGATGAGCAAGGTCTGCCCCCCAATGTACACCGGCAGGCCCTGCGATTTGTTCGGGTCCCCCAACCCCCTGGGCGGGTTTATGGCGTTCGCAACCGTGCATGAGACCGGTACCCAGGAGCAGTGGCACACGACCATACGCCAACCTCACGCAAGGCACCTGCGACGGTGGCTTTGTCAAGCATGCGTTCGTGTGCGTGATTAGTGATGCTGGTACGGCTCTGCATGACCAAGCCATGACAGGGCCGTATACACCTGTGATGCATCTGGGCGATGATCCGGGGAATGTAGTGGAAGTTTTTGTGCAATGGTGCAGGGCATGTGTCGGTCGGGCATCACCAATGGCAGGAGCACGAGGCAGACACTGCTGGCACACGTGCAGGTGTATGCGGAGCACAGGGCAGGCCAGACATTCCTGCTGGCGCTGTCTGACATGCTGTGCATGCCTCGCTCCTCCGCGGCGTGCCTGGACTGCATCCAGGGCCTGCTGGACTCTCGAGATGAGCATGAGCGGAGTCAGTCACATGGTACACAGGTCAGCACGCCCTCACGAGATGCCATGAAACCGGTCACACAAATCAATTGCCCATCAGCCGGTCACACCAGTACCTCGTGTCTTGTGGGCTTGAGTAATTTGCTAACATCCATGGGCACGTTGGGCCATTTGCAAGCTTGCATGTGCTGTGTTGAGCAACTCGGACAGCCATGCAGAGGTTGCCATGCGGTGCAATGCCCCACAGCACAGTCCGTCATGCGCATAGAAGCCGCCGGTGTGTCGGTGGATGTATGTCGGCCGGTTGAGTGGCTGTGACTCGGGTTGTCCTTGTGTACAGGGTGCTGCACCGCAAGCCCTGACACTGGACCGGGAGGAGAGAGATGAAACAGTGAAACTGGTCTGCGCTGCACTGGGCTGCTCCTCTGTCTCAGGTGCGGCTCTTGTCACGTGCTGTGGGCTGCCTGGCTTCACTACACTGCTCACTCTACGGGCAAACACACATGCTGTGTACCGGAAGCGCCCAACACGGCGCCAGAGTCGTGCTGACGAGCTGCCCAGAGGCACAGCTTCTGCTTGCGTCACATGAGGACATCATTCAAGCTGCATTGCCTTACCGTGGAATAACACGCTCGAGCTGTGCAGGAATGCTTCCGGCCGTGCAAGGGCTGACCACCCGCCTTTTGAAGCTGGATGGGCTAATTCCGAGGTACCAACGAGTCCTGTCAAAGGTGTACGATCTGCTAGAGATCACCTCACTGGACGAGGTGGTGCCTGCCCTCGAAAACGCGCTGAGGTGATGCACGCAGCCACGCTTGTCTGCCAGCTCAGGTCCTGTTTAAAAAATGCACATTGTTTGATACTGCGCCCGTGCATGCCATCGACCTAGCTTGGTGTTGGCTGGTGCGCGCGAGGTGCGGGTATATCTATCCAAAATCTCATGATTCGTGTGTGAGCGTGTTGCAACTGCTCACAATTGGTCAGCATGGTTGCACTCGAGCATTGCCCCTATTTTCTCTTTGCTAGCTGATGCATCCAATGTCCATTTGCTGTTGCGCAAGGGCAGTTTCCGTTTTTTCCAAATAGGGGCTCCGACATTGAGGACGGTGGGTGGTGGTGGTGGTGGTGGTGTGTGTGTGTGTGTGTGTGTGTGTGTGTGTGTGTGTGTGTGTGTGTGTGTGTGTGTGTGTGTGTGTGTGTGTGTGTGTGTGTGTGTGTGTGTGTGTGTGTGTGTGTGTGTATGTGGCATGATTGAGTGTGTGATGCGGCCAGCCACAGGCTCGCTGCCCCTGCCACAAAATGATCTTCTTGACTCAGAGCAAGAATTGACTTCCCCATACATCTATGTGGAGATACATCAGCAGATCTGTCTGAGTAAGCAATGCATGCGCTGACATGGGTGATTATTTCAGGCCTAGAAGCATGGCGTGTTGCCAGCTCGGCTTTGTTGCATGCTGTACGCCCTGGACCAATGGCATATTCTGTAAAGCTATATTGATGCAGTCCTGAAATCTTTGTCCAGCTCGCATGAGGCACAAGCGGACTGCCTGCTGCAGCAGAATTGTGCTACTTCGGCTGCTGTGCGCACTCGTGCCACACAAACCGAGGGATTGTCATTTCGCTGACGGCAATATCAGCATTCTTGGGCCACAGCGACAAAAAGATACATGATACCAAACTGTGCTCGAGTTGAAATCAACGCTCACCTGCAAGTTGGGGGGCACTGGTGAAGGGGGGGCAGGCATGGAATGATAGTGCCGACAGCTGCTTGAAGTGGCACTTTCAAATTCAAAACTGTTCAAACCCGTTCTTTTCTGTGCTGCCCTTTGTGTACACACTGGCAGACAAGCCCGCGGACTCCGGCTGACACAACCAAGCCATCCAGCGCCGCGGCGTTGCGGAGCGTGCATCTCAGGCTTCGACGCGTGCTCCACATCAAGCGTGGAGGTCCCGCGGGGCCCCGTTAGCTTGCACGTCCGATCACCATGATCGAGGTGCAGCGCACCAGCCGGGTAAATGTTGTATTTCAACAGGGCACCGATGGATATGATGTGCTAAGCGCGGGTAGAAAATTCCGGACCTGGTGTGGCTAAGACATGTCGCTGGCTGCGGTATAGCGCACATGTGTAAAGCGACACACTTGTCAGTGATGCGGCTCCAGGTCGTGCACGGTAGTATGGCGCAAGCTTCGATCTTAACATCGTCTTATTAGTAAAATTAGCCCCGCTTCGCATATGCTGGACTTTTGATGGTGCTTTGGTGCGCACGCGGTGTTGCAGGCAAAGTGGCCTCGCGGTTTGGCCACCGTACACATCACAGCACAGTACATTCAACCCCAGCATTCAAGTACATGGCAGGGGAATACCATGAGACAGATTTTAATGTCGAAGACATCGCAGCGGATGCACAGGCACGGCTGGAAAAGCAAGCTGAAGAAGCCCAGACGTTGCATAGCATGAACAAGGCAAGTGAATTCCCTGCATCAAACTGGGAAGACTTCCACGCGGTGCATAGCTCGGCAAAGTTCTTCAAGCCTCGAAGGTATATGCCGCTGGCTTTCCCGGAGCTCGTGCAGGCCGACATCCACGTCGTCGAGCTAGGGTGTGGCGCAGGCGCCAGTATCATGCCAGTACTGCAGGTGTGCATGGCAGACCTCACCACCACACCTCCTGCGTACGTTACTTAGCATATGCTATCCATGCCTGCTTTCCATCTGAGTAGTGCATCCTGAGCCACACCCGCTCTGTAAGGAGCCCATATCCGGTGCTGCAGGCCAACCAGAGCTGCCGGGCAACCGTGAGCGATGTCTCAGCAACTGCCATCGACAATCTGCGGTCCCAAGCAGCTACGATGGGCATCTCTCAGGACAGGTTGCTGGCATTCGTCGCAGATGCCACTGACCCTGACCAGTACACACAAGCCTCTGCCTCCATGATGCGGGATCATGGGCCTGCGGATATAGTCATGCTGGTATTCACACTTTCTGCTGTTCCTCCTGATGCCATGTGCTCAGCCCTACGCACAGCTTGGGCTCTGCTGCGCCCGGGCGGTCTGCTGCTGATCCGTGACTATGGCCAGTACGACATGACTGCCATGAGGTTTCCTCCAGAGCAGCGCATTGCGGATGGTCTGTATCACCGGTGTGACACCTACGCTCCATCAGGAGCACTATCAATGACCTGCACGAGTAAAACCTGGATCTCAGCGTCAGTGATGTGCTTGTGTCTGCTGTCTCCTTGCTTGTGCATCTGAGGACAGGCAAGGGGAGTGCTCATTTGAGTCTGGACCGCGGCCCCAGAGCTCACTACTCCCACTGTTGTGATCTGCTGCCCCATCTCACCCCCCCCCCCCTGCAATTTTTGTTCGTGTGTACTGCCATGCATCCACCCACGATGCATCCCATGTTGTCTGACTGCATTGCCCCCTGCTGAGCTCAGGGCTGAGCACGGTCCGTTCGCAGCTTGGTACGTCGACAGGTGATGTGAAAACTGGCTGCTATGTAGCCAAGATGGAACGCTGGCATACTTCTTCAGTGAGAAGGACTTGCGGGAGCGGTGTGAAGCAGCTCGCTTCAATTGCAGCTATGTCAAGTATGCAAGAGTGAAAATCGTCAACAAGAAGAATCAGAAAGAGATGAGGAGAGTTTTCATTCAGGGCAAGTTTGTGAAGCCAGAGTAGCGTTGTTTGAGACAGCTCGCAGATGAACCGTCCTGGCACCCCGCCTCGGTCACACAATGTGCTGCAGTAATATGTTGCTCAATATCGGATGGATGCACATGAGCCAATCTGCATCTTATAGTGCAGTGATCTTGATTTGTGGTTGCATGGGTAGTAAACCGGCACTGTTCAAGGTCTCCCTTGGCTTGTAATGGTGAGGTGGCGTTACAACTTTGCAATCCCCAGTGCATACGCGTGCCATCAAAGCCCACAACATGAGACGTCACAGAAACGTTCTTCTCTGTCAACCAGTTGTCCGATGGTCGTGTGTGTGAAGGTAAGGCAATAGTAACCGAGGTGTGAAAATCACCTTACATTTGCATGGCAGATGACCCAGGTTCTGCCGATGCATCTGTCCGTGCCTTGTCTAATGTGCTGGCTTGCAGCTCGTGCAGGCTCAGTGCAGCTGTTGATAACTGACCTTGGTACAGAATATCTTCCACTTTCTCAAGTTCTGCACTGAGGTCCTTGTCTAACTGGTTGCTCTGTTCCACCAGGGCGAGAATGTCCTGCATAGCTTCATCCTGCACAGAACTACCGTCTGACGTGTGCTTGCGTAGCAATAGCAAGGAGCAAAGCTCAATGGTACTCAGACACACACCTCTTCTTGCAGTGGTGGCAGTTGGTCGATCAAGGACCGAATGCTCTGCATCTGCTCTTTCAGCACCCTGGGGGTGTCTGTGATGGCACTCCATTCAGGATGTTCTGTGACGGGATGCAGAACTTCGCCTAAGATGAATGGCTGTGGTGGTGCATGCTGCTGAAGAGCGCCCAGAAAATTATAGATGGAGGCAGATTGGTGTATTATCTGCACAAAACGCGAGCACTTCCAGGCGAAACTTGAGACTCAACCGGTGACAGCGGAGAATATGAGAGATATACCTTCTTCTGCAGCAGAGTGATGATGTCCACCGGATCTTCTGCTAGCTGCTTTTCGGCAGACTGTTGCTCTGTCACGTCAGTGGCCGGTGCGGACATCACGCAACGCGTGACTTGTGGAAGAGATCACAGGCGACGAGCTTCATAAGCTAATTCAGCTACAATAGGAACGACGTGTCGCTGCACTGCGCTGGGTCGTGTGCATGGTTCGCTCACGGCGTTGGCCATCGATTGCAGCTACCCCGCCTATACATCTGTCCTCAGCACGCTGAGTGCCATTTGAATAAATGAGAAATCCAGAGATATTCAAAATCAAACTACAAGTTTTTGTTTCATCAGACGTCAAGTTGTTCCTGGAGACTCCTTGCAATGTGTGTGTGTGCTGTTCTCGCGCGCCACTTAACTGCAATGGGCCATTGGTGTCTACAAGCGGCGTTCCTTGGTCACAGAAGCTAGGTGTGGCCACATGTGGAGCCTCGTACAGGTCACTGATTTCGTGATCAAAGAATACGGCAGCAAATGAAGCATTGACCTGCACGGACCAATTTTGCTTTCATGAACGGAAAGCAGGTGTATTTGGTGAGCTGCGCGCGCTCTCCTGAACTTGTGTCCAGGAGTGTCTTGAAGACAGCTGTCGGCTGGAGTCAAGTGTTGCACAGTGTATGATTGAATGCACACGGTGCGCGACCGCACTCGCCAGCCACCTGTGACAGCTGCACCTGAACAACACACACAATCACATTGCGTAGTCGTCTAACCTCGCTTGGTTGGAGTATTATCCGCAGGGGTGCTGTGGCCGATGCCTGTTTGGGTTTGGCGTGATGCCCGATTGGTTTTTTTTATGGTTTTTAATTTATTGTAGCGCAGCTGTGCCCGTGCGGAGTGACATGTGCCCGTGCGGAGTGCTGGCAGCACCAAGTTTTCGGGCAACATCCATCATTTCGGTCCGTTGATGAGGAGGGCAGACGGGATTGCGGCTTGGCAGTGTTGGCCGGCGGGAGTCGTGCAGAGGGGAGCTTCTTTGGGGTTGGCGGAGCGCTTGGCACACGAGTTCGGTGAACATCCGCATATGTGCACACGGGACGCTTTGGGCTGGGTTGTCTGCGGAGGTTCCTCGGTGGGAGGAGCGGACAGGAGAGCACGCACCGTCGAATGTGTAGCTCCCCATGTATGACCGTAGCTGGAGCCACAGAGACAGGCATTGTGAACCTACAGTGGCGTGCCATATAGAGTATAGCAATAGAACTTGAAGGGCTCTCCTGAATGAAGGCTGCCGTTGTGCACTGGCGCAGCTGTGGCCCAGCTATCCATACGGCCATGCACGCCCTTGACAGTGCCACCAGAAAGCGGAGGGGGTCTGTAGGGCGGATTGGTGGCGTGGCGTCACGGGCCGTTAGCAACATCCTGCAGCGCACTGTCCGCGCAGCGGACTGTGTACTATACCCGCATGGTGGGTGCGTTTGTGACGGGGGTGGCTGCACAGATCTCTGCTATCTGTGCGTCTGAGCCTGTGGCTGTGGGTGCAGTGTGGCTGCCTCATTGGGCCCAGCTGCGTGCTTGGTTGTCGGAGGGGTTGTCACGAGTCGTGTCTGCTGCGGTGGTGTGTGATGTTCGTTCTCCCGCCCCTGCTCGCAGGGGTGCTGTCGCCGATGCCCGATTGGGTTTGGAGTGATGCTTGCTCGTCTCCACATTGTTTTTTTTTCTGTGAGCAACAATCGGGCCCCTAAGCCACGTGCGCATATTGGTATCTGTGATGAGTGCTACGGGATCTATGGTTGCATGCTTCACGCAGGGACCGCTGCGCACGTTCGGGCTGATGGCCAGGGAGGAGCGTTCGGCATCCGAATCGGCACACGCCATGCGCTCCTGGGCCGCGCGCTTGTGCCTGCGTCCATGCATTTTCTCCAACAAACCCGGGGATTCAATGAAAGCTTGTGCCTCGCTGGATTGGACTCGACGCACGCTTGCTCAGTCGTCCATAATCATTCCGCACTTGCTTCCGGCACCTGCGTAGAAATCCGATAAGCTGAAAGTCCGACACGCGAGATCATGTCAGATGCAGATGAGATATCGAAATGCGTGAATACACTGCGCTCGTCGTCAGCAGGCGTCACAGCTATTCGTGCATCGCTTTGGACCCTCGAAAGGCTTGCGACCTCGGGCGTCGACAGTGACGCTGCACACGCGATCGTTGAAGCAGCCAGATGCTGCCCAGACAAAGGCACATTTGGTGATGTTGTATTGGGCGCATTTCAATTGGATGAAGCCGGGGCCTCCGAGTACATTCTTCGGGCTTGCGCATCGCTGGAGCTTCAGTCCACAGCGCTGCAGTCCATCTCCACTCTGCCACTACCCAACCCACCAACAAAGACCACCATCCGCAAGGCGATTGTTGAGGAAATGGATGTCGACGCAGCCGTGGGGAGAATTGACGTGGTGTCGTTGTTACTGCAGTGCCTCTCGCACATGTGCACCTCATCAGAGCATTCCAGCTCCCCATGTCCAGCATGGGCGAACGCGGACACAACCCAGCTTGCTGAAGCTATTCTACTTACTGTCAGTAGATTGACGCCCGAAGCTTTACCAAGGTGTGGCTATAGCTAAGGTTGAATCCTGTGCATCGTCTCAGCATCATGGTGTTGCGTCACAGCTCCTGCAGGCCGGTCACTCTTATTGCCGGATTCGGAGTTCATGCTCTTGAGACAGAGAATTCTCCCGAGATGTTGATTGCCTGTGTGGCACATGCGATGTTTGCATATGATGCGCAGTCCAGCCCTGTTTCAGAGTGAGCATACAGCTAAAATACTGACTGCTTGGTTTTAATTCATGATTCATGGTTTTGCTGGACGTGTGACTGTCTCCTGATCGAAACATTCATTGCCCGTGACAGTGCAGTGGTGTCCGTGCCGCACAATGCACAGTTCTGACCGACCTTGCGTCAATGTAGGGTGGACCAAGCCGGCCGCAAGCATGCAAACATAGAGTTGATGCTTCAGCACACATGCATCCCTTGCATGAAGCGTCTGACGAGCAGCCTGAGGGGAGCACCCCAGCAGAGAGCCAACTCGGATGACATTTGGCACGAGTATGGTCGCCACTGCTGCCTGCATCGCGACGGCGGTCGCGCTGCCTGAGGGCTGCTCGGGACTCAGACTGCTGGCGTCACACTGCGTGCATTCTCCACCTTGTGCCTCCCCGAATTCATACTGTTGAGCCGGGACTGCCAGGGACACAAGTCAACCTCTTCTCTGCTAATGCATCACGCCTTCCCAACCTCCCCCCGCACTTGGAGCCTGATCACAGCCCAAAGCATGACAGGACCGCGATTGAAATGCTTGAGTGTGGGATCATTGCCCTTGAGCGCCTGCTGTCTTGCCCTGCCACTTTGTGGAGCATCACTCTGTAATGTAATCTCGTCAAGACGGGCCGCGGGCCAGCTTGCATGACGATTTATCCATCGTGTCGCAGGGGTCCAGATGCGTTCCAGAGGTGCACGGCAGCATATCAAGCCCTGCAATATACTGCTCGCCTGCACCACCCTGTCGCCTCTGATTGTGTCCCGCCTCTGCTACCAGTGATCACCACTGTGCTGGCAGACCCCAACCCGTTCGCCAAACGTTGCGCGGCCGCAGCCCTGTCCCACCTGGCGAAAGAGG
Organism: Ulva mutabilis; assembly: GCA_900538255.1. Classification (NCBI taxonomy): domain Eukaryota; kingdom Viridiplantae; phylum Chlorophyta; class Ulvophyceae; order Ulvales; family Ulvaceae; genus Ulva; species Ulva mutabilis. Next base: position 499,793 of record UNSF01000033.1, on the reverse strand, counting down.
CAACCGCAGCTGCACTGTACGCTCATGCGTCTGTGCTGAAGGCCTGCCTGGCCAAGGCGTTCATCGGATGCGAAGCTGCAGCATGGCCAGCGCTGCTGCACGCTGCATGCAGTCTGGCGGCAAGGCTGGACTCAGTGGACGGCCGCTGCGAGTTCAAGATGGACGTGCTCGTGGCCTCGGTGGCAGAAGTACAGCGCTTTGACTCTGCAGAGATGTGGCAGCCGTGGCTTGAGTGCCTTGCAGGCGAGGGCGGGACAGTGCAAGGCAGCTTGCTGCGGGGTCTGGGCACCGACGTGCTCAGATGTACCTCTCAGCTGCTCCCGATGCTGCTGCAGCGCCTCATCCTCGTGAATGCTGCTGAGGTCCAGCCAATCTGCAAGGTATCGCTCCCTGCTCAGCTTCTCTTGTGAACTTGCTGATGCAGATTGGTGCAAGGGCATGGAAGGGAGTGTTGGGAAAGCCAAGCGGGTGCGCATGCAGGCGTTGCAAGTGCTGCAGGCAAGCGCTCCACAGAGGATGCACATTCATGCGGGGGTCGTTTTGAGGGGGCTGCGGGTTGTCAAGCAGCAGCTTCCTGCAGCAGCCCGGGATGCATGTGCTGTGGAGGTGTCAAACACAGTGAATGAAACTGCAGACCTCTTTGAAGCTGAGCGCTGAGTGCTGCAGCATGATATTCGTCTGCACATGGCTTGCTCCCAAGCGTGATTGATGTCGCCACGTCAATGCCACGTGTGGCAGGATGCGGAAGCAATTCCGCTGTTCTCTTGGTATCTGGTGTGATTCGACTGCTGACAAATTTATGCCAGCTATGTCGCTATGGCATGTTTTGAGGATCTCAGCTGACTGTGGTCCATCATGCGTCAAGCATGTATCAATATTTGTGTTATGCATGCAGCAAGACGATATGCATGCAGCAAAACGATATTAATGTGTTTAGCAGGTTGATCAAGGAAGACGGTGGTTGCAGTGCAATGGAATGCAAGAGTAATGGACTGGAGTCCATTGTGATGACATGCGAGGGATCAATAGCATCCATGACCCAACCAAACACCGGCTCATTTCACCACAACAGGCATGTGCACTGTCAGACGCATTTTTGCAGCAGATTTGGACGCTACAGTTCTTGGACCAGTGTGTATAGAAAGGGACAGTGCCATACGATGTCACAGATCGCATGTTGTGATGCAGCTGCAAGCTTGCATTTTGTACGCGAGTAGCCGTGCTTGTCCATGTCTTGTGTAATTGAGGCAGGGCAACGCAGATGACAGTCCCGGATCGGATGTCATTATCAGAACTTCATGCTGCAGTACAAATCGATGCAAATTACTGCGTTCTCAGCCAAGCCTTTGATGTCCCACACCCGCGGCAGATAGGCAAGCTGCACGGGCAATCGCTCGGAGAAATACATTCATTGGCCGCAGCGGCATTCGTGGAGATTGGGACCGTCTGCTGTTTTGCCCACTCTACACGAGTGCAACAGGCTGGTGTACTCGTCTCCGGTGACCACGAGTGACTGCTGTGCTGCGACATACAACCCGGTGGCTGTAAATGGGCTGAGTGTTCACCAGCCTGATCCGCTTTGCACACATCCATGCCTACTTGATCTCCTTATGAACAGTCATCTTCTTCATGAATGGGTTATACTTCTTAAGCTCTAACCTCTCTGGTGTGTTCTTCTTGTTCTTTTGTGTTGTGTAACGGCTGGGCGTGAGGCCTGCACAAGACGCGCCATCACGATAGGATGTACTATCTGGAGGTATGCTGTATGCTTGTATGCAGTTGCTGCTATGATCCAGTTGCTGTCTGACAGGTTCACGAAGAGGCGAAGCGCCCGCCGGGCATACCTAGCCCTCGCGCCTCTGTGCACTCTAGAGTGACGATGCAACGAACTCCCTTCTTCTTTGCCATACATGTGACCTGTCGTGGTCCAGATGGTTTTGCGGGAGCGACCGCCACATTGAAGCTCGCCGGGGCAAGGAACGAGCTACGAAGCTGCATGGTTTGAGTGACAGCAAACAAGGACGGCAACAAAGGAATCGATGTGTGGCAGGCGAAGGAGCACAGGCGTCATCAACTATGTGTTGGTGCTCATCAAATGGTGGCCGCAGAGATCCAGCCCGACTGCAAGTGTTCACATGTTGCGGCGTGCTGGTTGCAGAGGCGGCCATGCCCTTTCGCCACAACCCAAGCTGCTGGTGGACTCATGAAGATCTAAAGCTTCACAATGCTCAGAGCGACGTGTCACGATACCATGCAGCAGCGATTGGAGGTCTGCCGGAAATTATTGCATGTGCACCGCACTGCAAAGCAATTCTCTTCTGATTTGCAGCACTTTTGTAAGTGCGCGTACGTCGACACGCATGCACCTGTCACGAAACGGCTCTTTCGCCAGCCTGACTTCGCTTGCCAATCAATGCAGCCAAAATATTCATACCTGATGTGCCAGTCTGTGTAATTGCGATCGCTGTGCACCCGGACAGTTCCGTATGGTGGAGGACGCAGACCTTGTTCCACTGAGCACCCACGGCGTCAGTGCAATCGTCTGCGCTGATGCCCTACTGTGAAGGCGTTGGTTGCACAATTCTCTTTTCAGCATGCAAATAGTAACGTCGAAGCGGGTTGTGCTCAATACGAATAGAATACGGGGACCAGCTATACATGTGCATGATGCACTGGATAGGTGCCCCTCGATGTAAGACACCTACGGGGACCAAGGGGCCGAAATTTTTTGGCACAACGCAATTCTGGACTGGCGTACTGTGGGAGGCGAGCATCAGCGTCCGCTAGAGTGCATATGAGTTCAGATCACATTCACATACAAACTCTGTCGCATACACCCTGGCAGGTGCACCACCATGCTCGTATCACGTTGAAATTTGGGAACATAACTGCTCGAGACGCACTCAAACGCTGGCTTTCCTGCAGGGCTCTGCATCTGAATCGCTCGTCGCTATCACTCTCGCTAAATTGAGTCGCAAGACAAGCAGTTGATTGCATCAGGTGGATGCCGCCCTACGCCATTAGCTGCCTTCACCTGGCATGCTGTGACCTATGTGGCTGGCCTCACCGTTGACAATACCAGCATCAGCAATTGGTATGTTTTGCGATGGTATGCCTGCAAACAACTCCGCTGTGGTTCATGATCCAGCCGGCAGCAATAACAGAATCTTGCACCAAATCTGCAATGAGAACTCCGCTGAAGCAGCGGTAATAGCAGGTGCCGACTCGGACACATGGCCTCTGCACACAATTCGGAGTGCGCCTGCACAGGGAGGACGCACCAGCAACCGGGACAGACAAAGGACCAAAAGGTCTTGGCACCGCAGTGGAGACTCTGAATGCGGGTGCTGTGAGCTTTTTGGCGTTGGCTTTGGCTTTGTACTCACGCTTGGTCGCTTCAGGCAGCGCCTTCCATGCCGCGGAGATGGCAGCGTTCAGGTCTTGTCCATGTGCTTCCAGCAGCTTCTGCTCCTCGGTGCTGGCAAGATCCACATCAGCTGTGCCGCTGCCTTTCCTCTGAAGCGTGCGGTCCCTGCAGAGCAATCAGGCCATTTGCTGCTGGACAGATTGTGCGGACGTGCACCTGGAACGATCATGTTCCGCCCCTTGCATGTGCTTCACCTCTGTCTTAAGCTTGCAGCTGCTCTGGCATGCACATGCTCATTGTGGATGCAGCACGTGCTGGCCAGTGACCCAAAGCCTGCTCATCTCGGATAAGCAGCAAGAGACCAGCAGTGCGCTCGCAATACACTGCACAGGCAAGCATACAAGCTGCTACTGCCGAAGCTATGCAAGCCAGTTACTGACCATGCAGTACAGCAGGCAGTGGCGGAGCGTACTGGAAGTCCTTCATGAACAGCACATAGCCATTCACACCCCGCTTTGATGCCACACGTGGCTTGACTGCCTCCGGGTGCTCATGCCGCCATTTACTCAGCTCCTCCACGTAGCGCCGCTTGTCAACGTCAGCCACAGCCTTGCATTCTGCCTAAAAGCACAACACGGGCAGTGATCACGGCCTTGGCCCCGACTTGCAGCCATGCTGTATTGCGCAGGCAGCGGCATGTGTGTGTCTGGCTTTTAAATTGTGCCCAGCCTGTGCTCAAGTGTTGATGTGGCGTGTGACGAGCAGGCGTAGACACAACAGCAGCCATGGCTGACCGGCCCTCAGCTGTGCAAGTGTTGCCCAGGACAGAACAGCGCACCCTCTCCTCATCGGACACATTCTTCCACATCTTGGCGAGGATGTGTGTTATCTGTGTGTTAGTTTTGCCGGGATTCTCCGCTCGCACGTGTGGTTCGTGCCGCCTGAGATACACAAGGTATGGATTCAGCGCCTTCTTTGGGGCGGTGCGGCACGCCTTGGCACCCTTCGGCTGCTTTGCTGCAACCGCTGACGTCTCTGAGTCGATGCTGCCCCTGCAAGGCAGCCACGCAGCTTGCGCACCCAATCATTCCCGGCAGACCCTTATGCACAGTCCACAACGGGGTGTCAATGCCCCAAGTATGAACCAATGCGCCCCCGCCACTGTCCAGACAACAGTGCAGCCACAGATTCAAGGCGAGGCCGACGTAGTTGCTGCCGCCTGGTGGGCCCAGCTGCAGTCGCAGCGATAGGCCCACACTCAGAAAGATCGCCGGTGCAACAAACAACGAACAAAAAAAAATGACCTGAGAACAAACCAGGAATTGACGGCCATGGCCTGAGCCCAGCAGCCGGGGGGCAGGTCCTGTGCCGGCCGCATCTCAAAGAGCATGCTGTCCCCGCTCCTGTGCATCAGCGGCCGTACCCACATCAGCAGCGGCTGGGCCGAACATGCAGGCGGGTGTTGCCCGTCCGCTTCCGCGCCCGCCGAGGCTTGCCCCCCGTTGCGATCCGGCTGTGCATCAGGCAGCGAAACGGCCGTGTTTGGAGCCGGCACAGAGACCATGTCGACAGGGCCTGGGCCAGCTGGGAACGCTGCGTGAGGGGGAATCTGCAGCGGCGCAGGCAGTGGGATATGCATCGTTAGATCGTGGGCAGATGTCTCGTGTGCTTTGCTGTGGTCCGCGCCCTGCATGACAGCACCGACATATGCGCAGCACTTGTCTAGAGCTGTGTGGCAGATTTATGGCAGCGAAGGCACAGAAACCCAGGTTCTCTCATCAACAGGAGGTCCCGTTACACCGCGAGTGGGGCCCTGCCTCCGCTGCCACATCGGAAGCATGAGACAAAACTTCAAGCCCGGCCGTCGCATGTCCCACCACTACAGATACTTCTACACTGGCATGGAAACAAATAAGGCAGGCTAATGTCTGGCCGGGTACACAGCAGTGCATGCCTGCATCATGCAGAATTCTGTGTGCTTCAGCAGCCACTGTGTAACATGTGGCAAAGAGTTACACAACACACACAACGTCAGGTCTGACCTCGCTTGTTGCCAAGGAGGCCCAGGCTGCAGCCATGCGGCACGGGCAGGCAGCGGACACATGTTGCTGATCAGCATCATGGCTTACCAGCCTCTGCCAGACTCGCTTCATGCAACAACACGTGCTGCCATGCAACGCTGGCCGACGGCACAGCCAGATTGACAGGCAGAGGAATGTGTTCGTACAGATGCTTCGTCGGCCGATTTTGCAGCACTGCTGCACCACCAGACTGTGGCCATGGGCTGTGCCAGCATGGCACATCGCACCTCGTGAGAGCGGAGCCGATGCGGCGGCGGCAGCACCACTGCACCTCCGTGATCTATGGCCCGCGGCCGCTTGCCACCCATGCTAGCAGATTGCAGCGGCCCTGCCGCCAAGTCATCAACATCGCCTGCACCACTGTCGTTCAGACATTGCTTACGTTACTGTCACATGGCAGCTGGCACTTGCACCGCATGCGCCTCAACTACAGGTACGCCAGACTGACACCTGCCCACTGCACCATGCAACGTTGCGGTGTATGCAATGCTGCCAAGTATTGGCTAATACTGTTCATATTGCGCATGCAGCGACGACAGCATAGGCCAGCGCAGAACAGTCAAGCGACAGCGAAACGTGGCAGTGACACATCACACTGGTGCCTGCAAGTGGCATGGCAGCGAGGATGGCAGTGCCAGCAAACGCTCTTGCTTTACACTGACAAGGGCAGAAGCTATGCTGGTGGTGCCCAGCAAGCTCACCTGGGCGAGGGGCATGATTGCCACGGTGCAGCAAGTTGATGGCGCCACTCATGGCGCCCAAGCCGTCACCACTTGCGATGGCAATTTCATGTCCATCCACAGTGGGCGCCATGTCTGCAGCTGCACTTGTACCAGGACTCGCGCTGCCAATGAGTGCCAGTGCTGCCTGGTACTCTGGCTCATGAGCAGTCAGGTAGTCGAAGTACTCGCCCTCAAACACAAACTCCAGCTCAATGGGTGAAGAAATCTGCACCATGGATCCTCAAGGTGACAGCTCCGCAGCAGCTGAGGCCAGGCATGTGCATGATGATGGGACGTTATGCATAGCATGAACTGGCTCATGCCTGCCAGAGTGTACACGCACCATCCCGTGGTCCCAGGTCTGAAATGGTTGGAACAGACTCCATGCATCTGTGGCTTGCTCGTAGAAACGAGGCCTCCTCACTCGAGTAGCCTGCAGGTGTTGCAGTTGTGGTGCAGTGCACAGACATGGTGCAGCTTGCAAGGCTTGCTGAGCCAGTCAAGCGAGCGCAGGAATGTGGTGCCATGCCGACGATATGAGGCCAGGCACGTGCCAGGTACAAGTCGTCAACCATCGCATGCTGTGTAGTCAGTACTGCATCCGGGGCTGGCGAAATCGCACTGAGAATCGCCTGCTCTTCCGACCATCGAATGGAAACTCAACCTGCACACAACATCACAAGTCAACATGCTGCAGGTGATGATCCTGTCTGCAGATTAAATACTGCAGACTTAACACATAGTCAGTTTGCAGGTGGAGGCCGACATGAGTTGTGAATAAACATGGTTCTGATCAGTGTGCCAGTTAGTTCGTACCACCAATGACCCCTCAGAGACGGCCACCACCCGCACCAGCCATGCACACGGATCAGTTGGTGACGCGTTGGAGACCTCTACCAGCTCTCCAGCCTGCATACCTAGCCCAGTTCATCAAGTTCCATTCAGACGGCTGTAAATCTACCCTCCAGGTCCTATCGTACCCGCCCAACCTCCTCCCCACATTCCGCCCGCTTCAGCCTCCAACATCACGACTGAAAGGGAACACAGCCTCGTGCAATGGAATAAATTTGGCTTGGAGCTTCACCCCTCCTAACAGTCAGGCACTGGGGATGTCAATGAACACGGACAAATGCGTAACAGAGTGGCTACCTCACACGCCGCACCCGGATTGGAATGGTCTCCCCCCCAAATGCTATCGGGTTCTCAACGGGGAAGACACATTCAGCACTGACGACAAACTCGCCGCGCGCGAACTGGAGGACAAAGTCACCATCAGCTGCAGCTGAGCCTGTAGCAGGCGCTCGCATTTCTGCCGGGTAGAAAGCTGCCCCCATTTCCTCGATTGGGCTTTCGCATGCTGGCCACCAAACATGCACCTGCACACATTTGAGTGAATAAGGCTCTGAGAAGCCATCTCTTGGATGCGGCACATCCTCGTTGTCACTCAGTGCGGGCATTGCCTCTGCAGCAGCTGTTCAGCACTACAAATAGGCTGATTTCGCGCCCTGCCGCTAAGCCTGCAGCGGGACCTGAAGAGGCGGCTGCTTTGGTTAGAAATATCGTCTGGACAGCTCATGACCTCGCGTGGCGAAGTGGCGTGCACTGGGGTTCGGTGTCAAGGGGGGTTGAGGGGGGTACCCGAGTGCCTACTGGAATCTCGCCCGCCGCGGGGTCTTCTGATGCCATGACACCACTTTAGCGTTGCATCGCGTTTAAACCGATAGCCTCACCCCTCTCCACGTTGTACTTGTGACCGCGGAGCGGTAAGGGATCCCACGTGAGTTGGTTCGAACACTCCGGAACCGCTGCCCTGCAACTCGCAGTCTGCGTCAATGCAGTTTGAGTTGTTAGCTGATCGATTCAAACTTGTTGTATGGATCCATTGCAGAAGGTATCCGCGATTGCCGCGTAGCTCATGATTGTTGCTTATGCATGCCATTCTTCTTGACAGCTATACCTAGTTGTATTCGTTTTCTTCGTTATGATCGCCGGTCAACGAACACTGGCACAGTGAAGGCACAGTGCGTGGTTATACAAAGGGCACAAAATCAATGTCCGAAGTGCAGTCGCGCCGAGATTGTTGTCGGCCGCGGCGCTCCTGCCAACACCAGCAAAAGGGGACAACCACCATGCCGTCGTCGTGGGCCACCAGGCGCCGGCGCGACGTTCATGACTGTTGCAATAATGCTACAAGGCTCACCTGCGGCCTTGTGCATGTCCGTGCAGACATATGCGCTACATCATGACGTGCTCTTCGAAATCAATTCATGATTCGGGCCCACAGCTTGGCGGCAACACGTGTTTCCCCTGCACGATCACATGTCGAACGGCTCGTTCTGCATGCGGCGAGGGTTCAGATCAGCATGCGCACTCCAGATCACCTCCACATTCAACGATGTTGTGCAGCAGTTGTGCCAACTGACTGCTGCAGGCAGCAAATGTGCACAGCTGTAGCATAAGTCTGTAACGTTTCTCACTCTCGTTTCTTACCGTGCACAGCTGTGCACACATGTGCTGCCGTGTCCTCCGTCTATTTCTGCCATGTCCTGCTTCTCATACATCGCGGTGAACCTGGCTTGGAGCGCCCCCCCACGCAGCTCCCAGCAAGTCATGCCCGTGCAGATCCGATGTCCTGTGAATGGCCTACTTCGCCAGCATGCTGCCTTCGGGGCTCAACAGGGCTCCTCCCCAGCTCTCACAGCAATGTGGCACCACGCCAGAGCTGACGCACACATGGAAACCCAGCCACAGCAGATGGGCAGCTGCCTTCTCTAGACGTGCCGCTGCTGTGCGCTGTGAAACCACTGGGTGCATTCAGACTGCCTCGCCACGACAGGTCGTGCACGGACAAACACAGATGAGCAACAGCATGCTGGGCTGTTGATGCCCGATGAGCATGCACAACAGTGGGAGCATGGATGTGAGTAGGGCGCAGGGTGGGGATGGATGCAGTGGCAGCAAGAATGGTGGAGCTGATAGTGGTCCTGCTCTTCTGGTCACTGCGTACATGAGTTATTCTTCGGCAAACAATGCAGGCACAGCAGTGGTTCAGAACACAACTCGGTCGGCTTTTCTTGGTGACTCTGCTTCCTCTCGATAAGGCTCGACAATGTTTAGGATGGACAGCTTGTTGCAGCACGCAAGGCTTTGAACGTCGGCCTATGGAGCTGATCTGCAAGGCTCCGCACGCTAAGAGTACCGTGGCTTGCAATGTGTCACTTGATGTGTGTGGTGATGATAACATGACATTGGCATGTGGATGGGGGGGATTCAGTCATGCCTGTTGCGAGATGAGCAGCCGGGCTGTCCAACACGGCTGCTGCCAGACTCAGAGGTACTCATCGATTCAAACAAGCTTTGCAAGGATGGCTATCAGCTCAGTCCGTATGAGGAGCCGTCCCGATACACGAGTGTGCTCAGTTGGCCATGGCCTGCAGACATTTACAAGCTCGCAGGGCGGCCGGCCATGTTGTACCGTGTGACAATCCACAGACTCCGCTGTACATGATAATGATGCCACGAGGAGTTTGTAGCCTCGTTGGCTGTCAAATCAGTGTTATCAGGCTGACACACTTGCCGCTGACTCTTTTCCAAATCATGCAAATAGAGGAACGGGGCAACCACCAGCTGAGTTGGAGGTGAGGGGCAGTGCACCACCGGTCCACGGCTCACGTTCTAAACACGACCATTTGGTACCCCAGGAACTCCCTGAAGAATACAGCGCACCAGCTGGTCACATGCAATGCGATTACATTGTGTGGTCAGGAGAAGTCCAAAAGAAATCCTGCAGTCTTTTTGGTTTTCTGTGTACATGCTTCAACCCCGGTCAACCCAGAAGAAAGGCAAAACTTTGCTCACCCTGTACACTGCAAGGATGGAATTGCCACAAAAGCAGCTGACACAGCACTGGGTTCCTGCGATGGACCATGCAGCCACGCCAAATAAATGCGAGTTGAAGGTGTAGGGTGAGGCGATGTCACACGTGAATGGGAGTGGGTGCATGGTCTTCCCCATTCTGCACCTGCAGCTTGACTTGAAGCACCTGCCGGCCAATATGGAAATCTGACTTCGAAGGGCCATGCCTGGCACACTGTTACTCGCGCCTGGTTCTGAACCACAATCATACTGCACTGGGGCAAACAGCAATGGTCACCTTGTGGATCAAGTGGCAAACAACAATGAAATTGACATATCGAAAACGAGCCAAAAGCAGGCAACACCTTCCATACAACTCACACCGCCATCAAATCGTTCAACATCCGTTTGGACATGCATAAGATTGGCATGATTTGCGAATCTGTGCTAGCTCAGACAGCGTGTAGCAGTCTGGTGTCCCCAATCGCTAGCATTGTCGACTTTATCCGCCACCCGTGAGCCGTCGCCTCATCCCGAAACTGCCCCCATGATTCCCTCCGATGTGCTTTCACGTGCGCCAGGCTCTTGTCTAGCTCTGGACTCCAGGAGCATGCGCCTGGGCGGCAGGGCAGGGCAGGAATGCACTTGCGCTTCCGGTGCAGAGGCGCGAGCTCGTGGATCCTGTGCAGCCACAGGTGCGCCAGGAATGCAGCCTCCAGTGCCACCACATTGTCCACACCTTGCCGGAGCATCACGTAGACTTTGTCAATCTCTGGACGATAGCTCAGGTAGTATGGGCTGGATGCGCCAAAAGCGCTGATGGACTCCAGGAGGTGTTCTGGGTCTTCACACGCAATCTCGACGCTTGCACCAAGCACAACTTGTCCATAACCGTTCCAGTGCTTCCCCAGCGGCATCAGCGGCTCGCACTTGTTGCCTTCTGCCACACTGGGAACCCGGCCCTCCTTCAGAAACATGTCCATGGAGTATGCAAGCCGCGCCTGCAAGCCATTGCATTACATGAGGCTGACTAAACAATTAAAGCTGCGCATGTAGTTTCCACTTCCCATATGAAACAGCCAGGTTCATGATGATACGCTAGAGTGTGATGACAGCCTACAGAGAGTGTGCGACAAGATACCTGGACAGGAGTGGGTGGCCAACTCCATTACAATTGGGCACACGTCAGATTGCGCTGATTGCAACCTGCTGTGCCATGAGCATGTACATTAGCATGAAATGTGCCATTAGCATGAAATAATGAGACAGAGTCCATGATGATGACTGTAGGGAAGCAGGTTTTGATGATGCCAATGATGAAATGATGGCATGATTATACGATATCATTTCAAACGAATTGTCGGCTGTGTGCGACGCAGTCCGTGCACACCTGATTCATGAATGGCAACACCACAGAGTCAACCTCTTTCCTGCTTGCCACGAGGTACCCCAGCGACAGTAGAGCAAAGGTGCCGGCAATGGGCCACTTTAGCTGTGACAGCGCAATGCCAAAAGCGACACCACAGATGTCTGACATGTTTGCCACACTTTCACCTTTCGCGGTCACATCCGCCATATTGTTCTGTAGCGCGAAGCTACGATAGATAGGTGCTCGAGTCGAAGAGGCGGCCACAGCTGCGATGTTCTTCAGCAGATTAGCAGTGCATGCAAGCAGCAGGAACTGGCGCGGTGCCGCAATGGTGCACAGCTCCAGAACTGCACCAGTCTCCATCAGGAAGTCGCCCAGCAGGCGGAACTGTTTTAGCTCACAATCGAGCTGATGACCCCATCGAGCAAATAGGAAGCGCCCCAGCCGGCCAGCGCCATCCTGAATACAGGACTATCGCTTTCCATGTGCATTGACTTCAGTCACGTACCCTGTCCCTATCATGAAAACAATGGATCAAGCTGATCTTTGCACATGCGCATCTTTGCTGCTTTTGGCCTTGATGCTTTTCAAATGTCACTGCCTGGTAGTACAGGTAAGACTAGAGAATTCTCAGCAGCAGCGGAATTCAGAAATAGCTTCGATAGATCTCACCTTGACCACCCAATTAATAGCCGCGGCTGAAGCCCCAGCACCACGCTTGATGCCGACTGATGTGAGCAGCGCTTTGGTTGTGAAGACAGACAGGGCTCCACCAAAGAAGTACTGGACACCGCGCCAGCCCATGTACTCTTTGTACTGAGGCGATACTGAAGCTGGATAACCTTGAGGTATAAGGAATGATGCACAAAGGCGTGCAAACGCGACATGGGGCGGCTGATGATCCTGCAAGTGTTGCTCAGTGTATATGCAACACCTGTGAAAGTGTCATCACAGGGCGATCGTGATCGACAAGTACCTGGACCATTTCAAAGGATCCATGGCTGCAGTCCTGTTCATCGCTTTGTTTGCGGGACAAAAAACGGCGCTTGACTGCTGCCTTGTACACGCGTTTGCGACCTCCTGTCGTTTCTGATACAAGAACATCCTCTTCTTTCACTACATCGCGTGTTGCTAGTGTGTGTTTATCACCTCGCCTCCTGCGTGTCGTTCCGGCCTCCTGAGAGCATGGTGCGTCACCGCCTACAGCTTCTTGGAGCCGACGTACAACGGGTGGAAAACGAGGTAAGTTGACATGAGGTAATCGATTCCTCAGCTCATCTAAGGCTGAGGAAATTGACGCTGAATCTGGCCCATGCGGTGCAACGGGAGATCCGTACTCACTGTAATGAACAGCGGTGGGCAAGACGCAAACGCTCGGGTGAGACGAGCAAGACGTCAAAGGACGCTGAAGCGTTGAAAATGTGACTTTCTGTTTATTTTGCTCCATACATAACTAAGGACGGTGCAACGCAGAACAGATCCAGCGACAGAACAAACGCGGTCAGCACCGACCACCGATGCCCTTTCAGATCGCACAGTGAATTTGATACATGAAACTCTGGACTGTAAACCACAGCAACGCATCAAAAGATTGCGCGCCACCCATCGCGCACCGATCGCTGGCGGGTCCACACGTGCAGCCAAATGACGCAGCAGACGATTTAGCTCATGGCTGTACACCTCTAGCCACCTTCAAGGGATAGCCACCTTCAAGGAAAACACCCTGACTGTTTTGAGCGATCGGCTTTTACGCGCACGGATTCTCATGCCCGTTTGCGCCTGTTGCGGACAGGCTTGAGCCAGGCTCCCTCCAGAAGCCTGCCAGTGCAGACATGGTTAAATGTCCATTGGAGCCACTCCATCACCACCTTCAGCTGCTGCGGCTTGGTCACCCTCGTTCTCCAGCCGTGCCACAAATGGAGCAAGCGCATCCCCTTCCAGCAGCGTGAACGGTTGATCCTTCCCTACCACCGCTATTGTCACATTTTCTGTTGTAATGTCTCCATCTTGCTGCGAAGCCTGCACGGTCGGTTCAATTCAAACATATTGAGTAACATAGTGGCAGAGTGTTTTACTGCTCCCAGCACCCATGGGCGGACCTGTAGTGCGAATAGCGCATGCATCATCAGCTCCTCCTGGCTAGATCCAAGGAACTCGTCCAGCTTGCGTTCAAGGTACGTCTTCGCAGCTTGTGAACGTGCACCGATTGCCATTGCCTTGTACTTCCAGAACTGGCCAGACGGGCACGTTTGGTAGAGCTGAGGCCCTGAGCTGTCTACACCCACAACAAGCAGCCCCACACCATACGGCCGTGTCCACGATCTTTGTGTACAGACCTGTACGGTTGGCACAACCAATATAGTCAATTAGCAAGGCTGAACATTGAAAATTCTCACGTGTGGGTGAGGTGCACACCTGGTTCTTGTCTGCAACCGTACGTACCAGTCGACCAACTGGCAGACTGCTCTCAAACACAAACCTGCACTGAGCGTGGCGTCATGTCACACAATCTGCACACTGATCAGCATGTGCAAGGCATACGATAAAGCCACGCATACATGGAATGTGCATAATTCACACAGAAGCTGCCTCCAGCTGCGCATGATGTGCTCTATGCTATTCGAGTATACGGAGCACGTGGGCGACGTAAGCTCCCAGTATAACCTTGTTGACACACCTGTGATTCAGGCACTCGCCCCTGATAAACTTACACATGATTCGGCCATCAGCAGTTACACCTGAAACTGCAATGCCCATGTGATCGTCGCATTTGAAAATCTTCTTGATAGTTGACGACAGTTCAGACTGAGTCCGGTTCAGTGTCGCCAAGACTGCATGCTCCTTGCCCTGCATGAATCACAATGAGGCATCGATCAGCCGACCTCAATCGCGCGGTGTATGCTGTACGCATGGCAACGCTAGCCTGTTGGTGTATAGCATAGCCATGCTGTGCCACAACGTATACGGGCGCACCACGACTCCCACAGTACAGCTTCCTTGCTTAACCGCTTCCATAGCATATTCGACTTGGAATAGGCGCCCTTGCGGGCTCCATGTCGTGACGTCGGTGTCGTACTGCACAGCCCAACGCTCACGAAATCAGGTGAACGCATCAACTAACAGCTGCAGGTACGTGTTTGTCCGCACCTGATTCCTGAACATGCTTGATCACGGTATTCAACTACAAGCAACGCGCTCGAACACACGGTCAAGGACAGTCTACACTATAATTAGACTTCTCTTCATGAAGCGCGATCGCTGACATGTACCACCTCAACCGATCGAAATTTGTGCATCGGTGATATCATCTGCTTGCAGAATTCACCTGGATGACCTGTTAGGTTCTGGCGCGCCTTGCGCGCATTGGCGCGGGGTGTGTGGCGACCGGGGCATTCCTGAATGCATCCAGACAGCGGTCAGAAATGTACTGTTACATCGAGGGGCTCCGATCCAGTGCACCAAGCGAACGTACAACTAGAGTCTAGACTCACATGCTACCCAGCAGATGCGAGCCGGCCAGGCGATCACCTGGCACAAACTGCGCACCCGTGAGCAGTGCTACCCTGGACATGGTCTTTCTGATCACAAACCCGTTTCCTTTCACTGTCGCCGCACTGAACTCCCGCAAGGAGTTCTCAATCCAGCGAGCCTTTGCTCTCTTGTTGAACGGCCCAACCAACGACACTGCCAGCGTGTTGAGGTACTGCATGGCATGCGACCCTAGTCTGCCATATGTCTCGTGCACAACCGGCACCATCTTGTACGATCCCTGCACACTCTCTTTGTACTTGTTGAGTTTGAACTGTTCGCGTACGGCGGCCGCGTGCCCCTGTGCCCCCGATGCTTTCCCCACCACAGCCACCCCAGATGGGTGGATGAAGCTGACATCTAGTACATACACGTCCACGTCCGGACCATTTGCTAGGATGCCCCCCCTACTGTCGTCCCTATAGCGTCTGTCCAGGCTGCGCATCACAGGCTCAATTGATGTGGACACCCCTGCCGCTCTGACTCGACGGCGCCAAGCCGTAACGGCAATGTTGTGGCGCAACGTCCAGCAGTCGGCATTGTGTCGACATGTCATGGCATGATCTACGTCGCCGGGCTTCACCCGAGCATTGCAATCACATATCACTTCCCCATCTAACGGCGGCAGGGGGGAAAGTCCGCCCCTGAACCGCATCCCATGCACAAAATCCCCATCAGTCAGAGTCAGCATGCGGTTGGTTGGGAGGGAATTCAGGAACAGTGAGGCAACACGACAGGCGCAGCTGCGCATGCGTGCAAGGTCCTTTGCACCACCAGGGGTGCTGCCCAGCTGTTGCAGCAGCGCGTCGTGCCGTGTCTGCGCTACTGCCCTGGTCACTTTTCTGCTCACACCGGGAAGGCCAGTGGCGATGAAGACGTTGTCGAGCTCCTCTGGCCCCCAGTCTGCCTCCGGCGGCATTGCTGCACGCAGCGCTGTCCATTTTTCTTGTAGGCCTGTGGCAACGTCGCCTTCGGCGAATGGGCGGAAGCCGGGGGGGCCATCGCGCATGGCGTCATGCGCCAGCGCGGCGCTGGACAGATAGGCTGCATCTGCCTCGTGCTCCGTGACGTCCATGAGGCCGAATCCGCCGTGGCGTAGCGGTAGCTCCTCGGCGACGGTGGGCATCTGCGGGTGGTGCATGATCTCCCGCGCCGCCGCCATTACCCTGTCTTGCAGCCGCTGCACCGCGTCTTTGACCGAGTCCCACGCGACGACACGGACTAGGTGGGTGAGGGCAAGCTGCACAGAGCCGCAGAGCAGCAGGAACTTGTCCTGGGCAGGCAGGGGGAGAGAGAGGAGGCGATCAATCTTCGCGTATGCGGTTGTCGCGCGGCGGTTGCAGTAGTCCTTGACGTAGGGGGTGTGGCCGATGGGCGTGCCTGCGCAGGTGACGCCGTGTGGGCGCATCGGCACGCCTGTGGCGTCGGCCACAGCCTGGGCCGCGTCGCGATCAATGATGGATGTGGCTGCACTCTTCGCGCGGCCGATGCGGAGGCCGATCGGGTGGGCGTGTTCCTCCAGGGTGGCGAAGGCCTTGATGATGGGTGCGCCGGTGCCGCGGATGCTGCAGTAATCGGCATAGGCATGGAGGGCTGCGTCGGCGGGATCTGCGGTGGCTTGGGCGGCTTCGAGAGCCGGCTGCAGAGTCAGTGAGAAGAGGAGGCTGGCAAGGGGGTCGCCCTGTTTCACACCTCTGGTCGATGTGATCGGGGCTGTGCCTGGTGGGGCGCCTATGACGTGGTGCTGGGTTGGTGCTGTGTTGGCCCATATGGCGTATGGGAGGAGCTGTGGGGCGCGCTGGTGGACTGCGTCGAGCATGGACTGGGTGTGGATGGAGTTGTATGCGTTCTTGAAGTCCACCGACAGGATGACGGTGTCGAGATTCCCAACGGCGGCAGACGAGAGCGCATGGCCCATGGTCTGAGCGCCGCCGGAGATACCGACACCAACCTGCAGCGGGGCAAGGCTGGGGCCCACTTCGCTGCATGCTCTGAGTGCACAGAGGCTGGCGATGCGGACCCAGACTTCTTGGACGGCGATGGGGCGGATGCCGCCGTCTGGCTTGCGGATGGGGACGAGTCTGGTGCTGAGGAGGGCTGTCACCTGCGGGAACTGGCCGCTGATGACCCGGTTGATGAGGTGGAGGATGGCGTCTCTGGCCTCGGTGCTGGCGGATGCGGCGGATCTGACGTGTTCGTACGTCCAGCCGCTCAGGCCGGGTGCAGAGGAGTTGGGAAGGTTGCCGAGGACACGTTCTAGGTCGTCCACAGTGATGTGTGGTGCGGCTGTGTCGATGGGAGGTGGCTGGGCTGGTTCTCCTGGGGGGTGGAGGTCTTGGAGATTGGCGAGGTCTTCTGGTGTGGGCTGCTGGACGATGGAGCCGGGGGCGAGGCATCCGGCTGCTCGGGAGAGGCTGTGCATGGTCAGCTTTGTGTGTATGCGGGCTGCTGTGCGCTGGTCGGATGTCTGCTTGGCTGGGTTGGAGCGGGGTTTCTTGCGGCGTTCTTCGTATTGGATGGGATCCCTGCCTTCGCTGTGGGCAAGGATCCGTGCTGCTATGCGGCGTTCGAGTCCGTTGTGGCTGTCGTCGGTCAGGATCTGGGCTGGGTACCACAACATGTCTGTGGTTGCAGCTGTGGCTGCGGCGTGGTCTGGGGCATCGGTCATGGCTGTGACGAGCTTGGCCAGGCCGTCCCCGAAGGCGTGTGCGGAGCCTTTTGGGATGGTCTGTCTTGGTCTGGGTCGGTCATCGTTGTCAATGTTGGGGGTGTTTGGTGGGTGGGGTCGCTGGTCTGCTGGGGGGGGTGGGGGTTGCTGCGGCGGAGGCGCATGGGATGTGCTTGCGTGGGGCTGTTGGGCTCGCTGGTGGGGTGGTGTTTGGATGGGCTTGGCTCTGGCATTCACTGCCTGCCGGTGTCTGCTTGATTCTTCGGTGGAGGTCTTGTGGGTGCACGCTGCGCTGCCTGCGCCTGCTATTTTGTGTGAGCGGATGGGGTAGCTGAGGACTTTCTGGCACTGCGGGCATTGTACAGAGTCGATTGCTGCTAGTTGGTCGGGCTGCCATTGGGCTGTCGGGTGATCTTGGTTGACATGCTGGCGGAGCGAATTGGAGTCCTGGCGAGCACATTTGCAGGTTGGATGCGGACATCGTAGTCCAGTGGCTGGTGTTGGTCGGGTCATCTGCTCATCTGGTGTTGGGTGTGGATGCTGTGAGGTGGATGTGGCGAGTTGCTGGCATGGTGGTGGTTGCTGGGAGGGACGCCGTTGGGCTGGGGTTGTCAAATCTGTCTGCGGGGACAGTTAATACAAGCTACTGACCACTCTGTTTTCTTTTGTGGGTCATTGTGCATGTTTTCTTTTGGCACTTTCCTAAGCTTCTACTTGCCGTGCTGCGGGGTACAGCTTGGCGTGACTACGTGCGTCGGAACGCGCACGAAACAGCAGTCAGCTGTTGATACCATACTGATCATCATGATCGTGGGCCTGATTGGCGCGCGGACGGCCGGCCTGGTTGGTCAGGTCGGTCGCGAAATCATCTATTCCAGAGAAGTTGCATGGCCGCTTCCTCTTCTGGGCTCAGGGGGCGGAAACGGGGACACGAACATCTACAGTCTCGCGCATGCAAATGCATGTATCTGCAGATCTAAGTAGACTGTAGATCCTTCCGGACAGTCAGAAATGTATATACATGTACATACAGCTTCATCCACCCATCTGGGGTGGCTGTGGTGGGGAAAGCATCGGGGGCAAAGGGGCACCCGGCCGCCGTACGCGAACAGTTCAAACTCAACAAGTACAAAGAGAGTGTGCAGGGATCGTACAAGGTGGTGCCGGTTGTGCACGAGACATATGGCAGACTAGGGAAGCTTTCATGTCATGGCAGCAATGCAAAGCTGCATCATTCTGACTTGGAACAGCGCGAGGAGCAGAAGGCTGATCTCAGGTATCCGTCAGTCAAACATCACACTGCGCAGTGAATCAACACTGTTTCTTGTGTGCAGTTTTGACACCAGTCTCATAATCGTATGTGCTATCATGGAAGCCGTCAGCGGCATTTAAATCAAACTACTGTCATACATTGCCTTCCGCTATTCGATATACAGACCATAACATTGACACACGCAGTATAGACTGTCGTTCTCATAGTACGCTGTTGCGAAGTTATCGGTCGCAGTGTCCCACAGGCATCTGGAAACCAACCGCATGGCCTGTCCTTTCTTCTGACCTAACGTCACTTGTACGATCAACTTGTATCTCTCGTAGCCGAGAGCTTTGACCTGAATTCGAGCTTGTCTATGCAGACCTTTGCAATAGGAACTCAAGATGGCGTTCAGGTAACGGGATAAACATCGATGACACTTGCAAAATGTGGTACTCGCATGGAGTCAGCCAGTCAAGCAGGCACATGACAAGTCAGTGAAGGCGTTATGGCATGCATCGGGCCAAGCTGCTTATTCGCACCGCCTCTCTGAGATCGTCGGCCAGCATTTTGCTAATCTGACTGCTTTTTACTGGGTCATATTGTTGGCCTTCTAAGTGTGCTTTGAGCATCTGAACCAAGACTTCGTACACCTTGTGCCGTTCAAATTTGGTTTGCGGACCATACTCCTCTGGCGTGGTGATGTACGTATTTTCGTACGATACTTGCCTCAAAGGGCCTCCGAAGCCCAACTCTTCCATGTCACTACTTACATGCGTTTTGCAGGAACTCCAAGGTTGGTCAAGAGGTTATTCACATTAATGTATCATTCGAACGTGAGACAAACTATCAAGCACTGTGTACAATTGAGGCACTTGAGCCTCACACACACGCAAACGCACGCACTTCCGCACGTGGCCGTATGACACATGCTAGAAATCATTGTGGAAGTGCGCGATGGCGCAGCGTCGCGTCGCTCGAGATTGCTGACGCCCACCCCTTTCGCCACAATAGCCACGGCCACGCGTAGAGGATACCCGAAGCCACCTGCCCCACCTGGGCACAGCTGTGCTACACTAATAGATCAAGGCCCCAGCGGCGCCGAGAGAAGAAAGGAATGAACATAACACACTTCAAAGCAGCATGGCCGCCCGACATGCTGTCACGAACCGCGCTTGTACTCCCAGAAACAAGGCGCGTGGAACCATTGGCAGCACAATCACCCAGTGCCCTCACCTAGCGCAACTGAGCGAACTGCACACGCAAGAACCAGGAAATAGGCATGTTCAGTCACCGCAAATTCGGAGCGAAGCAGGTCGCGGCAGGCAGAAACCACCATGGCCTGACGTCACAAAGTTCCAACGGCCTCGGCCCTAGGCAATAGCAATGGCCATGGCCCCAGACCACAGTACGCCTGAGCCATTGATGGAAATGCAGCAACTCGGATAGACAGCAGGGGTGGCTGGAGATGGGCCGGGGTGGAGGGCGGGATAGGCGGGCCGGGCGGCGCACTGCGCAGGCCGCTGGGGTGTAAGGTTGAGGCCTCTGGGCAGATCGCGGGTTGGGGCAGCGGGCGGTGGCCTACACAATGGCACTTCAGCGCCGGCAGGTCGCCAGTGGAAGCGACCATCTCTCACAGTTGTGCATAGGCGCTAACAGGCTCCATGTGTTGGGGTGCAGCCGGCTGCAGCGGCGTGCGGTGCCGTATTCTGTACCAACACAAATACATGTAGGCGTGCCTTTTCTGTACCACTCGTTGGTACCATTTGTGCGTCGTTGCTGCAACTCACGAGGTAGCGACGTCAGTGCGTAAGCCTACTTGCCTGGAGCGGAGTGCAGCATGATCCAGGATCAGGCTACTGTCTAGCGGGCCAAGAGCAGAAGCGTGTTCCCAGCTTGCATGGGCAACAGTGGAAATAGATCTTTACATCAAATCTACTACATGTGCATGCCCAGGGTGCACCTGGCACCATGAGGATGTCTTAATACAAGGCTGAGTTTCCGTTCAGGCACATGCCAGCCATGCGGCCTACGCATGGCGGTACAATCGATTGTCCGACATCGCTAGCACCACTTCCTGTGAAGCAGTGACAGGCTTGCTGGCGGCGGGCGAAAGGACGATCCATGTGCAGAGATCTCATGGTGCAACATGGGGATCGGCCACTTTAGCTTCCTACTCCAGCCGCACTCCGCTCCAGGCAGCTGGCATCTGT
The DNA here is from genome assembly GCA_900538255.1 of Ulva mutabilis. Taxonomy (NCBI): domain Eukaryota; kingdom Viridiplantae; phylum Chlorophyta; class Ulvophyceae; order Ulvales; family Ulvaceae; genus Ulva; species Ulva mutabilis. Next base: position 478,738 of record UNSF01000033.1, on the reverse strand, counting down.
ACAGTGCACAAACTACCTCGAAGTGCCATTGAAACACAGCTGTCCGTTTCCTGGCTCTTCGTGCAACATCTTGCAACAGCTCAATAGCGCGTTGCCTTTTACAGAAATGTGGTGACACGTTTTGGGTGCTGCAGTGCTCAGTCGCGACACTAGTCTTGCCGCTGTGTTCGCGCTTCCAGCCACTACCATGCGCTGAGCGCGGCTCACTGCCAGCTGCCCAGGCATTGAAGTTGCACGTAATACCTACACACGGGCAGCTCCTGCCCATACCAGGTAACGGCCCGCTCGGCCGCACGAATGCGTGACAGTACTATCATAGAGCCCGCGGGACAATTGGTCTCATGGAAACAATATTCGCTTCTTCATGCAAGTGGTCAATCTGCAACACGTCACTTTGGTAAGACTTAGATATCATGATCGCTGAGTGGAGCACATCTCTCACGCCGAGCCGTGTGTGTCGCGATGCTCAGGCTTAGCATTGGGACCTAGGGTGTTGCGTGAACACATTGACTGTGCCACCGCACCAACGTAGTCAGCCCACTCGCATGGCTGTGAAACCCGATTGACCTTAGCCAGCGATGCAAGAGTACCAGATTCCGGCGCTGCAACAGCAATTGCAATCTATCAAAGACCTGAAAAGGCAGTATGAAGCTATGCATTCTTCATTCGGGGCAGCTTTGCCTGAATCGGCCTCCTTTCGTGGCAATGACTCATGTAGAATGCCCGGGACTGAGGCGCAACAGGCGATAGCTGTCAGAGAGGATGGTACTCCTCACCCTGCAAAAGCATCACAGCCACCTGCAGCTCGTGATATGTGCGATGGAGCACACAACGCCAACACGAATGGAATTCTAACCGCAATGCAAGGCCAAGTTGAAAGCCTTGAAAACACTGCAACTTTAGAGCAGACAGCAGCGTTTGTCCTTGCAACAGAGCTGGATCGCGCTGATGCCTGTGCAGTACTAACCGGTCAGAAGGCTCGTTACTATTTACACCAAGGCACTGTATCTGTAGGGCGCACCAGCGTTTATAAGGGCAAGGTGCGTGATCGATGCCGTTGAGGAACTTCCTGTACTTACCAACTGTGACTGAATGAATCATGGTGCAGCCCAGATGACCGCCGCGTGCAGGTAGACATTGATCTGACTCTTGAAGGAGCCGGGACAAACATATCACGGTACACTTGCTTTATTGACCTGGATCTGTGTTATGGTTTTCTGCTACACAACATTGGCAAGCAGGTCATACGCGTCAACAATGTCGTAGTGCCCATGGGGCATAAAATCAAACTTCCTCATCTGAGCCTGCTGGAAGTTGGTGGAATCGCGCTTTTGTTTCAAATCAACGCAGAAGCCATAGTGCGTCTGTGTTTGAAGCCTCCACCGTGTCCTGCTTAACCAACACGTGGTTTGTGTAATTCGGCTATAATTACAATCTGGCAATCATCTGCTACCACCTCGCAACACGACAAGACACCTTGTGTGCCACAAAATGACCAATTACGAAACATTGAAATTGCTGGTGTGCTGCGATCTGCCACAAACTGATCTCAGCAGATATGATATAGGGATGGTACATGAGACAGTACACCAGCCTAACTGATCGCCGTACATGTCCATGACCTGGCAAATCGCATCCTATGCAACATTGATCTGATGCAGCCATCGGGATTAATTGCTACCAAGAGCGCTTAGGCACCATGCTGACAGCCAGATGGGCTTGTCGCATTGGCACACAAGTCAGCTTGCCTTGTCGGCAGCAGGGTGCAGCAGCTCAGCGCCAAACATGTTGAACTCACAGGTTGCTTGGCTGACGTTTACTGGGGGTTGTTGCTGCTCGCGCACGGCGATGGATATGGTTGTGACACTGGCGAGAGCGACAGCCGCACAAGATACGGCACACGCTGCATGGGAGGATCTGACAAAATGATGTTGTCGATTTTGTGCTCGTATATCTGCAAAGTGGCGTCCATGTGAAGCTGTAGAGTGATGTGTGGACCAATGAGAACCATATATGTGGGTTGACATGCACATGTACTGGAACAAACCACACCTTCCCATGGCAATCAAGCTTGTACGTGGACACCCCATCAAACGTGCCTTCTTGATCCCAAGGGAGCCGCGGGAATCCATGTACTGTCCATCGCAAGTAAATGGTGTGGTCATCTTTCTGCCAGATGCGTTTTACCTCAACATACAACTCTTTAAAGAATAGTTTCCCATGAAAACGCAAGCTCCAAAATATGATCTTGTAATTCTTTATGCCAGAGAAACTATTTCGTGGATCACGGAAGACGATGTCATCGCGATAGATGTCATCTGCACATTACCACTCTTACGCTGGCAACCACAAGATGGAATGCCTCCGCGCGCTTGCAAAGCTGGGCACAGAAGGTACCAGATACATTCAGTGCATATCACCCAATAGCAGAACGCACAGTTGATGTCGTCCTTCAGACAAGTTGGTACATCTTCCCGCAGTGTTCGGATGGCATCCCCAACGTTTGCATAGAAATCTTCCTTTTTATCTTTGCTTTTGGGAGGTCCTGGGGGTCCACTCAGTTGAACCGGAAATACCAATTCCAGCAGATGCTGCTCTGTTTCGGAAATCTGTCCGCTGAACTGGTGAGAAGGCAGCTCCATAAAGCTTTCCGCTAAGGCAGGCGGGTCCGCTTGACAATATGCCCGCTCGAGCGCCTGCAACCCACGAATACATATTCAAATAGTGCCTCATAGAAGCTGTGCTGCAGAAAATTCAGCGATTTGAGCGCTCGACGCAGAAAGGTGGTGCATGAGGCAGATTCACGCCAGTTCGAGCTTGCAACCAGCTCACGGACTGCTCTCGCGTTGTAACACCATCATGATACTGTGTTGGCAAATATGCGAAAACGCACCCATCGTGATTCGCCGATGTTACAAACGACCGCTGTGGACTCCTCTAAGTCACAACCGCCACACGTCATCAATTTACGACAATCGCAGGATGATGCCGCCAACCCTCGAGCAACATCATCAGATGCGTTGACATGGCTATCAACCCAGCGCCGTGGTTTCAACGGAGCGGTGATGCCGCGGGTATGCTGAGAAAACGCGGATCGCATCTGCCCTTCAACCTAGCGCGGAGCAGAGCAGACTTGCTTGCGCGAACGTTGACGACCCTTCTCAAACATAAAGTGTACTGTAGCTGCCAATTGCTGAGGCGGTGTATGAAGTTGCTGGCTGCGGTGCACTGTAAGACGATGCGGAAAGCAATCTATGCGTGCAGGAGTTTGGCACTCGCAAAAAATGACACGAAACTTGTTGTAACTGGCAGCTGCACAACATCAACTGTGCACATGAGCTTGGTGGAGCATGTTCTAGTACTGTACCAAAAGATATTCTGACGTAGCCGTAGGCCGGGATGGCAGTTTGACAACATGAGGTGGGAATGTTCCGCTGGTGGCCAAGGTGGATCTGTCGTTACACGTAGTGATGCATCATGATAGCCTTGACAGGGCTCCATAGTGGGCTCCATAGTGGGCTCCATAGTGGGCTCCACAGTGGGCTTAGCATGTCGATAGATTGTTGTAAACAAAATTCGCATGCAGATTGCTTCGCAGGTGCAATCGCTGACGCGCGTGACGTCAACACGTGCACCACCACCATCTTGTTCATGCTGCAGCACATTTGTGACCATCTGAGAACGATCATTTTTTGCGATCTGCCGAATGACATATGGGCTATGCACAATGATACGTGGCCCATTCACCGCTCCAGTTTGCAACATTGCCCCGCAGATGCGCTCTGATGTGCATCGATCAACCACACAACTATTGACAGCCAGTCGCCTTACTGATGTGACATCAACTCCACTATGCAGCTTCAATACCACCATTTGATTTTGATTACTGTCGAGACGCGCACAGAGGATGTAGCGAGGGGAAATTTGATAGTCATTGTATCCCGCGGTTGTCGTGTGTCGCGCCTCTGTATGGCTCTCCCAGCGGGGCCCAGCAACTCGATCAGATCGCGCACTGGCACGTGTGACAGGTGCTTGTTTGTCAGAGCTTTTTGGTCCTGATTCTAGACATCAGTGTCCTTTGAAATGTCTATGGTGACGACTATTTTTTAACAACGATTGCTTAAATGTGTTCCTCATTCTAGACATCAGTGTCCCTTGGTACTGGTGGTGGTCGTGTGTGCTGGCTGTTCTACTCAGAGCTGGTATTTGTATCACTCTAGAGATTGATAATTTGAGGTTGCGCTCTGCAGAATTCTTCCACATCGACGAGGTCAGCACGACACAATGGAGTGCAAACACTTGGCAGCCAACATGCGCTCTGCGCAGTGTGTTGCTGGGGCGGTTCCATGTTTGCTCATGCACACTTTGATACCTACCCGCCCACTGCAGAATGAGCAATGCTATCACTTGCAGAACTCGCTTGTGTCAGACCTGCATCGCCGTGATAACAAGGGAGGAACGGTGTGGCTTTGCCCTCGAACAGTGATTCTGACTTTCGTTGAGCTCACATTAGTTTAGCATAGGTCCATGCACAGCAGCTTCCGCCCCCAGCTGATGCAATCTAGCACAAATCGTAAGCGGAAGCAATTATCATACCGTGAGCAGAATAAGATACTTCACTTTCACACCAATTGAGCCAAGCAAGGTCATCCATTTACCTGTGGGATTGTTATCACCGATCTTCAACATTGCATTACTGTCCTTTAAAAAGTCACTTCGATGATCAGACGGTCACCGGGCGGCCAACCTGATCGAACGTTTACATGATGGACACTATCCCACCCAAGCCTCATGTCCCACCGACTCCTCATCATGAGTTCCTGCAGGGACAGTGCTACCACACCAGCATCCATTTTTTAGCCCTGAATGCCGCTCACCATGTCCTGAAACTGAGTACAAAATCAGCACTGTCGTAGCGTGGGTGGACCCTTCGACACTTCGGGCCTTGCTGTTTCCTGCTTGATTTGTGCAATGAAGCACCGAGGACGAAGTTCATCCCTAAATGCCGCTCGCCTAGCTGAATATCCTGCTGGTCACACACAACCCCATCGACCCTGGCACTCACGGTGTGCCAACATTCGGGCCACCACGCCCCCATATGCAGCTGACCCCACTGGCTCACGTATCGGCAGCTTTTGCACTGCAACGGCTACTGGAACGTTGACTGTACCTATCTTAGTCGTAACCTATCTTAGTCGTAGCACATCCTTGCCACTACCCGGTGCCATGGCAAGGCCATTGGCTGTTGGTGACAAGTACATGTTAGTTGCTGCGCCCACCCGGTTCCGTCTCCGCCCATAGTCAAACCACTTAATGCGAAATCATGCCACTGAAGCAACTTTCAGATGCTGGCGGTACCAGGCGACCAAAGCGTCTGCATCTCAACCTCGACAATGTTCTGTTGCAGACTGTTCTGATGCAGACAGCACACGGCAGCGGTAATACTGCCTGGTGGCTGTAACGGATGAACTCACAGGAAAGGGGATCACTGGCGGATCAGAGGCAATGGAAAGGAACCTGGCCTGGACTGGGAGTGCAAGAGAGGGCAAGGAGAGGTGGTGGCACTTCACGCATTGTAAGATTCTGACCGCGGATGTGTCATTTGCAGAGCGCGGGGCTCCTTCCGAACGCACATTGCATATCACAAATAAAGTTTTCCGAGATCAGACACACTTGCTCGTGAGCGATGCTGTCAAGCTTGAGGAGAAACATTCAGATTTTTCCGGCGGGAGGTGTTGCCCTTAGACGCCCAGCAGTGTGTCGCCACCAGCCGCCGCAACTCGGAGAGCACCTTCACAAATTTCGTCAGATCTAAGCAGATCATAACTTTGGGTTCAAAGCGTTGGCAGAATGAGTCTGCTGATTGGACTGAGCAAGGACTGGTTCCTGCCTGTATGGTGATTGCTCGAACAGACAGCAACTGCGGCTTGGTGACTGATCAGGTGCGTATCTTCGAACGCAGGTGTTGCAACAGAGATGGCATGCACAGGCCGTGTCTTGCGTCAAGACTGCTGGGCGATGCCGTGTGCTGTGCCAGGATAATCTGGTAAGGTAAGCAAAACATGTGCAGTCTGCCTCTGTCACGAGCTGCTTTTGTTCCTGTCGCCAAGATGCAATGTTCATAAACCGTGGCAACCCACCACCGGTCGTGCAGCATGGACTGTGGTCCAAAGCGGCTTTGTCAAAGCCGCTTGGATGACATGCCACGAGCATCCCGACGGTACCCACTGCCGTAAACCTCAACGCTGCAGTGTGGCTCTAGCGCCGTTGAATGCCTGGTACACAGGCACGCCGTCAATAGGCTTCAATAGAGTGTTGATCATGCTTTACGAAGATTGACAGTGCAAGCCAATCTTGGCGAGGGCGTGACGCGCGCTCTACCAATACCGCGCTACATGGCATGCTGCGTTGCATCGCTGATCATCAATGAGTACCTTGCACGAAGAGTCGCATTACTGATGGGGAATTTGCATCGAACTTGCGAAGATGCGTACGGCATGCTGCGTCAGAAGAGCATGCCAATGGCTGCGGCGGGGCGTTGTGTGCTGAACCGCTCTCGGTCCTTTCACACGCAGCTGTGAAAGGGTGGCCGGGATATATAGACCAACATACGCAGCCATCCAGAACATCGAACAATACAGGGCACGCTACTGTTCTGCTATATGTCGCACATGCGCACATCGCGCATACGCCGTGTTCATCGAGACGCGCTGTTACCTTGGGAGATACAGTCACTGCAATCGAATATACGGTTTGATTATATTCTAAATACAATGAATAATCAACGTTTAAATCACGGAGCAAAAGCGCGCAAGGTGTTTGGAGCCTACGACCACGCAGTCCGCGGGGCTCCATAGTTCATTTTACACCGACAAATTGCAACAGCCTGTAACATACACATACTGCGTGGGCTCTTGAAGCTGCGGGAACACGTCCAATCCCAGTCATAACGACCGTCCGCTCCCGGGACGCGCGTCAGTATGTAGTGGCTACAGGGATCCTGTCCGTTTCACAAATCGCAACATCTCCAGACCGCTCGGTCATATTTCGCGGGCTCTTTTTACAAAGGGTCACACGGTCGAATCATGTCAGTTGGCTTGTTTTGGCCGTCTGTGCATGTGTCTGTGTAAGTGACTGGCTCCAGTGACAGGCTCGGATCGTTGCAGATGTATCAATGGGATAGCTCAACTGCTTCCAAGTGTGTTGGTGATTCGTAAAGCATGTTATTTTCGAACTGTATTGAGTCCTAATCTGTCCTTCACACGATGCCGCTGAGTCTCGGTGTCCGGCAGGAGCTGTCAGACTGAAAGTGTCGCGGAGGTGCACCTTGCCACTAGTTTATGTTGTCGACATGAGCCCCTGATGTTGAAACGCGTAATTTCACGTTCGCTCAGCTCTGCATCAACTGCACTATGACCGCACATCAGTGCATGTGGTCTGAGCTGCAATTGTTGCACACGCCACGAGCGAAAACTCACTACGCGAATACGGACTTCGTAACATGGACTTTGCTGCAGCTTGAGACCTCTTGGCAAGGTCACACACGCTGCAAGTAACAAGACGTTCGTACGTCGCTTGCTTGGGAGCGCAGCAAGCAGTCCGTGCCTAACCCAAGTCAACCCCAAATGGCGGACTGGACAGCTTATCCGAAATGTCTGGATGGCTTTCCTGGGCAGCCATGTATCGTGGAGGAAGCGCAGGGCGTCATCTTGTACCCAGAGTACAAACCTTGCGCACACAGCTCGTTCCTTTTGCCAGGTTTCAACTTAATGTCTCAGTGGTTCCTGGCCTTGGTTTATGGCCTGGCATTAGTTTGGTGTTTCTTCGGTGCGCTCCCCAGAGCTTCACTATGCTGTTCAGCAAGGCTCTGTTGTGCGGTGACTTCTCTATCTGTATCTGTGAACATCCTACTTAATGCAGGAGTGGCCATCATATCCGACATATTCATGAGTGCGATTGAGGTGTGACATGCTGTCGAGTACCACGTCATATGTTGCTTTCCTGCGTCATGGATTAGATGTGGCTGGTGTTTGGTGTGTTGCGGTGCTCTGTGCATGGCTACTTGCCATTTGCTGAAATCCATGCGATGGATTTGCGTAGGTCATAACTTCTGCTGAAAAGACGGTGAAACGCAAAAACCGACATGGCGTTGAAACTGAAATATCCGTCTTAGTTTGGAACCCCACCGTTGCCAACTTGACTCTCATGGCACTTGGATCTTCAGCACCAGAGATCATGTTGGCTGCGATCGAGACCATAATTAATCTTGGTTGGTTCCTTTGCACTGAAGCTCTCCTCTAACCAACTTCAGCTTGGACGAGTTTTGTCCCATTCTGTTACCACTTTGCAGGTCAAACACCAGGCGAGCTTGGCCCATCAACCATTGTAGGCATGTTTCGAATTTCTGATCTCAATGCAACGTGCCGTCTGGGGGCCGGTTGTATTAAACAGTTGTTATCAGTCCTGCAGGGTCTGCTGCATACAACTTGTTCATGATCTCCGCTGTTTGCATTGTGTCTATTCCAGGAGACGAAATCCGAAAAATCTCTGATTTCCCTGTGTTCGTCTGCACAGCCTTGTTTTCACTCTGGGCGTATCTGTGGATGCTCATTGTTTACGTAATCTGGACACCAAGCGAGATTACACTGGTAGAAGCCGGATTGACTCTTTTGTACCTACCTATCATGGTCGGACTTGCATACCTTATTGATGCAAGACCATGGATTCAGCATGCCTCAGACCCTGGAGAGGAACCAGGTGATGGAGCAGGGTGCGCTTGACGTCATGCGCAATGTTGGGTGACATAACAGTTGGAAGGGCAACTCGTGTTGCAATTATATGAAATTCCCCTATCACTTGTTGTAGGTATCAACGTCTGGTTGGTGCGGAGGTGGAGATGGCAGACGGAAAGCACATGCACATAACGAAGCATGAAATCGAGGCTACAGTCAATCCCATGGTAAGCGTGCTTAGTTATCAACAAATTTATTGGAAATTGAATAGCAGAATAGCATGCAATCATCGTGCATTTCTGGATTCAGATGCAGGCAGCCTCGCAGGAGATGGTCGCTGAGAGCCGCAGAACCTTGTCTTTGACCGCATCAGACGTTGTGAAATGTATTCAAGCAGTGGATGGTGACGATGTGGATGCCATGAAGCAGGCCGCGATGGACCTCGTGCAGCAGGTGTGCATTGCATTTGCCAATGTGTGGATATCTTGACTGATGTTGGCAAGGCGCTCAGGATAAAGCATGTTGATGGAATTGGACACCAAGATGGAGGCATTTCATGCGTGGCTGTTCAACAGTGCACGTACCTGCAGAACCAAAAGCCAATGACATCAATTCAATACAAGATCAATGCACGCAAGGCTCTGGCTGGAAGTCCTCATCTTGGGGCTGTTCTGGCAACAAATTACACCCCCAGCACTGTCGTTCCAGAAAGCCATGCTGGCACGAGCAGGTCTGCCATAGGCACTGTCACCTTTGGCGCAACAGCGTACACATGCACAGAAACAGAAGGCCGCATTAAGCTGCAAGTCATCTGTGAGAGGTGAGACAGCCAGCCCCCCCCCCCCATATTCATGCAGTGAAAAATCCTTTATTGGCAATGATTCCTTGTGACACGCTGCACAGCATGGCATCACTTAAATGCAGGTTCGCTCAGTATAAGCAAGAGATTGTCCGTGTCACATACTGCACACGTGATGGACAGGCCATCGGTGGCATGCAACAGATGATGGATGCCGATTATGAGAGCACGTCGGGGGAGCTGGTGTTCCAGCCGGGTGAAAGCATCAAAGAGGTGTATGTCAACATTTTGGAAGACGACGTGGAAGAGGGCGTTGAAGGTTTCTACGTGGACTTGCTCCCTGTTGATGGATGTGAAGTGCAGCTACTGCGCTCGACAGTGCGTGTTTGCTTGCATTAATCAGAATTTGAGATTTCAACCAGGAGACTGGTTGCCACTGAGCACACACCAGGCTCAAGTTCAGATGTGGTGCAGGCAAATGTCATTGTCACTGACTCAACATCTGCTGGTAGGGTGATGTTCACAGAGTCATCCATCGAAGCGCCACATTTGTCAAAGTATGTTCTGGTGCCTGTTGAGCGCAAGATGGGATGTGAAGGGGATGTGTCTGTCTGCTACAAGACTGTGAATGGCACAGCAACAGCCGGTACGATCTGACATGGAACTGTCTGCAACGTGGTTCATGGTTGGAAGTGATTCCCTGCCTCAGATGTGAGCACATATGGAACATGATGCAGGCGTCAACTTTCAGGAGGTGGTTGGCACCCTGACATTTGCTGCCGGGGAGAAGCAGAAAGATATCAGAATTCCAGTCTTAAAGGGGGCTGCTGACACGCAGTTCCAGTTGCTCCTCAGTAATCCGGAAAACACTGCGCTGAACGAGCGCAAAGCTATCTGCGACATCTACTTCACGACAGATGAAAAGTTTGGTTTGGTTATGAGGATGATCAAGGGCATCATGCAGAGGCAGGATAAAGTTTTGTCATCGTCCAATTCGTGGCTGTCACAGTTCAAAGAGGCGATTGTCCCAGGGGGAGACGTCAGCCTGGATGGTGAACCGGCTGAAGAGCTAGAGTTTACGGACTACATACTACATTACATTTCGTTCTCGTGGAAGGTGAAATGCCACGCCACACTACTGCCAGAACAGCAGTATCACTAATACTGATGATATAGCTAGTTCTGCACGGCGACATGATGTCAGTGACGTGCAGGTCATCTTTGCAACCGTGCCTCCGCCTGAGTACTGGTCAGGTGGACCATGCTTTGTGGTGTCCGTCCTGTACATTGGTGGAGGTGCGTGGCAGTTCAGCAGACACTAGTGATACGCTGCTCGCAAACTCCATCAATCCACCTGTGTGGCTGCTCTGCGTTGTCTTTTTTCCTGCCTCTCAATTTTGTATGCATACCAGCGCTTGACATGCAGTCACATACATCGTTGGTGAGCTTGCGTCCTGCTTCGGTTGTGCGGTCTCTTTGCCTGATGCTGTCACTGCGTTCTCTTTTGTGGCTCTGGGAACTTCACTGCCAGACACCTTTGCGTCCCGTCAAGCAGCACAGGAATCTCCAGATGCGGATGCAGCAATCGGCAATGTCACTGGTGTGCCCCGCTCGCACATGCGTGCGATGATTGATCCTGCGCAATGATCTTTAAGGGACATGTCTACCATACAGAAAGCATTGGCTTGTGCAGGTTCGAACAGTGTGAATGTTTTCCTTGGATTGGGAATACCGTGGTTGATCGCAGCTGTGTATTCCTCTTTGAAAGGCGTGGTGTACTATGCACCCCCAGGCGCTCTCAGTTTCTCCGTTACGGTGTACATGTGTTGTTCTGCTATTGCATTCTTCATTCTTGTCACCAAGCGCATACTGAGCGGGGGCGAGCTTGGCGGAAAGGGCTTCATGAGGACTGGATTTGCGACAATCCTGGGATCATTGTGGTTGGTCTACCTGACACTGTCTGGGATGCAAGCTGTGGGCCACATTGAAAGCTTTTAACACAAATTGAGTGGCAATTACATCGGCATTCGCTGGTGTACTTACATGTACTGGCATGTACATCAACATGGCATGGGGAGTGCAATTGTTGGGCCGACAATGTGGACTGGCTCGATTGCTCGACCAGTGCAGCCACGGAGGCTTCAATTCTGACGTCGATGTGCTAGCAGTGACAATGGCTTGCAGCATAAATCATGGATCCATTGCCTTGGCGAGCCCCGACCATCGACATATGTCAGCATGGGATCTGCCGGCAGGCGCCCCCCTGCATAGTGCGCAGCAGGAGCTGCAGCATCAAGAACATCTAAGTTTTTGGATCTCTGCTCCAGATTAGCTCGAAAGAGGATACTCGGCCAGGCCAGGGTGGTATCATATTTCAGAGAGTGATTGGAATGCTGGATTTGAGGGCTACATGCAGTAAAATTTTGGGGCAATGATTGTGGAGAGCATGGTGTTTTGATTTTGAAGGCATTTGCAGTATGCAGACCGTTACCGACAGGATTTTGGGCCTGTATTCTCGGAAACACCCTCACTTTCATGCAACTTGGAAAGCTCGATAATCGGATGAGGCTCAGACTGTGAGAGACGCTGTACAATGTGATGAATTTGCAGTTATTAATGGATTGACCGAATTGGTTGTCAAGGCATGGGCATGGAATTTGCCGGATATGCCATTGATTTTCCAACAGTTGATGTATCTGCCTCGTACAATGCGAGCATGCCTTTGTCTCCACCCCATATACATGAAGCTCGTGAAGGATTTCCTTCAAGGTTCTCTGCAGAGTGCTCATGGCAGTGTTCCTCCTCCAGTGTTTGTATCTGCATACGCTTCGGATGTAATTGTGGTTACATGGACGTATCCTTTAGGAGATTGACTCTGTATGCGGTAGAGATGGATCATAGCATCAGCGGTGCCAAGGAAAGCAAGCACAGGGGTTATGAGTCTGGCCACTATTCATTGCTTGGTACCCAGAGCTGGTACCGGCCTGGCAAGTCCAAAATGGCGCTTAACCTAGCATCCGCGCATAGCTCAGTCAACAATGACACCGACCAAGATTGCCTAGGATATCGTGCATGCACACAGATACGCATGCGGCCATGACTCACCAACACTCAGCAGCCGCTGGCCCTGCATCTATACCTGCCCACGCTTTGCTGGCCCGCCCTGCCTCCCCGTGAGCTGCCGCGGGAAGAGCGATGCGGCGCCGCCAGTGCCCTACGCGCCCCACCCTCAGGCTCCTGCCGGGCAGCGGGAGGGGGAAGGCTGGTACGCCCTGCACTGTGGGGGGCGTGAGCCCCCGGGCTCTCATGTGCGGGGGGCCTGTGATGGAGTGCTCGCGTGGGGCCGGCTGGAGTGGGGGTGCTGCTGATGGGGGGTCGGTGGTGGTCGGTTTTGCTGGGATGGGCGGTAGTGCGCAGTTTGGCAGGTGGTTGCTGTGTGCGGCTGTGGCGCGGGTGCCGAGGTGGTGGGGTGCGGGAGTGCGCACGCGTGTGGATGCAAGGGTGTGGTTGTGTCGGTTGTGTCGGTTCGTTGTGGCTTCTCACCTGAGACAGTTGTTGCTTGTTGCTATTGTCTGCTTTCGGGGGTTTTGGCCGTCTACTTTCCTGCTGTTGCCCTCGCTGCCGGGATATTGCGTTCATCTCCGTGTAACCTCTATACCTGCCCACGCTTTCAAAAATCCATAGACATGCCCCTCGCACCGCGCCTCAGTGCAATTTTGATCAAATGCCACTTGCATGTGTTGTCAGAAGTCAACTGAAGTTTCTTTAGCGATGTCTCGCCTCCGGCGAGTCCGGTACCTACCCAGAGTCCCGCCCGTGGGTCCGTACTTGGCTCGTGGCCCCAGTGTGCGTCTGATATCTGTGGCCACATCAGAGCTATCAACGACGGTTGGCCCCCGCTTGGCACATCCAGGCCCGCGGTTCCCGCCGGCGGTGCGCTGCAGCCTGCTGTCCAGGAGAGCTGCTCTGCTTGCCAGGGCACCCGAGCCCATATTGAAGTGAAGACGGCCACCACTGGCGATCCAAGGGCTGGTCTGCCCGGTGAGCAAGTGGACCGAGGGGGCGACTAAAGCGGCACGTGGAGGGTTAGAGGTCCGTAGCTGGCAACGAAGGACGCGATACAGCTGCGTTGCCACGCGTTGTGTTATATGCAAGGGCGGCATGCATGTAATAGCATATCCATGGGCGTGCGCGCGACCACGAGCACATTCACGGCTCTGGTTTGTGAAGAGGCACTTTTCAAATAGTCTTTGCAGAGTCCAGGTGTGTCAGCAATCGCCCCTCTGTGTGCAAAACGTGTCGTTCCATGTCTGGCCGTGCGAAGTCCTTGAGAACGGCATTGAATTTTGAAATTGCACACACGCAGTGGAGCCACCTGTGGCGCTCCTTGAGCAATTTGACATTCGTTTTTGGTCTTTATATATGAGTTAACATGGCGTCCAAGCTGCGTGCCTGCCGAATACTCGCCTGCACGCAGCCATTTCGGGTCGATGGCGGGACAAGCTCTCTGCCCGCTTTAAAGGAGGCAACAATCCGGCACGCACGTGTAAGGCGCAACAACGCTAGACACACATGCTGCTCTATGACCGTCGCAACTACCGGGAGCGAAATCCAGAAGCAGCTTTGCTTCCCGAGCCACGTCTTCACCGGGTAATCCGTCTGATCATGCCAGGCTGCTGCACGCCAGTCCGTGATATGGCACTAATACGTATTAGTTAAAGTTTTCATGCAGTTTTCTCTATGCGTGTAGGAGTGATCGCCATCAAAGCCCCCTTCGTGTTGCGGTGCTGCTGAGCGGTGGTGTAGACAGCAGCCTGGCCCTCGCCCTCCTCAAGGCTGCAGGCCACGATGTACATGCATTCTATCTACAAATATGGTTTCATGAGGATTTCCGGAATTTCTGGGAGGCTTGTCCATGGGAAGATGACTTGAGATACGCACAGCAGGTGAGCAGATTACGGCCGCTGAAATATCTGTCGCTGGGAATTTGACTAATTCGTTCAAGGATCGATATGCGCGACGATGTCTGTCTGTGCCAGCTGGCAACTAATTGTGCACATGTATGCCATCATGTGCCAGGTGACATGGCAGCACATGCTCATGTGCTGGTTGTTGCAGGTCTGCGATCAGCTCGGCGTGCCATTGTCCATGGTTCCACTAACCAACCAGTACTGGGATCGCGTGGTGTCGCATTGTGTCAATGAGATTAGAAACGGCCGTACACCCAATCCAGATGTCCTGTGCAACTCAAGAGTTAAGTTCGGCGCATTTTTTGAGTACCTCAGTCAGCGTGATTCAGAGTTCGATCGAGTGGCCTCAGGACACTATGCACGGGTCGAAAGGGGGGGTTCAGATAAAAGCTGCTCCAGCAGCCTTCCCGGACTGATGGGCCACACTGGAGCGCCGTCTGGCAACGTGTCACTCTGTTTGACGCCGGATACAATAAAGGATCAGACATACTTCCTTGCAAACCTATCTCAGAAGCAGCTGCAAAAAGTGATGTTCCCGCTAGGAAGCCTAACCAAGGCTCAGGTGCGTGAGCTGGCTGAAAGGGCAAGCTTGCCCACAATGAACAGAAAGGATAGCCAAGGTATCTGCTTCCTTGGAAAGGTCAAGTTTACCGAGTTTATCAAGGTGACTCTCCTCTATTGCATTCTAGCATGCACCAAGTACAGATTGCATGATTGTTTGAGATGTATGTCTGATGATATGAGACACGTGCAATTGTCCACACACTTGCATGAGTGTGTAATCGTGTGGATAGGTGTCACACTCACATGCTCCAGAGTTTATGCACTGTTCAGCATGTCCAGAAATGCTATGATGAAGATTTCCTGCGGCATTCCTGCGGCAGCATGGGTAAGTGGACGATGCCACCCTGGGCAGAAATGTATGTCTATGTGTAGGAGCACTTGGGGGAGTGGCCTGGGCCCATCATCGAGGAAGAGACAAACAAAGTCTTGTCATCTCATGATGGTTTTTGGTTCTACACAATTGGACAGCGCTCTGGCCTGAACCTGGGAAACCAACCCAATGGCCCATGGTATGCTTCCAAGGTTAGCGCCGTGGCAGGCTTTGCACATGCACCCGGCAGCTGGTCCGCACTTAACATCCAAGTTGGTGTGCTCCAACTCTGTGTGTGCTGCAGGTATGTTGTCAGGAAGGATCCAGTCATGAACGCAGTGTATGTGTCACTGAACTACTTCAGTGAAGACAAGCAGCGGAATTCATTTGTGTGCGGCTCGTTCAACTGGCTCAATGCTGTCACGCCCCCTCATGTGAAAGATGGATGCTGTGCTGATGGCCAGCATGATTTGTTTGTCAAAGTTCGCCATGGCCCCACCATGTACAAGGTGGATCAGTTTGAGATGGATGAGAGTGGAACGTCCGCATTTGTGCAGCTTCCTGAGAATGACCAAGGCCTGGCTCCCGGGCAGTATGCAGTGTTCTACCAGGCCGGTGTGTGCCTAGGCTGTGGCGTCATACAAAGTTAGCTGCTACAGCATCATCAGGCCATCCTGCACTGCTGATTGGCATTTGTTCAGCTGACCTGTACCGCTTTCTTGATGTAAATTGTGCTGTACTGATGTAAACCGTTCTGAATGGAATCGATTGTGGCACCCGGGCACAATTGCTTGACAACACTAGACCAAGGCCATACATGGCAAAGTGATAGATATCTGTGCGTCCGCCTGACCGTGTAAGTGTCGGCATGTCATGCAAGTTTGGCATGTCGGTAGTCTTCACGGCCTTGCAGTAGCTGCAGCATGACAAGCTTTGCATACCACTTGTGCTTGAATCCAGTGACACAGGAATTGCAATGGAAGCAAGACCTGTCTTGCATATCAGTTGGGAGGTGCGGCTTGAATACAATCAAATCAGCCTGAATCACATCTTGGCTGGATGCCAAACCCAATAAAATGCACATTGAGGGCCAGGCATGTCAAACTGAGCACCAGGCATCCAGGCCGCTTGGTATGTCAGCTGTTTGAAGCATACGGAGCCGTACTTCCCGCCCATCATCACATGTTCAACCAAGAATCCACTGTAGCACTGGCAGCACGCTCAGCTGGGCTCCATGTACAGTGTTTGACACGCATCGACACTACGAGGGAGGACGTCATCCCTTTGTGCAAGATCGCAACGCTCAGCAGTGCAGCAGTCATCGCGCACAGGTGCTGGCATGTACGGAGGAAACATGTGGACGCAGTACACGGAAGAGACACGTGGTCATCAGAGTTCTGACAGCTACATCGCCTGCATCCACCGAGTGCACCGCTCAGCGATCACCCAGTGCAGCATGCTGCCAGGCACCTCATCTAGCAGCCGCGGCACCACCCCAACAAACAGCCCCGATGCGCCCTGCCTGCGCACGGTTGCAGCCGCCATGCCCAGCCAGCTTCGCCCGCCCAGCGGCTCACGCGCATGTGCACCGTGGCCCGCCTGGGCACCCCGAGTGATCAACTTGGTCTTGATACAGTCTGCCGGGGTCGACAGCAGCACGCCGGCCGCGCCCGCCGCAGCGCCCAGCGCGGCATCGACAGCCTCCTGATGCCGGGCGCGCAAGGAACCGTCTGGGAGGCGCTCAGCGGTGTTCCGCAGCTGGAAATAGACGAGAAGCTCTGTGAGGTCATGCGGCACGGAGCACAGCATGAAGGGACCGATGAAGGGCAGAGTTTCTCTTAGGCCGCGCGGGCTGAATGTGTACTGCAGCAGCGGCTCGGCTACCAGCCCCGCCTGCTTGCGGTTGCGGGCCATGTCTAGCGGGCCGCTGATGAGCGCGACCGCGAGGGAAGCAAACACAGCCGCAAGGACAGCCGCGCGCGGATCTCCGTGAGCGCTGGACGTGCCCTGCTCTGGGGGGAAGTGTCGTGCAGTGGCTGCGGGGTCAGGCGGCATGAGGCGGGTGATTGCGCGCGTCGAGATCTGGAAAATGCCGAGATAGGACGCCCCGGTCACCATGGTGATTGGGATGTTGGCTGCAGCGCCTGCAAGCATGTTGGATGGAGCATGGGAGAAGGCTGAATTGTGCGGTTGGGCGTCAGGCGAGATGGTGTGATAATGTAGACTGCACGAGTCATCTGACAGAAACCCCGGGTGCTGCAGGATCACTATGTGTGTACTGATGGTCCACAATGGCCTATTAGTGAAAACCCCGGCAGATCAGAGGGCACGGTGCGCGCATCGTACCTCGGAAAAGGATCCTGAGTGTGCCAAGATGGGAGTAACGGTGTAATAATGACCTTAGCGTGCGGGTGGCGCTTTCGCCGCTCTGTTGGGAGAGGACTTTGATTGTCTCCACAGGATACAGCAGGACCTGGCCACCACACTCTCCTGTGTGTACCGAGCTTGCGTTGCTTCACTTTGCTTCACTGTTTGTGGTGATGTGCTGTACGCAAGCACAGAGGTGAAGCACATACCTACTGCTCCTGAGATGATCGACACCGCCCATGCTGGCAGCCTTTGGGGTGTGTGCGCGGACGTGCCCCGATGCTGCGGTTTTGGAGATAAAAGTGCATGCCCATGCGCCTTGTTGTGGTGCCAGAGGACCAACGCACACGCCAAACCAGCCGTTGGGGTCAGGTGCCTGGCACGACCGGTTGAGCATCTCATCCAGCGCAGGACGCGAGCGGGCATTGAGTCTGCACGAACATCATTCGAAAAATCTCATGCATGCAAGCTGCTTTATGCGCTTTTGAGGCAGAGACGTAGGTAGTCTGCGTTTCTGTTAGTTTCGCAAATCATTGACGATGATTGCGGGGTTGCAATGAAATGTGAAGCGCACTGTCTGTCCTAAGATCTACGATTCAGCGTATTTATAGACTCCGCTGCGAATTTTATCGCTCGTAGATGGGGCCGGGAGCAGGAAGGATATTCTCCGAGCATTTTGTTTATTGTACAGCTCAGCCGGTGCGCGTGCTGTGCATCCCAGCGTGGCACGCCGTGAATGTCAAGTCGCACACGCAGGAAGAGAGTGCTTTCTCAAAAGCTGCGCCGCTCCGGAACGGGTCGCCCTCGATTGTGATCACGAGTACTTTGCCGCAAAACTTCGAGTTGACGCAAACACTGCGAAAATGCCGACAACCGCAACATCGTGGAGCACGGAAGCAAGTTATGCAAGATGATTGCAATATGCGCAGGTTGTCTGTATGTTGCAGTGCCTGATGACCGCAATGGGTCTGACCACACACGCTCACGTTGGCTCCGCCACAGCCGCAAACAGCTCCAATCCCCGTCACCCACGTCACACCCTGGTCGACACAAGTGTTCGACGGCCGTCGGCGCGCCGCCACAATCATTTTAGAAGGAGATGAACGCAGCAGCGAGGGACCCATCGTGTATACACACGTTCCTAAAGATCTGCCGAGATCCCCATGCCTGCAATGCTGAAACCAGTTCAACCACATGCATTTCATCAATGCCCAGACCTGCAGCTGGTGTCCCATGGAGAGATCCGCTACAGATGTATGCTCCACAAGGTGTAGAACACAGAGGTAAGATTCATGGCAATGCATGAAAAACATTCACCATGGCCTAGTGCCGTACACAAACAGCAACACAGCAGCTTCTGTATTGCGCTACAGTACCCTCGAACATTCTCACACGCTATCCCATGGAGAGGGTACCTGTGCCCTCTCCATGCTGCTGCCACACAGCAGGCCCCGGACGACGTCCATCCTCGGGCCCCCCGGCGACAGGTCCCAGCGACAGGCCCTCCAGCAGCAGCCATCCTCTCATTGCGGTATCAGCCTTTCGCTGAGCTGCTGAAGTGCGGCAGCTCCTGATTACAGCACCGCTGATATGTAGACTGACTTAGATATGCGCGTGGTCACGTAGCCCTTAGACATGCATAGATCAGGTGAGCGATGCAACTGCCGCATGTGAGTCCTACAGCCGCCTCGTGACCAGATACTGGGCGGATTGCCGTGCAGCGGTACACCGGGCTAGACCCAAAGGTTGCGTCCCCGTTCCGAAGTAGCAGCATGTGCCCCCGCACCGCGGTGCCACTGCCATGGCTCGCACAAACTGTGGATGTACAGTGATGACCGTATAGAGCACACCTGTGGGATACCCTGTTTCTGTACAGTATGCAATGACCTACTGCCGGCCTGATGGAGGTTGCACACACAGTGTTGCTTTCCTCGGCGTGGCTGAGGCTGTGCTCGATCTCCATGGGACACGCCCAGTGTTGCAGCCGTTATGAAGGGCAAGGAACGGCATATTGCTGAGCAGCTGTGGTGAGGCTGCCCGGTCAGAGCACCCAAAATTCCAGTCCACTCCAGTTTTTCGCAAGCAGCCCCGGGTCAGTTCTCACCAGGTTGCAAATGCGCAAACCTGTGCCGCTTGTATGGAATGCCAAGTTTTCCGTCAGCATACACGTCGTCAGCCCAGCGCCCCGCTGCGCACACATGAATATCAGCTATTGTCAGTGTGCCGTGTTAGTGGCAGGACCCCGGGACGTCGTCAACAAGACATTGGATGCGGGGAAACCTGCACTGTTCACAGGTAAAACCAGGTGACAGGCGTGGCCTGTGACCGAATCGTCTGGAAAGCACTCGTTCTTTGGGGGGGGGGGCGGGGGAGGTTGCGGTGGTCAGGTGATGCACTGTGGGGTTTGCGCAAGTCCAATCACATAAAATTTGCCATATTGGGGTAGGTGTGAGTTAAGTGCAGCGAAGCTGCAGATTGTGTGACCATTACTTATACGCCCATATTTGAACGCCAAAATGTCGTACGCATGATTGGATGCACAGCCAAATTAACAGGCAGTCCCCTAAGTTCAATGTTCCGCCCTTGCCATAGTTTGCAACAAGGCTCACTTCTGAAAAACATTGGTTGTGCCTGACAAACCGGGTCTCACAAGCCAGATTTCACAACCCGGATTGAGGCATTGCCATGAGCGCTTGTGATCCTCAAGTTGTCAACAGCTGTTCAAGCATAGACCCGTGTAAACACTCTTGCCTCAACCTTGGTAAAACGCTGCATATTCTCTACACATTCCATTCGATTTTTCCAGTGGACTGCAGACCAGACATGATCAGGTAGAAAAACCACAACGCGACCAACACTGCAGCCACCCCAGTGCGCATTAATCCACGCCCGCCAAGCTCACCGCCAGCTGCCCGCTTGATCATGAATAACGTCAGACAGCACAACGCGCAAACCTGCACACGATATAAGCCATCAGGCGCAACCATCTCATTAGAATGCCTTGACGCATGATGACAACACAGCAAGACTGAACTATGCAAGGCCTGGTTCGCAAGCCGCACGGATGCCACATCTGTGCGGTCTAGCCACTACGCTTGAACACACCATGAACATCAGCACACTGAAGGACAGATCTCCAGCAGGAGTCTCATATCGTTCGCCCTTTGCTTCGTAGTAAATCGCAGCGATGACCCACGGTAATCCAAGCCCTGCAATCACTTGATGTAAAGAGGAGGACACCCAACTGTAACCCTGATACAACGTCAGATCGGTGCAGGCTGGAGCAAGTTGTATCAGGATGTCAAACGGAACCAACCACACACTGGTAGTACATACCCAGGAACACATTGACCGAGTTGGACCCAGTCACATTACCAATGGCCGCATCAGCGTCACTGGCCTGTGTTGCCGCCTGGTAAGAAGCAAATGTGTCAGGCAGCGAAGTCCCCAGCGCGACAAAGACGATTGCTGTCATCAAGTCAGAGAGGCCGACCGCACAACCGAACATGCTTGCCAGTGGTGCAACCACATATGTGAGTCCTCCGATCATCACCAGCGAAATGACGAAGCAAGAATAATACATCTCTGCAAACCAGCCATTATTGAACAGTACAGGTCGGTACTCTGAGGCTGGGTAGGTGCTCACTTGAACATAGATGCATGCAGGCTCACAAATGACAAGCTGTGCCAGAACACTGATGATGCAGGTTTGCCATGCAAGCGGCCAGACATGAAACATACCAGGAGGTGGTACAATGGCAAAAATTAGCTTCCAAGTAATGCTCATGTAATGTAGCACAATTGTCAGCAAGCTGAGTGGCAGTTCTTCACCATCTTCATCCACTGCAGCACCAGGCGTGACTGCATCACGAAATTGCTGGACCCAAGCCGAGTCATGCAGCTGAGGACCGCTGCGCGACTCGATGATGCGCTCAACCATGGAGTTGATCTTGCCGGCGCTCTCGTCTTCAACCAACGAAACTGAACACATGGCACGGCGGCGAGACACCTGCATAATTCACAAATGCAGTCACTATTGTCAAGGCCGCATGCCCAGTGGCTCATACGCTTGGTCTGCGGATAGCAGGCTGGTCGAGCTGTATTTTGAAGCAACACCTGGACACCCCCTGACAAGGTAGAGGTGTTTGAAGCCGGCCTGAGACAGACTGTTAAACTAGTGCCTGCAGATTCTTTGCGAAGCAAATACACAGTAATGACCTTCTTGCTCTCGCCCGAATCAAACACCAGACTGCCTTCTGTATGGCGGAAGTCAAGCCCTGCATCCAGCTCTGACACATCAATAATCACAAGACAGTCCAGCTACGGACATGATATCAGCATAGCAACACCACATGATGCCTCATGCCACAAACCGATCAACAGGGGACACGCACCAGCCACAGCTGTATCGCTTTGGGTGAAGTAGTCTACTTTCATGACTCCACTGCACCCACCCTTGCGGATCACACTGACGTCCACGCTCCTGTGCAACGCTGGCACGCTGATGTGCGTGTCTTCAAACTGGAGAACTCCCGCCTCTGTTGTGTCCACAATTGTCACCCGCGCCTGCAAGTGCGCCAGTTTGTTTTGAAAGTCATACACATCTGAACAACACTGCTGCATGCAATCGAGGACAGACGCACCGTAGAGTGTTGCAAGAATACGTTTGGGGGATTGACATCAAGCAGGTCCACATAGAAGTCTTCATCTTCCTCAACCTCATCATCCTCAAACACAGTTAACATTAGTTGCTGTGTTGACGTACCAGGCTCAAACAGAAGCATGCCCTGTGCTTCTTCATAATCAGCGCCAGCTTGCGCAGACCCATCACGTGTACGGTACCGCACACTCACCAGCAAGTCACTTGCTTCTGAAGGCCTGCACACGTTCCCCTGATCAGCACATCGCGGGGTGGCATTGTCAAATCGTCAATGTCGACAGACCACTCAAAGCTTGCAGAGCATGTCAAAACTCATTGCCGACAGAGAGCATGCCTGTGGCAATGCACCGCCAGCCGCACGTGCATTTGTGATTCAAGTACTCTGTACTCTTCACTGGCAAACCGCAGTTTGCAGAGATGAGCAAGGCTGTAGTCGGCTGGGGCACTGCTGCGTTTCAGCGGGGGGCGCTCTTTGGGGTCTATGCTGCTTGCATATGCAAGGCTTACGTGAGATCGACCAGTGAGCGCATTCCTTGCATTGATCTTGTACTGGAGAGCGGACATCTCTTTGGACTGCCGCCGCTGCAGCACAACCCAATGTTGTCGATGAGACACCTCGTCGCCGGCCGGATGGTAAGTGGCACAGCCGCACTGCGCATGCCTCATGCTCCACGAGACACAGATACGGGATCGCTTCTTCGATGGACAAGCTGACTGCAGGATGAAATGACCACTAGCAGCTACAGCACAAGTGATGGACAACATGGTCGGAGCTTGGTACTCTCGAAAAGGCGTGCAATTGAACACGTTAGGCTGAGGTGACAGGCTGATAAGGCATACATACCACCACATTCTTGACAACTGCTTCCACTTCGTGCTCGCTTATTTCTGGTTCGAAGCCTGCTTCTTTCTTGTTGCTTCTTAGCTCCGCCAGTGCATGAAGAATCTTTGCCTTTTCAGAAGATGACCTGTTGTTGTACCATGTTGTGTCCAGCATGGGAGCTCCTTGCATGCCTGGCAGCGGAAAGCTTTTGGAGTCTGGCTCGATAGCAGAAACGAGATCCACAACAGCGTTTGCGCCTTCCCCATAATGTTTACTCTGCAGGTCCCGCAAGCACCAATATTGAGACAGTACTCACTTCAGTGCATAGAATGCAGGACAGAAGATGCGCAGCACAGCAACATAGAACACACATGTGCCACTAATTTAGCTACTTCATGCTCATCTTGCGTCTGCAGTTGGTGGCTCCTCCTGAAGTCATGGATTTCCTCGCGTGTGATGGTGTACTGATGGCCTTCGTCATCTGTGCCGCGTGCTCCAACCACAATCTGCAAAAGCATGCGTCGTGTCAGCGAAATGGCACACCGTTGCTGCATTTTTGGTACATTGCACACATGACTGTTTGATTTTCAGCACCCTCGCGCTCATTGCATACCTGGTACAGCTGGGGCTCAATGTAAGCCTCTGCAGCTACACCCTTCTGCCACGGTTTGGCATCCAGCATGTAAGCCACCCCAATTAAGACAGGCATGAACGCAAGAGTGAGGAACGCCTCAAGCATCGTGACTTGATCAGGCGTCCAGAACTGGTACACAATGAGCATCCACATGTAGGCCCACAGACTCACAATTGCCGTCCTGCACAATTGGCGACTTATGATCACATGATGTGCACAAAAGGTACATACATCCAGATCGCATGATCCACATTCGCTACTTCGGTGAGTACAGTACAGCATCATACCAAATGAACACTGAGAATTCTGAAATGGACTTGACTTCCCCCTCAGGAACTGCCATTATGCACACGGCGCTAATTATTAGCAGGTTGAATGCTGCCGATCCTGCACAGTGCTGTTGGTGTCACGGGTAGGTGAGAAAAGCTGGTGGGCAGACAGATGCTGCAGTCCGGGAGTGCGGAGACACAATGACCTAAATGCACATATCTCCATCAGCAAACGTCATAAAGATAGGCTTACCAACAATCGTGGAAGGCCCGATTTCTCCAGGGGTTGACCCCAATGACACCACAGTCTCAATGACTGCAATCATGATTTCAGGAGCAGACGACCCCAGTGCCATCAGACTGAGGTTGGCAACACTCGCATTCCACACGAGAACGGTCACTTTGTTCCAGGATCCGTCTGCACGCTTTCTTGTGACCTCTTTCTCCAGACTCGTAATGACCTGGATCGGTGCGGTATTGTTGGCAAATTCATCTGGCTACTGTACACATCATTGTCCATGCACATTGGGACTATTGCTTCAAAGACCTCACCTCGATCGAGCTCATGAATATATCTGAGATGATAGCGATTCCTGCATTTGTGGCGCTTGAAGATCACTGTGTGTGCCCACAAAAGTCAATCAGTCGGTTTGGAAGAGCAAGGCAAGGAGAAGTGTGACGTACCAAAGAAGCACCAGACCAAAGCAAGGCCATAGACAATTGCCAAAAGCCAGTCTGGAAGAAGATTGAATCCAGGCAAGAGGATTGGCGTCCTGGAGCATGCGTCGTATTCATTGTAAACAATCGCGCCTTTGCTGGAGTATTGCCACACGCACTCTTCCTGCGTGCCAGTATCAGAGCACTCTGGGATAAGATCGACGCCAGACATCTGTCAACAGCGTGACTCCAGCGATGCCAGCGTGAATTCGGAGACTACACTGAGGCGGACACTCCAGGGACGCGCTCTAAGCTGGAACAATTACATGGGCGTTCGGAGCAGAGCAAGGGCTGAATCGCGTAGATATATTGACATAGAGATGAATAGGGAGGCCTTGACTTCCTGTTGCTTGGCGGCGCAGGCAATACACAGTTTAAGAGCCGTTGTGCCTGATTCAGGACCAATGGTCACGCGTGTTCGTCGTTGCAGCTCGCCTACTTCATCCTGGCTCCTTCCGAGCGCGGACAGGTGCAGAAACTTTAGAACCAGGAGAAGCTGCTTATGTGCTCTTTCGAACAAGCACAGGCTTCATCTGGGCTGGCCCAGAGTTGTCACTCTCAGCCTCGTTCAACGCGAAGGCTGCAGATAGCCTGAGCTTCCGGCTAATCAATCAACTGAGGTAAGTGTGAAAACATAGCAATATCATGTCAATCCTGGTACTTTTGCTGGACGTATGGCAGCATGTGCGAGGCTGCAGTGATGTCGTGCACATGCATCATATGCATGCATACAATCGAAAATATTCCTTTCAAATCAAGACATACACACATGGCCACGCCTCGGAATCTCCACCGGCGGCGCCGAACAAAGCGGACACTAGCAGCATCGACATTTACGTGGTACACGGCGTTTTACACGGCAGACCTACACGACATTTACGTGCAGTTCCTGTGGTCACCAGTTGCCGCCACGTGACGGCGCATGGCAGGACGACGCTCGACGGCAGCAAGTGCAAGCGACGCGACGGAGTACGACTTGGGCATTCGTGCTCCCTCGGCAGCCCTCGAGCTTGCGACACGTGGCGGTCTGGGACCGGGTCATTAGCATGCAAGAATTCGCGCCGATTATACCCGCCAAGATAGTGCAGGTGTAGCCACTAACAAGTTCGCATATTCCTGTGCAGGTGTGAGTCAGCAATATGCTTCCGTGCAAGTCGTTGCAAGTCATGCTTCTGTTGTGTTACACGGAGATGAACGCAATAGCCCGGCAGCGAGGGCAACAGAAGGAAAGTAGACGGCCAAAACCCCCCGAAGGTAGACACCAGCAAAAAGCAATCACTGTCCCAGGTGAAAAGCCTCAACGAACCGACACAGCCGACACAACCACACCCACGCACCCACACGCATGCGCACTCCCGCACCCCTCCACCACGGCACCCGCGCCACAACCGCACACAGCAACCACCACCACCGCACAACTGCCCACCCCAGCAAAACCAGCCACCACCGACCCCCCAACAGCAGCACCCCCACTCCATCCGGCCCCACTGGAGCATTCCATCACGGGCCCCCCGCACATGAGAGCCCGGGGGCTCGCGCCCCCCACAGTGCAGGGCGTACCAGCCCTCCCCCTCCGGCCGCCCGGCAGGGACCTGAGGCCGGGGCGCGAAGGGCACTGGCGGCGCCGCATCACTCCCCCCAACGGCGGGCTCGTGCTTCTGTTGTAAGTCGTGCTTCTGTGCAACCCGCACGTTCTACCCACATTTCGGCGCATCATCTGCGTCATCCACATGCAACTTGCGCCGAGTGAGAGTACATCAGAGCAAGTTTCACTGGACCGCAATCCATCTAGATTTTGTTTTATAGCTTAAAGGACAGCTTAAACTGCCACAATTGCTCCTGCGTTGTCGGAATCGTTGTGCACGGCCTCTCGGACTGTCCATTGACACGAACGCACCAGTCCTGTGGTTGGCGCTGACAGACGCTCACAGGCTCTCCACAGCAGCACACACCATGTCCCACACATATGACGCACACATGGAACATCGCAGCGCAATTTGCAGGCGCGATGCCTGGTTCTGCTGCATCTGCGTGAAAGGCAGTTGTTGCGTGATCGTACCAGGCCAGGCGCTCAGGCTGTGGGTGATGGACCTGTCAAGGCACACTATTAATTTCAAAGCTGCCCTGATGGCAGCTTAAGATGCACTGATTGACCGAAGCGAGCCACACTATCGTTGGGTATGCCACTCTCGGATGCTGTGGTTGGGTCTGTGTTCACGAGCACTTGCAGGTGGTCGTGGAAGTGGTTGTGTGCCACTGAGCACAGCACTGAAATATCAGACTCAAAACACGCGATCACATGGCCAACTTTACTTTCATAATGCATCAGAAACATCACCACAATGAGCGCAACAGGTGGCAGTCATGAACTCAGGATGAACTCAGCTTCAAAAGGCGAGCTGGCAGGTGACCTGCGTGCACCCAGGTTTCTAAATGGTCAATCCCACAATCGACCCAGCTTGCCCCTAGGCCACGACCGGTACACTTTGGAGCTGCTGCACCTTTTCGCCCGTTACGTGATGTTCCATTTCTTTACTTCGGACACACATGCAGTGCACACCATTGTGTGTTGCAGAGTGACCCAAAAGTTTGAGGGTCTTGGTCCTCTCTGGGAAGTCTGGTGGCAAACACCGGTGGCAAATACCATCCGCCTACTGCCTGGGACAAAATTTGCTGTTGGAATGTGGCAGCACTTTCACACATGCTACGCTGCAGCAGATGCTGCATGCCAATGAGCCACACACATGCATGCTGACCTCTCTGGGATCCCTCGGGATCATACACAAGGTCGCTTTGACTAGAGTTCGAACGAGGATGGTGCTTGAGCCATATCAAACGCTCACATGATGAAATCGATATCTCCACTCTGGTCCTCAGTTTCGGTCTGCTACCTGCTGCCAAAAAGGATACTAGTAGATAGTATTAGTATGCACAGGTCCCGAACCACATGTACACTGCACCGACACAATCGCACACCAGCGCACACCATGACCGCATCAACCACGCCAAAGCCATGCATTCCAACCGTCCTCACCACGTACCACCACCCGCCGGCCAGCACGCAGACATGACCAACCCCATTCACACACCCACCCCTCCTGCGGACCCTGGCACCAGCACCACTGCACAAATCCCCACCGGTGCCCGAGAATTCACACGCCAGCCCCAATCGACATGCAACCCCCATGCGATCCCGGGGTGCGTGCGCCCCTTGCCACGGCGGCCGCCAAGAACACACCTGAGAGTCGGCTCAACCAACACCAGCTTCCCGCAACATCAGGTAGGTAGGTAGGCAGGGCAGAGCCCTGCACAATGTGATCCCCCCGCCGGTCGATGCGCCGTGCGCAGTGCATGCATGTACACGTGGCATGCAGCGCGTACATGCATATGCACGTGTGATGGAACGCCGAATCCGGCTGAGGCGCCATGGCATGTTGAGGCCATTGTAGAGATGAAAGGAAAGATGCTACAATAAAGTGGAGGCCCAAAGAGGTCATGGGTTCAGTTTCAACATAGTAGCTAGGGTATACGGTCTGCCCCAGATCCACCTGGGCACCGACGGAAGATCTGTGCATGCTATGCGCATAATAGAGGCGCGCGCGCGCATACGATCGGAATATGCGACGCGAAGCGGATCTTGGCGCGCAGCAACCAGGGCTCCTTTCATGTCAGCGCTCGATGGGTTTTTCGGCAACGCAGTGACATGTGCAGGCCCATTCGCGCAACAAGTGCTGGGACATGTACAGTGCACTGCATGCTACTTGCCCGCCGACTTATCTGTTGTGATAGGATATTGTCTGACACTGACGCCACCTCCTTTGCGATACCACCTACGCCACGAGTATACTCGACGCATCGTCGCGTGCAGAAAAAGCAGCGCAATGTCTGAGTAGCGCAAGCACTGATAACCGTCCTGCTGCTCGTGACAACGACACAGTCAACGTCAACCAGCGGAGCACAGGGCACGCCGCATGCATGAGAAACAGCAGGACCCACATGGCCTCCGTTCTTCTTGGCTGATGTGTCAGGCAAAGGAGGCCGTGTGGGCAGCCAAAATGCAGACACAGCTGCAGGTGTGGACATGCGCGTGCATGAGACAAAATTACCCCATGGCAGCCACCAATTCAGACAGCAAGCGGGTGCGAGAGCATACTCATGGGTGGAGATGAGTACGACTCAGTGTGGCCATCTGCCTCCCTGTGCATGTGTGATGAGCAATGACACCCATGACCTGTGTGCTGGTACGGAAGGCTGGTGTGGGACGATTGTCCAGTACCGCACGATATCACATAGTCACCCAGCAGGCATGGCAATGGCAGTGCCAGGACACACCGGAACGCGACGACCACATGCTCCGCGCCACGCCAGCCTGCAAGAGGCATGGCAAAGTGATCACCACAGTCCGCACAGGCAGGCACGGACTGTGGCTGTTGCAGACAGGGAATCGTCCACCATCTCACAGCAATCGTCTCTGTAACAACCGAAAACAGTATTGAGTGGCACAAGCACAGGCAGCTGTCTTGGCTGCAAAACTAGCTGGCCACAGGACTAAGTAGCGTCTGTGTCGCTGGGGTGTCCACTAGCCTGTGTGCAATGGCTCCTGTGCAGGCTTGCAGTTGCTGGGGTTGGGACCGTCTTGCTCTTGCTGATCTGTACAAGCAAGTACAAGCGCTATTGGGCCCCTGCATCAAGCTCAGAGTGTTCCAGGCAGCTGCGCTTTTGCACAGTAGTGCGGAGCTATGGTCGGCCGGTGGTGGGTGCTGCAGCTTGGAATGTGGCATACACACAGTGGCATGGGGCCTGCTGACGCATACCCCCAAGCCTGTCCGGTGCAGGCTGCGCCGCAACAGGCCTTCTCAGTGGGGCTATAGTCCCATGTCACGTTGAGCGTCTGCTGTTCCCCCAGCTCAGTTGCCGATGGATGTCAGTGTAATTGCATATACGTCGAGGCCGCCTTAAAGAGGCGCCGATTCAGCGCATTATGCACATGTGCAGCAGTCTAGTTTCAAGATTCGCATTGACAAGCCATTCAATGCGTTTGTGCGTATGTCACCCAACTGCCACACACACACACACACACACACACAAACACAGCCACCCTAGCTTTGCGCCTTGCTGTGTATCCACCTACAAGCATGATTATCATGCCATGCTGCTAGGTCCAGCTGCAAACAATGTGGATTGGTGATGCAGCCAGACAAAAGAGATGGCAAGTGCACGTACAGAGCATCCCTATGCATGGCGGTGGTGATGCAGACATACCCCTGCTTTCTTTTTCGGCTGCTGTGCACTAGCGGTGTTTCCGCACTGCTGTCCGCGCAGCCCAGCACGGCAGGTGTACAGGATGTTTGCCTTTCGCACCCTCTCATACACAGCAAAGCAGTAGCCGAAAGGCTGTCTAACGCTACGCAGCAGCTGGTGGGTACCAACAATTGCTGCCTATCCAGCCTGTTTTGGCAGCTCTGCCCCGACCGGCAGCCTCCAGACAACCTTGCCACGGTTGCCGGCTTGTGGTGGCAGCAGCATCGGACAAAACTCGCCCGGCAGCTCGCATCACATTAGAAGCATTTTCAAATAAGACATCTTACTGGCACACGTATTTGGCTTCGCAGCGAGCTCCTTACCCTCTGCCGGACATCGCTATCTTACTGCGTGTCCGGAACGAGTACGTGTTTGTGTTGTTCTGCTCCTCGCTATGGCATTGTGTTTGCCGACGATTTTCAGCATTGCTTGGATTTGCAGCTTCATAATTGCATTGGTCTGCGGACTAACCGTCCTCACTACACTCAATACAGTTCAAGAACTACAGCTATCACCTTGCTACATCACAGACGCCCATGAGTTAAGCTTGCAAGATCGCCCGATAGAACGGGCCGTGCCCAATGCCCCAGCAATGCATATGGCTGTGACCGCGATAGGCATATGTCATACCGGTGTACGCCACCAGTCAGCTTCTTGCCTTCGGGGTCCTTTTCTGTTTCCGAACAACAGGCTCTAGACGAGCTATTCTGCTACTCAACTCCCGGCTGTCTGGGGCATGCTGCAGCCCCAGCTTGTACACACCCAAAGCTGATTCAAAATTTGACATGGCTTCCAGTGTGCAACCTTTCCTGTAGTAGCTCTTCTCCCAGCCTGGCCGGAGCTCGATGCATTTTTCAGCATCTGCCAGAGCCTTCCCTAGCTTCGCGATTTTGATGAGAGCCGCACATCTATTGCTGCACGAGCCAGGCACGTAGACAACAACCTTTGATCTCCTGGCGGTGCAGTTATGCCGACAACTCATGCATTTTCCATAATGCAAGTTTTTCAATATAATCATGTGTGGCCAGTTTCAGGCATGCAGCGATTGGTTCGTGAGCAAGTCATGAACATGACTCGAACCTGTACAAGACCGCCAGCTCCTCTTCAGACCCAGAGCACGACTTGATCGCCGATGTAAATGTTGCAGCAGCTTTCAGATGCTCTCCTGCTGCGAAGAGCTTATTTCCTTGCTCCTTCAGCACATGCCAGTCGGCAGGCGCAGCTGGCTGCACCATGCGTCAGGATAACCGCACACGGTGATCAACGCACGATTTCATTTGAGCGAACCCGCAACCAGTTCAATGTTTGCACACGACCAGACAATGAATATCTTGTTCGAACCAGGTATTTATATCAGTCAAACGTGCAGATGAACGACCGATATAAGGGGGTAAAAACAAACACCTCCCGGTAAGCAGGACACCTGTTCACAGAACAAACCCCGAGTCGCTCTTACGGCGCATATTGTCAGTAATTGGTGCACCGGTTGTGCACCATGTGACAACATAGTGACGAATGCACAATCTCTGCACATGCCTCACATGGTCACTGATGGGAGAGCAGACAATGATTTCGGTTGAGAATGCTTGCACAGCGCTGTATGTGTTATTTGCATTGCTTCGCTGCACGGTCATCATGAAGACGATCGTCCAGTGCCATGCGCTGG
Source organism: Ulva mutabilis (assembly GCA_900538255.1). Lineage (NCBI taxonomy): Eukaryota > Viridiplantae > Chlorophyta > Ulvophyceae > Ulvales > Ulvaceae > Ulva > Ulva mutabilis. The sequence goes on along the minus strand of UNSF01000033.1, from coordinate 446,926 downwards.
CAACAATTCATCCTCCAAGCTGGAGCGCACAAGCATCCAAGGACTCGACCCGCGTCAAGTGGTCACTTCGCTTTGATAGACCGAGACTTTTGGCTGTGATAAAAATGAGCCGCGGTATTTTGACAAAATAATTATTGGCGCAGATGATCTTACAATCAACAAATGGCAACACCACTTTACGCTGCTGTAGCCCTTGTGTAGATGCCCTGAGCAGAGTGGTGTGCGATTGGCTTAATGGCGCCATCATCAAGGAGTTCCCGGATAGCAGCCCTTGCCAAGGAACCATTGATCTGCACAGGCACAACAGTGGAGCTCCCCACCATAGCAACGTGGATACGCATAACACATCCACATGTAAGACATGCGATGACCAGGAGCAGACCGTTGACTGCTCAAACAAGCAACGCACAGATTTTGGACCGCACAACCCGGTGCAGACCCGAACAGTTGGTACCAGTCTATACCAACTCCACAACCTACGATAAGGAAAGATATCTTGCAGGCATGGATAGCAGAAACTCACCTTCAAGCGATCGGACAGAATTGAGGTGGTGATCATTTTATACTTGGGAACTTCAGACTTCAGCTTGTCGTACGTCGGCTGCAGCACAGCACGCACGCTACTTTCTTCACATCAATGATCTTGCACAACGACCTCAGTAATATCTTGGTGCAGCATTTGGGAACGAAAGCCGTGCCCATTGACATCCTTAGCATTGCGGGGAGTGCATGAGTCTGCGCAAAGAGCCATACCTGATCAAACAGCACCATATTGTTCGCCTTCTCTTTTTGTTTGCCCTTGGACCATTTCTGCAGATGTTTGAATCAATCAGCTGACTGCGGGGGCAAATCGACATACACAGCAGCAGCTGGACGTGATCGCGCACCTTCTTCTTGCCCTTGCTGCTGTTGGCAGCAGCCAAAGCCTTGGCCTCCTTTGATTTCTGTTCTTTAGGCGCCTGCAAACCAGTCGCGTTTGTGAGGTCGTTCGGCAGCGGTGAAAGGATCACATATGCACTTGGGAGCAAGACACACCATGCTGAGCGACAGAACAAAGAGGTGGATTCGCAATTCTGAAGAGGCATAAGTGGTTGCAATTGGCTGGTCGCAGTTTCGTCTGCACTGCGCTATGACGCCGCGGCAGGGGGCCTGCTTCAACGCTCGACTCTCAGCACTGCACTTGAGGGGGCGCGCCGCCGGCAAGTGCAATATGCCCCGGAACGCAGCCACAAGCTGCTGGGAATAAACAGCTGCGAGCAATTGCACACAAACCTCTTTAGACTTGTGATCTCTGGAGCCAAAGGTACGGCGTGCTTCCGTTTGAGGTGTGGCATGCGCTGTGCAAACAACTCAGTTCCAACTTGCGACAGATATAATTCCTGTGCAGGCTGAGAAGGAGATCAAAAAGTAACCATGGCGGCCAAGAAGACGGTGCGATAGCTTCCCATGCAGTCTGCAACCGTTCCTGCGTTGAATTTACAGCGTGAGCACGGAGGAGACTGCTTTGCAGAAGCGAGCTCAAGAGGGCATCAATTCCAGGCTTGCCCTGGTGATGAAGTCAGGCAAATATACCCTGGGGTATAAGACAGCGTTGAAGACGCTGCGTCTCGGCAAGGGTGCGCTCCCCGTATGCCTCAACGTACAGTTCATTAAACATAAGCGCCCGACACAGATCACTGAACCAAATCCGATGCTGCTGTAGCTAAACTGGTCATCATTGCCAACAATTGCCCAGCCGTCAGGCGGTCGGAAGTGGAGTACTATGCGATGCTCTCCAAGACCGAAGTGCTGCACTACACTGGCAGTACGTTCCAAGCACGGTCTAATGCTTACCAAGAATGCATATCGTGACCCCAGCTGTCAAGGCCATTTTTTCATTGTTTTCTGACAGTCTCTGCTTGTTGCAGGCAATGTTGACCTGGGAACTGCATGTGGACGCCTCTTCCGTGTCGGAATCCTGGCCATCACAGATCCTGGAGACTCTGACATCATTGCCAAGCCAGAGTAGTTGCTCTCTAAGTGGCATGGTCCGGACAGTGTAACTACCACACACTATCGTTTGGCATGTGAGGTCCCTGAGCGATGCGGCCGTATAGCCCTGAGTAAACTCAGCTTGTGACAAAACTGTCTCGTATCACATACTGCTCGGAAGTATCCTGAGCAAAGTTTGTATGCACGAGGAGGACAGAGTGTCAGTGTGCGACCTTTCATGACTTGCTGCGGAATAGCCGATAGCGACTTAGCAACCAACGAATGTCACGCATGTCACGCATCACAACGTTGTGAAGTGTGCCCACATGGGCACTTTAAGCAGCCAAGTTTAACATGCAACTTGGAGGAATGGCTTGAGTGCACAATGGCTGCCACAGTGTCCGCCTGCCCACCACCGTTGTACAAAATCCCAATGCAACATCCCTGGGGGAACGCATCAGTTGGCTATCTGCTATTCAGCAATCAGGAACCACACAGAGCTGACCACGATCGCCACACCACTCATTGCTAGTGCAACTATGAGGGGTGATGTCTGCAGCAAGCAACATGATTCAGTTAGGGCGGTCATGCTGGCACATGGGAGCATGCATCAACAGAGCAGATAGTATCACGCGATGTATGTATCCAACATCGTGACACGCTGTGCTGAACAGCGTTGGTCAACATCAGCTCTACCTCAAGCACAATACTCGGCTACAAGGTTGCTTTTGGAAGCTCATGTAAGCGCACCTGTGGACGGAACTCATCATCAAATGATAGGTCACCATCTGCCACAAACTTTTTGACGCCCTTCTCTCCCCCAGCAAAACCCCCAGTCATTTTGGTCTTGGAAGGATACTTGGAGGCGTCATCTCGGACATAGTTGCCCTGTCCTGTGTAGATTACATCTTTGCCTCCCAGCAATTTAGTAACTGGTCCAGTGGCCTTGCCTTTGCTTACCTTTTCTCCCTGCACCTTGACTGATGTCACCCGGACGGAACAACAGACGCGTCGCTGCCCACCATCTCCGACCGCCAGACCACTGCACCCATTTGCATAGACACGAACGTGAGTCTAAGGTGTCCATGAACAACAAACGGAACACACCGAGACTTCATCACGGAAATCCCACAGGCCTGCTTCACCACCCGCCCATCCTCCAGTCCACTGTGACTTGCTTGGGTACTTGGACGGGTCATCTTTCACGTATTTTCCGTTGCCAATGTAGATGTCTTCCTTGGAAGCTTTGGCCTGTATACAAACAATCAGTGCACTGCAGAAACCATCAGTGCCAAACGGATCCAATGGACTAAAGCACACATCGCATCACTACATATCTGCAGTCGTAGAAAAAGCGTACTCCCGTTGACCTTGTTGGCATGCTGCTCCGTGTTGGCACACCATTGCGCCTGGTTAGAGTTGCCTTCATCTGCAAGTCCATGACAGTCTTACAATTACGCATTCAAGTAGATGCAGATCTGATTTCCATGGGTGATAGATGCCTGTAGTATTTACACATGCCCTACTGTGTCCCCAGAGAGCTGCCGTGAAGTCTTGTATATGGCCGAGAGTGCCTGAGACCGTCGCAAAGCGGACGTTCGAACACCCACACGTTATGCGTAAAACAGCTTAAGGCGCATCGGTCAGCGCACGCAATTGAATTAGTTCTCTCCAAAGCATGCTCGCGATTCCTAAAGCTACTCGGGCGCTTGCATAGTCGTACATGGCCGTGACAAGCTCAGTGCGCGCTAATCGGATCTGCAGGGCGCAAATTCTAGGGATCGAATCAGGCAAGGGTAAAAGCCAGAAACCAACCATTGTGCGTATTCTCGTCAAGACGACTAAAGTGTTAAAAGGGTGAGAGGGATGTATAGAGGGGGGTGAATGTCAACCTTGTGCAGCTGCAGATCCGAAGTGCAGCGTATGTTCGTAATACAGCGACTGCAAACGGACTGGTCAATAGCATACACATCTGGGCCTGAGTATGTCGCCGTAAACAAGTTTTCAGCGTCACCGACCATTTGCTTGGTTCACGTGCTCGTCAATGGTGGTACCCCCATGGCCACGGTCCTCCGGATCGAACCTCGTATACAAAATCTGTCACAATTCCCCGTCTCAGCTGGCCATCTCGACCGGCGAGCGGCGACCATGCGATCAGCTTGGCATCGCCGGCGGTTTGGCTAACTTGCCGCGTGTGAACCAGGTGCAAGGATATTCCACCCTGCGATCAGTGTCAATGGACCGTTCGTGTCATGCCAGTTGCGAATTGGGTGCAACAGATCAACAACCGCCATTCATCTATGGACACCTCTGAAACCTAATCCTACATTCTACAGCCATGTCCAAGTTTGACAAGGCGTGGTTTGCCTCAGGCCTCAGCTTTGCCTGCACACAGTGTGGCAGGTGTTGTCACACCTCCAGGCAACAGGAGGTGTTCCTCAACCTTGCCGAACGTCAGGCGGCGGCTGACAGCTTGAAAATGACGGTGGATGCCTTTGCTGATCGCTTCCTGAAGTCAAGGCGCGTTGCATCTGACTGCTGCCGGTGAATGTGTGCCTGCGGCAAACAGAACAGAGCTAATAAACGAGGCGTCTGCCTCTATGGCAGCCGTGGTCACATGGCCTGACGCGAAAGGTCGTGCATGGGCGATGTGTACCATTCATACTGATTTGCTATACCTTGACAGGGATTTGACATGAACGGCAGCGGTTGCAGTTCCGGAAGGCTCAAGGCAACTGATAGCCACTGCGTGTTCCTACAAAAAGACAAAACGTGTAAGATTTGGAGCGCCCGCCCGGTGCAGTGCAGGCAATTTTCACTGCTCCACTTGATATAGTATGTTACTTGGTTTATGTTTAGGTCAGCACTGGTCCACAATTCCTCTTTACCAGATGTGGCATCTCAGACATGCGTGATCCTCGGTACAGGACGTATCCGTTCTGGCAAAACAAATGCTGCTCCGTAGTTGATTGGCGAGCAGAGGCAGCAACATGCGAGGGCATCAATTTGGATTCCCACAGCGCGAAACAACAAGCCAGAGCGTCGTCTTTGCAAGTGGAAGGGGCAGCGAACGCAGGCCACCTTGACACGGACAGCTCATCAAATCAGCCTGACAGAATCAAGTTGGAGTCTTTTCGCACGTTGCAGCATGCCGGACATCCACATGCATATGGCATGAACAGCCAGGAACAGGTAAGCAGTACGGAGCTGCTTGTGTTTACGGTGCCATGTGCAAGAGGCCCAGCATGCATGAGATCCCCAAGTGTGTCCACCAACCTTGGCCACCAACCCCGGCCAAGTTCATGAGCAGGCCAAACTGCTCCAATGGTTTCGCTGTCTGTGTTCTTGCCAGCTGGCACATTTGAAGTAGTACGGCTTGCACCCCTTGTAATGTGCGCTGTCAAGTAACTTGTTCATAACGTGCTTTGGTTGCACTATCAGCTTGAAGCGATACATAGCAGCCCTGTATCAACTGGTAAGTAGCCGCTCTTATCGCACAGACAATGCAGGCTTGCGGCAAGGAGCTGCGTGTAAGTCTAGCGACCACGATGTGGTATTACGGTTGCATGCGCAGAGCACGTGGTGACAAGCTTCAATCGCGTTTTTGGGCTTGTCTGCCAGCTGTGTTGACACTCAGGTTCTCTGAGGGCCGGGAACTCTGTACAGATTGTCAAGGCACTGCTGATGAATGACACGCATGCCGATGATGGAATGGATCTTGTTGCAGAAGACCTTGACGAGGTCCTCAGCGAGGCACTTGATATTGAATCCCTTGAGGCTGTCCTCGACGACTACAGCCACCCACTGCGCCAGATTATTTATAGCAATGATTGTCTAGATGTTGTGGACTCGTTTGTAGGAGACAGCTGGCAGCGGTAAGCATTCCATGGCTTTGCCTGCTTGTAGTTTCGGATGCGCTGAGACTCTCGCAACATGTAGCCGATGTCGTTCTGGTGCCCTTTTTGTGGAATGCCAGAATTCGAAGGCGAGTCCGCACCAGCTTGTATACATTTACAGGTAGTTTGATAGCATGCACTCATGCATTCATGCTTCGCAGCTGTGGCATATGCGATTCATTGTTGGAGAAGCGACCACGAGTTCATTGCAACTTGTGTTGTGCCTTTTTGCGACGCCAACTGCTTTCACAAGACGGCATGTGCAGGGATATCATCCATGTGAGCAGTCCCGCTTTCACCCAGTCTTGTCTGCTTCTTGAGGAATCTGCAGAGGGCCGCACAATCAGGCATGACAGGTGGCCAAAAACGGCCATGAACTTCAGAGTGTTGAGTGCAGCAGTTGCACTGCACGCTCATCTAAGTACGGGTGCTCGTTGTAGCCAAATACTGCTGACCGCTTTCCCGTGTCCCTCAAGTTTTGGTCCGGAATGGATTTAGGTAGTTCAGCACATTGATCAAGAACATGGATTCATTTCGTCTAACAACCAATTATACCACCTGGAGTATGCGCTATGTTTGAATATCTATCTTTGTGTACCTGATCATGTGCGGTTCTGCAGGTGCAGACCAGGGCAATCGAGATTGGGGCATTTTGCACACATGCCCTGTAAGAGTGGCAGTCGTAGGTGCTGGAGCGTGTGCCATTCCTGCAGTCATTCACAACACACATCCAGAGGCAGAGGTCCATGCAGTGGACATTGATAACGGTGCGCAGCTGCGTACATGGTACAGGAAGGTCTCCACTTGCAAGAGTCGTGCACAGCGTGTTGCTCCACTGTGCCGCAGTTGTCATGCTATCGCAATGGTAGGTCCTTCCTTAAATACCTGCTGCACTTCATGCAGTTATGGCTTGAGGATGTGTCAATGTTGTGCCAACTTGTTCGCTGTGTGTGCGCTGTGCTGGCATCATGACTGTGCCATACAATCGATGTGTTGGATTAGGTGAAGAGCAAGGACTCTACAGACCACATCCCATTATATGCAATTGCATGAGTAACTACGTCCCTCCGACTGAGACATCTTGCAAACTGCGTCATGAGAGCACCGTGCATGTGGTGCAGGCATGCTACAGATTGCACAATCGCATATGGGTGTTGAGCCGGACAGCAGACTCAAGCTTTATTGCACAGACGGCTTAGATTTCATAAGAGATGGAGCTGAGCATAATTACGATGTTGTCATTGTTGACGTTGCGGCCACGTGTCTGGTACGCATAATGGCTTTCTTGCAGCAATTCTCATGCATGGTCACCATGGTGTTAATACTGGGGAGGTGGGCGATATCCATTGTAGTGTGACTGTCATGTACTGATACAAATGCAGGAAGATCAGAGTCAGAGCCGTCCAGGAGTTCTTCTCGCTCCCATTCCAGCGTTTCTCTCCGGGGACGTTTTTGGTCCTGATGCCGTGCGCAGATCTTTGAAGCCTGATGGACTTGTTGCTGTCAATGTTGTGGGACCTCCGGCACACAAAGCGGCTGTGTCTGCTGCATTATCTGGGTATGGTATTATCTTTTCATGTGCAATGCTCAAGGTCATCTGTGGGATTGAATCATTTTCCCATGCCATTGTTTTCAGTGTAAGCCGTTTGTGAAAGGACAGGACCACGTGCAGGTTTCAAACAGTCCATGAGTACAAGCTCGCAGATCAGTCCATACTGATTGCAACTCAAGTGCATGCAGAGAGTATCATAGATGCTCTGAATGATATCATGATATATCAATGTGAGGGGCAGGGTGTGTTGATTGCAGGCATGGCCGCTTCACAGACCATGTAGAGCCACACGCAATTATCAATTATTACCACAGACTAACCTATGATTGCGTGGTTTCCTTGACAATGCCAGAATCTACCGTGCGCAAAAGTAGGAGCTGCAAGCAACATGAGCATGCGGCAGCAATGTTTGGCGTGGGCATCTCACATCTGCTAATTTTTTCACATGTCCCTCAACAACACTATCAATTGGACCGCAGCATCAATCGAGTTGCAAGCCCTTAGCAGGAAACGACTGTGCCATCAAGATCGAGACCGACAGCACAAATTGTCAGCTTCTTCAGCACACAGAACGGTGGCATGTTCGATCAGCTTTGTCTCATATTCTGTAGTTTTCTCCTGCAGCAAGCGTGTCGTTCTCTGGTCTAATCCCGTTTCAGCATCATCACCGACCCAAATGTGGCAGTTGGCACCAGTCAACAGTGTGTGTGCTGTTGCTGCCCTCCAAGCAACAATTGGCCTTGACTGTCCCCTGCCTTCGACGACACCCTCCTTGCATGCGTTGCACCACATCCGCTCCAGCACCGCAGGTTTTCTGCACCAGGGCAACACACTCATCATCCATGCCCAACACTGTTTGACTCAAAATCGATCATTCGCAACACAACAGCAGTTCCATCACATTTGGTGCCACAGAAACAGCAGTGCTGCTGTTAAACTGCACCTCCATGGGACATGTTGCGTTGCGACGTTCTCCCAGAACTCGTGAGTGACTCCATCTGTGTCCGAAACGAGCGGAACCAAGATTTCTACTTCCTCAGGTGTGAGGTCTCCGTCTACACTCTCCAATGTCTGCAAGATAGCTCAATTGATATGGCTTTCTGTCGTTGAGGCTTTGAATCGGTTGCATGAAGAGCATTCGTTGGTGATTGGTGCTAGTGCCATACAATCCCCCCCCCCCGCCACATGGCTCAGGAGCCAGACGGATATGATTGTTGAAATTGCCCACTTCACACCTGGCAATTGACTAAGAGCCTTTTTCGTTCACCATCGAACACGATTTGCGGAGCTGGCACCAGGGATTGGCTGACACCCTGATGTGCATGGTGTAATCCATCTCATGTCACTCGCACATATGATTCGGAGCTTTGCACATTCACACATTGCTGCGACATGGACATTTCGGTCCAGGAAAGCCAAACTTGCTTGTGATGAATGCAGTTCTCATCCTGCTTGCCATGTTCTGGGCAGGGGTGCTGCAGAATGGCTATGAATGGCGAACAGGTATTTGGAATGGTGTGAATGCTGGTGCAGGAAGCGCAAACCTGCTGGATGATGTCTTTCATGCACACCCTCATGTCCACTGGCGCATCAGGTGCTGAGCACGCTGCATGACTAACACCCTTGCGTTTGTTGTTTCGCAGACGCGCCCTGACCCAGTCCTCTGTCCATCCAGGAACAGCATTTGCGATTGCCTGCACACAGGGAGCAGCCTTGCAGCATATATGCATTTTCATTCTGTTGTTGCACAATATAGCAGACAGCGCTCCACGTGGCCTAGCAGCGAGACAGCACAGCTAGCCAGCCTTGGACTCTATGCATGTACGAGGGATTGCACTCTAGAAACAAAACCGGTTCAGAAATACCCTGCAGTGCAATGTAATGACAGCCGTCAAACCTGGTGCCAGTGTCGGCAGGGGCGGTTTACCATGTGCTTACAGACGTTTTCTACCTTAAAGAGGTGATTAGCTTCACTCACTGGAGCATGTGTGAACATACCGTATAGTCACGGCCATGGTGCAGGACCAGGGTTGCGAGGAAGTGATCCTCTGCAAATGTGGCTGCCTTGCGTCGAGAGCCGGAGCCGCTGCTGCGGCTGCCATCAATGCGTGGGAAGAGGCCACGATTCCACCAGACTGCATACCGAGCCATCACATTCTGGATGTGCAGCGTGAAGGGAGACGACCGGAACGCTGTGATGTTCCGGCGGCAGCCCGGCGCCGCATCGGGGTCGTCGTGCAGCGGCTGCATGAATGTGCCGGCTTTTGAGGCGACTGGGGTGGCGGTACTGACCTGACCAAACGCTTCACATGAGACCTGCACACAAAGAGCCATTTTGCGCAGCCAACAGATTAGATGAGCCCGTAAGGTTCAAGTGGCGTTATGAGTGCATTCCATCTCGGTGGTGCTGGCATATGGTAATTCCGGACATCAATGCAATCCTTGCCAAAGGGCTTGCAAATCTGAGCGAATCACCTCGACTGAATGCATTGGGATACAGATCAGACTCATTCGGTGTATGGTCAGGGGCCAACAACGTGTCAGTGTGTTCCAATCAGCACTGAAAGACTCATTCGTGCAGCCATGTAAGCAGAGTTCAGCTCCGCGGTGGAGAGATGGCGTCCTACTCTCAGACTGACCACTTCAGACGGAACAATTGTCCAGGGCCAACAGGCAGCCACAGGTGTGACAGGCGATTCATGCAGTACGGCAGTGTTGCACAGGGGACTGCCATGGGTGTGCTCAAGCATGACTAAGGACACAAGACCTTGTCAGGGCCAGCAACAAGCACCTGAGTCAGCTTAGTACAGCCTGTCGTCGAGCTCTCCACTTGGATCCCGCATGCATGCACCAAGGCGTCCAGCTCACCAAGCCAAGGCACATGCACGAGGCTGGACACAGACCCATTTGCCAGCACAGGCAGCCAGCCATCAGCTAGCTGTTTGCATAGCAGCTCAGGGTTGCGCTGGCAGTCTTGGGGCGTTATCGCGCCCAGCACTGATGCCGGGATGAGCCTGTCTGGGTGCTTCCGACTGAGCTCCGTGTCCAATTTACCAAGGTCCGCCAGCATCTCCCATGAGTCTGCCGCCACATGGTCCTGTACCAGCACCCTTATTTTGTTGCCATCCACTAGTCTGCGTGCAAATGCGGCTGCATAGATACGCATGCAGGGAAATCGCAGTCACAGGGTAGGGAGATGATCCGCAGCAGGCAAGGTGTGTACCAGAGACAGTTCTGGCAAAGTCTGTTGCGGTCGACACACAATTCGAACAATGAAGATCATTATGCAATGTGGCAAGACGCAGTCCATCCAATCCTCAACATGGCATCGATTATGCATGCAGCACAGCAAAGCAAGTCAAACCTGCTCCTCCCGCAGCGGCCCAGACTTGAGTGAGGCATCTGACCACGCCCACAGCTTCTCCACATGGCTGCGCACAGCAACACTCACCTGACCCTGGGACGCCAGCAGAAAGGTTTGCAGCAGAAGCTGAGCGTGTGCTTGCACCTGGGCATACAGCTGCCGCAGCTGACCGCCTGTGAATCCGTGTGGCTGTAGCGCAGCCACGCTGGCTGTGCTATTAATCTGGTGCGCATGCGCGGAATTTGTTGCCAAGTCCAGGGCGCGCGGTTCCTGGCGCACAGTACAGGGAGCCGTGCTAAGCTCGGAAGGCCCTGTGGGGATAGGGGCCGTGCTCTGCGGCTGAGCCGTAACACAGCATGGGAGACTCGATGGTGAGGAATGCACTGTTGTGGTATGTGGGCCTTGATCCTGTTCGAGGAGTCGTAATCTTGTGTGCGCATGCGGGCCATCTGGACTCATTAGCTGCAGAGTATCCCTCAGCAAGTCGACGTCAGGAGATTCGGCATCGAGCCAGTCTAGATCATTGTCATCCTCATCATTGAGAAGGAAATCCATGAAAGGTGCTGGAACGGACGTCTCTTCAGGTACTGGGCTTGTTGTACATGTCATGGCAAATCTGCAATGGAAAAGCTGTGTCAGAGGCGCAGCCTTAGCATTAGAGCGCCCATGATACCAATGCATACACTAATCATACTGCAGTCAACCAGTGATTGAGCGCGTGGCTGAGGGGCAAACAAGGATGCCAGGTCAAATTATAGTCACCAGCTGCGAAGGAGCTGGTATGCACATGGGGGTTGTGCCCAGGACAAATGTACTGTAACGGAAGAGCAGCACCGTACGAGGCCACTCAGGAGGAAGCCAGTAAGGCCGCAACCACGTTATTGTGCAGCGAGTGTTCAGGGCAGGCAAGTCACGCACATTCTGTAAAGATCGTCGTCTTCGAGTTCCAATGACGGCTCTGGATGCTCAGCTGCCTGCGCACAGTCAGCACTTGGCGAACGAGCCGGGCGTGCAGCCTGTAGAGCACAAATTACATCATGTGATGCTTGTACTGTAGATCCTGGAGACGCTACCACCGCAGCCTGGCCTTCTCCATCATGTGCAAGACGCCGATTCTGCACAGACCAACGCTTCAATAACCATGAATTCACTAATATGCAGGGAGTCTACAACTGGTCAGTCGCGGCAGTATGCAAATGGACAGCGCTGGGCCACTCATTTCATAAATCGCGCACCCTACCTGGCATGGGAAATCATGGGAACCAACAAAGGTGCAGGATTCCTGCTCATGACTTGGCGCAGACACAAATCCCACGCCAAGCTGGCCGGGCGACATGAGAGCAGCAGGCGACATCTGAAGAGCATGTGAATCGAAAAGGTGTGGTGGCGAGAACAGCCAGTCCATCGGGCCATCACAGTGCTGCTGCGTCCGTTGCATCTGCCTTGGTGTCTCTGGGCTGTTCCCGCAGCAAACAGCAGATGGCGCGGCCAGTGGCTGCTGGCAGGATGTTTGCACTGGTGGCAGTTCAGGAGGTTCGGTGTCACCTCGGACTGCAGGTGTATCCAAAGCAGCCATCGGGCTCGCAGGTGCACAAGAGCCGCACTCTTGCCACGTTTGGCCTGGCGACGAAGCCGGGGCGGCTGCAGCCACAGCAAGCTCACAGGCAACTGCGAATGGCCTAGAGTCTACAAGCTTGGGTACGTTCGCGTCCTGCTCCCGAGTGGCACTGGCAGCCATATTGTCACAGCTGGCTGCAAGCGCTGGCCTTGCTCCTGGCAGCTCTTGAAACCAAGGAGAGCCCTGTGCTAGCTGAGCACATGTACTTGCTGACACTGGGTCTAGCTGCGTCGCATTCAGTGGTAGCTCAGCTGCAGACAGTGGCTGAGCAGCTGATGCTGTGGGTGCTCCGGATGATAGCAGACATGCTGCTTGCTGGTGGCGTAGACAGCCGTGAGCTTGATGAACACAGACGCCAGGGCTGCTGCTGTGAAGCTGATTTGGCTGTGCAGCTGCGGTGCCATCAATGCCCAGCCAGTCATCACAGTCTGGGACGTCACAGGGAGGGGGGACGCATTCGCTGGCAGAATCTTTTATGACCGCATCCGCCCCTGCGAAGGGGCATATGCTATTTTGCTCAGGAATGGGCACCTGTCCAATTGGCCATCGAGTCAGGTCCACAGGGGCATAGACATGTAATGCTTCCTCTGGTATGACTTCTGTTGCTACATGAGGTTGGATGACTGGAGGCATGGGAACCGGACGATTAACGATGTGTGACTGAGCCGTGGCGTCAACTGCATCTTTGGAAGGCTGGATGGTTTCCAGCTCTCCAGGCATGATGCGTTGGTTTCGTGCAGTTGCTGACAGGCTGTTCACGCCTCCAGCAGGAGCCATCGCCAACCTGGGTGTTGGCACATTCAAAGGCCTCCGAAATCCGGATGCGGCTTTGTCATTTTCACTCTGCATTGTCGGCTCACCTTGTTGGCAGATAGGTTTGGTGGGCATGGCTTGACACAACCCTTGCAGCAGATGGCAAGGTGTGCAAGGGTTGTCTCAATTGCAAGCTGTTGATACATACCACTACATCCGAGTCACTATTTGCATCCTCTTCCGTCTCGATTGCGGTCTGCTCATCAATCAGATCAAACACCTCCTCCGGTGGCACAGGCAGGCAGTCTTGCAAGGCTTCGTCGCAGTCAGAGCCTACAGATCGATCGTATGAATCAGAGTCAACAGGCCTACTGGTTTCTTTTGTAGGTTTGACACGCAGAGTTTCGTACCGTCATCGCGTTCCATTTCGCTCACGCTGAACGAAGCATCCTTGCTCGCAGCGCGAGACTGTCCTTGACAATGTCCCACCGCTGATCGGCGGCCGAATGAGCCAGGATGTCGCCGATACACCTTCCGCTGCCGACACTTTCTTGCTATGGGTGACCGTTTCAGGCCCCGCTTTGGGTGTGAAGGCTGTGCACGTTCGGCATCCGCGTGCGCACCATTCCGCAGACACGCTTGTCTAACGTTTCGATGCATACTGACAGCTTTATGACTGCATGCAAAGGTTACAAAATCGGGCTGGCCTTGGAAGGAGGGCAAGTTCGGCTTTCTCAGCTCACCTGTCAATTTGCGCTCTGCACTTCGACGAAGTACCTGATTTCACGATCGTATGCCTGAAATTCTTACGCCACAGCTGATGTACATATACGCAGCATGCGTCCCGCTGAATTCAAAATGACGCGGTGCCCAGAGAAATCGCCATTATCTGGCTGACAAAGCGACACTGCATGCACCTTCGCGATGGTGCCAATATAGGCGAAGGCTTTCAATCTTTGCCTCCCAATTGCAGGCGTCTCACTATTGCGTGCGGGGCAGTACATCCGTGCGTTGGCTCACCAATTTTGTGCAACAGTTGTTTGCCATCCAGGAGTCGCTGCACCGCGCTGACACAGCAACGCGCCGCGTGCCGTCTCGACGACCGTTCGCGCGTTGGCGTATACCGCTTGTGTCGCATCGACTGCGTGAAGCTTCGCGACAGATCCATTTGCATGATTGCAACAATACATGTTTTCGCATTCCGACTGCGGTGCATTGGGTTTGAGTCAATCTAGTGAGGCCGTACGGCCCAATCCGTTTGCGCACGTAGTCGCGCTGCTAAACGCTGTTCATTGATATACAGCCGGAATCGTCTTCATTAAGTTGGGAACATATCCTACCGAGCGTGGCCCTGGGTTCCGAGAGCGGTTTCGGGCTACATGTGAGCTGTTGACACCGGTCTTGGAAGCCAAAGATCAATGGCGCCGTCCGGGGTCGCCATATGTTTTCCAGATCTACATGATACACCAACGTTCCGGAGTAGAGTGCGTTCCATAGAGCCTGCGCTCACCAGGGCATCTTGGTCTATGACGCGCAATCAGCCTTCGCTCATCCATCATTTGCGCGATCACCACATGCCAGTCACAGATTTTGGAGCAGCAAAGTATACTTACGTTTTTGGTATCATATGGGGCTCCCAGAGTGTGCTCCGTGCAGGCACACGACCTTGAAAAGAAAGCTGAAGCTCTCACTGGCAAAGCCAGCAGTATTAGAAAAGCCGCGCAGAAAGTCTGTACGGCAATGGATGCCCTTGTTGTCGAGCAAGCAGCACTTTCAGATGCCCTAGAAAGCTTTTGCAGCGGTGAAGACGAAGAGAGTCTTAAAATTGGGTGTCCACTTCTGCGCCGTTTTGTTGCCTTCTTTGACGAAGTCAGGGAGGGTCAGGGCGCCTTGAGTGGTGCTCTCCGCGCGATCTTGGTCGAATCATTCGAGGACGAGCTGGTTGGGAATCACCTTCAGGCGATCAAAGACCAACGGCGTGCCCTAGCCAAAGCGGAAGGATCCAGTGACTCATCAAAAATTAAGTTCAGGCTGTATCCCCGAGTCCAGGACAGCCCACAGGTGCCGACATATTCCACACAGCACACTGCATTTGCTGGGAAATTGCCTGTCGTTGTCCCACAAGACGCCAAAAGGCTGACATGCAGACTTCAGTCTGCATGCACTTCAGTTTACACATCTGCTCACCAGAACTGCGGCCTGCACACGACGTACAGCGTCACAAACGCATACGGAAGGGCTGCAGTCACTGGCACGCTGTCTAGCAGACGCTGATTCCACCATGTTGCGCCTAGACCTGCCTACAAGCCGATGGTTTCATGAAGTGGTCTGCCGCGTGTTTGTAATCTGGCGGCATATGTCTGCAGACAACAAATTCCAAGAAAGCGACTGAGCCAGTCCGGCTACACCTAGCGCGGACTTTGAATGCATGGGAGCGGCAAAAGGAGCACTTTTTCCTCAGTGCCTTCATCCAGGTCGCAGAAGCGTTTTCCCGGTTCTACGAGGGCGGCCTGGACATCATGCAAGGCATGGACAGCTTTGTAGATGACATGAAGGAGTCTCGCCGTCGGGCTTTGAGTCGTGAAGTGCGACCCACAAGATCTTGTCATGGCCCAGTGCCAGGCTGCTGGCTCGTCCAGACGCTTAGTCATGCAGTGTCTGCATTGTCTCTGAGTCTGCGCGGGTTATGTGTTACTCCCTATCCAGAGACATGCCCCTGTACAGCTGTTTGAGGCTCTCATAGTGCTGGTGTCTGAAGGGGGCGTCCTCAGAAGCCATCGAGTCGTCGATTGCTCACATGGTCAATAGCAAAGGCGACTCTGGGACACCCAGCGCTCCTAGGAGCGAGCAAGGTGGGGATTTGGACAGCTCGTCATTCATGCAGCCTGCCAGCGCTGGGCCGCTGCAGATGACAAATCAGCAGGTGGAGCTAGCGCAGGAAATCGCGGCGTACTTGAAGGCATCACACAGCAACGATGGGGACAAGGTGCGGTTGCCATGACCATCCGGTGCTTGTCACAATTTGTAATGGCCTGTCAAGTCTGTGCCAAAGTTGCGCCGCTCGGTTTCCCGCCCGGTTATCGTACATCTCCAGCCCTGGTGCTTGAAATGCGAGCATGTATGGCATGTTGTGCAGCCTCTGCATGTATGCGCATACCTGGTGCCGCCATAGGCCACAGCATGTTCGCACATGTCATAACAGTCCACACGTCCCTCACCCAGCGTCTGGTGCGACTGCGGCCAACAACGACTTCCGATGACTGCATCGTCACTTGATCAGTTGCCCGTGGGGTGTACAGCAGATGGGTGGCCTGGTCTCGTCCATGATTTTGCTCCTGGGCGTCTTAACTTTTCAGCGTGCGCAAATGTCTAGATCCAACACTGCAATTGTGATCACTGTCATCAGCGTTGAGAAGACATGCTTGCTAAATAATGGTCGTTCATGCACGACGTGACCAGCAGGTTCATGTGTGTAGCAGATCTGGATCCTGAAGGAAGGGTGGCTCAGCAAGCGGTCCTCCGGCCGCATGACACACCGCGTCTGGCAGCGGCGTTGGTTCGTGCTGCAGAGCGACGGCACGCTGTACCATCTCTCCAAGAGCAACGGCGAGGACCGCAAGGCGGTCGTCAACCTCTGCATCTCCACCATCAAACACGAGCTGAAAGACCGGGACCGCTTGTCGTTCTCGCTCGTCTCGCCGCACCTCACGTACGCGCTACAGGCTGAGTCAGCAGCTGAGCGGCAGGAGTGGATAGATAGCATTCAGGTGTGGCTCAGCGCGAGAGTCCCCATACCTGACGTGCAGGGTGCCAATGATGGCTGGCTGGCACGCAGATTGTGGCATACCGTTTTTTGCTCATTGAACATTGCAGGGCAACACATTGCACTGCATGTGTGGTGCACGTTGCCGTCTCCGAGAGCAGCCACAGATGGAATACTTGCGGAAGCTACCTATTTCGAAGCATTGCTGCGGACATGTTGTCAGCAGCAAGCGCTGAGAGCATCATCATTGTCTCTACCATGAGGCTACAAGCTTTTTTGGGGCCATGCAGGCGGTCATATCTTGGCTTCTGAACAACCCTCAACTTGCTTACAGCAAGCCCCGGTCCGCGCTGTGGACTACACCAGGCCGCCCCACGCATTCGCGTCACTCTTCCCGCACATCTGCCGAGGAGATCGCATGCATGTCTGACATGCACGCGCCCGGTGCGTTTTCAGAACCGGGTGCAGTTGGGGCACACAATGACACATCGGCGCATGGGAGCTCCGTGAGCGATGGGGAGATTCTGTCACAGTTGCGAGCGGTGCCGGGAAACTGGCACTGTGCAGACTGTGGCGCCCCAGCCCCAGAGTGGGCAAGCATTACGCACGGCGCGCTGATCTGTATCGACTGCAGCGGGGCGCACCGTCAGCTTGGCGTGCATGTGTCCAAGGTGCGGTCGACGACGCTGGACACGCAGGCGTGGGATGCGGCAACAGTGGCAATGTTTGAGGGCCTGGGGAACACGGCGGCGAATACAGTGTACGAGGCGCTGATCTTGGACGCGCGGGAGGCAGCGGCGCGGGACGAGGTGTTCTTTGAGACTGCAGACGATGAGATCGAGGGCGATATGCCGGAGGCGCAAGAGAGCCGGGAGCCGACGACATCGAATGCAGGTGACAGCGCGGCTGCCAACATGTCGCAGGCGCAGTCCGAGACGCTGGGGTATGCAACTGGTGCCCCAGCCAGCCCTGTGGTGCAAGCACATGTAATCAGGCGCATGTTGCGTGCAGCACCAGTATTATGAATGGCAACATGTGCTCTGTGTGAATGCTCACACATCGGACGCATGGCCATGATGGTGCACTTCAGTTGTGACCAGTCCACCAACGCTAAACATGGCGTGTGTGCCAACATGTTGTCCACATGGTTGAGGGCATTGCGTGGCCTGTTCGCGAATGAGACGGCTGTTGCCTCCACAAGAATATCCTTGGCGTCATGATGCGTTCGCATCAACGCTGAAACTGGGCGTGTGGATGCACGTAGGTATACCAGCAGACGTGGTATGCTGCTGCGAGCATACACGTGCACCGAGAATGATTATGGGGTATGCTAGGCAAAGTTGTATCCCGTTGCATCAGGGTTGCCACCCACTATTGCCTGTGAGCTGGCTGTGGTGTCTTGCAGGGTCACAGGCGTTATCCAGTCGCCTGGACACATTGGCACTCACAACGCCAAGCCACACCCGGCCTCTCCATGGGCCCAGAAGGCTGCCTTCATCCGTGACAAGTACGGGTTCCGGAAGTACGTCAGAAGGATGAATTCCGAGGATGCTTGCTTCCTGATGTGGCAAGCCGCGCTAGCGGTGTGCTCCTGCTGGCCAATTGATGATCCCTGCCACTGCTAGTCCCGCTGATGGCGATAGCGCCACCCGGCACATCTTGACACCTGGGTTGCAAGCATCATCTCTGTGCAGGATAACCTGCAGCAGTTTCAGGTTGCAGTCGCAGCAGGTGCAAACCTGGCGGACCACAGTCAGGCACGGACGCCACAAGTGGAAAGCATTGCGCAGCAAGCTGCTACGAGGGCAACGACATCAGCCTCCTCCACACACATCGCCCGCGCCCCGCTGGTGCCCGCAGTGCAGAATAGTTCTGATGGCAGTGAACAGCTTGTGGAGCAAGCATTCGCGCCGCAGCTGACTGTTCTGCATGTCGCATGCGCGAAGCAGTCCATTGGAATGGTGGAGTTTGTGTGGCAGGTGTGACTGCTACAATTATGTTGCAATTGTCCTCAGTTCCCAGGCACGTGCATTTATCCAGCCTGGGACCTGCACGGCCTGAACTCGGATGTGTGCTGTGTGCAGCAATGCAGCCACCTGCCACTCAGCAAGGATTTGTTAGATGCGCGGGACATCCACGGACGCACACCACTGATGTACTGCATCTGTTTTGAGGCTTATGGTATTGCACGGACGCTGCTTAGAAGAGGGGCTTCACGCGATATTACCGACGTGATGGGGAATCGCGCCCTGGACATAGCTATCAATAGGGGACGTATACAAGACGAGGAGCTGCTTGTGCTGTTAAGCGCATCTTAATCGGCTCAGGCTTTTTAGGGGCTGAACATGGTTTTCTTCATTGTGTGCTACACCATTGCCCTGGCATGTGCCCATGCCCAACTTGCTTGCCTCAGATCGTACTCCGGCTACAATCAATGCAGCTGCAGGCTTCTGGTAATGTGCCAGTGTCCCCCTTTCCTGGGTGTCCAGAGGTCCACGTTTTCATTTGATGTGTCTAGAAAGAAGTGAGTTACCGAATCGACAGTATTCAGGATGAAATCAAACCTAGACCTGACCAGACAGGATCAAGTCTCAATGTCACGCATGACTTGAGTCTATGTGCCATCATGCCGACTCAATTGCTCGTCAATCTTGTCCGCAAGCTTGCCCAAAAAGCTTCCGAACTCGCCCAACAGAATCCCTTCGGTCTCTATATAATAGTCTGATAGCGGTTTGTCGACTGGTTTTCTCTCGTCATCACCTTCTGCCTGGTTTGCAACAGGTTGCTGCAAGTCCCGCTTCGCTGCAGCCATGTCGTGATGTTACTAATCAATTGCCCTCAAGCAGCCATGTGTTCACGATGCTGTAAAGAACCGCTATACTGCTGTGTTTGGTCTAAGCAAGGTAGACACAGTTTCATACCTTTTTCCTTACTCCATGCTTCAGTGTGAAGAGTTGTGAGCATGGATGCCAGGACCTCATGCATCCGCTTATCGCGAGAGGTTTTGATTGCTTCTCGCGCTGGGTCACGCTTTTGCCTGAGAGCATGATGCTGGTGCGAGCCTTGTACTGGTGCACCTGGCCGCGCACCGTTCCTGGCCCGCTTCCCATCAGACATCTGCAATATGCATGACTCGACAAGCGGCATACCCACAAAATCAAAGCATTGCACTGATACACGGCAAATAATCATGCAGATTCGGCCAGATGAACCGGGCTGGAGTCGCTGGTCTTCGAAGAGGGACCACGAGTAGGGCAACATCAGCACCGCACCCCTTGTGTGTGTCTGGTTGTGGTGTCAACATCCTCCCGCCGCATGACAGCTAGAAGCTGTTCAGACCCATCATAATTCCGGCAGTCCTTGCATCTGCAGGTCGATGCGCAACAGATGCCAGCTTGGAAACATTCACAGTACTTCTTCAAGCAGTTGGACTTGCGACACGAGCAACCCTTGCTGTGTCGTGTTACATGTGCTGTAGCTGCACCATCCTCGCCCTGCAGTCTATGACACGACTTACACGCAAAATCAATTTCAGAACAAAGGCTCATGTGCGTGTTTCGCATCTTGAAGGTGGTTTACGCCTCCGACAGCTGCATCGAGAGTACCATGATATACAAGCGGAACCTCGGCACACACCTGTTGAATTTGAATTTTGGGCCGGAAAGCGTTTGGATTTCGCTCTAAGATGGTCTCAATGGCCTTGCTTCGTGCTTGCTCGTGGTCTTTGTTATTCATACAGTTGGAGCAGTTGCATGCATTGCAGTACCGCCCTGATGCAAAGCACTCGCAGTACAGCTTCAGGCATCTAGAGTTCTTGCAATTGCACGCACGATGCTCTGAGGACCCGTTGGCGGGCGTTCTGCGTGGTTGACTGCCATGTGGTGTGGCTGAGCTTTGTACTTGTGCATGGCTCACGAGTGGTGTTGCGGCGGTCTGTGCCGTTCCTTGAGATGATGCAGCTGCTGGTGTGAACGTCCTCTGTGACTCAACTGGCGCTGCGATGTTCATGGCTGCGGGGACGGCTGCTTGAGTCTGCATTGGCACACTTGCCGCAGGGTGCGGTGGTCTTGCCATTGGTGCTGCGGGCATCACATTGGGAGCTGACGGAACCGGAGGCACAAGATGTGACGTGCCGATCCGCATCGCAGTGTTTGTAACTGGAGCTATTTCTGGATCCGGCATAGTCGCGAAGTCTTGCGCTTGATCGAGGCACCCCTATAGGGCCCTACCGGTTGAGTGTCCTGCACATGCATGCGCGGCTGAGCTCGGGCCAATTTGAAAGCAAGTGCCACTGGCAATTCAACGATGGCGAAAATGAGAATCTGGTATCTTCATGTGCCTGGACCAGGTGCTTGTCTCGTGGCATTCCAATCCGCAAGCTCGCGGAGATTGACGACGTGCCATGGCCGGCTTCATCGATCACCAAGACAAGCACGGTGTCGCTTCAGAATGGTTGACATCTCACTTGTAGCAACCACGTTGTATTGCACAGCTTTTCACATGGATGAGCGGCATTTGAAAGGATGAAATATGAATGTGATCACGCGTTGGGGCCCAAACTGTGCTCTCCGCGGAATGTGACGCACCTGCACGGCCCACAAGGAAATATACCATGTCTTGCTTGCTCACGATGGAACGATGAACTCTCACGCGTGATCGGCGGAGAAGGACAACACGCCCTTGGATAGTTGAAGGCAGCGGATACGTAACGCCGTTTATTGCGCAAGTCGCAGCCGAAACCGGTGGCAGGGATGCAATTCTGGAGTGCGACGATGTCTCATTGTCCAAAAATGGCATTGAGGGCCGAATGCAGGGCACAGCGCACTGCGACGTAACGCGGTAAGTCCCACGCCGAACGCACACTCTCGACCTCGACCCGGCGCGCCTTTGGCCATGCGGAGAGCATGACGCTTGCACCTGCTGATGAACCGCCGCGACCAGGACTGCTCACGCACTAGCACTCGTGAAGATGAGTGGCCTATCACGATCATCGCGTATGATTACCTGTCATCGTGGCGCTGTGACCTGTACGTTGGTCAACTGATCGGTGCTCGTCGTTCTCTGCCAGACCAGTGCGGACCACACAAAGCTCCAAGCGCGGCGGCTGCACAGTAACATGGCAAACGTGATTGTTGCGAGGCCTTGTGGCCCAGGGCTACAAGACTACCTGCATAGCAAAATTGAGGAGCTTGAGCTGGCTGTTCGGGACAAGTCTTTGAACCTGAAACGGCTTGAGGCTCAACGCAATGTCTTAAATTCGCAAGGTAAAAGCTTATGACGTGCGAAAGGAGGTAAATTCTGCGAATCTTGCACAGAGATGTCACAAGCGCCCCACTTGCAGTCAGAAGTCTTAGGGAGGAGTTGCAACTGTTGCAAGAACCAGGCTCTCATGTCGGAGAGGTTGTCAAGGTGAGTATGAGCAGTCTGATGCCTTCGTTCTGTCATGATGGCAGCCACTGACTGTACATATGTGCAGGTCATGAGCAAAAGTAAAGTGCTTGTCAAAGTTCATCCAGAAGGAAAGCATGTGGTCGATGTAGACCCTAAGATCGAAATTGCGAAAATTACAACTGGAGCGAGGGTTGCATTGAAAAATGACAGCTATACTCTTCACTTGATGCTTCCGACGAAGGTTGACCCATTGGTGAGCTTGATGAAAGTTGAGAAAGTGCCAGATTCCACTTACGACATGGTGGGAGGACTTGATCAGCAAATTCGTGAGATCAAGGAAGTACGAATCGATTTGCTCACGTATTAATGTTTCACACAGCCGTGTTGTATGGTTCTGCTGGGTTCTCCACCATTGAGTTCTCGGTGTTCCTTGTGGTAGCCAACACAGGGCGCTGCTGTAAGCAAAAGCAAAGCTCTGATGCAGGTCATTGAGCTCCCGATCAAGCACCCAGAGCTTTTTGAGACACTTGGTGTGGCTCAACCGAAGGGTGTGCTTCTGTATGGCCCACCTGGCACCGGAAAGACGCTCTTGGCGCGAGCAGTCGCTCACCACACAGACTGCACGTTCATACGTGTTTCTGGTTCTGAACTTGTGCAGAAGTACATTGGCGAAGGATCTCGCATGGTGCGCACATCCGCTTTCACCTGGCTCGAACGAATGGGTTGCTGATAGGGGTGCACAGTAGCATGGGTTTACATCACTGTACAAACTGAGCTGCTGAATGAATCCGCAGAGGCTGCTGAGCGGGTGCTTTGCTGCTCACATTCGCTTGTCTGGGGCTTTCTCGCACCCCAGCACTCCCAACAGCCCAAGCTCCTGGTTGCTGTTGTCATGCTGTCGAGTTCTTTGAGTTTTCTTTCAGGTCCGAGAACTCTTCGTTATGGCACGTGAACATGCTCCCAGCATCATCTTTATGGATGAAGTTGATAGCATTGGGTCGGCACGTATGGACAACAGTGGAGGGAGTGGAGACAGCGAGGTACAGCGGACCATGCTTGAGTTGCTCAATCAGCTAGATGGGTTTGAGGCTACCAACAAGATCAAGGTGTGTACAATGTGGTCTGTGTCAGTGTGTAAGCAATGATGTCGTTCACTTCTGCTTGGACAACATTCGAATAGTCCGAGAGGCGCTGCAGGTCCTGATGGCCACAAACCGAATTGACATCCTGGATCAAGCGCTGTTGCGACCAGGTCGAATTGACCGGAAGATAGAGTTTCCGAACCCAAATGATGCGTCTCGTCTGGACATTCTCAAAATCCACAGTCGGAAAATGAATCTGACCCGGGGAATCAACTTGAAGAAGATTGCAGAAATGATGCAAGGTGCATCTGGCGCAGAGATGAAGGGATGCTGCACTGAAGCCGGTGCGTGGCTGAAACTAGCCGTTATGCATCAGGTTGTTACTGCAGATGAAGTGAGCGTTGCATAACATCCCTGCTGTAGAGCAAACCCAATGCAACCATGGCACAACAGTTCCAATGAGAATCATGTGTGTAGGTATGTTTGCGTTGCGTGAGAGGCGAATTCATGTGACACAAGAAGACTTTGAAATGGCCGTTTCAAAGGTCATGAAGAAGGACTCAGAACAGGACATTTCCATCAAGAAATTGTGGAAGTAAATGCACAGCCCCTGCTCGACTGAACACGTCTCGCAGGACCTGTGTATATCCTCGAGGCTGCATGCCAAAGGGCGTTGGGTGCGCTCAATATGCGCCAATGTGTGCCAGACGGTGAGCACAGATTAGGCCTGTGCACAGAACGTTCGATGCCACACCCGCTATTGTGCCAAAGGCGGCTGCAGGAGGTTTTCGTATGACCTGGTGCAGGCCGAGCTATCATCAGGTCGGTTTTAAACCTTGAAGGTGTTACGTCTGTCAAATATGATGTGGTATCAGCATGAATTTGGACAGATGACCCGGCTTCAAAATGTTTAATCCGGCGGACCCTGCCTGCCTGTCGCCTGCAAGGACCTGGAGCATGCCAATCCCGCCACCACCTGGATGGCAAAGCTGTTATGGCCAGGGACTGGTGCCCCAGCGTGCAACTCTGTTGTCAATGAATGCATTGCTGGCCATTTGGATGCATGCCACAGGATTAGAATGATTTGTGTTTCTGATCTGGTGTCGAACAACTCACATTGTCCAACAGTATAACAGCTTCTACCATCGCTGTTCATGATACACCAGAAATTTTTACTGGCAAGCTCTGCAAGCCTCATGTGCATGTTTTGCAAGAGCTAGTGCAGGAAAGGGTAAAGCCATTGCAGGTAACTGCACAGGAAACCCACAGTTGTTGGCTACTGTTGAATCATTTAGTCGTGTTGTTGACAAAGGTTTGCATGTGTCAGAGAATGCCGAGTCTGAACCCGGCGTCCCGGCATGGCTAGTATGTAATGTGCATCCAGACGTCCTGCCTCATGGGGAGTAGTGACCTTCGGTAGTGACGTTGCACTGAGTGATGGGTGGAGTTGCGATCATGTGCGACGTGAGCTGGCATGCGACAGCACACATGCGTATGCACCACAATATCCAACATAGCGCGGAACATGGTCCTGATATGGGCAAGGGACAGACTCACAATCTGGCACAATGCTGCAGCCCCAGCAGTGGGCAACGTCAGCACAGCAGAAAGCTTCACCTCAACTCTGTGCAATGGCTAAACCTTCCTGGTACATTGATCAGACGTCTCGGAGAGGGGCCGGGAGGGTACAGTTACACCAAATGCAGCGCATCTGATGTAGCAGAACAACAGAGATGGAGCAACGGGGCTCGTGCACACCTCGTTTGTGTACGGCTATAGTACAGTGCCTGTCGCAAGGCTGAAAGGCGTGCACGGAGGGCGCTCCTAGCAAGCTTTGCCCACTGCAACCCAGCTGCAAGGGACCTCTTGCAGGTCAAGGCCGTGATAGGTCGTGCGCACGGTCCACAAATTATGGCTATATGTTCGTCTTCTGCCTTTGCTCACACAGTTGCTGTGGCGGGTGCCCAATTAGTTTGGCGTGATGCTTGATCTTGTTAGATTCGGATTTCCAGACTGCACCCTCGCCAGCTTTCCCACCCACATCTGCTGCCTTTGACATACCGCAGAGACTACCCTGTGCGAGTAGTGCTGTGCTCATGTTGCCGAATCTCTGTGTGCCAGTTGAGACATACTTCGTGTGTTGTAGTTGAGTCTTGAAACGCAGTCAGTCCCATGTCGACTGCCACATACGCCACTTCTTGCGAGCTGTGTGGATCCCAGTTCCTGCCGCCAATGCACACCGTTGCATACGTATACATCTGCGACCGTGAGCGCTCATGAGCAGCTATTGCAGGCTAAGTTCATATGGCTGCTAAGTTTTGAAATCACACGCTGGTAATCGGAATTGCCTGGCTGGCCCTTGACAAGACAAAGTCAACCCACGCATGCATGTGTCATGTGCAGGTCATGCAGCATTTCCCTCGGAATGCACAGGAGCGCCTGCAACCAATATGAGGAGATCCCAGTGCGATGCATTCATGCATGATTAGCAGGAATTGTGCAACTGCCTGGGTCCAGACAGCGGCATTGAGCAGGGCAAAGGTGATGCTTGCAAGCATCGGCTGCGAGCACAATTGCAATGACCTAGGATCCGATGGGGCTCTGTCAGTGATCTACCTGATGGCCATTGCATGGACTAGAACGTAACAGTTCTGGGCAGGACAGTGACAGCAGTAGTCTTAGATGACATGGAGAGTGCCAGCAGTAGCGGTGATGGTCATGCTCACAGCGGTCATGCTCATGCTCGGACGTGAGGACGCATGCAAGGTCAGTCTATGGTCAGATGAGGGCACACAATGGTACCCCAGACATACAAAAAAGCCATGGGCACACATCCCAAAGCCGAGCATACTCATGCTGACAGTGCACATGCATGTGCTTGACCCTGCTGGCAGGCCATGCTGCAAGCTGATGTATGTGCCTCAGAGTTTGCCAGTGTCTGAATGGTGGTCACGGTAGTCTGCGGTGTCTGGAATGGGACTGTGGGGACCCTGCTGTGGTAGCGGGAGCTGAGGTGGGCCGAGTTGCCTGACACCACCAAAACAAAAAAATGCAGGGAGATCACACCTTGCCCCAAATGGGCATCGGCTACAGCACCCCTCCAAATCGGAGCGAATAAGGAGGCAGGCACGTCTACAGACTGCAGGTGTGCCACAACAGGCCCCGATGGGTCTTCCAGAATAGGATGATTGGCTACCCACGCGTGGGCACGCGCATACTCTAGACTACCCGGGCACCCGCATGGAGCGGGTATCAGGGTGATCATCGTGCATACCGTGCCACTGAGTCTTGAAACACAGTCCACCACCTCAAGTCTAAGGCCACCCAGGCCTGGCCAGGCCTGCAGCTGGTTTCAGCTGGTTGTATCTAGGCGCATGCAAGTGCCGAGCAAGGGTCCAACAGGAGGCGGGCTAAGGTTGACGCGGCAGCATCTTCTGTTAGAAGGCCATTCGGAAGTGCTGCGAGAACAGCCTGGCGTACAGCCATGGCATGCACTACCGCGTATAGCCAATTGGCATGCACTACCGCGTGCAGCCAATTGGCATGCAGATGGTGACTCGCATGCATGCCCAGTGACGACACCATTGCAATGCACCACGTCTGCTTTCCTGCTGTTGCCCTCGCTGCCGGGCTCTTGCTTTCATCTCCGTGTAACACCATTGCACTGCACCAGGTCTGTTGCCTCGGCGCTGCTGAGTCCTAGATCTATCACTGTGTAACACTGCACGAGAACAACTGGTGCTCTATATGGCGCCAGCAGTGTTTGTCAGGGCTCACATAGGCAGGTCGAACTTCAAACATGACAGTATTCCTGAAGTGAGTTATGTTACTCTCATCTTCCCGGCAATCATGCTGTACCCAATGGTACTGCGCGTCGCCCCCATGTGTGTGTGAGCGGGAGGTGTATGACCCGCGCGCTGCAGCTGGGCTGTGTGCTGCTGATCCGCATGAGCACAGGTGGCATCACGTCGAGCATCTATTGCTGCCCTGCCCCAGTGTTCACCCTCCCACCGCGTGTCATGGTGTTGCCTGCCTCCAGTCGGATCTTCTGCACGAGATGGCGGCTGACGTGGATGCGCGTGCTGTTGCCGACCGTGCTTTTGCGGCTGCACCAGTGTTACACGGAGATGAACGCAACAGCCCGGCAGCGAGGGCAACAGCAGGAAAGCAGACGGCCAAACCCCCCCGAAAGGCTGCACCAGTGTGTGTTACACTGTGATAGATCTAGGACCCAGCAGCGCCGAGGCACAGAGCAGTCAACAGGCATACAGACAAAGCGTCACAAGTCCCAAAGCCGCTCAGACCTAAGGCCACAGTGTTACCACAGCTGTTATCAGCAGCACATAACTCCCAAGGCCACTCTGCGCACGAGCAAATGCTAGAAAAAAAAAAGCAATCGGGCATCACGCCAAACCCAGACGGGCATCGGCCACAGCACCCCTGCGGACAGGGGCGGAAGAACGGTCAACACACGCAAACTCAAGCAATGCGCACAACTCAGACGACCATACACGCAGCCGGACCCCACGCGGGAGCCACACAGGCGGCACAGCAACGGGCTCAGACGCGCACAAGGCAGAAATCCGGGAAGCCGTGCCAGCCAGGAAAGCGGCCACAAGGCGACAGCAGAGGCTACGAGCGGGCTGGGCGACACACGAGGGCAGGGCAGCCGCTGGGTCAAGGAGGAAAGGAACAGTGCACGCAGTCAAAACACCATCACACTCGGGCGCAGCCGGAAAAGCACGATCGATGACGGCACGCGCAGCCACATCACCAGGCACAGCGTGCACGAGATCAGACCGGAGACAGGACGCGCCACGAAAAACCCCGGGGGGGTGAACGCAAGGGCAGGACAGAAGGAGATGCTCGATGTGGCGCCACCTGTGCTCACGCGGATCAGCAACACACAAACCAGCATGCGCTTCATAGAAACGAGAGCGCCAACACAGCGCTGTTTCCTTGCCCAAGCGGTGATGCCAGCCCGGACGTCGGAGTTGCAAAGTGTTGTGGGCCCACCCAAGTCAGCAGCGGTGCTAGCAGCGGCCTCCACACGTGCACTGACGTCACGCACTGACGTCACGCGGACCGGAATGAGTACTGTCAAGGAGGTAGAAAATACACTGGATGCTGCTGGTTACAAAACTAACACAGGCTCCCGTGACTAGTTTCGGCCGGTGCCAAGGGCCTCATCAGACGGATCATGTGTAGCTCAGCAGTCAACGGCGATCACGAGCGTAGGGCCCCTGATGTAGTCCTCGAGGGTGCAACTGTCTCAACCTGCTTTTTTCCGTCACTAGATTGAGAACAACATGAGTCTGGATAACGGGACTGGCAATGTCCACGTGGCTTGCAGTTGCAAGCAATGCACGCAGCACACATGCAACACATGCATGCATGGCCGCATCTTATCCGGGGATACATGCAGCATCAGCTACACGATTTTAGTGTTCAGGCCCGTTCATGATCGACAATGTCACATAGAATCTCATGCATGTAGACAGCAGTGCCAAACCCACAGCTACAACGTGAGCCGAGGGTGCTGGAAGCAATCGGAGCCAGCATACAGCGGCCTCAGCTTGGCACAAAGCACACGATTTCCGGGCACACAGGCCGGCGAGAATCCATACTATGTACAAACAACGAACAAATCGGAGAGGCAGGCAAAGGGGTGAAGCCCAGACCCGGCCATCATGTGGCAGCTGCGAGAACTCGCAGAATTGCATCCCTACCCCGGTGGAACCTGTCTTCAAGTAGGCCTGGTTGGTAGGCAAGGATGGCCCGTCGCGTGGCTGTGGCGCTGTAGCCGAGGTGCTCGGCCTCGAGCCAAACAGCCAGGAAGCCCACGGCGTGAAGGAGGCCGTTGAGTGTGGCGGATGTGTTGTCACGCAGGCGAGCACATGTGCCCATGATCCAGGCGCGAAGGTACACCCGGCCAGTCCGCACCACGCACGGGAAGTATGTCAACTGCGGCAGAGCTGTGTTCATCAGCAGCGCGGGGAATTCTTGGGGCGAAAGAGCAGGTGGATGTGCTGTTGGTCGATGACGATGCGATGTCCGAGAATGTCAATGACATTGCCAGCGGCGGTCTCCTCGCAGACCATACCAGTCGGGCATGCTGCGTAGACGGCTGCTTTGATGGCCGCATACGTCGCGTGCGTCTCTGCGCAAACAACGATGACGCCGTCGTCGACGTACCGGAAACCGGCAAAGCAGCGCGTTAGCTGGGGGCCGAGACGGGCGTGCATGCGCAGTTCAGCGGCAATGCAGACCAGCATCGCCATGGCGGGGCTGATGTAGCCCCACCCATGGCGGCTCCGCGCGTCTGCTGGAGCACCTGGTCGCCCACGGTGATGAGGGTGTTGTGCAGCTCAACTGTAGGGCAGGGAGGAGCTGGGACGGGGTGACACGTGTGTTGCCGGCGGGCCTGGCGCCAGAGCCAGTGCATGGCAGTACCGTACGCCTGCAGAGGTGGACATGCCACGCAGCGTCGCCGCTGTTGGCAGCGTACAGAGCAAGGCCCAGCGTCGCAGCGTCGCAGATGGCGTCGTGTGTGAGTTCGGTGAACATGTTCTTCACGTCGAAGGCAAACCCGCGGCGGCTGCCGTGCAGGTGCTGCAGGCGGAGCTGCGCCGCAGCTAGGCGGCTCTTCAGCTCCTGGGTGCGGACGCAGTTGAAGTGGTTCGGGATCGAGCCCAGGTGGCGCACGATGTGGATCCACACCAGGCCAGCAGTCTGGAGTGCATCGCGGGCTCGCGATCTGTGGCATGGCACAAGTGGGCGGGATTTGACATGCGGGGCCTTGTTTTTGGGCAAAGCATATGGGGCGGGGAGGGCACCGGAGTCAGACCACGGTGCAAGCGCGCCGAGGGAGGCAGTGGTGAAGCGGGAGCGGAGGTCAGAGAGGGACCGCTGGGCTGTGCCGGGGACGGCCATGTAGTGCTGTGGGTCGCCGATG
This sequence comes from Ulva mutabilis, assembly GCA_900538255.1. Lineage (NCBI taxonomy): Eukaryota > Viridiplantae > Chlorophyta > Ulvophyceae > Ulvales > Ulvaceae > Ulva > Ulva mutabilis. The sequence continues at coordinate 416,581 of UNSF01000033.1, read as the reverse complement.
AAAAGGGCATGCAGGCGGGAGGCGTAGTGTGACGGGCACTCGAGCCATATGGCTTTGCTGTTGCGGTCAAGCGGGACCGGGACCAGGCGGAGCGCGACGAGCTTGTCGAGTCTGCTTGCAGCGCCGGTGAGGTCAGGCAGCCCGGCTGTGGCTCTGGTTGGAACCGCAGGAGCTGTCTGTGCGACGGTGTGGCGGCGATGGTCGCCGTTGCCGGCCATGTGAATCGCACAGAGAGCTGGCGCATGACGTCGGCGATGGCACGCAGCAGGCGGCGCGCGGCTGCATCAGAGCTGAGCTTGGGGCGAGTCTGCGCGGAGAAGGAGAAGGCAGGGGCAGGGCTGGAGGGGTCAGAGGCACGGAAGGCAACGTGCCCGTGGGGGCCTCAGGGGAGGTCCATGTCCATGCATGTGCACTCTGGGGGCGCGCGCATGTCCACCAGTACCTCACGGACGTGCGGCTACCTTCACCGGGGCAGTGCGCGCGAACGTAACACGCATCATGTTGATGAAGAAGCGGGCAAACGCGAGATTCGTTCCGCCACAGCGTAGAGCACGAAGGATGCGGTGGCGTATGTGGCGTATCGGAATGAATGTAGCCGCAGGCAGCTGGATTTGGATAGTGCTCAGGTCGAACCCGAATCGCGCCTGGAGGTGCGCTCGCATGCGCCTGCCAGCTGCAGCATACATCCTGGGTGGGATGCGATCATGGGGGAAGAGGTCGGGCGGTGGTGCCGGGTGCAGGGTGTGCACTTGAATCAGGTGGCGGGGGGGCAGTGCTGCAAGTTGAGGCTGAGTGGCGTCAGGGTGGAGGAGCAGCGCGAGTTTCCACAGGGACAGAGTTCTGTGTGGACTTCCGTCAATGATGACCGCGACGAGGATGTCGCGCGCTGTGGGTAGGTTCGTAGCGAGGTGGCGCAGTTGGCCGCGGACCGTGGCGGCGGACAAGGTGATCACGACTGCGGAGCGCCCGTAGTCCCGCAAGAGCGCACGGTGATTGACCAGGTGCCATGGACCCGGAGTGCATCTGACCGACATGCTGATTGTGCCGGTAGCTTGCGTGTGAGAGCAGAGCAGATGCAGCAGGTCTTGCGAGTGCTGTGATGCGGTGAGGAAGGTAGCAGGCAGCTGTGCCGGAGGCAGGCTGCGTGTGCGGGGGGAGGGCGGTCTCGGGTGGTGATGGTTGCACCGGCGGGTGAACGACACATTCAGGACCGGCATGTGGGCGACCTCGAGGTCGTACGCGGCAGCCGCCCGGCGGAGCCATGCATCGCGCTTTGCATGGAGGCGCGCACCGCCGCGCCCATGCAGTCAGGGGAGATCCCGGCAGGCAAACTGGCAGTGAATTCCGCCGACAGGGGGTCTTGCGCGCGCAAGGCAGAGGTTGCGGCGTCATGCATGCGCGAGCTGCTGCGCATGTGCGACACGGCAGTGATCAGCGGAGGCCAGCATATATCTAGGTCCGTGAGGAGGACCTCATTCGAGACGCTGCGATGAACGAACCAGCACCGGCACAAAATCAAACACACACACACACACACACACACACACACACACACACACACACACACACACACACACACAACACCAGTGTGTGACGGTGTTGCAACGGCGTGCACCATTCCTTTTCCTGGTGGATCCTGGGGCTATCCTGCGGTCCTGTGTCGCCTAGCCTGCTCGTGGCCTCTACACTTGCCTTTTGGCTACCTTTCGTGGCATGCATTCCGGATTGCTGCTTTGTGCTTGTCGGCGCCAGTGGCTGTGCAGTTCGTGTGGCTGCCCCGTCGGACCCGCCTGCGTGTTGGTCGTCTCTTTTGTGAGTTGCTCGAGCCTGCGCTTGCTCCCTCTGCTCCCCTGTCAGATGGGGTTGTGCATGCTGACCGGTCATCTGCCCCTGCCCGCAGGGGTACTGTGGGCGATGCCCGGTTGGGTTTGGAGTGACGCTGGATTGGGTTTTGTTTTTGTTTTCAAGTGCAATGAGTGTATCATTTCAGCGCCATGAGCACATGTGTTGCGCGCAGGAGGGCAGGAGGGCGGGCGTATACGGTAGATGTATACGGTAGATGCATTCAGCCCGGGCCTTGCATGCAAAGCCCAAGCGCCACTGGTTTCATGGGCCGGCCGTTGTCGTGGAGGAGCCATCCATCCCGCGGCTCTGCAATGTGCATGCCCATATCTATAGGACCACCCACAATTACTAGCTGCCACTGCGTTCCCAAGCACAGTCCGGTCTTCAGTCCTATGCTCACACTCCTTGATCATTGACCATGTCACAGAATCCCACTGTAAGTAACTGGATTTTTTGGATTTTGTGTGAGGATGCCATGCATGCATGCTGTGCTTGCATTGGCTGTCTCCAAGCGCATCTGCTGCACGGCACCAGTATGGAGTAAGGGGAGAACATGCCATGAGGTGGCCATACATGTCATCAACAAATGATTCAAATACGATTCTCCTTGGAGGTCGCTCCAGTCAGCATTGTGTAGCCATGCGTTGGTTGCTACAGTCATCATCAGCTGCTCAACTTCTCCCATGATTGGTATCAAACATTCCCAAGCATTAGAAGGCACTGGCAGACATGTCAAGCAAACAGGACATACAGTACAAAGTGTTGGGAGGCAGCTTAACTAGTAACTGCCATCCATGCATGGAGGCCTTGGTGAGGCAATGCACAGCGCTGAGGGATTGCGCGTTGCACGGCGAATTGCACAGGCTCGCGATTCACTCAGCATTGAGGCAGCATCGAGGCAGCGCTGAGGCGATGGTGAATGGGTGCCAGGCATAGCTACCCCAAAGCATTGGGGTGTTGTGCAGAACGTGAAGGATTCCTGCATCCCAAACAGTCTTGAACAAGGCATGCATCAGTGCTTGGTCACCATTCAGCTAGTGATTTTGGGGCGCCTGGAGCACCATGGAGGCTGGCAGTCGGACTGCCGACTAGTTTGGATAAGGCAGCAGTTGAAGTGGGCCCACAGCAAGCATACTTGTGCTCAATACTGTAGCTGTGCACTGGCATGAGACACTTTCAAACACCAAACACACGCATGTGCCTATACCCGACTCTACTGCACATGCATCGGAAATGCAGCGGAAAGGCGACTGACCAGTCGTCTTTCAGCCTGTGGTGCTTTCCCATTACCGCTCAGTGAGCAGTGAACGCCCTGACATATGGAACATGTAAACATTGAAAAAATAGCAAGTGTACGTGTTGAGCAACGTTATCTGTTTCCGCCCAGTGGCCGTGGGAGCCGCTGCAGTGTTGTCGCGAACCTATCCATTGTGGTCGCAATCTGTCTGGGCGTATTTCGACCGTGGCGGCGCCACCGAAGGGAGGCGGACGATGCCGTAATTATGACTGGTGGCGGACAGCTTGAACACACACAGGCTCGCCTCGCAAAGATAGGCATAGCACTGCCTGTGGAGAAGTAAGTTCCTCAACGCCATCGGAATGCTTATACAATGCCCTGCAACCATCACGCTCTCTTAACACGGTCCGTCTAAGCCGCACGCTGCCCGCAGTCAACGCGAGGTGGCGCAGTTGAAGCGTGTTTCGACATTCACAGGTGCACCTAGGTGGCAGTACCGCTGTGCATGACAGCAAGAGAGGCGGCGTGTGCGCATGCCTATCATCATTTTACATCAGTCTGGTAACGTTGAACAACTGCGGTACGTCTTTAAGTCCGGGACGCTGGATTGTGTATTCATGGATGTCACACATGCCAGGCAGTACTAGTGCCAAGATCCCCTACAAACGTCTGGCGTGCTCTCGCTTAAAGTACTCGGTATCACGCACAGAATCTGCGCCAATGCGCGGTTGAGTCATGGTTGCTGTCGCGATGTCGTCGACTCGGGCTTCCGGCCCGTTACTTTTCGTGGCGCCCGCGCCGAATGTGTCATTGAGTACGCATGGCCATGCTCCGCTCCGCAAGTAGCCGCTGCCAGGTGCACGTAACCTGCTATGTGGTACTGCATAGAGTCGAGACGCTTGTCTATCAAAGCGTGTGGAAGGAACTGGCACTGACGTGTGGTGTTGTGTGCGCATGTAGAATTGCCGGGTGCAGCGTGCAACAATGTCTTTGGCTCTATCCAATCGCGCCACGGCAGGCATCATCTTGATGAGCTGCATGCAAAAGTGTCTGAGAGGAAAACGACTGCGCTTTTTTGTCCACGTCATCGTTTCGGATTCTGCGCGCGCGCCGCGGCCCGGTGCATTTGCAGGACCCCCGTCCGTCTGTCAGGGGACTGGTCGCCACCGTAGCTTTTGGAGACCACTGTTGCGCGCGGCTATGCCAAATCTGTATTATGTCCCCTCTCTGCCAAGCATGTCTGTTGCTCTGAGGACCGTACTATCTTGTTTCGTATACACTTCTTTAGGATTTATGCACGGCCATATTTTTTGGCGACGTCCTATTTCAGTGCCGACTTGCGAAATACACCAACAACAGCTGCTTCGACACAGGCACGATTCTTCTTCCGACAACGGAATTTGTTTGAACTATAAATATGTCCGGAAAATGTTTACATGTATCTGCAGCTGGGACGAGTCGGACGATGGTTGCATTTCGAAAGGTGCATAGTGCTGCAGTACAACGCCGTGGTCAAACTGCGGCTTCTGCCGTCATCCTGCCCTACGTCATAACTGAAACTTGAGCATTGTATTTGGCTCCTTTGGGACCTGCGTTCTATGGCGATGTGTGCGCATGGATTGGATAGTGATGGGCGCCTCTAACACGCTGGTCGTGTTAGTGATGATGGGCGCCGCGAGAGATTAACGGATGCCCCGGCCTTTATATGTAGCTATAGCTTGAAAATAATTGGGCTTTGCTTGCTCTGTTGAACCATGTTCCGTTTGGCATGAATCTCAGGCACTGTTTGCTGATATTTTTTCATACGTTCTCGTGTCGGAAACGATGTATATGAGTTTTATATCATCCCAATGGAAACGTAGCAGGGCCGGACTTGACATATTTCCTTCGAACCTCTGGGACACATGAAGCGCGGCTTCGCCACCAGCACTTGGCCCGCGCAGTGCCGACTCTTACATCTGTGGCGCCATCCATCCTGTAGTGTCGCGACCCAGACGAGATGCGTTGTGTAGCTTTCATATACCTGAAGATGCGTACCACTTGACTGGGCTTGTGTTCCATTGTTCGCGTTGACCGCGCTTTTTCCATTCCTGCTGCTTTACAACGTTGTGTATGCTCACAGAGCCCAAACCGCGAGCTCAGTTCCGTAGACGAATGTATGCCTCATTAAATTGAGTGTTTTGCTTTCTGGCCGGCACAATTTCACAAATGTGTTGCAGTGCCGCGCAGACGACAGCTCGCACCACGCATCTGTGTACTTGCTGCCCTGCGTCGGCAAGATCGACCCTGCGCATGTGGCAATGAAGCGATGCACACGCGCCGTGCTCGCACACCATTCACCTTTGCAGTACATCGGCATCGATTCCTTGTGCAGTTGTTGCCTTTATGTCAACGTCGTGTCGCATCAAGCGTTACGCAAGTTTACACATCTGCCTGTGATCACTGGCAAAATGAGTGGGACACACATATGCATGCTATCTCATTGCCACGCATGAGTCTCATGGCTCAAGATTCTCCGATCTTTCCACGCGCCTTCCAGTTGCAGTTGTCTACAGTCGGCGCAACGCACTCCCGGTACACCTTTTCGTAGGTGTACATTTTTGCAGTGGCATTTGTGTCCAATGTGACAGGGTCTCGACGGTGATTGAGACTTGAACGTGAAGGATCGATGCTGTGCGGTTACCGAGCTCTCCGTCATGCATCATCTCCGCTCATCAGGCGCATTCGGCAGTTCCAAGGCAAGACATCACTTTCCAAGACACCGCCTTGACTGAGACCTGTATGCAGGCTGCTGCTCCTCATGCGGAACGCTGCTCGACGCTGAGATCCAAGCGCAAGTGAGGCGTGGCTCTTGAACCTGCGTGATGGAGAATGGATCTGGCCACGCATGTACGGCCTCGCTGGGGCGTGACCCCACGACAATGATGCAGCCGACCGCGTCAAACGTCAGCACGGCCACGCCACGAAATCTGCTGGGCAGCCGCAAGCGCAAAGCATATTTGCCGCGGAATTCCGGAGTCGATGAGGTGGTGCCGTGTGTCCACTCACCGACACTGCCTGCCGCAAACAGAGGCACCAAACGTCGCAACACCAAAGACAACACCCCGGGCATCATCGTCAACAGCGGCCAAGGGCCACCGAGTCCCCAGGCGGCTTCCTCCAAGGCGCAGTCGTCTGGAGCTGACCATGGGTCCACTGAGCATGCAGTGACATCAGAGGCCATTGCACCACCCACAGAGTCTCTGGCAGCAACCCGCAGCCGTCGAAACATTAAGCCTCGGGAAAAATTCGATCCCCGCACATTCGATCTGTCAGCTGACTTCGAGGAGGCTGGGGATTCCCGCAGTTGCGGCAGTTCAGAAACGCTTGCCCAGCGAACGACAAGCCGCCGCCTTCCGGAGCCAGGTGTGCCCACGCTCGTCAGTCAACACATGTGGTCTTTGACTCTAGGCACCGCGTCAGGCCGCTGGTACGTGACGAGCTGTGTCTGCGTCATGTACACCCCGCCGGTGCTGCAGTGACCACATGCATGTCGCAAAGTGTTAGTGCCAGATCCAGGCCAGTTTGCAGGCTCCGGACCGCTCGCTCGGGCCCCTCGACTGGACTCAGCGAGCACCGCTGCTGCGGCGGCGAGCCCCCGCGCATGGCTCAGTGCACTTGTCTCTGGCCGGCCAGGTGCTAGCGGCAGCTGCCGCGCAGGGGACGGTGGCGCGTGCAGTGGCCGGGGCGGCGCTTCCGATGAGCAGCGCATGTTCCAGGAGTTCCGCAAGCGCACTTGCACAGCGTACACTGGCGTCGTGGTTCACTGCCAGAACATGAAGCTCGAGGCGCGTGTCAACATGGTGTCATACTTCCCGCAGCGCGAGCGCAAGATTAGTGGCGGGCAGATCTACATCGCCTACATGACCAATCCGCACCAGGCGGCGGTGGTGCACGACATCACAGCCAGCATCATGACAGCGCCGGGAATCCAGATCTACCACAACCACCATTCCCGGCCAAGCACAAACCGCGAAGTGGCACTGGAGCGTCTCAATTATCTTGACACGCTGGAGGTCAACATGCACAGGTGCGCTGGCGTACTGCATATCCGCAGCCTGTGGTGATGCTGGAGTCTGAACAGATTCATGATTCCGTGTGCGCTGCTGTAGCAGTGCATCTATGTGGTCTCTGCAGCTGTTGGGGCGAGCTCTTGGCGTGCATGTAGCAGCCTGCCTGCTCGATCAATGGCATCAGTTGCCGGACCACAGCAGCTTCTGCCACAGCTGGGTTGCGCTGCTCCACAACGGCACGCCTGAGATCGTTTGTTGTGTCAGAGGTTTATCTATGTAACCATGCATACTTGCCCTTGACAGGTGCCTCTCACTGGGGGCCGTGGTATGTGTGTGAGCACTCGCATTGGTGCAGTGCGGTCAGGGTCACATGTGTGCGCAGCCAGCACCATGCAGGAATGTGATGTAGCAGCAGCTATCGTCATCAACTGCTGCGCAAACAGCAATTTCTCGACATGCTGCAACCTCTTTTTTTGGCGTTTGAGAGTGCGAATTCGTCCATCATTGACTCAAGCGAGTACATGCTGAGACAGATTACGCAAAGAACGGGTGTCTTCGGGAAAGTTCTCCATGCGGAAGGTAGTTAAGCTTGCTGTATGGTTCTTCACGCAGGGGTTGCTCGCGGCACAATGACAAGGACCAGACGCTGGAGAAGAAGGCACGGGTCGACGCAGAGAATCGGCGGCAAGTTATGCTGTCACCCGCAGAACTCAAGCGCGAGCTCCACTGTTGGGTGTCGCACGATGCCCGCTGGATGACATTCAAGGCATGGGTCGAGGTGCGCACCTCTCTGCCCCTGCTGCGCTGTCTGCACTTGCATCTGTATCTGTGCGTCACTTGGCGGCCCGCACGATTTAACCGAGCTGATGTGGAGCTGAGCGCACGGAATGTGTGTGATGGGTGGCTGGTGTGCAGGATGTCCTTTTTGAGAGCAAGCTTGCAAATATGTGCCTGAAACCAAAGATCATTGATGAGCAATACCTCAAGCCAGAGGAGCAGGAGCTGCTGAAGCGCCACCTGAATGAGTACAGCATGTCGAGCCCGCCAGTTTTCACTCATATGTATGACTCGGTGTGCCCCCGCCCGGCCTTTCGCCTCCAGCCAAACCACTGGGATCAAGCCGCCGCTCGCGCACATTCGACATTCATGGAATTGCAGCATGATTGTGGTGCATGCGACGGACCTGCCTGGTGTGCGACCAAACCGCGGTTCACCCTGTGATCTTGCGTGTTCACTGCGTGCCGTGCTGTGCAGCTGGCCATGGAGAAAGTCACAGACAGCAGCGGCGGAGTAGCGGGGTACCGGCTTTGTGCAAAGCGGTACCGCCGGCGGAAGCCTGAGCTGCGGAATGGGGCTGTGAAATGGTTTGATGACAAGAGCTACCGATTTGATCTGGAGGACGCGCCGACGGAGGACGACCAGCGGCGGCTGGATATCGCATGGGGTGTGGTGCGAATGTGGCTGCGCCACTACGACCCCGCCATGCAGGCGGCACCTCCGGACTATGATGCAGTTGACGCAAATTACTATGTCACCTGGAGCCACTTCGCTGAGTGGGTCAACACGCTGCTGGAGCACCTGCCCGCCGAGATCCAGGGGCTGCAGGAGGAGGCCAAGACGGCCACACCGGCGCCCGAGGCGGATCGAATTACAAGCACCCGCCGCTCCGCGCGCACCAGCGATGGCGAGTGCGCTTCCGCGTCATGCTCTCCTCGCAACTGCATGCACAGCTTTGTTTGACGTTCAGACATACACATATCGATCACTGCGGAGCATTGTGCATGTATGTCGGAAGGCACCGTGATGTTGGCAGGCAGGGTGCACCATGGCATGGTACGGTGGGAGGCGGGTTGTGATGGGCGTGCGGTGCGTGTGCAGGGCGCTGCGTGATCGGGTGCAGCGGCTGCAAGCGGTGCACGACAAGTTCCGAGCGGTTGTGGATCAAGGCGAGCGTATGCCGGGCACGTGGAGTGAGGCCAAGCCGCAGCACCGGCAGGCGTTTGAGAACTTCTTCGCCGGCTGGAAGCCGCTGCCGCCGTCAATGTCGCAGCCGCAGCGCAAGCTGCAGGCCCGCACGACCGCAGAGGGTGCCGCTCGTGCTGGCGTTCGCCGCGCTCCTCCTGTGAAGGTGGAAGATGCACCGGTGGTGTGATCTTCAGCCCTGTCCTCGTCCGTGCATTGCGCTGCATCGCCTTGCCTTGTGGGGGTTGCTCAGGGGGAACAACGTTGATATGGAGCTTCTGGTCGCCTGGCGAGAGAGAACATGCATCCGTTGGTGCAGACGCGTGCAACAACCACAACGCGGGCCCGCTCGACCGGGCAGCACAAGCTGCTGCAGCCTAAGGCCGCAGACCCGCCGCCGCCGGACCCCAAGCTGGCGCCGGCGCCGCAGCAAGAGGCAACTCCAGCCGAGGCAGTCAAGCCGGCACTGCCTGCCGCTGCGACCGCGGCTACTTCAAGGCCTGCTGCAGACAGCCCTCAGCCTGCCAGCGCGCCCCCACTGATGCACCCGCAGCCACTGCCGCCCGTAGAGGGGCCGGCGTGCATGGGTGTGCCGGGCATCGCGGACGTGTCACAGCTGCGGGCATGGGCCGTGCTCAACGGCCTCGGCCAGGCGGTGCCTATCTCCGCACCTCACGCACAGGCGCACGTCGCAGCGAGCTTTGCGGCACACTCGCAGCAGATTGCGCTGATGCAGCTTCAGATGCAGGCCGGCTTTGGTTCCGGCTCCGTCTTACCTGCGTCTGCAGGCGGCGGCTTCAGCTCTCCGGTGCGCTTGGTTCGTTCTGCTGCTCACTGTGGGGGGTTTGTTTGCCAGCAGACATGATTTTTGATCTTCGTGTGGCGCATGCTGAGCCGGCCATGAGGTTCATGTCTCTGTACAGATGCATGCTGCGGCCATCCAAGATGCTTTGGCATCGCTGCACCTGCCGCCGCACGCGCTGTTTGCGCAGCCGCAGCATGGCGGCGGTGCAGCAGTGGCGTACACGACAGCAGGTGCACCGCGGCCTGCGGCGCTGCCGCCGTCACCGTTCCTCACCACTCTGGATCTGCCGCAGCACCAGCTGCCGACGGCGGAGACGCTGCTGCATGGCACGTGCGCGCTGCCGCCGCCGCTGTCTCTCAAGACTCACGAAGCCGGCACTGCCAGCGTCAACGACAGTGCACGCTCGTGCCTCACCGCAGCGGGCAGCACACCGACGGCTGTGGACCGCCCAACGCTGTCGCGGCTGCTGTCAAACCCTGTGTTCGCAGTCCCCATGGCTACTGGGCAAGCGGGTGCAGCGGCGGCTGCTACGGCAGTGCAAGCGGAGCACAACACAGCACAGCACAGCAGACGGGAGTGAGCCGCCGCAGGGAGTTTGCAAGAGGGCCCCTGTGCTGTGGATGTGTATGTGTCTTTGGGTGGGGAGAACGACAGCCAGGGGTGCAAGAGTGGGGATGGGTTGTGGGGGCCGCACACTATGCGGCGCACAGGCGTCTGGCGTTTGGTGTTGTTTTCGAGCAGTTTTGTGCTGAGCGCGCTTCGGAGCCTTGCCAAGAGGTGGAGAGGACCAGTGTACTTGGTGTATAAAAGGCCCACTATATCGTTTGCTGTACAATGAAAGGAGTGGAGGAGCACTGCGGCATTTGTTGAGTTCTGCGGGAGTTTGTGTGTTGTGACATGGTGCAGCCTGGCTCCACCTCGGTGCCTGGGATACGCCCGGGCAAGGCACAGAAGCCCTGAGCAGATGGCTGTGAGCGAGAGTGAGACAGGGAGACAAGACTTGCAACTACACGGAGAGTCTGTGTCTTCATTGGCATTGACATCGGGGCCATGGGCCACATGTACAGCCGGTGTAGCTGTTCATGCATACCTTGGAGGCTGCAGCACTCTTGGATGGCTCAGGTGGCTGATTGAAGGCTGGTTGTGTCCACAACCTCTGTATGGTATCAATTTGATTGAATATATGGTGCAATGCTTCGCAGAACGGAGATAGTGTCCCAAGGTCATCAGGACATCTGTTCAGCGTGCTCTGGACCTCGGGGCGCAGGCCCTGCACAAGGCTTTGCACATACACCGTGCAGCCTCATCTGTCTCAACCTGTGTTACTTGCAGCTTTCTTTCCTACAGGATGGTGTGGGAGAGAGTGCACTGTCGGTTTGTATGAGGGGTGCTTCGCTGGCAATGCATTTCCAGTTGGGTTTATGAGATCGCTTTAACCCTCGTGGTGCTGTGCTCTGCTGTCAATAGCTGCCTCATGTCCGGCATGACTGCTGCATACTGAATCTGAAGACATTGTCTTCCAGCCTCAGTGGTGGAGTGCAGTGACTGTGCCTGCACTGCTAAGACATGTTGGACACTTACCACAGCAATCACACCATGGTATGTTTGACCTCCCTAACAAACACCACATGAGCGGCCCTCAGTGGGTGTAACATGTCACATCATCACCTGAGACTGTGGCATACACACAAGAGTTCAGTGGGGGGTGTGGCCAACACCATTCCAGGACTTTGTCTCACAAGGGTAAGGAGTTTCTTGATGTTCCTCTAATGGCAGGCTCTGCATCATCCGCTGCGCATGATTAGCAGCCTAGCACGTCGGTGCACAAGCCGCGTGGTTAAGTGTGCATGAGTGGATGGCAGTGTCACGTCAGCACACAGCTCACGATGAACATGCGGCTGCAGTGGGTACCCCAGCCCATCTGCCGGCTGGCGTTTCCCAAGTTCATCGTGAGCTGTGTGCTGACGTGACACTGCCATCCACTCATGCACACTTAACCACTGCAGCCGCATGCTGTGCGCAGCTACGGTTGCACATGGTGAGTGCATGCATTCGCCAAGTCAGTCGCACTGATGATTTTTTGTGCGTGGGATCCATGCGGGTGGGAACCTGTTTTTTCTGAAGCTGCAATGCGGAATGTGACGAACACACATCTGTATTCTGAACTGGTCCTGGTACACAAGGCCTCGCCGCCGCCAACTTCTTTCCCCTCGTGCATGAGAAATACGGCAGAGTCGGGCCGCAGGTGTATCGGGTCCTCCACATGATTTCCGCAGTGGCAGCGGGGCATGGCGTGGCCTCCACGCACACGTTCATGGTGAATGCCAAGCGTGATCTGTCCACAACGCTGTGCCATGCACAGGCGCGCCAGGCAGGTGCAGCTGCTCTCCTCCGCTTCCAGCTGGCTGGGAGGGCGGTTCTGCCAGGCCTGGCGGTCTCCACGGGCAGCCTGCAAGCGCTGGCGTGCTATCGCGCACAGGCCGCCACCCATGGCCTATTCCCGTCAAGCCCTACGCAATTCAGCCTGCCCCTCCCGAGCCCCCCCCTACCCCCTCCCCGCCCCCTCTTCCTACCTGCCTGCATCGCTCGCCCCAGGCTCTGATGTGCGTCGGTTGATTTGATGCTTGCATGAGAGTTCACATCAGTTCCAGCTGCGATCTGTTTGCAGCATGTCAATGGTTACAAAAACTTCAACATTCAATTGTGATGATGAATCAAAGACACAGGTACAAGTTTACTCTGGCCGGTACATGTTGAACTTGTCAACAGCAGGGATCCGCATTAGTGATCAGGATCTGCTGTACCAAGCAATGACTGTTTGCCTGAAGCATGAAGGTGCTGATATGTTCTCCTGCATTGCGTGATTCCCAAGCATGATTCGAGTGTCTTTCTGGTTGGTTTGAAGTGGTATATCCAAGCAGACAGCTGGACAGTGATTTGTTACGCAGTTGCTTTCTTATATCATAGTTTTGCATGTGACCTCACATGAGAGTCACTTTGGGCGAATCCCACCCGCGTCACCACGAGGAATGGCGAACATAGTCTCGACTGCTGCGATGGGTCTTAGATATGATCATGGCTCCCTGACTTCACACCCACATGGCTTGGGCCACCGGTGCACTAAGCGTATACGCAGGCTTTCTCATGTTTTAGCATATTGTAGCAGGCTCGAAAACGAATATGGCCCAATAACTACAGTTGTCGAGCAGCACAGACGAAGATTCAAGAATGCGCTGCCTTGCTGAATGCTGGCCTTTCGAAATGCTGGATACGTTAAGTCAACACCTTGTGTACACATGCAGTAAGGTCAGCAACATGCAAAGGAACAAGAGCAATTCTGCAACTCGACCCTGCTCACCACACTGGCAGAGCGCCGACACTTACACACTGTCAAAGCAGTGGCCTTGCCGACAGTTTCGCTGACTGTCTGAGTTTGCCCTGCGAGGGCATATGTTGCACTCCTATGACAATTATCCCAGATCCCGGGCATGAAACAGTTTGCCACACAAACAAACATCGACCCCAGCAGACCCGCAGGAACGTCACCACCTGGACAGGTAGCATGCTTTGGCGTTGAGACGTGGAGGTGGGCCAACCGACACATCCACGCATGGGCAAGAGTGCAGGCGTGAAGCTGCCGGGTCTGTGGCCAGACACAAGCAGCTTAGTGTCGCTTCCATCCCACAGTCTCGCGAAGACATCATGCAAGTGGCTGCACAGCAGCCCAGGCATCTGTTGCAACTGCAAGATGACGTTGTGTCCCTTCCATAGGGGACGATGCGCATTTTGTGGCCATGCTAGAGCGCATATTCCCCTCTGCTGTAAAGATGTTCTGGCAAGAATGTCGCCTCGACTTCATTGCCAGCAAACTTCCGGCCATGCAGTGCATTTCGGGCCCGCATTGCCACGTTTGCGTCCTCAAACTCAATCACAACCTTGCCAGTGTGTGGTTCATCGTTGCCATCCGGCCGAGGCCGAGGAATGACAACGTTGATGCACCGGCCATGCTTCTGTGACTCTGCCATCATATCCTCTTGGATCTCAGCGTATGTTCTGCATCAGCAGCACCACAGTCACAATCGCCTCGATTGCAAGCACCTAGTCCATCAGGAAGTGCCCTGAGACATGTCAGTTGCGGAAAATATTGGGTCTTGAAGCATTGCACACATGATCAATATATGATCCAGAGTCTGTGCAAGGGCTATGCGAGTCAGCCTGGGACAAGAACCACAAAGCACAGCCAGCAGGGCAGCAGCGCACTCGTCCTCTAGCAGCTCGTCGCGCGTCACGCAGCCAATAAGCACGATGATGCGCGTCGCTCCAGATGTCGACGTCACCGGTCCTGCTGCAGCGGCAGGCACGCCCATAGCACCAGCTTGAGCAGCCGTGAGCCCAAAGCCACCAGCGCCATGGCCCTCCGTGGCCCTGCAAGCCATCAAACCTTCATCATGCGCGGCACAATTCACACAATACCGCTGCACTGTCCGGGCAACACCGCTCGTTAGACCGGTGTGGTTGCAGAAGCAGTGGGCACAGGTGGAGCTGAAACCCACAGCACGGACATGAATCAGGGCGCAGACGGCATGCGTTGCCACCCGCAACCAATAGGACAACCCCACGGCGGTATCAAAGTCTGCATAGCTGATTGATACAGCGTCTGGCATGACAGGACGACGCTGAGCAACACGGGCGGGGTGCGCACTTGCGGCAGGTGAGGACACGGCCATCGATGCTGAGGCCGTTCAGGCCGACGATCGCGCTCTCTGTGACCGCCTTGTCTGCAAACACGGCAAAGCCGTAGCCCTTGCTCTCGCCCTTCTCGCGGTCGCGCACCAGCTCGAACGACTGCAGCTCGCCGAAGGGCTCCAGCAGCTGGCGGCACTGCCCCTCGTCGAAGTGGTAAGGCAGGCCTCCCAGGAAGATCTGCATGCACGTAAACATGCAGAGCAGGCCCATTGCACACACGCAAAGCTGCCACAGCGCAGTTCTTTCCATGCGCACTGTGTGCAGAACAGGTGCCCCCGCAGCGTAGGCTGCAACTGCGGCATACACATATGTTTGGCGTCACATAAGGTTGAGCATGGCACGCCGGTGAGTTGCCGCATCAGCATGACCAAACCAAATCTGGTCATGTGCACAATGCAGCATGAGCAGTGAGCAGTGAGTGTATGGAGGCACACCCGGTCCTCTGAGTCCATGCCGCCAGGCGTCAAATTGACAGCGGCCAGGTTGAGGTTGGGGTTGGGGTTGCCCGGGCCCAGGCGCGCTGCATGCGCGGGGTTGTAGTCGTTCGGCCGGCGGATGCGCACGGCGACGCCCTCAAACATGATGCCGTCCAGCGCCATCGCATTGGATGCCTCCTCCACCGTCCGCAGCTCCACAAAAGCAAACTTCTTCTCATAGTTGATGTACACGTTCACGACGGCATTACCGACACCGCCGGTGTTGCCTGCACACAGCACCTCCCTGAGCCTAAGCATACCTCCACGCACAATCGTGTTGAACAGCAACTCAATGTGCATATCTATGAGGGCATGTCAGTGGCCGCTGCACTGCTGCCGGCACTGATTCTGAGACTGGTGCGACGCCGTTCAATGCTTCGTGTCTGCACACATGCTTCTATGGCAGGGTAAGCCATGGCTGCCTAGCATGGGCCCGGGAAGGCGATGCGGAAAATCTCGCAGAAGCACAACACGCTGTGTGCACATACCGCAAACATCGTTCAGACTCGGCAGCGGAGAGCACATGGCATACATGCCAGGCCTTGTGCCTCCAATAAGATCAATGTGAAGAAGGACACAGCAAAGCGCAGGCCGCGTGCGGCTAGCCGCGGCCGCCCTTCAGGGCTCACATCGAGTGACTGCCCTGCAGCAAGCCGATCAGGAAAGCAGGGGCGGGTGTGGGGAGGGACGGCGCACCTCCAACAGCCGCCAGTGCATAGGAGAAGAAACTGGAGATGCGGTCCTCGTTGGCGGACGGCGGCAGGCCGCCGACATAGATCCGGCGCGCATGCCGTGTGGCCTGCGTGAGCTGCAGGCCGCTCTTGTCAACGGGCATCTGCTCACCGGCCATGTTGAGGATCAGATCCTTTGTCTGCTCCTCGCTGCGGCCGCCCTGGCCTTGCGCGACCATCTCGGGCGTGACGTCGAACCACGTCGTGCGCAGCCGCTCCCGTGGCTCTGGCGAACCTGACGAGAAGTCGTCGGATGGCGAGCGGCGGCGTGGCTGCTGTTGCCGCGGCTCGCGGTCGCGGTCTCGGCCTCTACGTGCTGCATGGCATGTGCTCGGGTTCAAGCTTGGGCGCGGGGCGCCACTGGTTGAGCAGCAGAGCATGCCGGGCGTATCGATCGCAGGTGTATGTGTGCATGCGCTGACTGGATGCAAGCAAGCGCAGAGGAGTGCTATCTGGGACAGCATGCTGCGCGAGTGCTGCACGAAGGGGGCCGCTGTGGCGTGTGGGGCTGGAGGGCACACGTGGGCCCATGTGTGGGCCCATGGGCAGCCGTGGGGCCTCACACTGTGCAGCCGCAGGGATGTGGCATGTCGCAGCGGACTGTATCATGATGTCGCGGTGGCTCGACTGGTGGACTGGGGGTTATCAGTGGGGCAGATGCATGCTGTGAGTGCGAACGGCGCGCTAGTCGCTGGCACGGAGGACAGCGCGTTGCTTTTTGGCAGCAGCAAGCTCATGCTGCAGTCAGAACACATTCAGGGGTGCGGCGAGAGATGGCCGCATGTATGGCTATAAATAGATGCTGTGTGAGTGAGTCACCAGATATGGGCGCACACCGTCATAACCGCCACCATAACCGCCACCCCCGCCGCCTCCGTAGCCCCCACCACCACCGCCGCCTCCATAACCACCACCTCCGCGGTTGTCACGGTCCCGGCCACCCCCGCGATCCCGATAGCCACCTCCTCCGCCACCGTATCCGCCTCCGTAGCCACCCCCCCCACCATGTCCGCGTCTATCACCGTAGCGGTCCCCGCCTTGGCTGCCATGGCCCCCATAGCCACCGCCCCCACTCCCTCCACCGCCACCATAACCCCCGCCATCATAGCGATCGTAGCCTCCACCTCTTCTGTCACCGTATCTGTCGCGGTTTTCTTGACGGGGTGGCTGCGTTCACACGTACTCTTTGTTCGTCAGTGACAGGCGACGCATGCCGGCTTGAAAATGGGCGAAATATGCACAACAGGCACTCGCAACAAAACATGAATATTAATGCTCTACATCGATGGAGCTGATCGCTGATTTTGCGCACTTATGGGGTTAGGAATGATGGCACACCGGCGGGTAACTCATAATTCCAACGACGTCGAGACTAGGAGCTCAGAGACACAAGTGAGTCGTTATTACGATAAGTGCTTGAAATTCGATAGAAACGGCATCCTCTCTAACCAACGAAGTCGAGGTCGCAGCCCACCTCCGAGAGCAAACGCAAGCCAAACAACACTCAATCGTGCATGATCGACGGCGTTGTAATCCGAGCGACATCAACACAGCAGCTGCTGTAGGGACACGCTGCAAGTGTTTCCAGCTGTGTTGACTTCGATGCAAGCAGCTGCGGCACCACTGGACACATGCATGCCGCATCTACGCCGTCTGTAATGGTGGTGAGGGACACGAACGCATGTGCATAAGGACTAATGAGAGCTTAACATCATGGCTGTCCAAGCATGTACTAGGGACAACCAAGCTAACTGCGGATGTAAGCAGACACAGTGTCGCGCTGCGTTCTGCCGGCGACCACGTATCAGGCCCCGGCGCCACTTTGTGCTACATGACAGCGCCATGATGTAGCTACAAATTGTGGTCCGGATGCCGAAAAAGGGAAAGAAAAAGGTATCCGAGCCGCCTCATTGCTTTGTATGGCGTTTGACAGCTTAACGTTGTGTTAACACGCTGCGGATAGCGCTAATTCGATGTACATACGATGCGAAATTGCATTGTGAGACGTCTCAGACAGGAGCATCATGCGCGGTAGCATATGGAGCAGATGCCGCCAGATTGTTTTTTGGTCACACGCCAATGCACGTGTTCTTGCATTGCAGAAGGGCCCAGCAATCTACACAGACCCGACCCACCTGGACAGATTCTCATTGGCCGTAAATGAGATCATCAAGACTCCGTTGGGGGTGACCGGCACAGTTTGTGGTGTGAAGTATGCCACTGCGGAGCAAGCTGCCACATTCAGTGCTGGAAAGGTTGGCGTCCCCAGCTCTGCTTCGTGTGCACAACGCATGTAAGTTATGCCAGAAGGGCTGATTTGTCCCTCACTATTCGTGTGTGAGTGAACACAAGACCATGGTGTGATCCCCCTTTTGATGAAGGTTTGGGTCAAGTATGAGAATGGACTAGAGGCGCCCGTGGACTATGAGCCAGCACATGGATACACCAAGGTACTCCTTGATCATGCGATATGAACGCCTGGCGGACGCCCTCATGAACTCAGGCCAAGCAGTGATCGGTATCATTGACAGACTGCACTTTGCAGGGCACAGCAGCCGATCACATACACAGAGATGTGCAGTGTTATAATGACGAGTTGGAGAGGATGATCGAGAAGCGGAAACAAGAGGAGGAAGAGATGCGCTTGCGAGCTCTTGGTATAGAATCACCAACCAAGGAAAAGGGGAAGAAATCAGGAAAGAAGAAGAAGAAGTGATTGCATATGCAAAACTCATGGACTCAATGCTGGCCATGGTATGAGCATTGAGCCATTACAAACAGGCGTCATCATGGCCTGGTGCACGCCACCTGCTTCAAGTTGAGGCTGTTTGTGTTCGCACGCGACCGGGGTTTCCTGTGAAGCTGCAGAAGACTACGTACACAAGCAACTTGATCACTACACCACAACCGTGGCGGGCACTGGGTGCAACATCCTTATGCATCGGAGCGGAGGAAGATCTGGATGCAGCTCCTGGAGGAACACGCCAGATCCGAGGAAGTACCCGGGATTGGATCATGTGCAACCTGAGCATGACCTACAGTCTCCGTTTACGCGGTCACTACTGACCTCTCCTCCCTGGGCCTGGGAACTAATTTAACTAGCACTGCCCAAAGCGGTGGGCCAGTCCACCTGAGGAAGCGACTGGATGAGGCAGTAAACAGAAATTTGCATCAGATCAAACTGAACCTCTGCGAAGCACGCACCAGCGAGAAATAATTGTACACAACACCCATGCTGGCATCAGGACGCTGTGCATCAGCTACAGTGCTCCGCACAGCGGAAAGGCAGAAATAGGATGCTGACATGGCTCAGCTGTCTGGAGTACTTACACAGCACATTGTCATGTCTCAAAGGGCTGCATGGATAAAATCCAACAGCATCAGTGGCTCACATGTACTGACAGTACTAGCCACATCGGATAGGCAGGCATGACTACTTTGTGTTAAACCAGAATGTTTTGACTGAATAGGGCAGGAGGATACCAGTTGGTGGCGTCTCCAAGGTGCACCCTTGCCTGACATTGCAAGCGGTTCCGAAATAGACCAGGTGCTAACGTAGCATATGCCACAACAAGTGAACATCTGGAGCCGGCGCTAGTCCGTTCTGGCATTTGCGCGTGCGGAGAGTGGCCGTGGTGCTTGCGGTGGCCGGTCTGTTTGCTTGTTGCCTGGTCTGTTGCCTCGGCGCTGCTGAGTCCTAGTTCTATCACTGTGTAACACAAAAAGTGAACATCATATGTATGCACGTTTTCCCACTGGCCACCGTTGGCCAATTCTCATAACAAACACCGTCGGATTGCTCGTCCAAAGGCGGATCCGACTTTGAGATCGCCATTGCGTTAGTGGACCGTGACAGCACCACCAACATTCCATGCGCGTCTGTATGCAAGCGTATATAGGTCTGTAGGTAAATATGTACTACATCTTCCACACGGCGCGCTGGCACTCAGCACGTAGGCAATGCATGCGCACGCCATCGAGAAAGAACACATGAGACTGCCACAAATACCGTGACAGCGAATTGCATTGCCGTGTATAAATTGACCGTCATATGACCTTGTCAGCACGCTTTTCTGTGGCGTTGCCACCCGATGTTCGTTTCCGCGGTGTGCTGATTGGCTCGAGAACACGCGAGACACTGGCGACATGAGAGGGCGTCTGGTGCATGCAGGTATCCAGCCAGAACAACGCTTATTCAACGCCACAAGTGCGGCAGCCTGCAGATGTACTGGTTGTGTCTCGCCCCTGCAGGATTGTCCCGATGGTCAGCATATCCCTCGTTGCATAGCGCACGAGAACCAGATCGCCCCTGCAATCGTCCCGTCTGTTGATTGTGTACGCCAAATAGAAGAACATGGCAAAGACACTCAGCATCTCTGTAATGTGTACGATCTGCGACATCTTCTTGCCAACGGTGTTTTCGCTTCTGTGAAAAGCCGGAAATGCAGCATGTTGCAAGGTGGTATGCGGGGGTCTATGCCTTCTAACATTCATATATGCTGATGTAGCTCTTAGGGAGTATCCCGCGGACGAGGAAAGCCCTGGTCCGTTCTACATTCGCGCAATGGTCAATGACGACACTGAGGTGCGTCAAGCAAGATCATGAGTCACAATCCCGTAAGTCAGATCAACGTTAAGGATGCAGGATCACTGTCCTCAACAGCTGTGAACGGTTTGCTTCTTTGTGTTTGTTTCCGGCCCCGTACGTGCAAGCCACAACGTCTGTAGGTGCGCACCGAAAAAAAGTCACCAAAGAAGAGCGGTGACAACGTCCTCTTCATGGAGCACCTGTTGGTGCCGTACAAGACTGCGAACAAGGACGTACTGAAGGTGTGTCTGGTGCCGATTCACATGGGATACTTTTTGGACTGCTCCGCAACATCAGTGTGCAACGGCTACAGTTGGAACTCCTCCTCGCTTCGCCGGGGGGAGATCTTGTGCTTGGAGAGTGCAAGATGAGGGTCGGTGATGTGGTCGCAGCGGGTGCTGTTCATAGCTGGTTTCCATTCATTGACGCGGGAGAGCCCACCCTGAAAACTGGAGAACTGCTGATGGCGATTCAAGCCAAGACCGGTCAAGGCAGGCGTCGCTCCACAGATGCCAATGGCGAGCCGGTAATTGTCTGCGCCGATGTCAACGGTCTGATACCGCGCTCAAGCGCCCTCTGAGCAAATGGCTGGATGCAGATCGTAAGAGGCAGCAGTCTGCCAGTTCCAATAGCAGTTGGGGTTGCTGTAATCCTTGGATTCTTGTCATTGGCAAAGACAAAACGGCCGATCTACTATACTGTGGAAGAGGGCGATGATTTGTGCACAATTGGGGAATGCTTCAATCAGGACTACCAGCGTGTTTTTGAAAAGAATCGATCCGTCATCTCAAATCCAAATTTGATCTACCCGGGTGACAGGTGCCACCTTGCTGCGGATTGCCTCGATGTGCAATTGCGTGCTGTAGCAACCTCATGGATGTGCACACAACTTTGTGTGTTTGCAGACTCCGCATACAGTGATACAGACTTCGGCTGTGTGACAGGATGATTCTCAAACTGAGGCGGCACCACATCAGCCCTGGACACGACCTAGATCAGCATGTGAATGTCACGCTTAAGGCTTATGGAATCAGTGTGGCTGGTATGCAAGTTTCCACAAGGGCCTCATGAACATTGGATCCTTTTGGAATCGCAGACTGGTATGAGGAGCGCTGGGTAAAACATACTGTACGTGTTGAAGAGCACATAGGCATGCCTGTGTGCACCCTGCATGACAGATGGAACCTTCATGTTTTGGGTTGGACTCATCAACAACGCAAGCATTTTGCTGATATGGTGCTGGATTGTCCAATCAATGGCAGTTTTGTATGGATTTGGTGGGATAAATTGGCATCACATACCAATGTCATTCAATGCCTGCATCAGAAAAGCACCATTCGGTAAACTCCCATGCCTGCGACTCCATCGATAGCGGCAACAGCACTGTGGAGGCAACGCACACATCCAGGTAGCATGCACTACTTACAATAATCTACTCAGCATGAGAATGTTGAGGACTGCTTGGCATGTAGAAGAAGGCACGAAGCAAGGTCATGTACAAATCACACACAGACTCATTTGGTCATATAACTGCCTCTCAGTGGTGCAGTATCTTGCTCCTACATGCTGACCCTTCCTAGTGGATGCACAAACCTCAAGTTGCTACGAGATCAAGAGCACGCTCACGACATGCTTCCACAACAACTGAGACCTCAGTACACTCGTGGCTTAGGAGGAACTTGTTCCATTTCAGAGTCAAGGGGGTTCATGTGGACAGGACGGTAATCAATCTTGGGCCGCAGACTTTTGTTGTCCCAGTATGCCAGTGTGTGCTTCATCCAGGCTTCATCATCACGCTTTGGGAAATCTTCGCGGGCATGAGCACCACGAGTCTCCTTGCGCTGCTCAGCAGAGTGCATCGTAACAGATGCATTGATCAGCAGATTCTCTAGCTCCATGGCCTCGACCAGGTCTGTGTTCCAAACCGTTGACCGATCCTTCAAACCCAACTTGCCTGTTTGATCCACGACATCATCAATGGCTCCGCAGCCATTCTCGAGCGTATCCTGCACACATTGACGATGCTGTGGCATGCTACGCACAGACTGCGGGTTTGTTGCAGCAGACACGTTCTCAGCGACATGGCACATGCTGAATACAACGAACTCAAGGCGAATAGCAGTCAAGTCTGTGTTAGAGGCATACCTGCGTCCTGAAGACAGCTGCATCCTGCTGCATCACTTTTTGCATCTTCCTTCGCAGAGATGCAGCAGTCACATCGCCAGATGCAGTGCGCAGCTGCTCCATGCGATTCACTGTCTCGTCGCCTGCTCCGGCAGGGAGTGGTGCATGTGGCTCGTTTGGCTTAAGCACTTCACCGACAGTGTTTGCGCATGCGCGCCCAAACACAACGATGTCGAGCAGTGAATTTGCACCAAGGCGATTGGCACCATGCACAGATGCGCAGGCTGCTTCACCCGCTGCCAGCAGGCCAGGCACAATTGCATCAGGGTCCTTCGACGTGGGATTGATCACCTGCACACTGGTAATAAATACAATGTGATACAAACGCTTCAAGCGAATGGGCAACACAATCAACCATGGTCCACTGAAGCTCATGCCACCATGCACTCCAGCTGCAGATGACCACACAGGAATATAGATCGTACCTGGCCCTTCCAGTTCGTAGGGATTCCTCCCATGTTGTAGTGGACAGTCGGCAGCACTGGGATAGGTTCCCTGGTCACGTCGACTCCAGCAAATATAGCTGCCGTCTCTGAAATACCTGGCAACCGCTCTGCCAAGAGCTCCGGATCAAGATGATTGAGGTGGAGATGAATATGATCCTTCTCTGGCCCCACACCTCTGCCCTCACGAATTTCCAATGTCATGGCCCTTGAAACCACATCACGGGATGCGAGATCTTTCACGGAAGGTGCATACCTGCAAAACAAGTCAAGAGTCAGCAAGTTTGCAAAATTGGTGCCACAGATGGTCGTGATGCGTGAATAATAATTGCATTTGAAACACCTTCAGCTCGCTGTTGGTGGTTGGGAGGGCTGACCATCCAGTGGCGTCAACCGCCGCAAAAATGACGCATCAAGCATGTTTTCACAAAATTGCCAGATTCCGTACTGCTAGTACATAAATTTCGTGCATAGCAAAACGACGAATAACACCTTTCCATGAAGCGCTCGCCCTCACTGTTGCGCAGAACGCCACCTTCTCCTCGGGATCCTTCTGTGATGAGGCAACCTGCTCCATAGATCCCAGTGGGATGGAACTGAATGAATTCCTGGTCTTGTAGCGGAATGCCTGCTCGTGCAGCCATTGCATTGCCATCGCCTGTGCAGGTGTGCGCGGACGTAGCTGAAAAGTAGGCACGCCCATACCCCCCAGTAGCCAGAATTGTTTGATGTGCGCGAAATTTGTGGATGGATCCGTCTTCCAGGCACAGAGCGGTTATTCCTCTACAGCTGCCATCGGCGTCCATGATTAGGTCAAGCGCGAAGTACTCAACTGCACCAGGAAGCACAAGTCGCACAGGAGCCTTACTTGGAGCAGCCTTGGCAACTGACGCAGGCTTTTTGAGGTAGACAAGGACGCACCAAAAAACTGGACATCATGTTTCATAGACTGTCCATAGAGAGTGTGGAGCATTGCGTGCCCTGTACGGTCAGCTGCGCACGCGCACCGAGATGCTTGACCGCCCTTCCCGAAGTCCAAGGACTGTCCTCCGAACGCCCGCTGGTAGATTTTGCCATCCTCTGTCCGCGAGAAAGGAAGACCATAGTTTTCGAGTTCTATCACAGCTTTGGGCGCTTCCCGGCACATGTACTGAATCGCGTCCTGGTCACCCAGCCAGTCAGAGCCCTTGATCGTATCGTAGGCGTGCCATCTCCAGTCATCTTGGCTCATGTTACCCAGGGCGGCGTTGATACCGCCCTGCGCTGCGACGGTGTGAGACCGTGTCGGAAACAGTTTGGTGATACATCTGAAGAACACTGCGAAGTCAGGCTGATAGCACGTTGAATGAGTTCATCACTACAGCATGATCATAGCTTATTTTTCTGGTAAGCTGGACATACGCTGCATTGAATCCTTGCTCCGCCAGTCCAACGGCAGCGCGCAGACCAGCACCGCCAGCGCCCACGACGATAGCGTCGTAAGTGTGCTCGACGACCGGATACTTGTGCGTGCTGTAGCTTCGACTCCCACGGGCAAGTGTTCTTGCAGCGATCACTGCATCTCGGACAAACCACACCATGTTGCCAAAGTACTGCTGACCAGAGAACACAACAGTGTTCAGCAACCGACGCGGGGACGCCTGCAATTATATATAATCTCGCACGGCCCGCTCAAGACTTATGTGAGCCTCGGCATAGTACTTTGGGAAAGAGCTTTGGCAGATGGCGGATGGTGATGGACGTGACGCGGCAAAGCTTGCCAAGCTGCGATGGCCACAGGTGATATTCCGACGAACCGGCCCGCTCCAGCGCCAACCACCAGCACACCATCAACCAGCTGGTGGTGCTTGTTCGTGAATGTGCGAGTAAATAACCATGTGGGAATGAAGACGCAGAAAGTCGCGTCCCGGTGCTTGAGGTCCTAGATATGATCTCCATGGGCAATGCTGCGGACACCTGCGCCTCCAGTTCGAGCGACTGCTGCGCGTGTGCGTCCCTGATCGGGCCACGTGGTGTCGTCCACAAGCAGCATGGGAAAAGGCAGAGACAAACGCAAAAAGCAGAAGGGGTCGAATACTGCTGGTCACGGAGCTGCAAAGACTGATCGCAAAACTGCACAGAACGAGGCGAAGAAAGATAGGTGCGCGCAAATTCCGGTGCACGCATTTCGTCAAGTATGCAGTCACATGTAGCATGCCGACGTGATGTATACGCTCAACGCGCGTGGCAGTGTTGGTCGCTCCTCTCTGTTCCCAATCACCCTTGCATGGTCAGGGTCGCATGAGTCATGGCAAGTGTGAGATACGGTAGTGTTGCAAGCGCTATCATTGCGCATACATCCGTAATGTCTAGCCACGCGCAACAGTTATATCGTGGAAGTGGCTGATGAATGCCTACGTGGACATGCTGTGCCTTTGTGTACAATTTGCATCGGAGCTGCACTGACCAAAGCTGTACAATGTGTGCAGGCGTCTGGCAGGTGCAGACGAGGACGACATTGACGCCATATTAGCACAGCTGGATGTTGATAGCAAGAAGGCTCATGCTGTCTCCATTCAGGCGGGCTGTCGACCACCTGCGCCACGAGTGTGCGGTTTGTGGGTGCCCACAGGTGACCTGGTGTGATCAACATCCCAGGCCTTGTACGTTCATCAGCACCCCCGTGCACAATGTCAATAGCACATGCTCATCCTTCATTACAGGTGCATGTTATTTGCAAGCGTAGGTCCATGGGTCATTCGATCGATGGGCGTCAGCAGTCGGCATGCGTGTACTGTGCTGTCCCCTGCGTGCACTGGATTGCATCAGTTCCAATTCCTTCGGATACGCATCTGCTGACGTGCATACACGTGGGTACCACAATGGCATGCAGCGTAAGGATGAGATACTGATGTTTGGTGGGGAGTGCTGGGACAAGGAGTCAGGCAAGGTCTACGTGTACGATGACATCTTCACTTATGACACTTCGAAGAGTAGA
This sequence comes from Ulva mutabilis, assembly GCA_900538255.1. Taxonomy (NCBI): domain Eukaryota; kingdom Viridiplantae; phylum Chlorophyta; class Ulvophyceae; order Ulvales; family Ulvaceae; genus Ulva; species Ulva mutabilis. The sequence continues at coordinate 390,535 of UNSF01000033.1, read as the reverse complement.
TGGACCCGAATCGTAAGCCGAGGCCCCCAGCCTCGATCGGCATGCAGTGGCACGGTCTACAAAGGCCATTTATACATGTTTGGGGGCGAATTTACTTCCCCAAATCAACAGAAGTTCAAACACTACAGGTGAGAGCATGACTTGGGACAGGGAACCGATACAATTGAGCAGCAATCGCATGTGTAGCCGTCAAAAGTCACGGACCATATAGCATCTCATGCCAGACAAAGCTCCACAGCATATTCTGTGGCTACAGGGACCTGTGGCGCTTGGATCTGTCAAGCTGGCAGTGGGAGGAACTCAGTACCAAAGGCGGCCCGACAGCGCGTTCGGGGCACCGCATGCTGTGCCATCAGAACAAGATCTGGCTGTTTGGCGGGTACTATGACACGGGCGATGACCTGCCCAAGTACTATAAAGACCTGTGGTGCTTTGACCCCTCCGCCCTGAGATGGGACAGTGTCGGTGATATGACTGCACGATGGCCTGCAGCCCGAAGCGGATTCCAATGGGTTGTGCACAATGACACGTTGATTTTGCATGGTGGCTACTCCAAGCAGGTGGACGAAGATGACAAAGACATGCAGCACGGTGTAGCAATGGATGACACATGGGCCTGGCACATTCCAACATCAAAGGTGCCAGTGGAGTCGTGCCGATGCCTTGCGTGGTACTGAGGTTAACGTGTGTCCATGTAGCGACACACACTGTAGGCCCAGCATGTGCCTACCATTCCTCACTGCCTGCACAAGAAGCATACACCATGCCTTCGAATGCATTACTAGCCGTGATTGACAATACTAACGCAACTGGTCATGTACCAGGCAACATATGGAGCTATGGATACCTGCATAATGCAACTGTTTCAGTGCAGTGGGAAAAGAAAGCGAAAGTGGGCATGGCACCTTCAAGGCGAGCCTCTTTTGCTATGGTCAAGCACAAAACTCGGGCCATTCTCTTTGGGGGGACAGCTGATGAGGAGGCCAAGGATGGAGAGGTCCTTGTATCCAGTTTCTTTAATGATTTATATCAGCTGAACCTGGAGCAATGGCGCTGGTATCCAGTTGTGATGCGTGTGAAGCAGCAGGCTGCAGGTATCCCCATTGCGACAGCTCACTGCCACCAACTCGAATCAGTCCCGTATTTTGCAAGAACTGACCTCAGCCTCGGTGTATCTTGCAAACGTTTCATGCAATCCTGGGCTCATATGCTATCATGTCATGGCTATTATATGACATGGGCAGCGTGTGAGCAGGTGAGCAGATGAATCAACTCAAGGCTCGAGTCGGGACGACCATGTCTGATGAGGAGGTGAAAAAGGTAGCAGCAGCGACCCGAATCCAGGCACATTACAGAGGGCATGTCGTTCGAAAGGCTATGAAACTGTACCGGATAGGAGGGCAGATGAGTGAGGTGCTGTACAGTCCTGCTGCATACGGAGTGGACCTTTCCAGCCAGAATGCGCCCAAACCCCGTGCGCGGATCAACGCCAACATCTGCGTTGTCAAGAATACACTGTGGCTGTTTGGCGGGATTGTGGAGATTGGTGATCGTGAGGTGCGCGGCTGTGTCGTTGCATGTCTGTCCCAGACTTGTGCAATCAACATGCGTAGGTTCTATATGTCTCGTCTGGAGAAAGCAGATGCTGCTTGGTGGCGGTGACGTCGATGCAATGTGCATGTGACGGTCAGCTTTGTCATATTGGCTGTTGCTGCATAGCATCAGGATGCCATCCTACAGTTCCTCAGACTGATTGCTGAACTAGGTTTTACGCCTGCTGCTTTAACATTGTTGAGAATTTTGAACTGTAGGGTTGATGTTTGACACACTTACCTGCACACAGTGCCATGATCAACATGACAGCCGCTGGTACAGGTAACCCTGGACGATGTATGGTCACTTGATGCTGTCAAGCTAAGCGGCTGGCAGCTAATCCAAGATAACTCTGCCGGTAAAGAAGACTTTGCTGAGGGCGGACAAGAATCCTCACAGTCCGACGGCAGTGATGACGATGCGTGAGTACCACAGGTTGTATTCAGCTCGTGGATTAAATGTTTATTGCGCAAGTCATGATCCAGATAAGCATTGCCGTTGCCCAATGATCGAATTGTAAACCTTGAAGACACCAACCACATCGATACACGAGGAATGCTGCCTGATCAGCTCTTCCACAAGGCGGGCGTCACATCTAACCTGTGCAGGTGTCCTTCATCTTCACACTTCATTCATTCACACCAGCAATCCACATGCATATCAGCTACAACATCATTGTACAATCACACTGAATCTTGTCATTGTAATCCCTACGACCTTGTGACCGACACGATGCACAACATTTCCTGTGGAGGGCTCAACATCATCACATGAAGCCTCCGAACGGATCATTGCCCGGTCCTCGCCTTCCAGGCACATTTCGACCTGGTGGAGGTCCTAAATCGTGCCAGCCATCTGCTTGTCCCGGCCCAACGAAGTCATCGGGATGTGATCCGGGCAGACCATCTGGTGCTGCAGCAGAGGGTTCATTTGTCACCGTTCTGAATATGTAGATCAACATGTCGGAGTCTTAGGTGTGCAACCGATGATGGACCCAGTTGTGTGAAAATTTTTGCAACAGGTCTGAGACAACATAGCAGAGTAGATGCTTACCTATGGGATCAAACCGGGCACCAGGAGGGTACCGGGCTGTCCTGAAACCATGACCACGGACCAGCCCAGCAAACATTGGGTCATCTGGCCCCACATGTGATCCACCTGCATGCGGCATGCCGAGATAGTTACTCGGCGAATGCTCGTGTTTAGCACGATGGCGCAAATATGTAGGTCTGGAACGAGATGAGCCGCGTTCTTTTGCTGCGATGGACACCGACATAGAACAAGAGCATCATGCTCACCTGCCTACTACAGGATTGCTGTTAGAAGCACAGACTGCAATGAGACTGTGCTGGCAACATCTGTGGGTCGATCCAGGCACAATCGATTGTCCAACACTGTGTCCACATATGCTTCACATAGGTGCAGCTTGTGGCAAGCCTGGCGATGGCATAGCAACACAGCATTCACCGCTGTCGTATAGATTGCTGAAAGCAACTTTGCATACATCGGTCTTGCGACGCGCATGAATCATATTTGGGGCCCACGTAAGGTATGCCGCTGCTGACTTTGTGCATCGCTTTGGCTGTGATGACTTGAGCTTTGGGGCGGTGGCACAAATGATTGACCCTTGCAATGAGCAAGGCGACAAAGCTTAGCCAGCCCATGCTCGCACTTGCGCTAAATGTCCATTATTGATGCGCAGGGCCACACCATGCATTGGCACTCCATCCATGAGCGGCGACGGGTCCGGCCGAAACCCATGAACAGGCTGCATTGGAAGTGGCGCAGGTGCGGCCATCTGGTCAGGCCTTGCAGGGTTGTCTGGTCGAGGCTTTGACCGGCCACAATCTCCAGAATTCTGCTGTGCTGGCTGTGCTCCTTGTGACAGGGCTGATTCTGGGGGCTTGGCCTGCAAACAGTAGACAGTTAACGCATGCCCGCTCTGTGATATACATTTGTGTAGATCGCACCGCTGATGCTGCAACGATGCTCAGATGTGCAAGCAGACTGAGAATTGGCACAAGACTGGGGTGAAGCACACGGTGAACAGCAGAGCGTACTTGATCACTGGTGTTTGTGTGCTCGGTGGCCAATTCGGAACGCATGTGGCGATAGAGGAGCAGGTCATCGGGCCTGAACTATGTCAGCTGCTGCAACGGTGTCAGCATATGCTGTAGGTCGGGCGCCGGCACATACAGAATGCCTTGGCCACGGATACGAAGTGGATACGAACACCATGAGCGGGTTCGGCATGTTTGTTCGTATAGCGTGTCTGACACTATCGTGCACACCTGAAACATGATGTCTAAGCCGGCTGTGAACTTGTCCATTAGCTCCGGCACGAGCTCCCGTTCATATGCATCCGCACCGAGGTCGCTCCCTGTGAAATACTTGCCCAGCGGAACTGCGGTGCTGTGGATTGGGGGCGATTCGCCAGCAGCTTCTACGCTGTGGCTGGCCCAGTGAACCAGAAGCTCTTTGTCAGCCCGTAGTATGGCAATCTCAACCATCAAGCCAGGGTGTGTGCGATAGTGCAATGAAGCAAACTCTTGTTTGTCTAGTTCGGCTGGCATCTCCATTTCCACTGCACCGGGATCCCCTGCAGGCATGGAAAACTCATTTGCCATGCCTGAATTACCACAGCTGTGCCAGCGTCCATGTGCATGACATCGTCTATGCAATGTACCATGATCTGTTTTTGTTGTGTTCGTGCGAGAGGCAATTAATGCATACATAATGCAGTGGAACAACAGTGTTATCCAGCTCGTCGAATCCCAAGACGCTGCCTCTCGGGGCAGCCTCCATACCTGGGTGCCTACTTGCACCGCACTTCGAGAGCACATGCCGGGTACAGGTACATGCCGAGAGAACACACCTGGTCGCTCGTCCATACCAATCAGAGTGCAGTCACTGAGAACTGCATACGTGTGCAGCAGGTATGCCATTTTGCTCACCTCACCTCTGCACTCGAACACGTGATGACTGGATGGGACTCACTGATGCCAATGCAATCAAGACACCTCTTCACAGTCACCCTTCCTGGAAAGAAACATACCTGAGAGTGGGTTTACATTGCTTGATGTACGCCATTGCACTCGACCCAGGGGTTGGAGCCATGGCTGCAGAGGCACTCTCTTGGTGATAACGATAGAAAAGTGCAGGGGCGATCCGAGGTAATCTCAGCTGGTATTGTAACGCCGATCTAGAGAGTTCTATTGTGCGGTGTCAATCACAGTCCTGACTAGTAGCTCGTGACAATGTTTTAGCACGGCGTTTGGCAACGATCAATGGGCTCAATCGTCCGTAGAGGAGGAGGGAGAACCTGAGCGCCCGAAGCGCCAGAGATCGCAGCCTCGAATGTATGTACCACAATTAAAGTCGGCACCGTACAACGTTTGCAGTCCTGCTCTGACGCTAGGAGATCGCCAATCCCAGTGCCGGAATTGTCTCTATCGTCGACGTGCGACAGCCGAGATTACAAAGAGGATGCGACACCTTATTAGCCTGCACAATGTGCACGAAGCACTTTGTTCATTGCAAGGTGCCTTCATCTTCGCTTGCGTGGCAATTTTCGTCGAGCCAGCCTTCGCGCAGGCTTGATAGGTGTCCTGTGGCCACGCGTACGGCAGGGCCAGGGCTCTACAGTCCGCCGGGATACCGGTTGTTTTTTGGAAATTTGGGAAAAGTCAGGTCTGGCGCGAGCCGGCAGATCGGGAATCCCGGCCTGGCGCGCGGAGCGTGCCGGGACAGCCCCGGGCGGTTTCGAGCGAGAAACCGGGCATCCCGGTTAGATTTGTCGCGAAAAAATATGTTTGGGCGCCCGATTTTCACTGACATAATGCCCCGGAAGCCCCGTTTGAAAATTTTCTCCACCGGTCTGACCCCCGGCTGAGATTGGATCTCAGACCGGGATTCCCGGTTGTGTAAAACATGTCTGTACAGCTTTGGCCAGGGCCCTGCCAGGGTCATCACGCCTGACGGCAGGGTCAGCGCGCCGTGGCCACGCATCAGGCTCTCCCTGCCATACGCGACCCTGTGCCCACGGCGTACGGCAGGGTCAGCACGCTGAAGCACTGACCTGGTCAGTGCTGACACCTGCTGATTGGTGCTCAGGATTGGGGATATATCATCGCACTCAGAGGGGCAGTATGGAAACACAAAACTAGCGCTCACGCACCCAGTACATCATTGACGGTTTGTTCAGATGAATAAAAATGTTTGCCTGGTGGATCCCACCGATATGGCAGGCATAGGCACATATGTGTTGCAATCACATGCAGTCAAGGACTCTGAAGCCCCTCGACATCGGTAGCACCTACAGGGAACTACCCACCATCCACTTACGTAAATTTGTACTTTGTACATGCTGGATGGCGCTGTGCTTTGTTGTTCATTGTCCTTATGTGCTCACGCACTTGCTTGCAACGTTACCTCATATGCGCCAGCGTCATAACTGCTTCACTGGCACAGAGCCTTGCAGCGCGCTGCAGCGGTACACAGCCAACGCAAGTACAGGCCATACAAGCAGGCATCGCCGGGTTGGACATCACATGAGAGCAGGCGTTCGACATGTAGGGGCGCGGGGCCCGCTGGGCCAAGGGCTAAGGTTCTAGTGGATGTGGTCATGATCTCAACGTATATCACTGGCAATGTGTGTGTGTGTGTGTGTGTGTGTGTGTGTGTGTGTGTGTGTGTGTGTGTGTGTGTGTGTGTGTGTGTGTGTGTGTGTGTGTGTGTGTGTGTGTGGGTGGGTGGGTGGGTGGGTGGGTGGTTACAGAGTCGTTATGCGCTACTCAGCCCAGTGGCACAGCCGATGCACTACCTTACAACTCAGCAACCGGGCGGATTCTGCCTGCCACGGCTGCCTGTCCAGACACAGCAGTCATGATCTGCAAGCCCATTCTGAACAACAGCGCATTGCCTCTACACAAACCTGCACTCAGTTCCCTTTTCACATTGGTGGTGTAATGCGCCCGATCCTGTATACCACACTCGACAGCAATATCAGCCAGATACTTCAGATGCGACAATGCACCCTTGCTCAACCCGCCAAATGTCTCATGCGACAACGCCACAACTTGTACGCATGCGGATTATAGCGACGATACGCAGCCGCCTTGTGCCTATCGTGCACCGCCGCAGCAGCGCCATCCCCACGGGCTGCCGCTCTGCGATACGTCCGCGCCACAGGGTCAATCAAAGACAAATCCGCGATGCGGAGCTCACCGCTGGGCGGAACATACAAGATATCCCCGATTTTGTCCGCCTCTGGCACCACACCTGAGGCCGGCTCGTCATCATCTAGCTCCTCTGCCTGTGCATCTGCCCCGCGCTGCGGCTCACCCTACCCGTCCTGGCCCAAATCCCTGTGCCCAGCACCCTCCGTTGCATTGTTGCCCACATCTGTGTCCCTACCCGCAGCGACAGGCCCAGCCACTTCACTCGTCTCGCCCACGTCGTCGGCCCTGCCTGGATCCCGCCTCCCGACATTTGCCCCATCCCCACGCCGAGCAAGGCTGCTCTGCGCGTGCGTATCATTGCCGGCGAGTTCCCGTGCATGCTGCGTCAGAAAACAACGAGTGTTGGGGACCTTAGTGCTGGAAACGCTCGCCCGCGACCCCGCCCCGCGCCATCTCTCCTGGAGAATATTGTGACGCACGGTACGGACCTGGACGGCGATTTGCACATCATGGCATGGTTGAGGTCGTCAGGCAGGATGAACTGTCTGCATTTGCATGTGACTCCCCGTGCATTCACATGCATGAGGGAAATCCCACAACGGTGGCGGAGAGAAAATGCGGAGTCGACGTTGGACAGCTGCAGAGACGGCGCAACAGGCAGGGTGTCAAGCCAGATCGCCGACTCACGGCATGCGCAACTGCGCAAGCGCGCCGCAGCCCGCTTACCAGCAGCTGTGGTGAGGTCATTGGCAGCGAGCAGTGCGTCATACCGTCGCTGGGCGATGGTGTGGGTGACTGTCGGCTGGATGGCGGGCAGCACAATTGCAATCGTGCCACTGGTGGGGTCGAGCGCTCTGTCAGGCTCAGGCCAGAGCCGGACGCTGCCGCAGCTGCAAGAGCCTTGCACCGCTTGGGCCGCTGAACGGCCGGAAGCATGCGGGGCCATCCTCCCTGAACGTCACCTCACACAGGGCCGCCGCCGCGATGTGGCGGCAGTGCCGACCTCCGGCGCCGTCCTGAGTAGGCCAAGACCCCCCAGCCTGCTTGGTATCTGATCAGCGGCCCCCTCCCCGGGCGCCGGGTGCAGTCGCATGAGTCGCCATACTGCTGCCACCGCAGCTGCCTCTGTCCGCTTCATGTGCTTGGAGATGTGCTCCCACTCCAGCACCCGCGCGAAGTGCATCATGCGCCGCTGCAACGAAATCGTGAGCACAAGAAAGTGGTCCTGCGCTGGGAGGGGGAGGGACGTGAGCGTGTCGATGAGCTTGTACAACTTGTCAGCGGTCTGCTGCACGTGCGCTGACTGGAATTGCGGCGTGCCGATGGGCGTGCCGGTCACGACCACGCCTGCCTCTGGATGCGCAATCCCCAGCTCCTCCGCAACGGCGGCTGCCCGCTTCCGAATCCGCAGAATAGGCAACGCACTTGGGGAGCTGTGGGTTAAGGCCGGACAGGGCGGCGGCTGCGACGAGAGTTCTGAAGGCGAGCATGGCGGTGGCTGGGCTGCCGCGGATCGTGCAATCATCGTGAAATGCGACCACGCTGGCTCCGTTCTCGTCAACGAGCTGCTGCTGCTCTTGCTGCGTGTCCTGGAGTGTCGGCTGCAGCGTGAAGCCGAACAGCTGGCCGCTAACGGGGTCGCCTTGCCTTACCCCGCACTGCGACTCAATCGGAGCCGTGCCCGCAGGGGCACCGTGAACATGCAATTCAGCAGGGAACTTGCAGACATACTGCGCATAGCGCAGCAACGCGGGCGCCCGCTCCTGCACGGCAGGAAGCAGAGCGGCACGGCGGACGTTGTTGAACGCATTCGCCCAATCTAGCTGGATCACGACAGACGCAGGGTCTGCTGCAGCAGCCGTGCGGACTGCATGGCCGACGCTCTGGGCGCCACCCCGGACTCCCACTCCCACCTGCAGCGGGGCCATTACGGGCCTGGCATCAGCGCATGTGCGTATAGCATACATGCTGACGAGGCGCTGCCACACCTCCAAAATGGCGATCGGACGGAGCCCAACATTGGGCTTGCGCAGCGCAAGCAGCCTGCAATTCAGGAGGCGGGGCAGGTGCGGGAGCTCTCCTCGCAGAACGATGTTGACGTACCGTACCATCTGGGTGCGCACTGCGTCGGACGCCATCCCCGCGGCGCGGACGTGCTCGTATGTCCACCCGGAGAGCCCGGCAGCGGAGCCTTTGGGGAGTTGCCGCAGGATCTGGTGCATGGTGTCCTCGTCGACGGTGGGGGGGGGGGTGCTGTTGGCTGGGTCTCAGGCCATGTGTGTGTGTGTGTGTGTGTGTGTGTGTGTGTGTGTGTGTGTGTGTGTGTGTGTGTGTGTGTGTGTGTGTGTGTGTGTGTGTGTGTGTGTGTGTGTGTGCATGCACACGTGTGTGTTTGCTTGCGCTAGTTTGAACGAATTCGTTCTGGCATTTGCTCTTGCGGAGAGTAGCCTTGGTGCTTGCGGTGGCCTGTCTGTCTGCGTGTTGCCTGGTCTGTTGCCTCGGCGCTGCTGGGTCCTAGATCTATCACTGTGTAACACACTGGCAATGTTCTTGTGTATATCTGATCTCGACAGGCAACGCCATGAGCTGCACTGGCGCTACAGATCCCCGGTATCAAACGGAATGCTCTCAAGCAGCTTGGCAAAATCTGCCGCCACGAGGACCATATGTCTTATTCCATGGACTGGCCAGTCCGTCCAAACCTGACACTCGAGCTATTTGGCCACAAAGGTCAACCAGCAGGTATGAACGCTGGTGAGTGAGAGATGCATCAGGTAGTTGACGCACCTCAGTGTCCTCCCTGCCTGGTGGTGCTGCTGCGCAAATGTAGGAGTGTTACACAGCGATAGATCTAGGACTCAGCAGCGCCGAGGCAACAGACCAGGCAACAAGCAAACAGACAGACCGGCCACCGCAAGCACCAAGGCCACTCTCCGCACGAGCAAATGCCAGAACGCACAAATGTAGGAGTGTGATTTCTGAGTTTGGATTTTCTCACATGCGTGTGCTTCACCCATTTCACCCTGCAGCGCCCCCCCCCCCCCCTGCCCCCCGCACCCGCCCCTCCTCCTCCCTCCCTCTTCCCTCCTCCCAGCGCACCTCTGCTGTTTCTCCTCTGCCCCCCTTCCCGGACACCGCGCGTGCTGCCGGGCTGGCTGTGGCTGCAGCCCCTGGGACCGGTGCCTCACGGCCTCGGAGATGGCCGTAGCGCGCGCCGGCGCGCCCGTGCAGACTGCTAGTGTCGATTCGGCGCCCGCCGGTGGGCCCGGCGCATGCTGACTGTGTTTGGTGTGCACGTGGGCTGCTTGGTACTGCGTGGTGTGTGAGTGTCTGCTTTCGAGCCGGCGCTAGTTCGTTCTGGCATTTGCTCGGGGGAGAGTGGCCTTGGTGCTTGCGGTGGCCGGTCTGTCTGCTTGTTGCCTGGTCTGTTGCCTCGGCGCTGCTGAGTCCTAGATCTATCACTGTGTAACACATGCGTGTGCTGGTAACAGAGCGGCATTAGGTCTGAGCGGCCTTGGGACTTGTGATGCTTTGTCTGTTTGCCTGTTGACTGCTCTGTGCCTCGGCGCTGCTGGGTCCTAGATCTATCACAGTGTAACGCGTGCGTGTGCTGCGTCTTGCTATCCCTTGGTGTCTCAGAGCACTGCACACGGCCACACATCGGCCCGCGCCACCCACACATCCATGATTAAGAGAATGATTTTCTAGCATTCTGCGGTACTTCAAGACCCGCTATGTATAATCCATAGCATGCTTTGCATGCTCTAAAGCGATGTTCATGGAATGAACGCCCGCCCAGGCTGTGCAGAATCGCGTGACCTGCTCTGCCAGAGGGCTCCTCTCGACAAATCAAGTGCATAGACGGAGTAAAGTACAGCTTGATTGGTTTACTGCGCCGATCGGTGGTAGCGTGCCCGCTGGAGACCCAGGTACGATTTTCGGAGCCACAAAACGTCCGACTCTATGGCTCGTGTTGGTACATCCGCCTCGAGATCGCGCACAGCGATCCGAGTCAGGCCCACGATCTATGAGTGATTGGATGTATTTGAAGGTGCAATTTGTTTAGGCAGGCGTACAAAGCGTTTCAATGTCAGAGGCAGAGAAGATCAATGCCACCGGGCAGCCCGATACGCCGATGGAGGTTATCAACAACCTCCTAGGCAAATCTCTTGGCGCCACATCACCCGAAGACATGAAAAAGCTCGTTCAAGAAGCTTACCGCATATCAAACGGCCTTGATCCGTACCTGGACAGGATGCTGTCCCCTGTGCCGCAAGCTTGCCAGGACCTGTTAACCGCGAGCGCCGAGCACGATTGGGACGCCGTCTACGCGGATGTGCGCGCTCTCTCCCTACTGGTGAATGCCTGCACTATGCCTCTCCTCGTTTGGTGGATGATTATATCTCGATGGAGATGACTTGAAATTCAAACAGATAGCCCGGGCCAAGACTGGGCCATGCGCCATGCAGCGATCTTGTGAGCCCTGGCGCAATTCGATCCACACGGGAACACGGACAATGGCATAGCTAGAATAATTTCTGCCTGTCCCGTGTGTTAGGTCACACATGCCTTCAGCTGCACGTCAGTGCCGTTTCAAAAGCACACATGTGCACTTGCCACATGTGCACTCGCCACAGTCTCATTTGCATGATCTTTCGTCACATGTGTGTCTGATAGCCTGCCCACAAACTACAGTCAGAGTACCCCAGTATATAGGGCAAGACTCAATTCAAGCTGAAGCGTGAAATGAGCGCGGGTGCGTTGGAGGGCCGTGTGATGAAGATGCTGTGTGCCATCTCTGGCGCCAAGACAGTGCTTGAGGTCGGCATGTTCACCGGCACGTCCGCTCTCGCCATGGCTGAATTCATCCCTGACGACGGCAAGGTATCCATTGGCCCGGACACATTGGCTGCTGCATGTAGGTTGTGTGTGCGGCTGGGAGTGCCCAACCCGTGTACACTAGACTGATAGCCCTTGTGAACATGGCCTCGCTACAGCAGTCGTCGTCTCGATGTTGATAGCAGCATAGCACAGGGTGCTGGTTGCTTGCCAACTTGCAGGCCATCTGCAGATGCGACTCCACGTATTGCTCTGACCTCCCAACTCCTCCACCGATTTGCAGATTGTCTGCTTGGAGCTTGAGCCATACCTAGAGAGCTTTGTGCGGCCGTTCTTCGAGAAGGCAGACCAAGACCACAAGCTGGACATCCGCATTGGTGATGCGGTGGCATCCATGCAGCAGCTGGCTGACGAAGGCCGCACATTTGATATTGTGTTCCTGGACGCCAACAAGACTGGCTACCTGTCGTACTACAACCTGGTCATGGACAACAACATGTTGACGGCCACCGGGTTCATCGTTGTAGACAACGCACTGATGAAGGTGAGCGGGGCCTCTGCACAGCTACTACCACAGTTTCCAGTGCATGCCTGGAGCTGCGATGCCATAAACTGATGTTGCAGGAGAGATCTGATTAGCGTGACATGTCTTCAGCACAGAAATGCAAGTGCTCATGAAGTGTTCTACACACTGTCTCAGTCATCTGATGCACTCAGGGGCAGCTCGGCCCAACATGTACACCAATAACGATGCAAAGTCAACCATGGGTAGGCACATTGCATACAGGCAGGGATGATGCCCCAGCTCGTGGTATGGTCCAACCGTGCATTTTCTTGCAGGGTCGGGTGTACGCCCCGCCAGATGAGCCTGATGCAGACTCGGAGGCCATCCGGGACTTCAACAACATCGTGATGCGGGACACCCGTGTAGAAACGGTGACAATGCCTGTACGGGACGGCATTTCCATTGTCCGGCTGCGCAGTCCACCCGGCACCGCAGCCACCACAGGCGCAACCGCCGGGGCGGCCGGCATGCCAATTGGTGGTGCAGGCAACCCCAAGACACCAATGGGGCGGGTTGTAGGGGCAGAAGCGCTCTGCATGGGCCGCAGCTGTGGTACTGTACTTGGTTCTGCGGGTTTTGTCTCCACTACTTGTCATAGGTTAGGCAAGACGTTACCAGTGCCTCGAGCACAGCAGCGGCGTGTTTGGATGACGGCTGTGTCAAGGACACCACAGCCACACAAGATGATGTGGTAGTATACGAATAAGTTGGTTGTAATGGGGCTGACTGTGGGACACAGTGACAGCCGGCAGATGTGCTTCAATGAAGAAAACATTGTTACTTCACTCTGCCGCCATGGTGACTGCTTGTCCACGAGAAGGTGTGCCTGGAACGTAAGCATGGGCCTGCGGTTCACATTAACTGACTGGTCTGATGCTCTAACAGCTGTCACTCCCTGGGGCGGCGGGTGGGAGATTGCCTTGGTGACGCTTTGCCGCGCCGCGGCTGTGTACAAGTGCACCAGTACTCTAGCCTAGGCCTACCAGCACACAGCATTGTGAATCTCTCCATGTCTTGCTTGGAATCTTGCTCACTCGCATCTATGACTTCGACGGCTACTTCGTCAGCCGCTGGGTTTCCACCCTTGACTCACGTTGCGGAGTATAGGCCTTTCCGGAAACGATGCTGGAGGCAGATACAGTCGCCAGTGTGGCAGAGCAGAAAGACAGCGAAGATGAAGTGGTCTTCCCTGAAGCTCTTGTCACCTACACTCGTGTTCTTGCTCTTTGTCCGTCTGAAGGGGATGGTGGGTGGGTGCGATTTGTTGCTCTGCAGAGTCCTAGTCTGTGAATGACAATTTGAAATGCAGAAGTAGAACACAACGTAGACAACAGCAGCGAATGCGACCTACGCCTGGCAATACGGATGTTGTTGTACAGTCTGCTGCTAAAAGTCGCATGCGCTGCCTGGGCCCTGGGCATGAATGCTGCACTCATGCCGAGTGCTCAGGCGCCCCTATCACCACCTGCGTGGCGCCATGGCAACCCACTGCGATCCATTGCACCATTTGCTACGTCCGCAAAGTGAATTCAACCTCACCGGCCAGTTGCACCTGTTGAGACATTTGCTCGAGTCACTCACATAATAGATATAACGAGTGTTCATTGTACAGGTTTGCTGCATGTGACTGAACCGACCTTATTGCCTGATTGTTTGGTCACCCTCGTGGTATCTGCGACGAACATTGCACAACACTGGCAGCAACATGCATCTGATGCATACCAGCGTCACAAATACTCGATTGAACCACTCATCCAACTACCTGAGCAAGGCCAATCTCACAGAGATGTTGTCATGGGGCTTGTATTACTATCTGTGGATGACCCTCACCACCCACAGTGCTAATTGAATCATGGAATCATGACAGCTCTCACACTACCACAGGCTTTGACCACCCTCCATTACTAGGTTGTGGCCGGTCATGTAGGCGGACGCATCACTTGCAAGGAACAGGATGCCTGTCTGCAAATCCGTGACCTCTGCTAGACGATGCATCGGGATTTGATCCAGCCATTGCTCCACCAATGGAGCCAGGTCCTTGCTCTCTTGGATGAGGGCAGTGTTAACAATGCCTGGAGACATGCAATTCACCCGCACACCACGGTCAGCCCATTCAGCACCCAGAGTCTCCGTGATCTTGACTACAGCAGCCTTGGATGCATTATATGCGATCTGTTTCTGTGGGTGTGGCACAAGGAGTGTCGCCATGGAGGCAGTGTTGATGATTGTGCCAGCTTTCTGCTTCAGCATGTACTTCCCTTGCGCCTGGCAGCACATGAACACTCCCTTGGTGTTGATGTCAAAGGTCTGTTCCCACTCCTCAATCGGTGTGTCCTCAGCAGCATTGTTCTTGTTGATGCCTGCATTGTTGATGGCAATGTGCAGTCCACCCAGCTTTTCAATGGTCGTTTTGACCATCGCCTCACAGTCAGCCTGCTTGCTCACATCTGCCTGCAGAACAGACGCGATCAACACCAATATGAAAAATTTCCAGTGGGAACCTGCTGAGCTACATGCTCCAGAATGAGATGCAGGTAGCGGGCCACTTTATCTTGCACATGTGCCAGTTGAAAGGCGGCATTACGACAGCAGGAACAGTCATGAGGTGGTGCGTGGCAAAAATACCTCTATGGCAATGGCACGGATGCCCTTCTTGCCCAGCTCCTCAACAGTGCTCTCCGCTGCAGCCTTATTAATGTCAACGATCGCAATCTGAGCACCAGCCTCACCCAGCGCGTGGGCAAAGCATCGACCAATGCCTTGGGCAGCACCTGCACATAACACTTCCATGTAAACTTTTAACACACTTCCATGTACCGCGGGGTTGCAGTACTGCTCACAGTGTGCTTGCCTCACAACATGTCCCCTCACTTCCCCTCTCCCGTAAAAAATGCTAGGCCGGAATGCGGTGTCATGTCTGAGGAGCACGGTCAGAGCACACAGTAGTTTCGCTGCGACAGTGAGAGGACATGCCGTAATCGGCTCCAGTCATCACAAGAACAAGTCAGGCCTAAGCGACTGTGGCCCTGCTCAAAGAAATGTTCCTGCGACTGAGTCAACCAGAGTGCCATGTCAGCTCAAGCGACCTCATGCTGTGGGCTGTTTGAATGGATCACGAGCAGCAGCAGAATTCAGTACATGTCGTGGAGGCGCACCTGTGATGAGAGCGACCTTCGAGTTCAGGCGCAGGCGTTGCAGAATCTGCGCGCCGCCGACGCCAGTGGCCACAGCATCCGCATCGGCGAGGTTCCGGCGGCGCACAATGGAGATGCCATCGCGCACGGGCATCGTCACCACTTCGACGCGGGGGTCCGCCAGCACAGTCTCGTTGAAGTGGCGGATGGCCTCGGAGTCCTCATCGGGCTCGTCCGGGGGGGCGTACACGCGGCCCTGCATGCATGCAGTGGTGTCTGTGAGGAGGTTGACCACCATGGTCAGCGCCCCAGCCGGAGTGCCGATGCTAGGCTAGCCATTTGTAGGCGGTTGGTGTAGCTTGACATGGTGGTTGGGCTGTCAGCCACAGCACCCTGAGGTAGCAACACTTCCACAGTGCTGGCGAGGCAGCAACATGCCAGATTATACACCGGATAAGCTGGCAGGATGACCATTGCAGAAGCTGCTGCTGCATGTGGCAGGCATGAGTATGGTTGTACCTATGGCTGCTAAGCGTCCCGGTTTGGTGTGCATTGCACATGAAACCCACAATAAAGACTCAGTTCTCACCTTCATGAGTGCGTTGTCCACGACGAAGAAGCCCGAGGGCGTCAGCATATTGTTGTCCATGATCAGGTTGTAGCAAGAGAGGTAGCCAGTCTTGTTGGCATCCAGGAATGCGATGTCGTACGTCTGGCCCTCCTTGCTGAGCTGTTTGATGGATTCGGCGGCGTCACCAATGCGGATGTCGAGCTTGTGCCCCTGTTTGCCCTTCTCGAAGAAGGGAGTGACAAAGTCCTTCAGGTATGGCTCAATCTCCAGGCACACCACCTGCAGGCGCAGCCAGTCACAGCAACACCGTGCGCATGGCTAGCATACATGATAGCCATATGCTGTGTGTGTCTGCTGCCAGCCGGGCAGGACACCGCCTGCACATCCTCCTGCGCTGGTGGGCGATGGAAGAAGGGCTGCGGCCTGAGAATAGTACCATTGCTTGCTTGTGCACCTGCACGTGCCAGGCGCCCCATGACGGCTCTCACGGTGGGGGCTCACCTTCCCATCGTCGGGGATGATTTCGGCCATGGCAAGGGCAGAGGTGCCGGTGAACATGCCCACTTCGAGCACTGTCTTTGCACCAGAGATAGCGCACAGCATCTTCATCACGCGGCCCTCTAGTGTCCCCGCACTCATCTCCCGCTTCAGCTTGAACTGCGTCTTGCCCTGCATCGGCGTTTCGCAGGTTGCTAATCTGCATGCTTGCCGCTCACACCTCACAGGCATGCACCACAGAAAGGCTGCAGGCATACAGCGTATCATTGTCGGCTGATAGAAGGAGCTGAAGGCGCTCGCCATGGACGGCGGTGGTGGCCATTTTCAAGGCTGTCATTGTGTGGCTAGCACAGCAGGCTGGGCAAGACAGCCACAAGGGACAGCAGCCATTCTCCAAGTCACAGCGAGCATGACTGGCCATGGATACAACATGATAGGGGCATACCGCATTGTAGACGGCCTCCCAGTCATGTTCCTCACTAGCCGTCATCAAGTCCTGGCATGCCTTGGGTACAGGGGGCAGCATGCGGTCAAGGTACTTGTCCAGACCACTAGAGACGCGATAAGCCTGCTCCACTCCCTTCTTCATGTCTTCCAGTGTCGTGGCTGACAATGCTTTGGCCAAAAGGTCATTGATCACCTCCATTGGCGTGTCAGGCTGGCCTGTGGCGTTGATGCCAGTTGGGGCACCCATATTTGCGTCTGCACAGCGAAATTTGCACGTCAGCGGGTCAGAGCGCCACAGTTCACGTCTATATCGGACTCGGATCGCCGAAATGCCCAACGGTATGGCCCAAGCGCCGTCGGTAGCCGGAGACCGTCGGCTGCCAGAGATGCTGCAGCGGCGCCAGGACAGGGAGCGTCGAACGAATCAGGCGGGTGTGAAAAACGTACAACATCGTGAATGCTTAGTTCTTACACAAAAATCGCATACCAAGGCTCCACGCACCTGCAGGCTGAAGTCAACAAGCGAGCGGCCTTTTGCAATCTTGGTGCAAAGGGCGTTGTGACAGCTGTTCACTTTGGTCCTTACCAACTATACTCTTCGACAGGTACCTGCTATTTCACCGCCAATCAGTGTGTGCTTGGGGTGGAACAGGGATATAGTGGAGACTGATGCAACTGCCGGACGGCGTGCAGTGTCTGCTTCCAGTTCTGACTTCAAGTTTGGCACGTGGGCGGGCACGCGCATTGTCTTGACACATGCCGACACTTCCCGTGGCTGCGGACGGGGTCCGATCGTGTGGCCGGCGCATGTGAGGAGCACATGCGTGCACGAGCGTGTATCCGACCTTGCGAGGCAATGTGGTGTGATACGTTACAGATGTATGCTCCACAAGGTGGTAGAACACAGAGGCACGATTCATGGCAATGCACCAAAAATCAATCACCATGGCCAAGCGCCGTACACGGACAGAAACACAGCAGCTTCTGTATTGCGCTAAAGTTCCCTCGACACATTCTCACACGCTGTTCACTAGGCGAGGCCATGTTACACAGGGATCGATCTCGGACCCAGCAGCGCCGCGGAAACAGAGCATTCAACTTGTGGTGTGCAGGTCACGACGGGGCCCCGCGGGGATACATACGTTCAGTACTGCACTGTCCGAGGGTGCACGCCTGGCCGGCTTGCATCTGCTGGGTAGCATGTGAGTCTAGAATCTAGTTGTATGTTCGCTTGGTGCACTGGATCGGAGCCCCTCGATGTAACAGTACTGCACTGTCCGAGGGTGCATATTGCCACGTGTGCACATTTTGTGACTCCACCTCGTGGTGCCGGTCACCGTGTGCACAGCCAGACTGTGTGGTCCGCAAAACGGCACACAAGTACAACACTCGCGCACGGCTGCCAGAGCATGATAACCTTCGTAACCAACACCGCTAAAGCCACTACTGCACCTGCGCTTGCCATGCCGATGATGGTGGTCTGCTGGAAAGCGGAAGCAGGCTTCCTCATGCCTCAGTAGACCTGGACATGCAGATGTGTGCACAGGAGCGGGCCTGTGGCCAGCTTTCAATGTGCCCAGACGCGTGCGCTTGCCCCCGCCAGCCATGAAGTGCGTATGAATGTGTTTGAGTACAATAGCCATGCATGAGCATGCTCGAATTACACCTGGCCACGTTCCTGGCCACGTTCCAAGAGCGCCGACGCAACGCCGGCAGGAACATGGTGACGCGCCGCGCAGCTGTAGCTACGCGCTGCGCAGACTGCAGCCTCATGAGGCCTCATGCGGTCTCATGCAAGATTTTCGGGACTCACAAGGACGGCGGTAACCAAGAAAAAGACGTGTACATGCACGTCTCGGAAAAGGCACGCGCTTATAACGGCTACTGAACAGCTCAGAAACACACCACGAAAGCGTCCACCTCTCGGCGTTTGACCTCAACCCCAGCGGCGTCATGCTGACACGACAGTTCCTGCTTCGCGCATACGTATATGCTCGCACACTTGCGCAAGTGCCTCTTCAGTACTGCGTTATTGCAGCGTTGGTAAGCTTGCCAAGCTTACGCCGTGCCGAAGTGCTGCGGCCGGCATGCGGTCCATTGCAATTGCCAGCTTGTCACCTAGAATACCACGTGATCTCGGATGATACCGAAGCTTGGATGATGTATCGCGGCAAGTTATCGGTAGGATCCAGAGGCCTGGATGCAGCTGCATGCCTCGCTTTTGCACTCACCCTGGCACTGCAACATCCGCATGCGCATGACTATATCCCTTCCTCTGTGTTTCAACTCTGTCGTTCTAAATGCCTTACCCATGCGTACACGTGCCACGCCGATGTGCGCGTGACCTGTCCGGTGGCCCCCTCCCGGGTCGTCGCCACGGCAAACACGCCAGGCGCTGCCGCCCAGCTGATGGAGGACCGGAAGCGAGGCAAGTACGGCCGCTCCGGCACTGGCGCGTGTCGCTTTGTGTCCCTGTCGCATGAGACGTTTGGGCGTGTGGGCACGGGTGCGTTCGCCTTCCTAAATAAGATCGCTGACTTCGCTGCGGCTTCGGGGGCCGTGTCCAGGCGAGCGTTCTTGCAGAATGCCATGTGCGAACTCTCCACCACTCTGTGCCGTGGTGTGACGCGCCAGGTCCTCGCTGCGGCTCCGCTGCGTATGCGGCTGGCGGGCCGGGCGGTGGTGCCTGGCCACGATGTCCCGTAGGACGTGCTATAGGAGGCCGCTGGCCGCCTTGCTGGACCGGGTGCCGCGGTTGCAGCGGCGCAGGCCGGCCCCGCGTCTGGTCGTGCTGGCCCGCCCTGCCTTCCCGCGAGCCACCGTGGGGGGAGTGATGCGGCGCCGCCAGTGCCCTTCGCGCCCCGCCCTCAGGCCCCTGCCGGGCGGCCGGAGGGGGAGGGCTGGTACGCCTTGCGCTGTGGGGGGCGTGAGCCCCCGGGCTCTCATGTGCGGGGGGCCCCTGATGGAATGCTCCAGTGGGGCCGCATGGAGTGGGGATGCTGCTGTTGGGGGGTCGGTGGTGGCTGGTTTTGCTGGGGTGGGCAGTAGTGCGGTGGTGGTGGTTGCTGTGTGCGGTTGTGGCGTGGGTGCCGTGGTGGAGGGGTGCGGGAGTGCGTATGCGTGTGGGTGTGTGGGTGTGGTTGTGTCGGCTGTGTCGGTTCGTTGTGGCTTTTCGCCTGGGACAGTGATTGCTTTTTGCTGGTGTCTACTTTCGGGGGTTTTTGGCCGTCTACTTTCCTTCTGTTGCCCTCGCTGCCGGGCTATTGCGTTCATCTCCGTGTAACACGTGCCACGCCATGCTATGCTAGAAATCATGTCTGATCACAGCAACACCATCACCACACCTAGACCCAGGACTCTTTGAGCCCCACATACCTGCCTCGCAGTTGTGCTTGCTGATGTGTTCAATTGTGACTCGAAGCTGGACGTGACTCCCACAGTCCAGTCTTTGGCATCTTTGTACACACCCATGCATGCACCATCTATGGTCTCTGCATGAAGATGCTGAGGCAGGCATCCCCATGCCTGGCACATGCATGCTGCAGCCTCCCCCATATGCACCAAGCTGGCCAGGAGGGCATTCCTGCAGGGCCTAGAGGCAACTGATGGCCTGTCGGCGCTGATGACCATCGCGACAAGACCGCCACCCACAACCCCGCCCCGTGTGTGTTACACAGTGATAGATCTAGGACTCAGCAGCGCCGATGCAACAGACCAGGCAACAAGCAAACAGACAAACCGGCCACCGTAAGCACCAAGGCCACGCGCCGCACGAGCAAATGCTAGAACGCCCCGTGTGTGGTGTTGTGGCATGCTCCACCCCCGACCCCCCATGGCTCCGCCTTCCAGAAGGATCCACCCAAGCTGCCTGCGCTGGCCTGCTGCCTGCCCAACTTCAGCCACGCCTGCAGTCGGTCTTGGTCTCCACATTGCTGTCAGTGGCCCAGGCACGCTATGGCCTGGAGTCATGGCCGTGGCTAGTACCTAGGACCGCAGTCACTGGTGCATTGTGACGTTGAAACGCTCACATGGATATCAGCACCACTCACCATGTACTCTGTTGCTGAAGGATAGGCGATACTTGGCCCGGCCAGCTGCACCACAGCGCTCCTAGTTCACATGCACACCATGTGTGGCAAGTGGTCACAGCTAAGCAGTCTACGGCCACTGATATCATGCCACTTGCCGGCTGCAGGTAGAGACTACGTATGCGTGCGATCTGATGATCTGATGTATGTACATCTCCTGACGGGCTGCAGAGGCTCCTGCAATATTCGAGAAAACAACATCAAGCATTACACATCATTCAAGCAGGCATCTGCCACAATACCCTGCCACAGCGGGGCGGATGAGGAAGCCGATATACCTGCAGAAGGAAAGGGTGCTACAGCACACACCAATGGACTGCCGGCGCTGACAAACCATCGCGCATAGGCTTGCGTCATCCCCACCCCACCCCCTCGACCCATCTCACCCTGCGGGCCGCCCCCCCCTCCACCCATTTCACCCTGCAGCACCCCCCTCCCCCACCCCCCACACCCATCCCTCCTCCTCCCTTGCTCTTCCCTCCTCCCTGCGCACCCCCGCCATTTCTCCTCTGCCCCTTCCCAAACACCGCTCGTGCTGCCGGGTTGGCTGTGGCTGCATCCCCTGGGACCGGTGCCTCACGGCCTTGGAGATGGCCGTAGCAGGTGCCGGCGTGCCCGTGCAGACTGCTAGTGTCGAGTTGGCATGCGCTGGTGAGCCCGGCGCGTGCTGACCGTGTGTTGGGTGTGTGCGTGGGCTGAGTGGTGTGTGAGTGTTTGCTTTCGAGCCGGCGTCAGTTCGTTCTGGCATTTTCTCGTGTGGCGTGTGGTCTTGGTATTTACGTGTCGGACTGTCTGTGCGCTTGTTGTCTGGTCTGTTGTCTCGGCGCTGCTGACTCCTAGATCTATCACTGTGTGACACACACCAACGGGTACTACGGCGTGTGCGCTTTGGAAGTCACGCACATACATTGGACCACACATACACGCAGACAGTGTTGTGATCTTACATATGCATCGAGATCACAAATTTCCACAAATAACGAAGATAGGTCACTGTATAAGGGTGCCTTCTTACACATGCCTGTTACTGCTACACCCTTCCATATATCCGGTCACTACATGTTGCAGATGAAGAAGATCTACCGTCGTTCCCAATCTGCACTGGGCATGTCTACAACATGAAACCGGCTGGCGCAGGCACCAATCTCACATGCCACTGGAAATCCGGCAGACCCACACCCATCTCTCCGGCTGCATAATTTCAGCCTGCACGGTGCATTATCAACCATCACGTTTAGCATGCATACAGAGATCTCTGCCTCACATTATGTGGCAACATGGGAGCCATCAGATCTACGCTGGCATGGCTGCCATACACACAGCTGGCATTGGCTAGCCATGGCTGCCATACCCCTAGTCATCACATGCAGCTCAACAATACCTCCGACGTCAAAGGCGCAAACTAGCATAACCGTGTCAGCTGAACCACTCTCCAAATTGCTGTAGTTCAAGCCTTTCCAACTGCTCACTGGCAGAGACATCTCACGGCAACACTGCCATGACAAATATGAACTACACGATATGTGAGGATGCTCCTACATCCCCAGTGTGCCCCTGCAGCAGCCGCACCGCCACATGACAGGACAAACTCTAGCACAGCTGCACTTGAGACGCCTCACGACATGAGCGCCGGGGAGCGTCCCACGGAAGGCGCTTTGACAGCTGGAGCTGAGACTGAAGGCTGGTGTGCAGGCTCATAGACCAGCGGTGAAACGGCAACATTGCTGCTGTCCGCGGGGGTGTGGTCTGCCATGTGCATGTAGGACACCGGGTGGGTCTGGGCCCGCTCCTTCAGGCCAGCCACCGCCGCGAGGAGCTCTTCCTCGGTGATGTCATTGATGAAGCTGGCGGCACCGACGCCCCGCATGAGCGGTGTGCGCTGGGCACCATCACGCGTCTTGATGATGTCCGCAAGCGCCTTCTTCCAGAGCACGGCATCGTCACAGACATCATGCCAGATTGGTAGCCTGCACGCGTGCATGCGTGCATCCGTCACACGCAGCTTTCACATTTGGCACCACGGCATTTGGGTGTATGCTGTCGCTTTGATGCTCATCCATGTGTCGAATCATTCTAGTCATGTGTGTGGAATGCACAATTTTTGACACCGGCGCCGTCGCCTGGCCTGCGCATGCACAAGGATGAAAACACAGTGCAGAGCGCCAGTGAATTGACAGAGCGCGTCTGTATTGCTGTTGGTACACACCTGAATGCAGCCATGATCTGGAATACCCTCTCAGACTCCTCAACAGTGATGAGGTTCCGCTCTCGTGCCATGACCGTGGTTAATGCCATGTCGATGCTGACCGCCTCGCCATGAAGCATACCAAACTCAAGCCCCGCCATTTCAATGTCCATGGAGAAGGTATGACCATAATCCACCAAGCGCAATAGAATGTGCTCATGCAGGTTGTACTCGAGCTCCTCGAGCATGCCCTGAATTGCTCGCCGGATCACAGCGGACGAGTCGTCGCACTGCACAGCCCACACCATGTCCGCGACCTCCGCACAGTTCGAGCATGATCAGCCAGGCTACTTCATGATTGTATGGGTGCCGTTTGGTGGCACCAGTTGAGCACAATTGTGGCACGCTCAGCCATGACAAAGCTTCACACAGAAGGGGTCTTCTGCAGCTGCTGTGCCAACACGGCAGAGCAGCATTGGCGCAGCTGTTGCATGTACATGCTTCAAGGTGGAGAGCACAGCATGGCAACGGGGCACACGCACCTGGTAGTGGGTGGCCATAAGCGTGGTCGCATGTGCTTCCAGCAGATGGAACAGCTTTTCGTCCTTGATGCATGCCATCTTGAGGATCTCTGCAGAGCCATTCGCCAGGTTGCGGTCATCAAGGGTGCGTAGGAAGGAGAGGTCGGCAAACACTGCCAGCGGTGGGCAGTATGTGCCGAGCTTGTTCTTCTTCCCAATAAAGTTGACCGCAGTCTTGATGCCGATGGATGCATCCACAACACCCATTAGAGTGGTGGGCACCTGCAGTTCAGCTCTGCCACAATCAGCACTCAATCCAACATTACACAATAGCACAGATGCTCACACAGCTTGACATGACCGACAGAACCTTGTATATCACTCGATCAGCATGACAGGCCCTTCGTCACAGCCTGACTCACAGGGTGGCCTGCACAGACCATACCTTGATGATGGGTGTGTTTCGTCGGTACAGGTTGGCGGCCAGGCCGCAGACATCGAGGCAAACACCGCCACCAATGGCAATCAGGGGCTCCTTGCGCCGGTTCAGCTTCACCTTCTCAATCTCCTCCGCGACGCGGAACACAAGATCAAAGTTTTTGTTGTCTTCGCACGTAGGCAGCACGAGGAAGTGTGCATCGGCATTGTGGGCTGCAAAGTAGGCCCGGATCTGGTCGCCGAAGTGCAGGTCAACATTGTCATCTACGACCACGAGGCGCTTTGGCCGGTCTTCCGTGGGGATTCGGCCGGGAGCCAGTTGCAGAGGGTGAGATTCTGGAATCACGCCGGACAATAGTGTCTGTAGGGTTCAAAATTGGGTGAGTAATCTGTTCCCTGGAGTTGTGCATCGCACATCGCTGCCACACAGCAGAGAATTTGAAGCCCTCTTGACATGCAGAGGCCCAGCACCAGGCGCAGATGATCCAGGCGCCAGCTGTGCATGGTTCGCACATGTACAGGCGACGCGAACTCGTCGGCCGTGGGTGGGATTGTGTGCGGAGAAGCAATGTACATGCATGCAATGTGCTTTTGGAAATATGCGAATATGGGGACCACACCTCGTTGGCAGGATCCAGTAGGCCAGGTACTTCGCGAACGGTGTACTGGATCGGCTGCACAGCAGACACGGTGAAGGTTCCAGTGTCCAGCGCGGAGGTCCCATTGACGGTCAGGCCATTGAGGCCAGAGTTGTTCACGCCGTGGTCATCAACGGATTTCACTGCTGGCATGGCGGGGACAACGGGCGTGGCTGCCACAGGGGCAGGTCCCTCCAGTGGGTGTGCTGCGGCGGCATGAACAGCTCGGCCAGCCGGGGTTGCGCCTCTGCAGTGCATCAGGGAATTTGTCAGATGTGTTACACTGGGACAGATCAAGGCCTCAGCAGCGCCAAGGAAAAAAGCAGTAAGCGGGAATGTGTCAGATGTGACAGTTTGGTGCATGCCCAAGACTTTACAGGGACGTTGTGGCATGGCAAGCCCAAACATTGAACAGTCTGTCACCACAGCTGGAGCATCTGTGTGGACTCTGTGATGAGGCTACTGTTACACGGAGATCACCACAAGAGCCGGCAGCGAGGGCAACAGTAGGCAACCAAAAGCCCGTAAGCAGGCAGCAACAAGCAGCAGCAGTCCCAGACCAGGCTAGTGTGGGTACCATACAATTGCAATAACAACATAATATGCATTGTGCAAGGATTGAGGGGGTCAGGCACGGTCGTCACGAGTCAAAGTGTTCCGAAGCACGCGTGAATACGTGCCGTGGGCGATTCTACGTGAAACGCTAACGCAAAAGCGGGAAACTGATGCCGTCCGGCACAGCGCATTGATCGCGATGCATACATCGCGATGTATGCATTCTTGCGCATGCATGCACCGCAGCACGTCGAGCCGGAGCTCCGAGGCATCTGCCTTTGTGACGGATCGTTGAATTTGATTTGCGAGTACACAGTTCATCAAAGCTTTTTCAACATTGATCCAGTGTCCAACGCGGCTTAGAAGGAGGTGAGTCCCATCTGTCGCAAGAGGCGCGTGCTGCGCCCCTGCTGCGCCACAGATGGGCCGCTGCAGCGCGCTAGAAGATTTGCTCGCAGTCATGCTGCATGCACATGTCGCGACGCAGCGTCCAGGCGAAAAGGGTTAGCAGAATCACAGAGCGGATGCGGTGCTTGCAGATACGCGCGTTTGTATTCAGTAGGTCGTTGGTCTCGCGATGCGTGGTCAGCGATGATGACCGTTACAACTGGACATGCCGAAATGACACCGCGTGTATTTGCGCGAATGGGGACTGCGTTCAACAGAGAGAAGCTGACATCCTGTGGTCTAGGCTGTCAAGGAACATCGGCTGTGACATGCGGTGATATTCTGGCCACAGAGACATCCCTTGGACGCCTCACTAGCACTCGCACAACTTCAGTCGTCGACACGTTGTCAGGAATACGCGCAAGCGATCATCACCGCTGCCGCTTCATTGTCTTGCTGTTCCGCAGCTGGAATGACAGACTCGGATTGCACGCGTGCACCCTCGTTGCGGTCAAAGGCAGCGTGCTACTGCGGCATGAGGCTGTGCGCGAGCGTCGCGTACTCACGTGTCAACGAGCGAACGATTGACAAGCAGCAGACTCTTCGTGCCCCGCATCCGACACGGTACCACAGTTTCGTGAAAATGGCCGCTGAAAGTTTTTTGTTATGGAATCTGTGCATATAAGTGTGGCAAGCCTTGGGTACAAATGGGCACCAGCGTTGACCACGCCATGTCTCCGAAGCACACCTGGTGATCGCCACACGCACAGCGGGAATTTTCTGCATGATATCGCACAAACAAATTCTACGGACGGTCAAATAACCTGTGGTGCTGTAGTCGAATGTTGTCGGAAAGTGTCTTCTCTGGCCCCAAATTCTCTGGTCCCAAACAGCTATACTTGCAGTGCTCACTTGCCAACAAACTTTAATTGCTCTTGCGTCAAGCCGGAGGACAGTAGTTGATTGCTACGCGGTCAGGAGGGCCAGAACAGAACACTGCCGCGTGTAGTGGGTGCGCAATTTATTGGCTTTCTTACAGTACTGGCGTGCGGTGGCAGGTGACCGTGCACAATTCGGAGACCCCTCGCGATGCCGAGTAGGGGGGGAATCTTGCATGCATGCCGCAAGAAAGCCGTATTCCGTCGCGTGACCACAAGTTTGAGCTGCCTTGTTTCCTGGCCGTCGTGTTGACATGCAGCCTGTGGTCTGTATAGAGTATGGAACCTTTCGACGCCAGCAACAGCGCCACAAGCCATGTTCGCTTCGCAGACGCCGCTCTGAATAGCTTCACATTCAGCCAGGTTGCATGTGCCAGCTGCAGCGGGCAGTCACCAAAGCTATTGCTGTCGATCATCTGTAACGTATCTGTGCCTGTCGATGGCTTGAGCACGAGCACGTGAAGATCGTACTCGACAATCTCACCTTCACGCATCGCATCATAAATCATCCTGTCGGTACCAACGTGGGGGAGCAAACGTTGGGCGCAGCGGAACGCAGACCTGGACTCTTCGGATTCAGCGGTTCCTGGAACGAGCGACCCTCAACCGCACAGGGAGCTCCTCCATTTGTGGAAACCCCGGGAATTCCCAAAAGTTTGCAGGCGTTCGGGCAATTGCACATATATCCAGGTGGTGTCAGATCACCGTCCGAAACAATGCAACACACCTCTGCTCACCAATGCTCAGCTGTTCTCGAGGCTCTGGCATAGTGATATTTGATCGCGGTCAGCCATTCTAGGCATGCCTTCAAAAAGCATGTCCAAATGAATTGGTAACTCAGGTGAGTGCCAGATTGTTGGCGTACAGGCTGCAACGGGGGAAGCAGTGGCATTCCTGCTTGTGTTAAAACGGCACCCGCTTTTATGTTGGCAGGTGGACAGCGTATGGAGATCAGTCAAGCACATACACAGAGGTTGCTTTCTATCAGTCCGCGTTTCTGCTCAAAATGCGCATTTGCTGATAAACAAGCCAGGTCCAGGTCCCTTGGTGTGCTTCAGCGGTGAGTGCACAACAGGCAACGGTGTGTTACACAGTGATAGATCTAGGACTCATCAGCGCCGTGGCAACAGACCAGGCAACAAGCAAACAGACAGACCGGCCACCGTAAGCACCAAGGCCACGCGCCGCACGAGCAAATGCCAGAACGAACCAGCGCCAGCTTGAAAGCAGACACTCACACACCACGCAGTACCACGCAGCCCACGCGCACAGCAAACACACAGTCAGCACTCGCCGGGCCCTCAAGCGGTCGCCGACTCGACACTAGAAGTCTGCAAGGGCGCGCCGGCGCGCGCTACGGCCATCTCTGAGGCCGTGAGGCACCGGTCCCAGGAGCTGCAGCCACAGCCAGCCCGGCAGCATGAGCGGTGTCCGGGAAGGGGGGCAGAGGAGAAACGGCGGAGGTGCGCTGGGAGGAGGGAAGAGGGAGGGAGGAGGAGGGACGGGTGCGCGGGGGGGGGCTGCAGGGCGAAATGGGTGGAGGTGGGGGGCCCGCAGGGCGAGATGGGTGGAGAGTGGGGGAGGGGGGGGGGGGGGGGGGGGCACAACGCAAGCCTATGCGCGACGGCCTGTCAGCGCCGGCAGGCCGTCTGTGGGGACAGGAAGGCCCGGCAGCAGCGCCCGTCCGACCAGTCTAGCACGGAGGGGCACGGCCGCGCGGGCTTGGCGCGCCAGCGCGCGGCACAATGTTGTGGACAGGTCGCGCATGGCATTGAGCAGGAAAGTGCGCTTTGACATCGTGCCGTGTCCCGCGGCTACCTCCGCGACCGTCTGGAGGAAGCGGTATGCGTCCTGTCCAACCCTGCCATACGTCTCATGCACGAGCGGGATGAACTGGGCGGCACCTGTGACGGCGCCATATTTGTCGTGCTTTTGCCGTTCGCCCTTCTCAGCGGTCGCGCCAGTCTCAAGTGACGCACCGCGCACATGCGACCTGGCAAGCAGGTGCATCACCTTCAGGCAACGGTGTGTCACACTGCGATAGAGCAGAGCCTCAGCGGTGCCGAGCGGCATACGCACACAGCACAGCAAACAGTACAAACAGCACAACAAGCACGCGCCACGAACCTCACTCACACTCACAACCATTGACAAGGATGTGTCTGCTTGTTCCGACAAAATCCGCTCTTGCACCTATGCGGCCCCCCACCCTCCCTCGTGCTCCCCAGCTGCCATGATGACAACATCAAAAGCATATGCTACTAAAGTCAGATTTTGAGGAGTGCTGCCCCATCGCACTTGTGGCCATGGCCTTCCACGCCAACACCCCTGAGAAGATTATTACCAGTGATGCTGGACCGCCTGGTCTCACTGGTCCATGAGATCACAAAAACACGCCATTACCGACTCAACACGTGGCTGTGCACCAAAGCGCAATTCCCTACTCCTGGCAAGATTGGAGTGCCTGTCGCGCACCTCTCATGAACAGTTATCTTACAACACAGCTTAGTATCATAACACACATAATAGCTCTGAAATTTATGACAGGATGACGATGGGCCCTAGAAGACTCCAGTCAGCATTCCTGTTAGATGCATTTGCTCTGCAGAGGCTTGGCTTCACATGGGTCAGGTAAATGTAAATGTAAATTGAATCACTCGCCGTAGCCGATTAGGCCATTGACATCTCTGGCGAACCGGGACCCAGCAGACGGGGGCATCCCACACTGATTGCATGGCCTCAGGGTGCAATGTATCAGTCAGTGCATTTCAGTGGCGCACTACAACCTACATATACGAGGAGAGCTGAAGGTTCAAGCAGTGCATTTTTGGCACGTGGACAATGCTTTGGCATCCGGTGGATCTGTTGGTGTTGCACGCTCCATATGCCCATGCAGTTCCAACAGCACTGCTGTGCGCTGGAATATTTCGGATTCTCTGCGAAGACAGTCATACCCAGATGGATGCTAGATGGCGAGCCTGTGTGGATGGCTGTGTTAGAAGCCAGCATTGTGAGGTTGTGAGTTGTTGGCACATGCGCAGCCAGCCTATGAAAACTGAAATGCATTAGGTGACATCGGCTTGCATGTATTATTCAGCTAGTTTGAACTTGGGAGCCCCAGAACCCAATGATCACTGTCATACGGCTACTTTTATTTCATTGATCATGATCCATACCATTGATCATGTCAGGGGGAATATTCGACTGAACTTGCAGGGTGCCAGGCAGGCGAGGCGTGCACGCAGCAGTGCTGGCACCCACAAGCATCAATCGAGGGTTACAGCTGGCATTGAGGAAGACGAGGTCGGCGCATACGTGTCTGCCGGACGACAGTGCGCTGGGTGCGCCTTGAAGCCACGTCCACCGCAAGCGGCTCACGGGCAGCAATCAGCTTTGCCGTTGCGACGGCTCCTTTGTGAGGGCAGGAAATTTTGCGCAGAAAGTCACCGTTGATCACCAATATGTAAAGAAGACCATGCATGTACTTCTCGTAGACGGTGCGCATGCGCATGGCAGAAGCATTCAGCATGGCATGTATGCATGCTCTGAGCTGCTTTCCCCACGGCCGTGAATGATTGAGCCTAGCTCCTGGTAAGGCCTTTGCTGCGCCTGATCTACAAATGCAAGTTCGACAGCGACCCCGAATAGCCGGGTGAAATTGAGCGTTTGGCTTGCCAAGGGAGCCCACTCTTGCCACATGTGCACACACTGGCACACTGTCCTAGATCTATCACTGTGTTACACACTGTCCGCAAGTGTGTCAGAATGCACTTTTCCTGTAAACGCTCGGCAGACTCCCATGTAGTGCAATCCATCAGCTGCGCTGCATGTCACATCTACCAGCATGCTCCTCGTAAATCGTGTTCTCATATGGATGCAACATGCCGTGGACACTCAACTGTCCTGACCAGAAATAGAAGGAGGCTCATGTGAGGAAGGTCTGCATTGCTAGCAGAGTGTGCACAGAGCAGAAGGACACACGCATGCTCCAGTCTAGCATAATTTATCTCCTCATTTCCAACAGTGAGCATGATGTCTGGCAGTTCGGATGTGTGAACGCCGTTAAATCTGAGGATGTCCTTGCTCCACTTGGCGTACCCGAGGCTGTGCTCATTTCCAAAGTCCGGTTTGTGTGTTCTGTTTTGTGCTCTCTTCCCTTGGCACTGCTGGGGCCTTGATCTATCTCTAGTGTAACACATGCGGGCTACCTGGACTGATTCACACTGGACTGTTTTGCGTACATCACTGCAGCAGGCGCCTCAGGGGTATTCTGTGTCCATGAACGTCTGCTGCTAGCACGGATGCTTTGATTCTGACAGCAGATTGCTGTCAGACATGTCCTTGCACAGCCACGCAGTGCGACCAGCGCCCCTACTCATGGTCTCAGGCCAATGTCCTTTCGGGATTGATATGATAGTAGATCACTGCCATCTCTATCTTATTGCTTACATATCGTTTTTGCTGCGTGTACTCCCGTGCCAACTGCCGTTGCTGCGGGAGGTCGTCCCTGGCGTCTGTTGTTCGTGGGCGGTGTGGAGGCACATGCCGAGGGTTGGTCCCCACCACTGGTGCCGATGGGTCGGGCTTGGCTGATGCCGAACCGCGCACTGCTTGGGCTGGTGTTGCGTGTGATCATACATGCCCCCGACCCCTTATTTCACTGCGGAGCTGTGGCAGATGCCCGTCAAGGATGCGATTCCGGATTGCCCCCCCCCGGCTGCGGCTGCCTACAGGTAAAAATGTTTTCTCTCATTGCTCCATGCATGTCAGCATCACGTACTGCAGCATGGCTCGAGGACCTGCATGGGCTCACAACGTAATGATCATGGAACGCATGCATGCGTGGATTGGATTGGTATATGGCATTTGCGACACAGCGCATAGTGCCTTACTAGCTTGTGCTCAAGAGATGACGAGAAATGGCCTGCTGAATGCTGAAGTGGCTCAAGATGGAGATTTGCCACCAACTCTGCAAAACTCGGTAAGCATTAACGTATTAGTGCAGTGGCGGTGGTGAGGGGCCCAGGCAGCTGTGTCAGATTCACTGTGTCAGGTTGTGATGCACTGCCTGTTGCGGCGTGCCTTGTCCTGCGGTGCAACTCTGCACTGCCACTTGATGGCGTTCGCGTAAGACCATGAGCTGTCCATACGTGGTGCGGCGCCTGCTCTGTGGCCAGGCTCTGCTTGCTCATTGCTCAGGGTTTCTGTGCCGTACTTCCCACTTGCAAATCAACAAATCAACAAATGGAGCCCAAACACACATGATGCTGAATGGCCACATGGCACAGCTCAGTAGAAGAAATCGTCCCCTCACACATGATTTATGGTTGAATATTGGGTAGGCTCAGGATGACCGTGGATGGTGAGCATAGCCTACCTCGTGATCCACATACGGGATGCTCGATTGGCTCTGTGGACATGCGAATGCAGCTGTCGATGATTGAGGCTTTGCAGCAACATATAGCGTGGCTCCAGTGTGCATCCTCCAAGTCACTCATGTGCTGAACATCTTGCAAACGAGTTAGCGGGCCCCCAGATCGCCACGCCCCAGATCGCCACGCCTCTGAGAACGGGATTACCACGTGGGCATTTTCGAGGCTGCTGTGTTGAGACCAGTGAGTTGGTGTTGGCATTCACCACTCTATCGTAGGGAGGCGCATGGCGACAATGACAACGTGTGTTACACAGTGATAGATCTAGGACTCAGCAGCGCCGAGGCAACAGACCAGGCAACAAATCTGTGTAAACTTCAGAGGCTCATGCCGGTCCAACTGGCAGTCAAGCTGCCTGGCAGCGACTTGAGATGTATCACAGGACCATCTGTCCCACATGCTGCTGTTGGTGTGAAGCTGAGCCGCTTGGCCTAACAGCACCTGAGCAGCTCTGAAAACAGTCCATGGCGGCTGGTTGCTGTTTGCAAATTCATACGTGGTTGCTTCTGTGCCTCAGACTGCCTGTAGGATTGATGCAGAGAACACCACTACATACAAACGGCCAGGATGCAAGGGGAGCTGGGATCCCTTGTTGCTGTTCGTGGTCTCAAGACCATGTTACTCTGAGGCGGAGCAGGTTCACCACAAATGCAGGCACTCAGTACAGCTGACAGGAATTCAGCATGCACAGACTTGTCATTTAGTGGCCTATTGCACGCCGCCGGACTACAGTGGCTGATGCATGACCTGCGTCATGGTTTGTGACCGGGTGAAACTTTCGAGCTGGCGCTAGTTCGTTCTGGCATTTGCTCGTGCGGCGCGTGGCCTTGGTGCTTTCGGTGGCCGGTTTGTTTGCTTGTTGCCTGGTCTGTTGCCTCGGCGCTGCTGAGTCCTAGATCTATCACTGTGTAACACATGGTTTGTGACCGGGTGATACTCCTCCACACATGTGGCAACTGCTTCGGTGCAGTGCCATGCGCGCGTGAAAAGGTGTGCCACATATGGGCACATATCGGCCTGAAAAGGGGTGGCGACTGCCAGTGTCGGCTGGAACCACTCATCATACACGGATCTGAGCCTGCGTCAAGACCACGTCACCTGTTTGGTCGACACAACAGCTGAACCTTCCCGCGAGCCACCGTGGGGGGAGTGATGCGGCGCCGCTAGTGCCCTTCGCGCCCCGCCCTGGGGCCCCTGTCGGGCGGCCGGAGGGGGAGGGCTGGTACGCCTTGCACTGTGGGGGGCGTGCGCCCCCGGGCTCTCATGTGCGGGGGGCCCGTGATGGAATGCTCCAGTGGGGCAGGATGGAGTGGGGGTGCTGCTGTAGGGGGGTCGGTGGTGGCTGGTTTTGCTGGGGTGGGCAGTAGTACGGTGGTGGTTGTTGCTGTGCGCGGTTGTGGCGCGGGTGCCGTAGTGGAGGGGTGCGGGAGTGCGCGTGCGTGTGGGTGCGTGGGTGTGGTTGTGTCGGCTGTGTCGGTTCGTTGTGGCTTTTTCGCCTGGGAGAGTGATTGCTTTTTGCTGGTGTCTACTTTCGGGGGTTTTGGCCGTCTACTTTCCTTCCGTTGCCCTCGCTGCCGGGCTATTGCGTTCATCTCCGTGTAACACAACAGCTGAATGAATCGTTGGATGGGCATCACCATGAGTGGCGCAAGCGGTGTTGCTGACAGTTTGAGCACAATAGCGACGAAAAGCGAAACTTCAAGCCCAGTTCCGTGGGCCCAGGCAGCATGGTGGCCATGCACACGCCATGGCCTTGTTTCAGAAGGGCTCAACCATGGGATTGGCGGGGACATGTATACAGGCTGCGCGCACACGAGCTTCTGTATCTGTAGGCGAGCACCTACGGCCAGGATTGCTGGTTGCCAAGTCGGTCCCACGAAATCGCATCAGATGAGAGGTGTGACACGGGGGTGTACAAGCGTGTTTTGAGATGTATATAGATCACGGCTGGGTTGTCGGTGTCCGAACGCGCAGTGTGCTGTAGTCAAATCACCGGGCATGATAAGGCAAGATCCCCGCGACCGTGATGCCGCCAGGCTTCTGGCCGGCGATAGCACGCGATGTCCATTGTCATGCAGCTTTCTTCTGTGTCGTCTGTGTATGTCACCATGTCAATAGGCCATTATCTGCATTCATCGTAGCGGCAACCTGTGACCTGCAGCGAAGACAGCACACATCACGTATGAATAGCACGCACAACCTGCACATGACTCGTTGTTCAAAACCCCCACAAGGCCTTACGCCTGATGAAGCCTATTAGTGAGCACATGCTCGACTTTAACTGCTAAAGTGGCTACCGGTGGCGACAGCGATAGAACATGCAAGCATGAGCACTCCCGCTTTGCGTATCGTTGATGAGCCAGAAACGCATGGCCATGCCATGACATGTCTAGACAGCAAACAGCTTGTCTGATTCGCGGTGCAGAACAACCCACCGCGGCTGTCTTGAGCTGAATGGTCATGTAGGAACTCGGCACCGACGAATGTTTACACCACGCATCTGTGTTCCATGCTGTTCAATAGCAGCGAGCACTGATGACTGCTTGCAGAAGCTCACGTGTAACGCAGTACAAAATCTGAGATGTTGGGAGCCGCAGAATTGCTCTGTGGTGTATGGCAGCTCAGCTAGCTGGTGCTGTGCATTCGCTCTGCTCCAACAATGGTGGATCGCGCGCCACTGCAATTGCGTGATGATGCAGCAGCGCAGGACGTCACATCTTTGAAAGATATGCAGCCATCCGTTCTCAGGTCGGCCAGTGCTTCCCCTTTGATGGAGTCGCCCTTGGACCGTGCTTCAAGCAGAGTGGAACAGGTCATTGAGACTATGGCAAGCTACCGTGGCGCCAAAACGCCACAGCTGAACCATCTTCCACCAAGAAATCCTCAAGGAGCTCTAAAAGACATCATCAGGGTAAGCCTCTGCACAATCTGGAATTTATGTGGAAGAGCTGCGCTATCACATGTTCGTGACCAGGGTTGCAGTCTGATCTTCATTTGGCAGATGATCTCTTGGCAGTGAGCACCTCGAACGCAGGAGAAAGAAAGCGAACTGGCCAGCATTGCAGCACAGCGAAGCAGGGTGCTGGCGGAGCAGCTAGAGCAGTCACAAGAACAAGAACGAAAGGGAAAGGACGAAATTATCAAACTGCGATCCCAGCTTAAGCAGCTC
Source organism: Ulva mutabilis (assembly GCA_900538255.1). Classification (NCBI taxonomy): domain Eukaryota; kingdom Viridiplantae; phylum Chlorophyta; class Ulvophyceae; order Ulvales; family Ulvaceae; genus Ulva; species Ulva mutabilis. The sequence continues at coordinate 355,357 of UNSF01000033.1, read as the reverse complement.
ACCAAGGACTTTAAGTACAACTTGGATTTGCTCAAAGATCGAGATGCTGAGCTGGAGCTGATGGAAAACCAGATCAAAGCCCACAAAGACACTGCCGAACAACGCTCTCAAGAGCTTGCTGACGCAATCCGGCGAATCGATGAAGCTAAATTATCAATGGTCAGCTGTGAGAATCGTGCAGAGCAGGCGCTTGCACATAAAGCTGCAGCTGAGGAGCGGTGTGCCCGCAAGCTGACAGTGGCACAGAGGGAGCATGACGCCGCTATGTCAGATGTCCTGTCGCAGCTTGAAGCGTCCAAAGCACAGCTGCAGCATGAGATGGCAAAGCTTGTAGATGTACGCACCAGCTCCCGACGGTTGCTGAATAGAACCTTGTGCACCTGCCCAAGCCTACACAGGCTAGTGTCATGGTCCAGAGCACTGCGGACATGCGCACGACATGTGTTTGTACAGGAGCGACAAGGCCTGTCTACAAACCATCGACACAAAATTGAACATCTCGAAGGGGAGCTTGCTGATGCGCGCGGTCGCATTCACACCGTCAAAGCAGAAACCGAAGAAGCGCAACTGCAGCTGAAGCAGAGCACAGCCCGTTGTGACAAGGCAGAGAAGGATCTAAGAGTTGCTGAGGATGCACTGGGCAGCCTTGAGAATGAGCACAGGAAATTTGTTAACCAAGCCAGTGCTGTTTGTAGTCAGAAGGATGAAGCCATTGCGGTGCGTTTCTATATGGCACATGCTATCACATAAATTTGCAAAGTGAGGCGAATTCCACGAAGCGCAGTCAAGTCCAGTCATCAGAGCATGTGCACCTGCCATGCCATCTGCTGTTCAAGTCGTGCCATGCCCACGCCAATCAGGGGTCAGACGGCGTTCAATATACACCAGTGTTGAGGCTCCTCGGCTTGTAGGATCTTAAAGCACAAATCGAAGTAGAGAAGCGTTTGAGTTATGGCCAGGCCATGCATGACTCACACGAGCATCGTGCTCGCATCAAGGATCTGGAAGCTGAAGTCAAGCGCGAAAAGGAGCTCGTGGCCTCAGCAGACAAGGAGCTGCATGCTGCGCAAGCAGAGCTTCTCAGCTGCAAAGCTGAACATCAAAAGGAAGTGGCTGAAAGCCAGCTGCAGCTGACTGCATGTCAGACCGAGCTCGCAGCTTGCCAACGCGAGGTGCGAATCCTCCGCATGACGGCAGGCAATTGCTGCGTATGGACTACTAGTGCTTATGGTGTGCCACAACTGCTGTGTATGCAAGGTGCCAGCCAGTGCCAACGCTGTATTTTATCTGCAGATGAGCTTGGTTCACCAGTCATTTGCCACCATGGAGCATGAGAAAGATGGCGATGCAGGAAGAAGCGGCGAACTTCTGGCTCAGGCTCATATGGAGCTGCAACAGAGGGATAGGGAGATGCAGCACCTCCAACAGGATGTGGCAACATTGAGGGAGGAACTGCGTTGTTCTGAATGCTCACGCAATGCTGCATGCCAGCAACTCCAGCAGATCACGGCTGATATGGAGAAGATGTCGCTGGTGTGACCCACTGTGCAACTGTACTTGTGTATGACTGCAAGCCTGGGGCATGTGTGAGACAACTGCTGTAGCCGCGGCTGATGCCTGTTGGGCGTGCAAGGGTAGTCGTTTCGAGAGTCTCCAGTTGTAGGTGCACAAGACGGACCTGGAGCGTGCTGAAGAGCGGGCCCAAAGCGCAGAGACCCGCATCGGAGCCCTGACAAAGGACAAACGTGCTTTAGCTTCAGCGATAGAGAAGCAAGCGTCTGCTTGGAGCAAGAAGGTGCGTTGGAAATGGGTCATGAGCGCACAGAGAGATGGTCCATGCTACTTGCACGTCCCAGCCACACTGGGAATGAGGAGGTAATAATTGCCCTGCAGTTCGAAAGTCAGGCCAAATCTCAGCGGCATCAGATTGCACATCTGGAGCAGCAGTGGCATACTAGACTGGTGCAAGCTCAACACGAGCATGCTGACCATGTTGCAAGGCAAAGTGCAGAGACGGCTGGTGTGAAGGATGAGTGCAACGTTGCTATTTCACGGGTGTGCACACGCCTGTCGTCTACGCCTCTGACCACATCCCAATTCAGTCACAACCAAGGCAGCTGGCAATGCTTGTCCGCACATTCCGTTTATGTGCCTGCACACCACGCTCCGTGTGGGTACATGTCGTGCGTTACGCTCCAGTGAGCTGAAGAGTCGTGCACGCAGATTCAGACGTTTGTGCTTCATGCAGATCCGAGATGCACAGGATTATGTCCACCTCCTGGAGGAGCAACTGCACGGACAGACACAGGTGGCCATACTGCCTTCACCAAGTCAGCCACCAGCTCTTGCCCCGGTACTGCCACCGCCGCCCAGAACCACTCCTGCAAGTCCAATGCAGGCACCACTGGTATACTCCACCACAGTGAACGTTCCCCCAAGTCAAAACAGCAGCGGTGTCAGTACTTGCCAATGCGGATATGTAGCATCTGCACCAAATGGAGCGAGTCAAGCTGCAGGCACAGCGCCTGACCAGCAGATGCGCCACAGTGCACCAATGATGCCATGTGTGGCTGCAAATCTCTCGAATGGTGCAGCCTGTGCGCCGCCCATGCCATGCGTGTGTGGGCAACAACATGGGATGCATGGACAGGCGGCCAGAGCACCACTGGCAGACACCGCCAACATACCGATGGTGCAGCATGGTGCTCCCTGTATGCAACGTGTCCCTAGTACTGGCTACTGGAGCAACTACGGACTAGGATGTAGTGGACACCCCGTGTCTGTTCCAGTGACCGATCGTAAAACTGTTGGGAAGCAATTTTACAGTGGGAGGCATCGTAGCGCATCTCTGATTCGTATGCAGAGGCTACAGGATCGTTTGAAAGCAAGTGAACGCGACCTCAGCTATAGGCTTGGGCGCCTGCTCGGACATGAAGCGAGTGATTCATATAGTGGGGCTCAAGCATAGTTGCCTGTGATGACTTTGCAACCTGCGTTCGTTGCAGTCTGCACTCGTGAGTTCTGTCAGAGACATCATCGTTCTGTCAGAGACATCATCGCAGGCTAGATGAGAGTGTATTCAAATTCTGGAGCCCTGGAGTCTCAGTGTGATAGTTATGTGCTTTCTGGGACATGTATGTGCTATCACCGAGCGCAGCCATTAAATGTTCCAGCTCACACCGAACGTGTGAGATGATCTCTCACGTTTGGTGCGTGCTGATACTCATGGTTGAATCCAGCATCCACATGTGTATCTGAATCTTATTCGATACAGCTCTTGATGTGTGATATGTTCGATCACATGATCAAATGGCGGCAAGCAGTGAAGCCTGGCTGCACTGCTTGCTCAATCAGCTTCTGTAAACCCCCTTGCCGCCCTAAACACAGCCTTCAAGCAAAGTATAGTTTTCGAATGTGTGCATGATCGTGACCATGTGCGGTGAACGGCATACATAGATGCATTGCTGCCTGATTCTTAGATTGCTGTCCTGATGGGCACAGCAACATGCCACACAATCTAGTACCAATGCCTCATGTCATGTTTGTTGCAACACATGTCTATGTTGTGCAGACCTTGCGCATGCACTCTCACATCGACGGGCAGACCTTGCGCATGCATGTATCACACCTCATCTACTTCAAGTTTCATGAAACGACAGTTTGCTGACACTGGCGCCGTGAGCATCATGATTAGTCTGAGGGCTTCCGTGTACAGGACCACACGTGTTTTCATTGCCTCCCGTGCTAGCGAAGGCGGTCGAAATCCCGTGCTAGCCAGGCCTGGAGGAGATAGCCGGCTATCATTGCACCACCCTGTCTATCATTGCAACTCGTGGACCATGCATCTGCCTTTTTCACGTCGGGCATGGAAAGAGGGTCCTGGCGCGCGTGGGCCATGAGCCGAATTGGTCATGCCGATCATGCATTTGTGCGGTACATTCCGAGCAGACGCGCTTAGAGCATTAAACGCTTGGCCGAACGTGCCTAGGCATCCATGAGCAGCGAAAGGGCCTTTCAAATGCAAGATTCCATCCGTGACTATCCGCCGGTGTGACACGGTTGTTAACTAGACGGCGATTGGCGTAAACTGTCGTCGTCACGCAAGCGTGCTGCGTGATTGTTGCTTAGCTGCAGGTAGAGTTATGTTACAGGAGCGAAATCATGATTGCTGCGGGCTCCAGATCTGCGTTGCACGAGCTGAACTTCAACACCAGCGGCAGCGCGCATACTGAGAGCGCTCCCATCAAAGCAACAAAAAGCGACCGGAGAAAGACAGACGGGTAACCCATCTCGATATGATTCTGTCGTGCTGGCTTGGCGCCTGAGCGTAATTGTGCAGCTCATCGTGATAGCGCTTGAATTCTGTTGCTGCAACTGTTGTAAAGCAACGACTTCCCATTCTGCCCCAGAGAAGCGTGAAAGATGTCACGAGAGTGCTAGTTAGCTGACATGCTGTGTGTGTGAAGTCTTCGTGCGAAGGATGCCAAGGACTTGGAGCTTGGTATTGGTGATGAGTGCTGTCTCTGTGCATCTGCGGACCATCCCCTTCCTGTGAGCTTCAAGGCAAGGTTTTCCGAGCCATGTGGACGAGCTTCCACGGAATCCCCCGTACCATATACTCCGGAGTGCGTCATTGCTCGTGACCATTCCTCCAATGATGAACCACTGGGTATGCGCTTCTTGCTTCGTGTCCATGGCGGCACCGGCAATGTAAGCAGGAGTATCACTGCTTTGCCTTCCCTATGGGCACCTGATGCTCCATCTGCATTACGCCCAACTAGTGGGCTGTTTTCAGGGTCGGTGGTTGCATCTCTGAACAACAGCCTGGACCTGAGTGGCTGTGGCCATGGAGCAAATGAGGCCTACACATGCTCAGTGCAAGACGGAAGGGCTCTGAGCCCTGCAACACGAGCCCTATTGGGCATGTTGCAGGGATCGCGTTCGTCGGGGAATGGTGTGCTGTTCTGCTGGCTCACTTGCTTGGTGGCCTTGTCTCTGACGGGAGTTCCTCCCATGATTTGTCCAATATACGGAGGTGGTGCCTTGCCACAAACGTACAACCTCTTGCAGGTAGTGACATTCAGTCACCTTCAACGGAAGGATCTAAAGGTCGATTTGGAGCAACCGGCACAGCTAGGTCTCCGCTGGGACATGCATGCGTCGCCGCTTCACCACCACCCCCTCCATCCCCAACATGCAAGCCCGAGGATAGCTCGCCATCCTCTGACGAGATCCCGCTGCAGCTGTTGACGCATCCTGTGTGTGATGATGAGGAAAGTCAGGCGACCCCGGTGATGATATGCAACTTCCTGCAGCTGACCCTCAATGAGCCTCCTTCATCTACAAAGGTGTCGGCAGAGACCGACTTCATGGCGCTAGCCAACCAGCAGCTTTTTGTGTCAGAACTGCCGACGCCAGCAACGCAACTGGAAACACCTGGCTCCAGCCTGGTCCCTGGCCTATCGTTGCAAGCATGTACCATGGGGCACCTCCAAACAACCAGGTCCAGCACATCTCACTTGTCCCAACCCCTCAAACACTCACCTGTTGGGCCATCCGTGGAACGATCCATGCAGCAGTGCAGAGGACCTGCTGGCCCCCAGCCCTGCCATTCGAGCGGCAGCCAGCGTACGCTGGTGGATGCTGCAACGTCGCCTGGCACACCCGTGTGCCCGCAGGACAGCGAGTGCATTAGCGCAGCTTCCACAGGCAAGGCTGCCAGTGAGCAGGCAGCAGTGGAGCTGTGCCATAGTCCCATCCAGGGACACACCGCCTCAGCCTGTCTCGGCACGCCCATGCATCTACGGTGCAATTCCAATTCCCCCGGCTTGATCCAGCCAGACACACAAGTTGAGCCGGTGATAACCCCAGGGTGCATGATGACAGAGGCCGAAGGCATGAGCACTCACGCTGCCTCCCAAGGATTGCAGCAGCATTCTGCTGCCACGGATGGGCCAGATGATGTGGCCAGAACACCGCGACTGCACGTGATGGGGAGTGCCCTTTCGCCACTGCTGCGAGACGCCTGTGGCCGCAGTGCCAAGAGCGTGCTGAAAGACCTGCTGGCTGACCTCGTTGAGCAGGAGCGTGCTCTGGATGCACAGGGTTCTGCTGCTAGACCGGCGAGCGCGTGGCCTTGCGAGGCGGTGGCCACCATACCCCCCATGACAGAGTATGAAGACCATGCTCTTGCAGAGGAGACGGTCAACGTTGTTGCCAGCCCGCTGCAGGGAAACGGGTCACTGCCGAGTCAGCCACACGGTACAGATCTCGACGGTGGTAGTGAAGGGTGTGGGCTGGAGGTGGCCGACACGCGTGTGTTTGATGCGGTATATGACGAGGCTGTGCAGCTGCACCTCGCCGCAGGCATCGATTGTGCATTGACGGACGCTGCGCCATGCGTTCCATGTGATGGCCTTGCACTCGGTGGAGATGACACATTCAAGCTGGGCGAGGGAGGAATTGATGTGGGCCACTACAATGCCCGCATTAGCCCGGGCATTCCGGTTGAATATGACCAGCCCATTTCTCCTGCAACAACTCGTGTTTCCACATTCTCCGTACGCTCAGCACTCAGTAGTGACCTTGCACGTTGCCCAAGGGGCACAGGTGGTGCAGGCGATATGGCTGCATGGCTGTGCCCTTCAGAGCCACAATCAGGTGCCAGTCGCAGGAGCGTGGGCAATGCGAAAAGGCCTTCCCACACTGGCCACAGTGGCCTTGCACGCCGGGCTATAGATGCGCAGGGCGGTGCACGTGGTGGCAGCACAATGGGGTCCAAACCTGCCGCAAAGAAAGGTGCGTCTGCCTCAGACCTCTCTGTGCATGTGTATTTGTCAGGCACATGCCATTTGCCTCGCATACGGGATCTTGTCTGAAGGTGAATTATGTGCAATGCATGAGGGCGCCGCTTAACAGGGGGCTGCAGATGCAGGGCCTCAACCTAAGCCGCGTGCAAGGGGCGATGGGGCCTCGAGATATTTACCAGCGGCTCAGGCACATGCAGCGCCGGCATGGCGGCCAGCATGTGGGCCTACAAAGACTGATGGAAAGGCTGCACGACCAAGAGTCCCTGCTCAACAGACGTATGTTGCAAAGGCGGCAGCAACAAAGCGGCCGACATATGATGCATATGAATGCATTGAGCGGATGCTCGGTCCCGCAAAAGCATTTGCAGCCAAGGGTGTCAAGGCCAACGGGCACGGCCCTGCTTTGTCAGGCAGGCAAGTGGTGTGGTTTCCACAGATGAATTCTCACTGGGTTGATCGAATTGCATGTCAGCATCCTGATGGCTGAGTTGAGCAGTCCCACCACAGTTCATAATCATACGATATGGCACTGGAGGTGCCTTGATATGGCATACCATGGTATGAAGGTGTTGTGTCCGTGGCCTTGCACTTTGACCCGCAAGGATTCAGTGGCACTTTGTATACTCATTCACCGTGAGCTAAACCGTTCAGTTCTTGTAGGGTGACACGAAGGAACGGCCTCTGGGGTACAGCAAGACAAAGGCTGCGAAGGGCAACCGGCGTGCAGTTAAGCCACGCCGCACAATACCGCGTCAGACCCAAGGGCAGCTGCGACAGACCCACCTGGAGCAGCCTGCAGCTATGCGCGCGCTAGCTGCACACATGGGCTATGACATGGAGAACGCGCATCCCAGCACCGCAGAATACACTCCCGCCTTTGGCAGCCGCGCAACTCCCTCGCCCTTCCGTTCTTCATTTCAGCTGCAGCCTCAAGACTATGCTGGTGGCTTTGAGGAGGGAGTTCTTCTTTCACCCAGTGGTCATGGGTGCGCTGGGCACCTGGGGCGCCCATGGGGGCCTGCCAGAACCCATGCACAGCATGAGCTGGTCGCTCCTGCTCCATGCACGGGTCAGCCATCTTCGCGTGCTCCAGATGGATGGCATGAGGGAGGGTACGCCCACGGACATTATGAAGCAGACATTGCCCATCCGAGACCACTCGGCTCGAACCGGGAATCTGAAAAATCCAAACAGCATGTGGACACCCAGCGCACTGACAGACACGCGCTGCGAAGCGGGTTTACTTTCTCAGCCAGCCGGCCTGCCAAGCCCACAGACGGCGCAGTTGCGAATCTGCCGGAATATGGTGCTAAGCGACGCAAGCAGTCGCGGGAAAGCTTCCTTCACAATGAACCCCCGTTTGAAGGCTTCTCATCTTGGATGGAAGTTTCATTCTTCACTCTGAAGGTATGCTCTCCATGCCTGCTGCACGCACCATCGAGAATCGTCCAGCTGGCCAATACGGCATGTGGTGATGACTTGATGTCAGCTGGGATCATTGTCATACAGACACGAGGCATGCATTGGTGTGGACATGCCAGGCATATCTTTTCTGGCTTTGTGTGTGTGTAAGTCCGCACGTGTGACTGCTGCAGGACGCTGCAAGCAAAGTGCCGCAGATTCCAGGGGTGTATGAGTGGGGAGCGCTCCCGCCCGGGACGCACACACACAACAACATCCTTGCCTTCTACCTTGGCAAGGCTGGAACATATGCTGGCACAGGAAATCAGACACTGGCTACACGCTTTGCGAGGTAAGTGTGCACATCATATCCACTGCAATCTGGACCGGCACTAGATTTCTGCGCAGCATCCCACAATGTTGTCAATTTATCGCATCAACTTTGTGCAGCTACACCAAGCTCAACCGGGACAACATGCTCGTTGGGCCATGGAGGCCTGGAAGGGAAGGTGTCAAGACACAGCTATTCCAGCTGCTGCAGCAGCGTGGCTTCCGCATGTTCTACAGGTATCAAGCTTGCATGGAGCCTGAAGAACCAGAAGATCTGGAGGAGGAACTGCTGCTACGTATTGACTATCCTGGTAACGAGCGGACCAACAAGGGGTACCGGCAGCTCATCCTGCCGGATGGGCAGTCGTTGCACAAGTTGCCAAAGGGGCAGTACTTATGATCATTTGGCCGCAAGGCTTGTGACGTCCCTTGGGCCATCTTCCATCATGCAGCAAGAGTGAATGGCAACGTGTGATTCTTGTTAGACTGACAGGAGCTTGCCCATCTACTGATGTGCAACTGCGTGCTCGAAGGTACAGCGGGGAAGGCACCATGATGCAACATGCCCGACCATAGAACCAGTGCAGAGAGGTTAACTTGTCCATTACAGTATGCGCACGGTCGCATCCCACACAGCTGTGCTGCTAATCGTACTCAGCTGCTCAGTTCCATATATCTACCTTGCCTTCGAGTGTGTTTAACATGCACCGGTAGTCATGATTCGCGTCGTACGCTTCATTGCGGGTTGCAGCAACGACACGAAGAACAAGGCAAGTATCGCAGCTTACTCCACTGGATTGTCATTGGCAGTTGTACGGATGTGGACATGTGTGGTGTTGCGTTGTGGGCATCATAGTAACAGCTGCTTAAACTTGGCAAGCGATATGTGTGAACTTCCGCAGGCTTGAGTACTCGCTACGATCACATGCCACTGGCACGCAAACTCGTCATGCGTGCATGAGCGGTACGTATGGCGTTCGCGCGCGGGCCCGTGGCCCGTGCCTGTACGTTCGGACGCACAAACCAAATTCTGATCAGGAACTTCCAGGACACACCAAAACGTCACCAAAGTAGTAAGTAGGGATATTGTAGTTTTGTACCATTCTAGAGTCGTCAGTTATGCCTTGCCTTGGTCCCACAGCCCCGATCACAGCTGCCTACGGCATTTATCACGCATTCCTGACGGTCCGCCAACAGCAGAAGCGGCAGTAGCCGTGACAGCGCTGGACACATGGTGTTCACGGATCAAAACGTTCGCGGTGTGGGCTGGCGCATGCAGCTTTAGTATCTTCAGTCGTTCGTATGATCGGAGTACGCGGCGGTGAGCGGTCGAGATCACGGGAGATATCATTGCAGTCATGGCGCAATTGCGTCTAGTGCCGACTATGACCCCCGAACCCAACGCCCGGAGGCATCGGGCCAAATCGGGACAGTGGCACCGGGTGCATCAGCTGCGTATATATGCGTCGTCTACATATCAGGGCATTTGATCAGTTATTGTCTCACAAACTTAGAGTGGTTTAACAGTAATACTGCTTCACGAACAGATTGTCACCATGCGTGCGTATGATGTGGTCGTCCTTGGTGCTACTGGCTTCACCGGCAAACTGGTATGCGAGCACCTGGCAAAATCCTACCAGGTATTACCTTGCCTCTAGTCTACAATATGCGCCTGAACCGCTGTGTATTTTGACTGCTGCATAATCGTGTTGACGGGCGCGCGTCATGCTCACTACCGAAGTCCAATCGCGGACCAAGAACATGCACGAGATGCAGCGCCACCACCGGCAGCTATTCGCCCGCACTACCCTCCAGTCCAGAAAACAGTTTCAATAACGGTAAAAGCGCCATGGTTAGCGGCGCAAATGAACAGGCATTGCTTACGTGCCTCTGCAGAGCTCTGAAGTGCTGCAGCCACAAGTACACCACAGCCACGTGAATGCAGCCAAAGGCACTTATGGTCGGCAGGCAGCCTTCAATCCAATCACTCACAGCGTCAAGCGCAACCAAATTCTGTTCTGGCGACATTTCCTTGGCCTCATGATGTGCCTGTGCAGGGTAAGGGCGTGCGATGGGCCATGGCCGGGAGGAACCAAGCCAAGCTTCAAGAGGTCCGCAAGGAAGTAGCAGCTTACAACCAAGACGCCGCACAGGTTGAGCTGCTGGCTGCCGATCTTATGGACCAGACATCCCTCAACTCTCTTGCAGCTTCCACAAAGGTGCAAATCCAGGCATTGGTTGGACATCAGACGTGCAGCTGTCTTCAAGCTCCCCACAGGTCCCACATTATTAGACGCTAGCATGTATGAGACTAGCATGTATGAGACGGAAGGGACAAGCATGCAAGATAATGACACATATGCCAATCTTGCATACATGTGTTCTGGACCAATGAATCGACTGGTGTGCCATTGGACATGATCTGTCCAGCATTTGAGTGTGAGGCTGCCAAGCGAGAGGCAAGCAGCCCATTGGTGCATATCCGGCATGAATTTGAGATGCACGTCACAGTTTGCCTGCAAGCAAGTTTTGTGGAGTGCTGTAGGTTGTGATCACGACTGTGGGGCCCTATGCGAAGTTCGGAAAGCCAGTGGTTCAGGTGATGCTCTATTTCCTCTCCAACAGGCATTGCCATGAATGATCTTGCTTCTTCATGGCCTGCGGGTTGCCTGCCAAGCGGCTCCTGAGGTGTGCTCTTTGATTGCATCACACGGCTGCGCAGGCCTGCGTGGAAAATGGAGCTCACTACTGTGACCTGACTGGCGAGGCCCTCTTCATCCGAAGGATGATGGAAGAATACCACGTTGAGGCCAGGAATAAGGGAGTCAAAATCGTGCACTCCTGTGGATTTGACTCGGTGCCTGGGGACGTGCTGTCGCTCATGGCAGCTCATCATATGAGGCAGCAGCATGACAAAACTCTTGGCGAGACAACTGTGCTTGTGGGTGATAGTGCGATCTTTTCCTGTGTGTCCTGTTACAAGGTTTGCTTAGGGCTGATTCGGTGATAGAAAAATCATTTGCATCAACTCATGATTCAGCAACGTTAACTGGGCGGACTCGGCTCGCCATGGCTGCCTTTCCAGACACACCAGTCATGGTTTGCTCAATTCAACATACCTTGACAACAGCGTGTTAATAACACAAATCACTCAGCTTCCTTTTCACATTGGTGATGTGTTGCCGTGTGCGCGTGTATGCGTGTATGCGTGTGCGTGCGTGCGTGTGTGTTCCAGAATATTGCGATTGGTCGGTGATGCAATTACAATCTGACGCTTGTGTGCCATTTTGCAGCCAAAGGTGGCGTAAGTGGAGGAACGATCGAGTCGGCAGTGTACATGATGCAAGAGACCGGACCGTTGACCAAGAAGATGTTCCATCCATTCTTCTTGGACCCCATCCGAAGCGATGTCCCAGTAAAAGACCTGCCTGACCATGGGGGCTCCTTTGCTCCGGCTTGGTCCAAGGCAGCAGAAACATGGGCAGGCCCGTTCATCATGGATGCTCACAATGCAAAGATTGTCCGCCGCTCCAACGCCCTGTTGAGCTACAAATACGGTGTGGTTCACAAGCCTTGATTGTGCAAGAGCAGAGATGCTTTACATACTACATGCAATGCCATGACCAAGCACAACGCATGTGAATCCCTTGACGACTCCATTTAGCGCCAAGCAAACACACAAGATAATACCAGGTTGCTGCCATACAAGTTGCATGCTGTGATAGTCGAGAGCATGTATGACGGCTAGCCGACACGAGCACCCACAGCAGCTTATGATGCAGGTGAGAGGATGGTGTACTCTGAAAGAATGGGTACAGGGCTGCTTCTGGGCACGGTCTCGTCCATATTCACAACGTTTGCGGCCTTGTTGCTGGTGTTGGCATCCAAGGTGGCGTTCATCCGCAAGATGCTGCCAACGCCAGGCAACGGACCAAGCCGGGATTCAATGGAGAATGGTTACTTCTCCATGACCTGCTATGCGCTCTCGGATGAACCATCTGGCGGTGAGCCTGTCAGGGTCAAATCGTTCATCAAGGTGTGCGTTCTGGTGGAATTTGCGAGGACAGCACAGTGAAGTGCTCTGCTTGCCCGCTTGAGAATGCTAGAAACTACATGGTGCCGACCACACAGGAAACTCCAGTGTGTCCAGCAGAGACCATCCCAGCCAACTGCTGCTTGAGCACAGCATGATCTTGACAAAGATGTCAAAAATCGTGCGTTGGAATAGGCCTCTCATTGATACCACTGTCACTTACATCAGCATACAATATGGTACTTCCAGGCCTTTTTGCTGCAAGGCCCTCGTGATGCATCTTGACTGTTGGAATGGGGCGCACACAAATTTCGCCCTGTTTTGAAGAAATTGCAGTCGCATCAACATACTGTTTCATTGTACAGGATGGGCATCGTGATGGCGGGTATCTGTCCACGAGCCGCATGCTCCTGGAGTGCGCTCTGTGCATGGCATTGCAGGAGGATGACCTGCAGGCTGACCCATACGCAAGCGAGAACCCAGGCGGGATTCTGACCCCAAGCGCTGCCCTTGGCCTTGTGTTACACGAGCGCCTGAGGAACTCTGGGTACGAGCTGGATGTGTGCGATGCCCCTTTCCCAAGCAAGAACAAGAAGAAGGAAGGCTGAATGCCTTCCACTTGGATATACTGAGAAATCAGCCCTTCCACAGGTTGCTACAGAGAGCCCCACTGGACTGTGTAACAGCAGATGCGTGTTTCCCTGCTGCCACTGCCTTACGCAGATAGCATGAATATCGACAGCTTGAAAGTGGATTTAGTTGATGCAGCCAGACAATAGCCACACAATTGCCTGACAATAAGACTTGGACGGCTATAAATTCGTCAGTCGGGCAGTTCGCACTGGGCCAGTATGGTGCATCCGTTTGCAAGTTGACCAGAAACATCCGTGCGCAACAGCAGAATGTCAGGCCAGCATAACCATTTAAACCACACTTGGTCGAGTATGTATGTGTCAGCACCTTGCTGTGTGCACTTGTAGCGCTGCACTCGCTGATCATAAACATGTTGCAGATATCTGGTCTTGTTGTCATTGCAGTTCATGTCAAGGGGGATCAGATGTCATATATGATAGTACCTCAGGCGTTCAATGTGGGCTGGATCGAAAAGAAGACCAACCTCGCAAAGTCTGTTGCACTGCTTGCTCAACGTCGCCGCACATACACAACACCACACACACAAATTCGTGATGCATGACATGCATGAAATCGTTGCTCAGCTCTTGCTAAATTGCGGGAAGAGATTATTTGATCTGCTGCATAAACGCAGCACGAACTCCATAAAAGGATCAAACACATGCAGATGTGGACCATATCACTGCAGAAGCAGCCATCATCGCTTCACTGCTACCTGAACCGCACTTCAGACACCCCAGTGAAGTGAGATTTGAGGGATTTACTACTAGCCCAGCCTGAGTTGAGGTAGGAGTCATCCTCATTCTCCTTGAGCTTCTCTTGCTCCTCTTGCTTGTGACGGTAGTACGCCAGCATTGCCTGCTGGGTGTCTTTGTCCACAATCTGTTGAACAAATCAAATGATAAGGAAAGCTCAGTTCTTGCTCAATATCACATAGAATGTCATGCTCAGAAGCGCACAGGTTCTCTGGAGGGAGCCCCCTGGCCCTGCTTCTGCAGCTTGACAACGGCCTTTGTGTTTTCGTGGCGCCCGGTGTGAACAGATAACTTGTTCTCAGGAATCATGATTTTCCCCGCAAACCATAATGTTGCGGACTGAGCATCAAGGTCATCTGTCCCATACTGCATGCACAGGCGATCAGCGAATTGTGCATGCAGCCAGCTGTGAACAGGTGATGACTATATGGGTGAATGCAGAACATTCTGCATGACAAATCATGAACTTCAGCATGGACACGAGTGCCGCACAGACGCTGGTCCACCATCCTGACCATCAAGGATCAGGCGCATGGGATCCCATGCTGGCAGTCCCATTGGGTAGCAAATCATGACAGCGCCTTTGACCTCTTGCATTTTCTCTTCGATCATCGGCTTGGTTAGGGCAACCTTGCGGTCCACCTGTTTCTGCATGATGGCATAGCAACTGTTTGCGCTTCCAACTGTGTACAAGGCAAAATGCGCAACAGGGTCACTTCTCCACGTTGGGCATGCAACAAATTCATGTCCCATTTCATTGATTCATGCAGTTTTGCACAACGCATTCATGGCTTGTATGCTCACGATTGGGCAATAAACATGTGTCTTTCAGAACAGCAGTACACTGAAGGGGCGTACATGGCTGGCAACATCCTCTGCCTCATCCAGCACGCGCAACAGGACTTTGGCGTGGGTGGGATTGCAAGCTGCACAAAATTTGGATATGAAGCCAACTCCAAATATGGCTTTCACACAAGGTGAACTGTACAGCAGGATCAGCTGGTGTGCGGGCATTACGCACCATTTCCAGTCCGACGCCCAGTGGGATCCATCTGGTAAAACTCACCCTTCTCGATGGCATTCTCATCATAAGTGTCAATACCTTGCTTATCAGGCTGCTTTGCAGGTCCATACTGTGCTAGTTCTGCGCCTTCAAGTTTCAGCTTTGTGACGGTCTGGCGAAGGTTGTGAATCGTGGCGACATCGGCTACAATGTCTCGCACAAGCTGAGTTGCGCTGCACTGGAACAGGAACTGCTGTTGTTCTGACCGCTGCGAGCCAGCACCCCGTCAGCACAAAGTCAGCACGCTGGTGGACAGCTGGATGAAGGTATGCGTTTTGCCTCAGCACTGAGTCCCATGGCTCGCACCTTCACGTGCAAAAGCACCATCTTAATTGCTTGGATGGTGTGAGACGTATGCTTGACACAGTGTGGTTTGTGTATTTACGATAGCAGGAACACGGCTTTAGGAGGAGGACTCCTGCACCGATGGAAACGAGAGGCCCAAACAGTTCGTGTTCAGATCGTCTGAGCTGCCATTACTGTCCAGACAGGCGCATGGCATTCTATTTCAACGTCCTTGCACACCACACGGATGGCATGGAAGGTGCGACACAGGATTGCTATCGATTGCCGAGGACGGAGAGAGCACTGTCGAAGGAGCACTGGTCAAAATTTCAAAAACTCATGCATGGAGCAGTTTTGGTCACTATCCAACAAATAAGGTCGACTGCCAGGCGGAGGCTTTATGGGAAATGGGGGATGTTATCCGGCGAGGATGGCCTCGGCTCGCGGGGTAGGAGCTCGGGGAGTCGAATTCACCTTCGCGAAGGTGCTTGGACGCGGACGTCAGCTGATTTGCAGCCTAGCGTAATCGGCAAACATGCTTATCATCATCTCAGAATGTGATGGCTGTCGGTAGGAATCGCGGCAGAGCGATTTCAAGATCAGGCACTGCTTGTAGGTCGCGCACTTATATGCGCCCTGACCCCGCGCATGGCAACTGTGCATACTCACCCTTGGGGGACCTTGCCTAACGCTGACCTGGACTCCTGCATCGCCCAGGATAGCAGAGGCAGCCGGTGTCTGGCACATACCAGATGTTTCGTCGTCAGTGCACAGCTGAAGCCCGAGGCTCAACTGGACGCTGATGAGTACGTTCATCTGTCATGTCTGTGATATGTCTTACTAGAGATGAGGAAGGCCCTCAGCAGCGCCGTGGCATTGGAAGGGGGGGGGGGGGGGGGGGGGCATTTCACCATACTGGCGTTGTTGGCATGTGTTCTGCTTGGTCATGAACAACGAAGGAGAAAAAGCAGAGCGCGCATCAGTGCAGCCGGTCAACAAATGGACGCAAGACAGTGACATAGTGGCTCACGGGCCGCAGCACGATCGCAGTCACTCACACGCAAGGTGTCCACGGCTCTCAGAGCCTGTCTGGTCTGGCAATGATACAGTGTTGACTTGTTAGGCGAGTTGATGACTGCCCGTTTAGCCATTTACTTCTCTACGCAATTTGTTGCAGCAATATAGCGGATCTGGCAAAACACGTTTCACCTCGCCTTTTTGGCCACGCCTAGCCCAAGCATAGTCTGAGAATATCAGACTCACCGTACTGTGCCGTGTATGTCCGGTACATGCATTCCCACCGTGCCCACCTCTGGTAAGCCTGCCCTGAGGCCCGACAGACACCACACAGCTCTTGCCAAGATGTCGGGACTGTCCGCTTGTGCGGATGGGAGAGAGAGGTGAGAGCAAGACCGGCGCAGAGCGAGCGGGAGCCAGCTCAATGTGGCAGCAAAACGGTGCAACGATAAAAGCGGAGGGTCAGGCCGGAAACGGTTTCGCATTACTACGGTCAAATGAACTGGCAGGGGCGTTATTACGACCATATGACTGGCGGGGCTGTAGCGCCATCTGCCACATGCGGCTTCCGCCCAAGCCCCCTCCCTCTGCATCTCTAGGCGTGTTTACGCACTTCCGGTGTGCCAAATCACGTGCGGGCTAGGCTGAGCTCGCGGTATAGCTGCTGGGCGGTGGTAGCACCAGCAGGACACCATGTTCCACATGGAGCAGTGACAATTGCGGGATGCTCAGATGACCTCAATCACACGCGCTATTGTACCTTTGCCAGACAGAAGAGCCGGTCTGATGCCGCCTGTGGCATGTCTGCTGCATGGTTGCTAGTCGCTGCTTGTCCCAACTTCCAGCCACACCGGAGCTACAGTGAATCGAGGAGGCACAGGTTGCTAGACCAGGCTAATCATGCGTATTTAACTTGTCGATCCTGAGTTGTATTATTATAAGTGAGAGAGTCGACACAGGTACTTTCACTGAGCGTTGCCGCACGTAAATCGCGCCAACTGCCGCCGGCCAGAACTGCTGCAAGAATTGCTAGGCCAAACATACCGTCGCCGTGGCACGAGCGTTCGGAGTCATGGCTCCTACTCGATGAATCTCTGCTACCGTCAACGTGTGACGTGGTCCGATTTACATGATGAGTGTAGCAGGTTCACAGAACGCTCATTCTGCCGCAGATTGCACCGGCTCCCATCAAGCGCACTCTTGGGCTGCTTGCGATCGTTACTCCTGAAACGAACATTATCATTGTGATCTGACAATTTCGTGCGTCTGGAGTGAGGTCAGATCTTCCAAACAAATGAATCACTTGAGAATTACGACGTCGACGTGCGGTACGTCCGCATGTCAGTACCGACAGTGGTGCCTTAAATGTTCAGTTTTGCCATGCTACATGAGCAGGACGGCATCACCAGTAACTCCCCGTATCCCATATGCGGCTCGCGAGCTCTCCTGGGCGGGGCCGAGCTGCATGCCGCTGCAGCTGGGGGGCTGCATGAAGGGGGGTGCACATGTGCACATCTCTGCTGTGGCCCCGACGCCACTTGACCTGCATGTTCGAGCGTTGTTACTGCTGCTCAAGGAGGCATCCAGTCGTTCAAGACGGCAGAGCGCCATAAAAGAACGCCAGAATGACGACAAGTATTCTTTTGAATTTAGCGCTGGCGTGGTGTGCTGTACGCACTGTAAATCGGTTCGATTCAGCTCCGTTGCGACGCTGCCGTGCCCGGCACAGTGAGGTTGCCGAGCGATCAGAAGTCATGGAAGACTCAGCAGAGCTGCCAGACATCAGATTCTTTGGGCTGGTGGTCAAAGGTGGTAAAACTGCAACGTGCGATGCCGAGATCTTGGTGTTCCGACGCCAACACGGTCAAGGACAGGCTGGCTGACTGATCCGCATCTGGCCGCAGGTACCGCATCGAGAACGAGCCAGGGGTGATGGAAATTTGCCATCTGACCAATTGTGCATTGTGCTCAGCATCGACATCAACAAAACCAGTCTATGTGAAGATCAAGTCTCCAGACGTGAATACTCAGTTTGTGCTGGGTGCACTGATACCTGGAAAAGTTCTGTCATTCACAACGGATCTCTTGATCACGCCTGATACAGAGTTCTGCCACACAGGCAGTCCAGAAGACGAGGTACATCTCACCGGCTACAGGTGCGGGGCTCACCATCACGCTAGCATCCAGACCACCACTGCTGAGCTAGGAGCGATTTGGCCGAGTCAATGCCCTGACATTGAACTGCTGCAGGAGCTTCGATGCAGCAAATCTTCTAGTGGAGGATGATGATGATGATGATGATGACGAGGTGGAAGACGACGACGATGATGAAGAGGAGGATAAAGACTTTGTTGATCACGGTGCTGGGGACAGCGAAGAAATGAGCAGTGACGCAAACAGCAGTCTAGAGGACTCTGAAGAAGATGACATTGCTGCTGAAGAGTCTGAGCCTGAACTAGATGAGCGGGAGTTGCAACGTGCACTGCAGGCTGGCCGCCACACAGCAGCGCCACAAAAGGTTTGCTGCTGGTCAATCTCACCGTATGCCAGATGAAACACTGTCTGGAGGTGCATTTTTCTAACATTTGCCGACATGTGATCAATCCTCCTCACATTCAGGGTGCTAGGCAGGGCTCAGAATCAGATGTCTCAGATGAAGATGGTGAAGGCAAGGGCGGCAGTCCAGATATCAGTCAAAAGGTGCAATTACTTCATGCCAACAAGCATTCAGGTCACAGAAGCATATTTCTTTGCGTCGCTGCCAGTGTTGAAAGATGTGCTACACAGATCTGTGCCGTTGCATCGCAGAAAGCAGGTCAGCCAGTAGCAACCATACTGTATCATGGCTCAGATGCAAGCTTGAGTAATGTCTGAGTGGGTCCGCTGTCATGGACCCCTGTTGAGCATGAACATGTGTGGATCTATGCCTGCAGCATCATGCGCCGGTGGTGCCATGACCAATCGTCTTCCTGTGCAGTAGGTCTTGCGTGCAAGTGAGCCTTGATCAGATTTGCAGATGATTGAAATGCTGGAGCAGAGGCATGCTGGTGAAGATGTCATGGGCGATGAGGATGAGTCCATGGAAGGCAGTGGCGGTGGCAGTGATGACGAGGAGGAGGACGACAGTGCAGACAGGTCCGCCAAAGCAAAGGCTATAGAGAAGGCAAGGCTAAAGAAGCGCGAGATTGACAGGGAAAAGAAGCGACAGAAACGCCAGCTTCCAGAATCTGCAGAAATGGGTCCTACAGGTGCTCCCGAAGAAGCCCCTGTCAAGCGTAGCAAACAGGCATGTGCCCATCAGCCAGAACGTTTTCCCCTGCATGTAGATTGTGCCCAACGCCCTATCTGACTGTGGGAGCACAGGTTGGTGCCATGCATTGTGCACACTTAGTTGTTGTGTCATCAACGTTTGAGGTGTGTGCTGATGCAGACGGATGTCGAAAAGCCACAGCATCCCCACAACAGTAATGAAAACACCCGAACCTATGCCGAGAGGATATACCTTCATCTGAAAGCAAGTCCCTCTGGGCTGCCTCTAGATCGAGTGTCAACGACAATTGACAAGCCAGCCAATGCAGAGAAGATCGGTAAGCTCCTTAAGAAATATTCAACATGGTTTAAGCGGGAGACACTAAAAGGCGATCATGGTGTGCAACATCACTTGAATACTCTCGATGATTTTACCTGGCGGACCGCGCTTGCGTGCAGTCAATCAGATTGCTGTGCAGGGTCTAAAGACGTGATCAAGCTCGCGGAGTAGCCACCACCAGTCCTGAACCATCTAGCAAATATGAAAACCCGGTAGGCCTGCGACCGGCTGACAATACTGACACAAGCTTATCAGGAGCTCACAACACCAAAACACATGGTGCAACGTTTTGCGATCTTTAATCAGGGACTGTCATGGTATCTTCACACAAATAGCATCGATGAACGGTTGGCATCCCGACATCTGACTCATCATCACATCTTCCAGCACTTGACACGGCATCGATTGCACTGTCTGGCACATCGTCACCTGATAGAAGGGCCTCCATAAGTAGGTGCCAGCCCACGAGATTGTGATGAAAACAGAGAACACCATCTCTGCGCATTCGCAAAGCTGCAGTCATACCTAATTTGCCTCGAACAGTTGACGAAATCTCCACACGGTTTGGTATTTGTGAGCGGGGTGAAGTTTGCTGATATGGCACTGCGTATGCCAGTGAATGCTGAAACGTTCTGGCATGGCATGTACAACAAGTTGACAGCACTGGCTGTCACTGGGACCACTCTTCGCAACAAGGAATATACTTTCCCCTTGCTGTCAGACAGTCCATTTGTGGTGCTATCAAAGCTTCTGTAGCACTCATATCTGTACTGCTACTGACAATGCACCTCTAGACATCTTTCACACACTTCGTCGCCTTGACATGGAGTGCCTGAATAACTCATGGAACGCTGAACCTCACGATATAATGCTCATCCACTCATGCTGTGCTGCGGACTTCTCCGATCTCTGCTGATTCTTGCGATCTCAGTTTGCCAAGAGCACCCCAGCAGGCCTGTGCAAGCGTAGAGTCGTGGTTATTGCATCCTTGTTGAAGTAGCGCCTCCACGTGATCCCGGCTTGCAACATTCTGCCCAGCACCTGCAGGGTCTGACACATGTGAGTGATGCCGTTGCAGACTTGTTGCGCGTGACGGCAAGTCAGTGACGCATCTGGCAGCCCAAAAGCATCGCCGCGAAGACAACAACACAAGTATCATTGTGAGAACACAAAAGCACTGACAGGCACATGCATATTGCGTTATGTCAAAACAGCGCACAGTTTTCTAAGGTCACCTGCGCAACTCATGCCTTGCGAGGGTCACATGCGTGCACATTAGCAGCCACACACCTTCCTTTGTTGCTGTACATGCTCCTACAGCATTTGCAAGGGCCAGCGCCACTTGAGGTTCCCAGCCTCTGGTATAACCCATCACAATCTGTACACAAGACCCCTCAGACTGAACACATGTGTAAAGCGCTAAACAAACATGACGTTTGCGGAACTCATAGGTCCGACCTCGGCATAGCGTTGATGAAGCAAACATTGGAGCCACACACCGCAGCTGCAAATGAATCTCCGCATCCAACGGTGTCAGCGATTTCCACTTTGTAACCACTCTGCTTGCGAAATACTACTCCAGAGGTGCTCTGCAGTGCCAATATACAACCTGCAAAGTCCTGCTTTTCACAAATCCATGGGTGAGCACGGATGTAGCAACACACCTGCAACAAATTTACTGAACAAACATGACGGTCATGATAGTGTTTGGGGCGATGCATGCACGGCAAGCAATAAGCTTTCCATTCCATTCTGATATCCACACAGCAATGCTGGTCTACCCTGTCGCGCAATACATGATTTATATTCTACTGGTAGATCTCCAAATGGGCTGAGACTCACAACCTAGCGTGTGTAATTGATTGAGACTCAAGGAACAGACAATGGAATGTGCTCCGCCCAGTCTGACTCATACCGCCGAGAAATTTGCTCAATGCTCCCTCCCACCTGACTGGCAGTGGTGTGCGGCGTTGCACTTCAGGATCACAGCAGGCAAGTGCACAGTTGGCAGCACCGACTCATTTAGGTATTATACAATGCTACAATGGAAGCTCATGAATGGTTTGGGCACACCACACAATACTCATGGCTGAATTGAGGTGTTGGAAGCAGACCTTCGGATCCCAGCTTCACAATTACCCATTGCAGCACTGCTTGATGGGTCTGAAATAACAAATAACATCCTTCACTGATGTCTGCAAGCCCTGTCAGCGTCTCCAACTCTTCGTCAGTGACAAGAATCACCGACACAACAGACAGCACGGCCTCCATGGCTGCTCTTCGAGATCCACTCACGAGAGTTGCACACCGTGGCCCTGCACTGACAGGCATGCCGTGCGTTGGCACAATGAAGATATGCAGACCCGGTCATGCGGTCATGTGCCCCTTGGCGCTGCAGACTGGATTGGACAGTAACTTGTGACAGAATTCCCGGTGCTACGCCCGATCGGCTCTTTATAGTGTACTCCGGCAACAAAGTATGATGACCTCAGAGATAGCAATTAGATGCGGATGAGAGTTCACACCTGGATCAAAGAACACTGCGGCGCCAGCATCATGCGCATGCCGAGCCAGTGTACTGACAACGTCAGGCGATAGTTCATCAAAGACGAAACCGTTCATCATCACTGCAGTGGTATTGGCAAAATTGCGCAAGACACCCTTACTCACATCAGAGGGTGAAAAGGTACTCAGAAGCGGCCAGGGGCCAAAGTCGTAGCGGCTGCAAAATGTGTGCTCTCGCGAAATCCGATGCACCAAGACAAAGCACACCAATGTCTGGACGAGAATGGGATCATCATCTGAAATGGAGTCTGTCAAATTAATATGTTTGGTGATGCCTTCATCCTGTATGTAGAGCGAACGGGTGCCATACTGGAGGAAGACCACAGAACGTATGGAAGGCTACATGCACGGTAACCAAAATCGACAGCATTGCACTACGTGAACAGGCACACAACGAGAGCTGTACCATCAATACGCGCATCAAGTGATGACCAAAATCGTCCTGCGCTACATGGCCACATGAACAGACATCCAGCCCAAGTCTTGAGGCTGTGATCATGAAATTGGTTCCTCCACCGACCTTCCATTGTGTCTTGGGAGGAGGACGAGCTGACAGCGAGGCTAAGAGCTCTGTACGCTGTTCAACAGCAGCTGGAGGTAAGTCGTCAACCTTCAAGGCGCAGTTAAGTTTAAAGCCGTGCCATCTTGGGCTCACGTCGAAATTCGCGCAGCTGATGCAGCAAGCTGTTGCGCACCTCGAGGACGACATCTAGACAAAGATTACCAAGGTGTATGACATCAGGAGATTGGGTGCAGCGGTGTTGAGTTGCTGTTCCCTTTCGAATCACATATCGACGTGATTGATGTTGACTCGCAGGTTTCGCAGGGAATAGGCTATAGCCGAGGCGGCGACGGCAGGCACGATGAACACGCATGAACGAAGCCAACGTCGTAGAATCCGTTTTGATATTGCATGTCCGATGGAAATGAAGATCGCGACTATGTGCAGCGCTTGGCAAGCGACAAGAGGAAGCGCCGTTTGTCAAAGGCCTCCACTGAAAAGCATGTACAGCAGCCAGATCCACAGGTGCATGAACACATGACATGGGCTGTCAGGTCCCTCACGCATCGGACACGTATGTTGTTCCAGTGTAACGGTGCCTGCAGCACCGCGCACCGGCATGCAAGACGCTGCCGAGCGATCACCAACTGGGCAAACGCAACCGACCATAGCTCGCTGCGCTAGAGTTGTCTCATGCATGGATAAATCTGTTTCAACGATTTTGCCTGTTTCTTCGTGGGCACTGACGTGGTTCTAGCGTGCACAGCAATACAGAGTTCGCCCACCAGACAGCTCGGCCACTAGTAGTACTGCGCGCTGGAGCTGATGTCGGCGTGCACGAGAACTCTCTCGGCTCTTGCCGGCCGACTGGAGCTATCAGCACCGCAACTTTCATAGCGTGTAGCAGGGGTGTGGCTGACATCCTGTGCAAGCTGTCGCTGCTGCTCAGTGCAGTTCCCGGACTCCGTGAGGTCATGGGCGTATACATAAACGACAATGGGCCGCGGACGTGTCGCAGACAGTGGCTGGTCGCACATAGCCTACCGGTCCATCGAAATTGCGCGCGGGTGCTCAATGATTATTTGCCAGGTCGTGGTCGCGACCGGTCGTGAGCTGTCCACAGATCTGGTTGCCCGCCACCATGAGCCAGAACACCGCCCGGTGCCGCATGCAGACACGTGGTCTTGCGCGCATGCATGTGTGTTATGGATTCAAACGTCGATGCCAACCTGAATCACCATCATCTACATAACAATCTGTGCTTGTGGCGTGTCTCAACGCTGCCTGAGCTTCAGCACCCGTTAAGCGGGCTCGCGTGACAATCGATTTGAATGGGTTTGGCGTTGCATTACTCTTGTTCCGTTTCGAACAATCTCTGCCACTTTTCATTCGCCTCAACAGGTTTTTAGTCGCTATCTTTCATACCAGCTTGTGAATCCGTCGCCATAAGGTCATCTAAACAAGATGCAGCCAGTCGTTCAGCGGCATCATTTCTTGCATCCGGGCAACGCTGCGAATCGGTGCGACCTTATCAGCTCATCATAAGCTAGGTGTACGTACAGCAGTAGAGCTTGGTGCAGAAACTGAGCCTGCCTGCCACGCCTTGACAGCGTAGACCTCCGCTCGAAGGGCCTGTCGCCACCTCCCAACACAGCCCCTGTTGCTGGGTGTTCGGGATAGTTTCCCGCAGCTTGACATGCTGGAAGTTTGAATTCTGTGTGTGTTTGATTTTTGTGTGTGTGCACACATTTGCGCTGCCGTCCCAATAGTGCTGCCGGTCGCCAAATGTGATTAAAAAAGTATTGGCACGGCTGCTGAAGCGTGTTTCCGTTGCAATCACACAATCTCTGCAGTCGAACACGAATTTTTAAAGCTGTATGTGCGTGATCATTGAGCATAGAGCGTTTGATTGATCTTCTGTATTGCACCACGGCTCGTGCGCGGCCTCGACTCAGATGGTCCATGCAGGCTAGGGCACAACGTATACCGCGGCCTTGGACAAACGGTGTCAGCGGTAAACGATAAGAAAGTACGTGGTGGCCTAGAAGCCAGGAGTGTACAATCCTTGGGTGCGTGTCGTTGGCTTGACATGAATGGACTGCGCGGCGTTCAAGTTCCGTCAAGAAGGCGCGCAGGCTATGATCCCGCAACGCCGTGTTCCGCGCCTGACACCTCAATCTGCTGCAGCAACCTTGCAAGAGCAGCAGACACAGCAGGCGACCATGGATGCGGACAACGGCGTAGATCTTGCGCTTTCCATGGAGCATGACGCGGTAGTCCTCGATGACATCAGTCTTCCAGTGATCCAACGTTTGTCCCAAGGGCTGAAGCACAGCGTGGACTCAGATGGTGATTTGATTCTGGGTTACAGCACAGATGCTCCAACAGCATCAGTGGATGTTAGTCTGGGTCAGGTGCATCTCGCCTAGTGTGTTCCTGGCCCCCCTTGTCGGTAATGTGACAGGTGTCAGTATGTACGTCTATGTCATGCAGGTGAACTGCACGCGATGGATGGCGTGCGCAAGGAACAAGCTCTGGTGGATGACACCTGAATGGGGAACAAGCATGGACCAGCTCCCAACCGAGACGCAGTTCCTGCTTCTTGAACATGAAGACCACAATGCCTACTCGATCATGCTTCCTCTCATCTGTGGTGACTTTCGAGCAACGCTAAAGGCAGATCGCGATAGGTGCGGCGCTCTTCTGGAATAATCTGCCAATATACAAATCAGTTTCACGCAGCCCCATGGCAATACGGCACATTTACATGCTGCAATGTCCTCTTGCAAGAAGGTATGCATATGATGTTTGTCAATCCATTGTTGCAGCTTGTTGCACCGCGGCAAGCAGTCGCGGAAGGTTGGCATCGTTGTTGTACGCTGCTAGAATGTCACTCATGCCAGGCTCGCTGAGCCATGACGGGATTTCTGTAATTGAATATGTACCATGCTCATCCACGGAGACACTCAACTTCCGATTGCTATTCCCAGTGCTATGTAGGCAAAGCTCCACAATACCCTGTGCATAGCCTTGACCAATGTGCTTCCTGAATGTGACCCTGCACCCACAAGCAGTGCAGCATTTGGTGGCAAGAGTGCAACACAGGCTAGTATTCATGTAGCGCACTTCCAACCCAGGATGCTGTTGACCACCTCTCGAAAGCCCTGTGAGTTCTGGACAAAGAAGTTCCCCAGTTTGTCCAGGCGCACACGATAGTCCTCGACAGCCTGCTGTGCAATGACCAGCTCAGCATGCTGAAGTCCAGTTGCGGAAGACTTCCATTCTGCATCTGCACTTTCTGGCATTTCCAACAACTTGGCATGCATCTGAGTCATGCTCTGTCTGAGACGTTCATTTTCCATCTGGAGGGCATCGACTTGGTACTCCAGATACTCCCTGCCATAGTTTCAGATCGTGAGTCTCGAATAATGGTAACACCGTTAGCATGAAAAGCATGCAGGAACTAGAAATCATGTACCAATGCGTCACCCCAGCATCTACACACACACACACACGCAGCAGCAGCAGCATTGGGTGTCAAACCTCCCTACTGTCAGATGTACGGGCTCGTGTGGGAGACCTTGCGCTGCAATTGCAGTAACTGGGCCACTTATGTGAGTCTGTGCTGATATCTCGCGCATCTGTTTCTGAGCCAGTCGTAGCTCGCGCTCGACATCTGCTTTTGCTGTCAGCGCTGCACGCAACTCATTATTTGCCTCCTGCAGTCATATACTGGATAAACATTGATATCAGGGGTGATTCTGATAACAGCTGTGGCACACAATGTAAGGACAGTGTCCAGACACACCTTGTTTGCAAGCATTAGTTTTGCATGTGTGGCCTTTGCATCCGCAACAGCTTTGTGTACCTTTCCAGAGTCCACAGGCTCTTGACACGTGCTTGTCTGGCTGCCATCGTCGCGGGCTGCTAACATGGCCATATACATGGAAAGCCTGTCCTTGAGCCAGTTTGCCTCCGATTGTGCCAGGATCTGCCCAGACTCGGACGCTTCAGCCCGACGTGAAGCTGCGTCTGCAGTGCGAGTAAGCTCCTGCATGTGTCAAAACTGCACACTTTCGTTGGCAACACAATGAACGGCAGGGAGCTTGTATGCACATAAGCTCACATGAGTATGCTCATAAGCGCACATGAGTTTTGGCTTGTGCCGATGCAAGTTCCTCACGGTAGGATTCAGAGTCTTGCCTGGCCTGCTGCAGCTCTGATCGGAGTTGCTGAAACTTCTTTTCAGACTGCAACTCTCGTGTTTGATACCTGCGTATGACCTGCCGCACATCTACCTCACCGGAGATGCTTTTCAAATCTCGGAGGGCATGCTGTAGTGTGGATAGCTGAGCCTGCAGTTCATCTCTCTCTGCCTCCACATTGATCAGTCGAAACTGTTCTTTGGCAAGCGCTTCCAGCCTGACCTTCACACCAGTGTTCATTTTGCATTTGCAAGTGGTGCAAGTAGATGCCAGCCTGTGGACTAGGCAGTTTCGTATGTTATGCTACCTACCTTTTGAGCTTCACTGGTTGCGTTTGTGACCCGCAAGGATTCCTTCAACTCTTTTCGCTCAATTTCATCGGCCTGGGTTGTGTGGGTCATTCCATGGGCCGCTTGCTGGGCCTTTGTCAGCTCCAACTTGACGGCTGCCAGTTCAGCACCAGTGTCTTTCAATGCCGCTACTTGTGCCTTCAGCGCCTGAATCTCGTGCATGTTCATGCGCATCTCCGTATCTTGATTATTGATTTGCTGAATCGCGTGTTTCATCTGCGATTCCCAGTCCACCTACAATGCACCAATTAAGTTGACAGAGAATCCACATCGTCGCTAAAATGCACTCCCAGCTGCTTGCGCAGGCAGTTTTGCAACTATACACACCGATAGGGTACGCGTAGATTCCAGTTCCTGTTCCAGACTTGATACGTAATCTTTGATTGACAATAGCTCTTGCGACACCGCAGCAGCCTCGTCCATATTCTGTTTGTGATCCAAGTTGCGTTGTTGCATAGACACACCAAGTGCATCTGCACGCGCAGCCTCAAGCTGAGCCTCCAAATCTACCAGCTCCTTCTCCTGGTTATGCTGCACATTGACCAGCTATTGTCAATCGTCTTGGCACCCAGTATTCAGTCACAGTCAGATGTATGAAGATTGTGTTTCTATGGCTTTGTGATCATACCTGTTTATCCAGCAGCTGTGCATTGTAACCCTGGAGATCCGCGATCTCAATTTGCAAGTTCCCTTCCCGCTCTAACCTGGTCGCTGCGTCCGACCGCAACTTTATCTGCAACTCTTCACACTGCTTTTTCCACTGCGCGTTTGTGTCAGTTGCGAAGGTCAACTCCCTGCTTGCCCATTCGTTTCCTTTCATTTTCTCGTGTAATATCTCTATCTGGCTCTCCAGTTCGTGAATCTGCATTCGAGTGCGCTCACGTGTCATACCCAGGTGTACGCTGGGCCCATTACGACTACGGCGGGCAGGCCCGGCTCGCACCCTCAGCGCCTGTGTGTCCACGATCCGCTCCATCCCCTGGGTGCTCACGTCTGATCTGCATGCTTAGTTCAACGTGACAGCCGTTGTTTGGTCGTTCGCGACTCCTGCGATGTTGGGAAGCGCACTGATTCCATGCTGAACGATGCAGCTTACGCAACGTCGCAGGAGACAAGTCCATCGAGTCGCTTGCTCTAGCACGTTTGCACGAAATCGTCAAGTCCATGCTGCAAGAACGTGGACACCGCCTTGATCCAGCGTGGAGAGCGGAGCAATTGTCCCTTTAACAAAATCACCTCCGCGAACATTTGTGCGATACACTGCAAAGCTGCATTTGCATTGAGCTGATATCTTACCGGGCTGATGTGTTCACAAACATGATGCAAGTCGGTGAGAGTGCGGATAGCTATTCGCCACAGCGCCGTTTCGCACACCTTTCGCCACTTTTAGTCCTCAGCATGCATGGCGGTAAAAGCAGAGTACACAGCGCGCTCATGTTCTTGCTAGCGATCACTGATGTGAGTGTAATAAGCAAACATAAATCCACATGCGCGAATCATGCCAGCAGCATTGCAACCCAAACACTCGATGGTTACCTGTAGGCGCTGGCTTTGGTCCCTTTAACCATTGAGTGTTGGGGTTGGATTCGGTCCCTTGTTCAGCATACCTACCAGCAGGGTCTAATATAAATACTTATTAATTGTGCCCTTTTCCCTACCTCCTGTCGGAGTCTGCAGCCACCTGGGGCCCCCCGCGGGCCCCCAGGCCATCACACTTCGCTGCCCATTACACCACACACCATTTACCAAGATGCATTTATGTCCAAATGACAAATCTTGGCTTGAGACATACTTAATGGCCAGCAGTGTAACGGCGCCCAGCGATGGGTTCATGTGGGATCGCATGGGACTCAGCTGAGCTCAGCATCTTTGCGCCACATGCATGGCCATCTGCCACTGCGCCCTGCTAGCCACAATCAGTCTCGAGATCAGCAACTGCGTATATGTGGTGATCACCGGTTGGAAAAGTGCCTGCAACACACTGAAGCAGTGGAGGATCAGTTGTTGTTGGTGCAGCAACGTGTTCAGCAACAGACACTGTTGTATGCAGGTTGCTACAACCTGTCTCATCTGATGCAGTCCTGCGCATTGAGAGTGGAGATCCCAACGTCAAACTGAACGAATGGCCCGCAGTGGTTTTGGTGTCGTCGGGGCGTGAAATCTACTCACTGATAGAGAATGCTGTGACCAAGGCTGCACGGCTGTCTGGGCAAGCTAAGCCAAGGACGCAAAAGAAGGTGCCAGACTGCGTCAATGGTTTTGGCTGGTGCACATGGGACGCATTTTACAGCGGCGTGAGTGCTGAGGTGCGGAACACACGAAAGCTAAGCGTGATGATTCGCGTATCGTGGACAATGCCATACATGCATGATGTGCCGCATGGTGTTAATATTTCGCTTCTGCCATCTGCTCCAAGCGGTCAAGACAACGAGTGCAGGGAGTGAATCAAGGGCTGAGCAGCCTGCACGAGGGTGGCATCCGCCCGCAGACCCTGATCATCGATGATGGTTGGCAGATGACCCAAGTCGATGAAGACTATGAAGGTGATTGCTTTTGATCTGTACCTCCTGCCCCCACCCCGTGCCGCACCATCATGTGCAGAGCTGCTGCTTTTAAAAGAGGCGCCCGCGTGCCTTGCATGTTCGCAGATACCCATGCTGGACCATCAGCAGGCCCCTGCTTGTGTGCTCTTTTTATGCAGTACTGTGGCTAGATTTCTCTGTCCAGCATACCGTGCCGGTCACATACGGTCGTCTCTGAGACACCTAGGCACAAACTCGTGCCCCGTGTCACAGCCACAGCTGCAGGCGCGCCACGTGTAGAGCAACCTAGGGCTTGCTCCTGGTGCTGCTGCCCCGATCAAGGGCTGTACTCTCCGTCCGCACGTGAATGCATGGCAGACCTGATTGTTGTGTCTCGTTTGGTGCAGAGGCCATCACAACCAAGGCGCTTCGGAAGATGAAAGTCTCATCTGTATCCATGGAAGACCTCGAGAATGAGTTTGACCAGGCAGAGCAGACTGTGCTGTCTTCGTACGCTGACGCCCTCTCGGGTGGTTCGGAGTTGATGATGACGATGCCTGCCTTGGCGGACGCAGGTGCGCCCGCCGCCTGCCGCGTACATGCCCTTGGCAGGACACAATCTCTACCTCATGTACCATTTGCAACCCGAACGTCTTGCTCTGCTACACAGTTGAGCTCGCCAATGTACCAGTTGTATCAGCCTCGCCACGTCAATCAATCCCGGCATGGTCCCAGCATGTGTCACATCAACTGTCTGCCGCATCCATGCTTTGGTGCGTATATTCTGCGTGCCCAGTCGATGTATGTTATCTGAGCGGGCTAGCTGTATCCGCAGCTTTGTGTGGAACCGCAGGGCAGGTATGTGCGTTGCAGGAGGTGGATTTGTGAGGCTGCTGCCATGCAGAATATGGTGACAATCTGCGGCAGGAGCTGCGCAGCCGTGACGGTGTGACCGATGACAGCAAGGCCGAAATGCTCGAGCAGATCGAGACGTTCCGGAAGAAGAGCAAGATGCAGATTCCCGACATTGAGCGCACCATTATCAAGCTATCCGAGCAACCCCAGGAGGCGGGCCTGTGGGCGCGGCTGCTGCAGCGAGTGGCCGGCTGGGGCCTTGGTGTCGCTCAGGCACGTCACTGCATGCAGCACCTGCTTGCATGCCTCACTGGTTGGCCAAACGCCAATCTTTGTGCCTTGTTGCCTTGCTGAGCAATACGGTGAACATAAGCGTGCATGTGTGCTCGAGTGCATGCTCCCTATGTAAGGCACTGACTGCGCAGGTGCTTCAGCATGGCATGCTGCCGCATATGTTGATTGCCGCACTAAGGCTTCTCGATATGCGATGCTGCGAAGTCAAATGTCTTTGTCTGAGCATGACCGTAGCGACGCGGCCGGTGTCATGCTGGGGAGGTAACAGCCCTGACCGTGCTGCGTGCTGCACTGCAGGTGCTCTTCCTGTTCTTCTATCAGTCCGTGGTCGACCCGGCCGGCCCGTTCACATGGCCGGTGGACCTGTTCCGGAAGCTTGCGCGTGGGCCGCTCAAGGGCGGCATGCTCTCCTTCTTCCGTGCTTCCGGCGACTTCACCAAGCGCCTCATCTCCGTCAAGGCCAACGGGAAGTTCTCGCTGCCAAACGCCGGCCCTGGCCAGCGCGCGTGGTTCGCTGAGTCGCAGGACTTCCGCAGCGTCATCTCCGACTTCCGGTCCTCCTTCGGTGTGCGCTTTGTGTACTGCTGGCACGGCCTGCCCGCATACTGGGGCGGTGTGATGCCGAGCGTCAAGGAGTTTGAGGACCTCGGGGGCCGCATCGTGTACCCGGAGCCGACCGAGGGCCTGCGTGAGATCGAGCCTGCCATGCTGTGGAACCCTGCTGTGCTTGCCGGCATCGGCGTCGTGGATGACGCGCCTGCACTCTACACACGCATGCACTCCTACCTCGCCGCCTCTGGCATTGACGGTGTGAAGGTACGGCCCCCTCCCCAACCCTTCGCCGCATGCGTTGTCCGGTGTCTGCTAATGATGCCGGTCCGGATAGTGTAGTTCACAATGATCAAGTCAAGCACTGTCGCTGTTTCCCGTAGGCATAAGGGTGCTTGTGTCTGTCCCGCACTGCAATCCTGCTGATCCCGTGCTACAGATGCATGCACAGGGTATGCGCCCGTGCCGCGGTGCGCAACCTGTCAACTTGCTCAACAGCGGAGCAGGTGCCGCTAGCAGCAGGGAAGTTGTGGAACCCATGCATCTCGCGCCGTCACTGTCGAATTCTGCCACATGCATATGTAAACAGACAGAAGGCTCAGCTGAGGTGCTGCGGCGCGGCGGCTGTGCAGGTGGACTGCCAGGCGGGGCTGGGGCTTGTCGGCAGCGTGACCGGCGGTGGCCCCGCGCTCGCCCGCCGCTTCCACGGCGCGCTCGAGGACTCCATCTCCAGCCACTTCCCGGGAAACCACGCCATCAACTGCATGTGCCACTCCACGGAGAACATCTATCAGATGCGCGACTCGGCGCTCATGCGCGTGTCGGATGACTTTTACCCCCGGGAGCCAGCCAGCACGACACCCCACGTCAGCGCCTGTGCCTTCAACTCGCTATTCCTGTCCGTTATCTGCCAGCCAGACTGGGACATGTTCCAGAGCATGCACCCTGCCGCGCACCTGCATGCGTGCGCTCGCGCGGTCAGCGGCGGCCCGGTGTACGTCAGTGACAAGGTCGGCCGCCATGACTTTGCCGTGCTGCGACGGCTCGTGCTGCGGGACGGCAGCGTGCTGCGGGCGCAGCGGCCGGGACTACCGACCGCGGACTGCATTTTCCGGGACCCCATGCGTGACTCAGAGACACTGCTGAAGGTACGTGGTCCGCCGCCACAGTGTACCCCATTGCGCACTGTCTCAACGCGCTGGGCTGTGAAGTTGCTAGAGCTCTTCCGCATGCGACTGATGATTCACAGCGCCTGGGCTGGCTGGCACACGCATGCACCCCATACTGAGACACGCGCGGACGGCTTCTTTCATGCAGGTCTGGAATGAGAACCAATTCACGGGCGTTGTGGGCGTGTTCCACCTTCAGGGCTCGTACTGGGATCGTGAGGCACGTCAGTTCACAATGGGCCGGGAATCGATCGAGCCGCTGTGGACCCGCGTCCGCGACACAGATGTGCCGACACTGCCTGATGTGGCCGAGCGTCTGGCGCAAGGCGGGTGCAGCGCGACTCAGAGCACAGCCATCCACCGGCACCTGACTGATGAGGTGCTGATCGTGGATCAGGCTGAGCGCTCTGCCTGTGTGCGTGTCAACCCTACAGATGCAGATGTGCTGACGGTTGCGCCAGTGGTACGGAACGGGCAGGGGGTGCAGCATGCGGTGCTGGGGCTGACCAACATGCTGAACTGTGGTGGGGCGGTTGATGATGTGAGATATGTTGGAGAAACGCTGACAGTGGAAATCCGTGGAGAAGGCACCTTCCTGATGTATTGCACGCAGAAGCCAAGTCACATTGAGGTTGATGGTGTGGCGATGCCCGAAGGGGACGGACATGAGTGGAAGTATGTGAGGCAGACTTTGCGATTGGATGTAGCTACAAGTGCACTGAATGACGGAGTTGATCATGTTGTCCAGGTACAGTTTTAGTGCTGTGTGACAATGGATGTGCAACCTCGTTGCATCGAGTTGGTGTTGCGTTCCAGCACCTTGACGGCGCTGTTGTGCTAAAAGTTGGCGAGAATACTAGAGGGGCATACTTTTGCTCTTCTGGCCTCTCTGTTGAGGGTCGATGATTGTAATGAGCATTTTTATAGCGCTAACGGAAAGACAACCCAATTGGTTGGTTGCAATTGTATACACTGTGTGCCGCAAAGGTGGGCTATGTGGCGTCACGAGCGCCCTGCGTGCCTCGCTCTGCCGCCCTTGCCGGGCCGCCGTCGTGGGGCTGATAAGCCCCGCCCTGAAGGGGGCGTGCGCCCCCGGGCTCGCATGTGGGGAGGTGCATGCCGGGGCGTGGGAGTGCTCGGTGGTTGCGGCGGTGGTGGTGCCGGTGTGAGAATGGTGGCAGCCGGACCTGCTGGAGGCGGACAGCGGTGCGGGGCACAGTCGCAGGGTGCCACTTTGGCGTGGTTGACGTGATGGTGGGGTGCTCTAGAGTGCACGTGGATGTGCAGGTGCGTGATTGTGTCGGTTCATTGTGGCTTTGCGCCTGGGAATGTTGCTGCTTGTTGCTGCCTGCTTGCGGGGTTATTGTCGTCTGCGTGCCTGCTGTTGCTCCGGTGCCGTGCTCTTCCGTTGATCTCCATGTAACACACCACCGGTGGAGTACCAGAATTATGGGACCGTGACAGAAGGGTAGCCACACCACTGAGGTCAACGTTTCCAAGGTTGATCTATCAATTAATATCAAGTCGGAAGTACTAGTTCAAAGTACGGTTGTTAACCTAGAGACACCACAGGTGGAGCAGCTGGTAGGTGGTGTGGCATGCTGGAGTGGATCATTCGAAATGATTGCAGCAATGAGCAACAGAGCAAAATGGCATCACGCACATTTGCGTATTGCGTATTGCGTAATGCACTTTGATCACACCTCCAGTGTGGCACGAAGATCGGCAGACAACCCCATCGGCGAGGACAGCACACTAGCAGAAAACCATACAGTGGCAACCTGCCATGAGCAAACAGCCTTGGGCAGATATGGTACACCTCAAGTGTGCTTGCAAGATAGGCATTACTTCTCACACTGGGCTGACAATTGTAGCACGGCAAGATGTAGCTTACTGAGTTGCGAGATGCTATTTGGTGTTCAGCAGAACCTTCCGTGCCCACAGCTGAGCTGCTGTGAGTGGTTTTGGACTGCTGACTCAGATGGCCTTCTCGCCTCAGTCTTGGTTGAATTTACGTCCGGCCGGCGGGGACTCTAAAAATCGACTGTGTGAGCGATGCACAAAAGCCTCCCCCAGAGCACTAACGTTGTCAGTGTTCTGAGTACCACTGTACCACCATGCTGACCGACGCCACCGCACATCAGCCACATTACCTAGGGCTACGTCAAAGGCCGTAATCTGATCCCTTGATGATCTGAGCTGGACGTTCTTGCGAAGGGCTCACAAGGTAAGAGCTGCACGACGGACACAAATGCATCAGCAAGAGCGATTGGATACACGCAAGCGCGGCTGACTTTGTACGACAGCGACATAATACGGCGGAGCCGAAGATGACGAGATTTTGGTTCATACTCTGCTCCTTGGTTGTATGTGTTTGCAGCAAAGCTTCCCACGACTGCCCCCCCCACGAGGAGCACTGGAATCAGCAAAGCTACCGCTTTTCCAACAAGTTCCCATTGCTCACCTTCCCACATGTCCTGCATATGCATCTAGCCTGTGCTCCGCGCCGGCGCACTCATCTGATGCACTATGTTGACCAGAGCAATGAATCATGATGGATTGCATAGTTGATAATAATGGGATCAAGTTTTCGGCCTGCGCACGCACATTCTCGCCTGGAACTTCGCTTGAGGCGTCAAACTGAAATTCTGGCTTGTTGTATATATCGTCTTCTGGGGGCTGCGATCGGACTACAAGCAATCTGTTCGATGCGCTTGTGCGGGACGTCGACACTCGCGCACCGGCGAAGCAGAAGCGAAAGTTCACGCGACGCCCGCCTGAATTACTTACACACGCCATAATTTCAGCCAATGACTGAGGCGCTGCGGCGCAGAGGTAGATCTGATACGAGCTGGTGCTCTAGCTTAGGATTTACTCGACCAGCACAGGAACGTACATGGGCCAATGATGCGACCCTGCAACAACATCTCGCAGAATTTTTGCACCGTGACGTGTGTCTCATTGTCGAAGCGCAGGCTATCGCCAGGGTGCCGCGACCGCAAAAGAACTTGTTCATACAGTACTGCCGCAGCGCACGCGTCCGGAGATGTGTCGCTCCCTTAGCCATGCCCATCCGCAGTTAGCAAATGCGACTGTGCGACCGCACCTATGTGTGTGCAACATATATGTCCCCCAGCCATGTCTGTGTCACAGCCGTAGCAGCAGTTAGTCGTCGCACCCTTCCGCGCGCTGGCCAGGGGTGAGCTGAGACATTCCCCCGACTGCAGTCTCGTCGTCTACGCAGCCCCTCCTGTGGGCGTGTTACCCCGCATGCTCAAGCATTGTTGTAAGATTTTGCCATGAGTGCGTGACATGTGATATACCACGCGCGACAGGAATCATGAAAGGGCCATGCACGGCCCCTGCAGCGGTTGTCAACACAGGCATCGGAAACCCTTCGACCACGCTCAGCAAGCAACTATTCCAGCATGAATACAATTATTGGCCGCTGGCTTGTCGATTGCGCATATGGGCCCGTCACACAGCAATTGGTCACTACACATGTATAGTGTCAAGCACCTTGCTGCAGCACCAAGGGGCACTGGGGCGAACACTGCGGTCTGTAAGGGGCAAGGGGCACTCAACCGCAGCTGAGAGGTACGTTTGGACAGGAGAATTCTTGATATATAGCATGCACTTGCGCTGCTGTACAAGGCATGACGGCCCAGTTCCTCCCAACAGATGAAGGTCGACCCGGATCCGGCCGGAACTCGCGGAACGCCTGCAATGAGTGGGCATGCATTGGCCGGACGTGCCACTTGCAGCTCTTTACCGCATGTGCAGCTGCAAATTCATGAACAGGCACCTGCCAGGCCCCTGATTTGCTGACTTCTCAGACAGATCGCGTCCACAACTTTGAGATCGGCCGACCGCGATCACATTGCCGTGCTTCCACTGGCACCTCCAAGCTTTGGCAACAGTGTGAAAATGCCTACCTGGCACCACACAAACAGATTCCCTGGCGCCATCAGCAAAATCTGTGCTGCGGGTGGTCCAGGGTGCGGCTCTCCCTGCATCGTTAATGCATTCATACTGTCTGACCGCCCATTGTCAATCATGCCACATGCCACAGCCTCGCAGGCCCCACAACATCAGCCTTCATATCAATACATCATGCGTTGGGCACTCAGTCCACAAGTCCCTTCCGTCTCTCGCCGTCTCTCAGCGAGGCGGGCAGGACCGCAGCTTTCGCCGCCGCATGGACGCCGCAAGCGCCGCCTTACCAGCCGCAATTGCAGCTCGTGCACGGTCTGAGTCGTTCATGTGCTTGCCTTTTGCCGGCGAGCGGACTACTGTTGCCGACAGCCTGCCAGTTGCAGGCTGCTCCCCTTCGCACGCTCGGCTTGTTCGCGCGTCTGCCAGGTTTCCGGGCACACCCCAGCAGGAATATGGGCGTCCAGCTGCCGTTGACCCACTCCGTGGTCGAGCTCTGTACTTGCTGCTTCTGTCTGAAGCCATCAAGGGCCGTGCCTCCGGCCGCGCATGCGCACTGCCAGGTGCCGCGCGTGGGCCACCAGCGCTACTGCTCCTGGGTGCTGGCCCTGTGCTGAGCGGCCGCCGCCTGCTGTGGCCTGAACCATCTATTGTGTCGCTGCCCAACGAGCTCTGCACATGACCCCTGCCGCGGGGAACTTGGCACTGCCTGCTCTGACACTGGCCACCAGGCGTTTGATGCCCTGCGCATGTGCTACGTACTTTGTGCGGCGTTGCCCTGCTACGTTGACTGCGGCTCCATGACTCGGTCAAGTTGGTGGACGATCGTGTATGCGTTGTATGCATTGGCTCCTCCAAGAAATCATCATCTTCAGCCACCAGTGAGCTCTCCTCTGGCAGAAGAAACCAACGTGCGTGTGAGTCACGGACGTCGCGTCCGGGAGGGTGGACGTGCGCAGCGAGCGCAGGATGAGGCATGAGTGCCTCCGGGGGGTGCAGCAGGATGTGGCTGCCTGCATGCAGCTGCTGTTGCAGCTGCTCCTGCAGGCGGTCCTCATCCAAAGTCTGGCGCGGCATGCTATGCAGCGAGTCTGCCTCCTCACTGCGCAGCTGCTGTACGGTGTTGGAATGCTCACCAGCATTGGATTGCTCTCTACCCAGCCAAGCTTTGACAGCTGCTCCAGTGGTCACAGCTTCCGTGATGCCTGAGCTCGAACGGTGCTTGAACGTGCCTGCAGGCAACCATCATAGTCCTGATAGCTATGGCAGGAACCTGTTGCAAGTTGCTTTGAGGTGTGTATGCGTCACTACTGTTCCCATCTGAGGAACCACGATGAGCGGTGTGTATGGGTTGTTCCGCGTTAACATGCAGAGCTCCCAGCGTTTTCGTGTCACGTCAGATCTCACCAGTGGAAACGTCCAATATGTAGGATGGTAGCAGCTTGTGCCCGTGTCTGGCGGCTTCTTGCACTGCGCCTGCACAGCCCCACAGCAAGTCAAAAGAGATGCAGCATCCAGGCCTAGACACATAGCCAGACGAGGACTCCGCTGTAGGATAACAATACTTCTTTTGTAGATGCCAAGGTGACTACAGACCTTCCATGCGGATGAACAAATGCATGAAGTAGACCCGTGGGCCACCACATAGTTGTTCAAGCATGAGTCCATCAGTGATCCATGGGTTTGTTAGAAATTTTGATTGCAAATTGGCAGGGCAGTTGTGGACACACGGACCACACGACAAGGCGGCTATTGCGATGCATCGCCGTGTCGCTGGCTGACCACTGCTGCCAAGCGCAGATATCCCATGCACATGGCCAACAGCATGTGTATGTGTGACTGCCAGTGCTTCAGGTGCGCACGGATGATGTAGTCCACCTCTGCTGTCGACATCAGGAAGCTGAAGTACACCCGTACCCAGCCGGGCTTGACCCACGCATCTCCCGCAGCCGCCTGGCGGTCGACAGCCTGCAGGTCCTCCCCGGTGCAGCCACACTGCGACACAAGCTGCCGCTGCAGCAGCACCTGCCCATACGGCCCCGCACACGCACACCCCGCCCGCGCCTGGACCCCAAAGACGTCGCTCAACACTGCCGCTACGTACTGCGGATGCAGCAGCGCCTTGCGCCGGCCTTCCAGGGCCCCCACACCCGCACCGCGCTTGCTGTCACCACGGCGCAGGGGCACCACAATGTTAAACGAGATGAGGGGCAGCCTCCGGTGCTCGTCCCAGAATGCGCGCCGGTCGCTGCCCACCACATCGATGCGCGTATCGGCCTTCCATGCATGCAACGCACGCATCACATGGGCAACACCCGCGCCGTGTGTCCCAGCAGGCCCAAGAGTTGAATGAATCTGCATGGCAAGGGCGCAGCGGATGGCCCCCAGCACATCCGGCGTCCCTGCCTCCTCCCGGCGCTCAATGTTGTCTTCGTACCAGTGCTGCGTACCGTTGACATACGACACCGTTCCACCACCTGCGCCACATCGTGGCATGCAGCATATCATGGCACGCAGCGCTGCAGTCACAACATTGCTCAAAGCAGCTGCGGCGGAGGATATCTGTACCTGGAGACTGTGGCTCTACTGTGCGGACGATACTGCGCCGCACGACGAGCACGCCGCAGGCGCCTGGCCCGCCGACAAGCTTGTGCGGCGAAATCATGACGGCGTCTAGACTCCTATCCAAAGCTTTGTGCTGAGCCCCGGTGGGGACACACGACACCTGTGCCAGACCATGGACATTGTCAGGCAGTGCCATGATAACGCCAGCACAGCTGGTGCTGCACCTCCACCAGTCCACAAAACTACATATTGTGCAGCCAGCATGGAGCAAATGCCAGCTGCTCTGACCACGAGAATTCGGCACCTTGTGGCTGGAGCCTGCACTGGCATAGTCAAACGCAGCAATGGCGCCGTGCCTGTGCAGCAGTGCAGCGATCTTGTGGACGTCCGGAGCGATTCCAGTCACATTTGAGCCGGCGGAGAATGAGCCAACGATGAGCGGGGCACCAGCGTGCTTTTGGAGCTCCTCTTCCAGCTGCTGCAGGTCCGGCAGCCCATCTTGGTCCTCACCAATGACCTGCATCATGTGTGCCTGTTTGACCACGATCTGCTGAATTCCAATCTTCACCTGTCTCTCGCCTGAATATCACCGCAGCTCCCACACCGCTTGACGCAGAGATCAGTACAAGTCAACCTCCAGAGAGCTTGCTGTGGGGCCTGCAGTAGCCAACAAGACCGCGCCATGCACATCTGACGTGCTCTCAAAGTGAGCCAGAGGTCTCAGGTCCAGTACTATTCACCAAGATTGCACGGCTAACCCCTTGTTGGGTGAGCACACCACAGTCTGACAGTCCAGCTCTCGCCACAGAAGGCAGTTACTATGATGCTCCATGATACTGTACATCACTACGGCTTGTCGGCCGTGCTCAACGCTGCGTTTTGATGCTGCTGTCCGCTTGCCCAAGCCAAGAAGGTGAGCTAACTTGAAAGCTGCTCCAGTCATGCCGCTGCCCGTAAAAACCACAGCATACTCCTGCTGCGGGGCATCCACACAGCGGGCGACACTCGCCCGTGCCTCCTCGAAGCGTTGGCCCGTGGCATTGGCGCATGTGCCAACTTCTGTGTGGACGTTAGCATACAGCGGGTACACGTTCTGGATCATGAACCGCTCTACCTGAAATCCAGCCGGGAGTGAATGGCAGGTTCCATCATGGCAAGAGCGCGTGCTTAAGGAAGGAGCTTGGTAACAATCAAAGGCAGACTGTTACAAGGTGCAGCAAGGCCATGCTGCAGGACAGACAGTGCGGGGCAGACAGCTGGCACCTGCCACAGCAAGCGGCCGCTTGCAGCCCAGTCTGCATATATGACCAACTTGGTGCCGAAGGGCGTCTGCACTTCGAGTGCGTGGCCAATCAGGCCCTGCCGCAGGCGGTGCAGTGCACGCTCCCGCTTGCTGGCTGAGTGCGAGGGAGTGGAGGCAGGAGGCTGTGGTGATGGTCCACTGCAGTTCCTGTTATCACCAGTGCTGATGCAGCCGTTCTGCTCGTCCTTGAGTCCATACCGTTCAATCTTCAAATTCAGCTTGTTGATGGCAGAGATGAGTTCTTCTGCAGGGGTCAGCAGGGAGGCTGCAGACACCATGCGATGAGGCGATCCCATCAGCTTGTTGTACGGTGTGTGGAGGCTATAACGGATCTGATCGTGGGAAGATCGCATCTCCTGATCCAATGAGTGTCTGGCGACTTGTGGTGGGGGTGGCTGTTCATACGAACGTGTGGCATCCCAAGGTCCTGTGCTGATCGCCGGGCGTGAAGAGGTGCCCCATAACTTCCCATCATGGTGTTCACAGCAGCAACAACATCCAACATCACGCTTTGATAGGATTCTATCGTTGTTTAGTTGCCTGGAATGCTCTCCACAGCAGCAAGATTGGCGTTGTGCGAAAGTCACACTACAGGAGGCTGCAGGTACAGGCCGGCTAGACGGCGAGTGCTCGGTCAACAAATTCGCCCTGGTATTTGATATCTCCATGACCTGGGCAGAGCATGCTCATGAGTGAGACGGGGGTGACTGAGAAGCCAAATCTCCATTCCTGGGTAAAGCCGACAGCTCACCGAGTGCAGACGATTTGTCGACGCTTCACACTGCGAGTGTGACACCACTCTGTGAGTATCAGTACCTGTGTGGAGCACTCCGGGGCCACTGTCTTGTGCCAAGGGGGCCAAGACAACACCCGCTCTGGCGCAGCGCTTAGCGTACCGCAGACGCCAAGCACGAACCAAAAGCTGCAAGATGGAAGTGTAAGACCTCAAGCTTCAGCGATCGACGTCGCGATCTGACGCCATGGCCTGGAATCACGACTGGCCACTGCAAAGCTCGAGCCACCATAGGCTGCAACATCTGGGCGGCGCGACATGATGCCGCTGTACATGGGTGCAACGAGCTCAGGCACTGTTTGTTGATGGACTGCGAGACATTTCAGGCAGGGAAGCCAGAACACGCATCCGAGGGGCACCCGTTCATGAATGTCATGGGCGCTGACCATCAGGCATGCATTGGTACCGAACGTTCCAGCTCTGTATTAGAGCAATTGACAAAGCCGGTAGCCTGACCAATCAATCATGACTATGATATACATATTCTGCTTCAAGCGTTGTCGGGGCATGGCATACGATTCATGCTGAAGACCATCTGCAGACCGCTGTGGCGTTGCATGCCCACATAAGCTAAGTAAACATGTTGAGGGCTGATCATGCGCACATAACTTCTAATTGAGTTTAAATAAGGTAGTAGCTGCTCTCACGTGCGCGTTTGGGGCAGTACACTGCTGTTGTTCGCCCGCCAGTGGCCGGGCACGATGATCTGCATTCTGGCGGAAACGGTCCGCAAAAGCACGACCTGTGTTCTAGATTCAATCCCTTTCTGCGCGGCTGCCACACAACTTGTGTACAACGTGGCGGCTTCGGGCTCCAGCCGACTGGGTCAGGGCAGTGCCAGGCGAGCAGCAGCTACCTGGTTGCACCATACACGAGCTGACCGGAGCCCCGGCGTCATCTGGCAATATCATGGCGCGCTTCTGCTACTACATGTGCTTCTGTAATTGGTGCAGTGGCCATCTGGAGGTGCTGGGACATTCACTGCGGTCTATGTGAATGATATGGCCATCGCATTGCAGGCTTCCGTGTGGGTCACCTGCAACGGCTCATTGCATCACCACTACTCTACGCCCCCACGCATGTACATTCTGCTGGACCCAGACGTTTCCACACATCCACAGTTCCCCTTGCTCGGGACTACTATGATACGCTGGGTGTCTCCCGCTCTGCGTCCGACAATGAGATCAAGAAAGCTTACTACAAGCTCGCAAAGAAGTATCATCCAGATGCCAATCCGGTACACTCTTTCGTCTCAGTGCTCATAGCTGACTGGCCGGGTGTTAAGCAAATACGAGCATATTTCAGCGTTGACCTTTCCAAACACGACAGGCCTGCGAGTGCCTGAATTTGACAGACTCTAATGCTGCTGGTCTGGCAATGTGTAGCAACTGTTGAAAGATGTCCTGACCTGCGATCTACGCTCTTGTTGGTGTGGAAGGGATTGGTAGTTTATCACAAGGTTATGCCACAATCGACTTGCTCTATGTACATGTACACAGTAGCAACCTCGGCAGGTGTATCACAGACATGTCATACAATTGCTCTTCACATGTCAGCTGCGAGCTTATAGCTGCGAGTGCGACAATTCAGGGCAACAGTGATGCTGTCAAGAGATTTCAAGAGGTTCAAGAAGCATATGACATCCTGCGAGATCCGCAAAAACGTGCAATGTATGACCAAGTGGGCCATCAAGGATTCCAAGACGGTGGTGGCGGGGGCGCTCAAGGATTCCAGGGAGGCTTTGGCTTTGGGAGGGGTGGGTTCCAAGGTGGATTTGCTGGGCAGGACATGGATGAGGTACTTCAAAACATGGCCAAGGAATTCTTTGGCAGACAAGGAGGGATGGGAGGCATGGGGAACATGTTTTCGTCGTATCAGGTTCGCATGCTTTGCACCTCCACACCGCCGCCATTGTCTGTACCCCTGTGTCAGGACGACTTATTGAACGCTATGACATTCAAATCTACCTTGCCGCTGTCATAGCTCCTACCTGGTTGTGCACTACGCTGACCTTTCTCTGCCATCATGGCAGAGCAGTGCCGAACACCCCATGCTGCGGCGGCAGCTGATCTTTTCCCCATTGTCTCCGACGTTGAAGGGTGCATGCAGGCGACCACGAGCGTGTCGATCAGCTTCATGGATGCATTGAAGGGAACACACAAGAATCTGAAAATGGATCTGGGTGATGGCTCCGGTGCACGAGAGGTTGATGTGGATGTGCCGGCCGGAGTTGAAAATGGGCAGCAGCTGCTGATGCAGGATGTTGTGAGGACATCCACCACACGGGTGAACCTAGTGGTGCAGGTGCGCATCCTCTTGCTATGTTGCTGACTGCCGTGCAAGCATTATGTGTGGCGCGATTCGATACTATGAGCGCATGGAGGTGTCCAGTTCAAGCCAGGAGCGTAGGCAACATGTGCGGCATTGTTCTGTACCATGCAAACATCGAGGTATCTTGTTCAATCCAGGAGCATACATAGGCACTGCATGGGCTCGGATCGACAAACATGCCAGATGCTCTGCACCACACCTGATTATTTGAAAAGGCTTTTGTGGCGGTACATGCACATTACTGGATCCGCGATTTTGCTTAGGTGCAATGGCAAGCATGCATGCTGCAGCCAAGACGTGTCTGCTTTGGTAAGTTTACACATACATCAGGTAAGGCGCCATACCTGTACATATATGTTGAATATTAATTGGTCTGCAGGTACAAGTACAACCTCATCACGCCTTTG
Organism: Ulva mutabilis; assembly: GCA_900538255.1. NCBI lineage: Eukaryota > Viridiplantae > Chlorophyta > Ulvophyceae > Ulvales > Ulvaceae > Ulva > Ulva mutabilis. Next base: position 311,099 of record UNSF01000033.1, on the reverse strand, counting down.
TGCGAAAAGGTGTCGACATTTGGTCAAAGATTCATCTCAAACTGTCTGAAGCAATGCTGGGCTGCACGAAGAGAGTAGAAACTGCGTGGGGCGAACATGAAGTACAAATACCTCGCGGGACAAAGCCGGGCTCGAAAATCATGATCCCGGGCATGGGAGCTCCTCGTCTACAAAGCACCGGCCGAGGCAAACATGTCCTCGAGGTGACACTGCATTTCCCGGGCAGATTATCTGAAGAACAACTTCAAGCAATAGGACGTCTCCAGCAGCTAGGGTTGTAAACTTTACCATCATTATCGTGCATACGGCTTCTGTCACAACCAAGTACACCATTGTGTGCCCACATATACATTGTGTGGTCTTGTTAAAAATGTATCAGAAATGAGCGCCTACGACATTTAACTGTCAGTCAAGGCAAAAAGCTGAAATTCTGCCATGGAACAAGACATGCTTGGCAATGTGTCAAACCTCCCAGCACATACACATGCCAGCGACTTGTGATCACGCAAAATCATCTGGCACCGGAGTCGATTCGACTCCCCAGATCTCATCAGCATACTGACGAATGGTACGGTCAGAGTTGAACTTTCCAGACCCAGCAGTGTACATGATAGAGCGGCGAGTCCACTCAGCTTGGTCCTTGTACACCTTGTCGACTTCCTCCTGTGCATCGAGGTAGGAAGCAAAGTCGTTGGCAAGCAGGAACCAGTCATTGCCTTTATCCATGTTGTTGACTGAGTCCACAAGGTTCTTGAAATACAGGTAGTCCATCTCCAGAATATCGTTCATCAGCTCGTCCCATCTGCACAATGCAGTCAATGAAGGGTACATTATACTGCACGTCAGCAGATGTGCACTTGTACATTGCTCAGCACACGAGCATCAGATAGAAGTGAGCATGAGAGCATAAGATTCAGGCTCTATTTGCAAATATTCGCTCAATACGCAGCAGATGCCAGCACTACCCTTGACTTCAGACACTAGACCTCAGAAGCCCAGGAACACACCGGGGATCCGTCTTGAAGTTGCGGCGTTCATCACGCAGACGAGGCACCTCCTTCTCATCAACGCCAAATATGAACATGTTCTCCTTGCCACTCTCCTCCGCAATCTCGATGTTGGCTCCATCCATGGTGCCGATGATCAGGCAGCCGTTCATCTGGAACTTCATGTTGGATGTGCCTGAAGCCTCAGTGCCAGCTGTGCTGATGTGCTGACTGAGCTCTGCGCCCGGGATGATCTTCTCTGCCAGAGACACATTGTAGTCGGGCAGGAAGTAGACACGCAGAAGGTCTTTGGTGTCAGGGTCATTGTTCACCTTCTCGCCAACGGCCGTCACAAGCCGGATGATACGCTTGGCCATGTCATACGCAGACGCAGCCTTGCCACCAACCACCACCACACGAGGCACAGCGTGTGCGCGCTCCTCAGGGCTCATCGCCTTCAGCTGCTTGTATCGGTACAGGACGGACAGCATGTTGAGGTACTGGCGCTTGTACTCGTGGATGCGCTTGATCTACACAGTCAACAGATGCCTGAGAGTCAGCGTTTTAACACACACGTCCAGTGGATCGCCTAGGTCAGACCAGGATCTGTACGCGTCATTGCCATGATGCTGTTGTGGAGTGGCATGGAACATGCAAAATACTTTGGGCTTGTGTCAGCCAAGGGATCATACAGAACAGTGACATTCAACAACCCACGTGACAGATGGTGGCAGATGTGATATGGACGACTAGATGTGTTGGCAACATATACAACACCAGGCTTACCTTTGCTACAACAATACTCGACTCTGACAGTTCAGCAGCAGTGCAGTGGCACGGATGCACTGCAATAACGGAGGTGTGGTACGCACATGGACGTCAAACATCGCATCGATCGGAACCTTGTCGCCAGTGACAGACTCGATGTAGTCAGCCAGCTGCTGCTTCTTTTCAAACTTCACAGCACGCCATTTCTCTTGGAATTCTGGATCCTCCGCGTACTGCTCCAGACCACGCAGAAGGCTCATATCTAGAGTCCACTCGTCCGTGCCCAGCTTCTCAGTGATCAGGGAAGACAACTCGGGGTTGCAGAAAGCGAGCCACCTACAAACGAGGCTTCCATTGCCGTGTTGCGCAACACGGCGCCCTGGTGTGGGGCTTCTGGGCAAGCAGTACAGATCAAACATTCACGCTGCGTATGCATCGGACGCTTTGCGGCATGGAGAGCGCGTCTCCTGCATCTGCCCAGCCTGAAAGAGGATTAATAACAAGAATATGCATACACAAGGTTAGTGCACGCAGAACACGGCTGAAGGTCTGAGTGCACCTGCGGGGTGTGACACCATTGGTCTTGTTCTGGAACTTCTCAGGGAAGATCTCTGAGAACTCCTTGAATAGCTCATCCTTGATGATGTTGGAATGGATGGCGGCAACACCGTTCACATATGACGAGTGAATGAGCGCCAGGTATGCCATGTTGATCAGGATCTCATCCTGGTTCCATTGGTTCGGCTGAATGATGGACATGCGTGCCACGCGATCCTCCAGGTCTGCCTCACCAGCAAAGCGCTCGCGCAAGAACTCGTTCCTGTGTAAATCATGTGGTTAAGAAAACACCAGGGTCAAGCAGTCCTGTCACCGTGCAAGCATCTGTTGTTCAATTGTGTGCATACTGGACTGTAGAGCACTACGAACTTCGTCAGCCTTAATACAGAATTCCATCGGGCACATATGGAACTGTACTACAACCCTCAGACCTGATGTGTGCTGACAGGCAACAAACAAACTTGTCACAATAGAATCCAACACACACCATTCCAGGTCCAGACGCTCAATGATCTGAGCATGACGGGGCAGAAGCTCCTCCATGACCTCGAAGGGCCAGCGCTCGAGAGCTTCGGGCATGACAGTGTGGTTTGTGAAAGCCAAGGCCTTACGCGCAATGTCCTTTGCCTTGTCCCAAGCAACCTTTTCATCATCAACCAGGAGTCGCATCAACTCCGCGACAGCAATTGTGGGATGCGTGTCATTCATCTGGAAGATAGCCTTCTCGGGCAGAAGATCCCAGTTGGTACCATGCTTGGCCTTGAAGCGTGCCAAGACATCCTATATATCACAGTTGCCATGATGCAGCATGCATGTGCGACACACATGATGCAGGAGGATGCGGTTCATGGGTCAGCGTTGCATGCAAAGTTGAATAACTGTGGGGGAGGAGGACAACTGGAGCGACCCCATGGCCACATTTGCACTGTGATCACTGTCCAACGCAGCTCACCAGTATCAGCATCCTAGCTACTTAGTGTTTCATTTAGATTCTCGGTAATAACATCTGAGCGCACTTGCAAGTGCATTGCTGAAACGGATGTGTTGATAGTGGATCAAGACAGATGGAGCATCGGAGAACTCTCTTGAGTGTGAGACTAGCTTGTAATCCCTAGTTCCTGCTGATGGCGTAGCTGGCACTCCCCAGACATTGACAACATACAAATGCAGCAATGCAACACTGATGTACAGGAGTCTTCTTGTAACTGTGACGCACTGAACAGCCTATGCGACGGTAGGCACATCACTGGCGGTTAAGAAACAGAATGTGAACAACGCGCTGAAAGAGACCGAGGCTGCTGTGAGGGGCAAGTGCAAGAATCACACCTGCATCGATGCTGACACAAAGAAGTACTGCTGCTCCAGCCGCAGAAGCTTGCCCTCAGGTGTGGCATCATTGGGGTACAGAACAGCGACAATGGCATCAGCTTTCCGCTTGGCTTCCACAGACTCAACATACTTGCCACTGTTGAACGCATCCAGATCCAGCTCTGCCTCAGGCACCGCATCCCACAGGCGCAGGTTGCCACAGTTGCGCGTTTTCCAGCCTGGGATGGGGTTGTCGTATGCACGGGCCTTCACTGTGAACTTTGGCTTCCAGGTGCCCTTGATGCAAGATCCGCCAAACTTAACAGTGTGGTAGATGGGTTTTGCTAGTTCCCATGGATTCCCTGCATGTTCGAACATATAGCACTTGGTTGTGAATTGTGGCATACAAGCCCAATAAATCAGCACATCAGATGAAAGGGCCTACAGCTCGCCGCCTACAGCATATGTGACCTTTGCAGATGCTGGGGGTGAGAGAATTACCATTAGTGAGCCACACATCAGGGAGCTCCTGCTGCTTCAACTCACTGTCCAATGCCTGTTTGAACATGCCGTAACGATAACGGATTCCATAGCCCCAGCCGGGCAGGCTGAGCGTGGCCATGGAATCAAGAAAGCATGCTGCCAGACGGCCCAATCCACCATTGCCAAGGGATGCATCACGCTCACCTGAGACAGCCGTCTCCAGGTCGTACCCAAGCTCTGTGATGGCTTCGGCATACTGATCTTTGATTCCCAGGTTGTAGACAGCGTTCAGCAGAGAGCGGCCCATAAGGAACTCAGCGGACAGATAGTACACAAACTTAGGATCCTTCTCACTGCATACACCGATGCTCAGTCAGGACCTGCTATCATAATCGAAAAGCGTTTACCCTGGGATGCCTGTTTTGACGTGATCGACAGGAAGTCTATCAGACCTTGCGCAGTGATATGCATGAGCTGTCCTCCGAATGCGAGCGGGTGTTGCCGCTCAAAATAGAAAGTTCCACGTCTGGCAAGTACATCCTGACAATAAACATAGTGCAGGTGATATGTGAACAGACTGACGGGGAGCTGAGGTCAAGAGACACGCGTGACAAGAGCGCTCGTGCGAATGTACGACATGTTTGACCACTCGCTTGCCAGCCGCAGCTCCTCTGGTCAAGCACATCTATGTGAACATCACCGTCAGAGAAAATGCAAAGACATACTCGAAATATTTGTTTGTCGTGTTGAAAGCGTCGAAGAGCTCATCTCGCACACTGTGTGCGGTGCCCTGGTAAAGGTCTTGAGGCGTGATGTGGGCTGGATCACCGCCAGTTACCCTCGCAATCTTGTTCTTGATGTCCTCTGAGGCAGCCGCCTTGCAGGATATGGACCTCATCTGCTGAGAAGGCCTCACCTACAGCGCCGAATTTTTCATCATGGTATCGGAATTTCCCGTCAAACGGACAAACACGCACAGCGGTCCTTCGCCGAGACCATACCGCGAGGGCACCTAAGTCATGCAATTGGGAGAGACACACCGATCGCGGAATAGGGCCGACGCGTGCTCTCTGAGATGCAATTGCGGACTGCATTGTGGAGCCACCAAAGCACGATTTCTGCACTTTACTAGGTCACGTTCTCGCCACGAAGCGTTGTTTGCCAGCACACTATTGTACCATTGCCCTTTTCCATATGTATCAACCACCGGATCATGGAGTGTCTGCCTGCCAGCTATGGCCTCCGCCGTTGCACATGATCATGCATGACCCGCTGTGGCCACATTCATATGTGATTGTGTACGACAACCTATATATCGCGGGAACAACACTGCGGGGCGAGAGCGGCAGTCTTCTGCTCCAACGACGTACAACTTCAAGGACTCAGACATGATATAAGATGCAGCGATGACAGTCCGCAACATGTTGCGTCGGGCACTGTGCCATATTTCAGGCTGCGTGAACCATGGCGTTCCATCTGGCTTGCCTCGCCGCAGTGTGTTGGGTCGCGCAATCATCCGCGTGGATAACGAACCGTCACGCGCCGTCCGGTAGCCACAGCCTGTACTAAATGCTGCCCCGTCATTTGACGGCAGCTGTGAGGGCGTGGAGCCTGCCTCTCTGTCAACAGAGCACGGTGTTGATAGGCTGGTCCTACGCTTGTATTGGACGTGTGCCGTTTACAAGCAATATATTCCGACAAAAGTTACAATATACTGGTGCACTGGCTCGGAGCACCTCGATGTAAGTGCATATGTAATGGCCAACCGTAGGTGCCTACTACTGCCAGCCATCCATGTTGGAGTTCGTATCGCAAGTGCACGGGCCACCCGTCTGCTGGTCTGCTGGGCGAGGACATGACTGCCACCGTGCCGGCCTGTATGCATTTGAATTGGACGTGCTACTCCTTCAGTGCGTATTGAGGCATGCTGGTTCACAGATATGCATTCAGTCTTGCTATGCTGCAGCTGTAGTTTGTGGGTAATTCAATGAATGACCTCAGAATTATTGCTCAAGGAGCTGAGGAGGGGGCGAAGCGGGTGCGGAGAGGGAGGAGCAACTCGTTTCATGTGAACGTGTGGGTGTGTTGCAGGTGTGCATGCTGAAATTGTCGCCGCACAGGGCATCAAGACACTGAGCGCAATAAATAAAGAAAGCTGAATGATTTGTGATGGGCTTGGCTGAAATTGCAAAGCAGAGTTGTGTAGCCCGAGAGTTGAGCTGTCAGCGCTTGGTAAGGTGCACAACACTGCTGAGTGTGCAGCTTGTGCACATGCTATGTGGTTGGGTTGTGCATGCGCATGTCTCCACAGCAAGGCGCAAAGCATTGTGGAATCAGCTGCAGGAATTTCGCGACTGTGCACGGTGCTTTCTGTCGTGGGCTGATGTCAGCGCATTTGCATGCACTTTCTCCCTTATATCATCCAAGGTCAGACTCATTTAAACATAGCCAGCACATACCCTACCACGGCTGAGATTGATTTTTGGGCATATTCTGATATCAGATTCTCTAGATCCAGCAAGCTTATGCATTCCAGAGGGAATAGTGAGCTTTTTGGAAGAGATTGTGGACTGATTTGTTAAATCAAGGGCTTCTCCGCACTAATGTCTGTCCACCTGCTGTGCCCTTGCCCCGTAGTCGTGGCTGTGTCTGGCAGCAAGGCAATCATGATCTACTGTAAACGAGATCATGAAAGCATCACACCAGACCAATCTCAGGCCGAAGATGGGATGCGTTGGACCAGCGTGAAAATCGCAGGCTGGTCGCCCACAGAAGTGCCGCGACCACTCCTGCGCCGACGGCAGGTACACCGGTGACGAGCTGCAGCACAGCCTTGGAGCTATTGAGGTTTTCGGTGCACGTTTCGGGGACATGGCCGCAATTGCGCGTGTTGTGCTCCTTAAACACACGGAGCCTGCAACAGCCTAACGCCTGGCGAGACAGCAGTTCCGCACAGACTTACCAAACAGCGAAAAACGCAAACTTGACATGAGTTTGTTATCAGTGTGCTGGAGGAAATGGCTGGACCTATGTATTTCAAAAAGGTTTTCTCTCACCGCTGCTTAGCTCGATTCACGTCAGCCAACTCAGGCTCGCGATCGCGCCGGGTTTGCCTGCCAGGACGCGACGCAGCGGGGTAAGTAGACTGCGCTGAAGCGTATGGGAACGTCAACAAACGCTGCGGTTACACCCTTTTGGTGCGCCGCCAGCACAAGGTTTGCGCTGTAATTTCTCTCGCAGTTGCACACGCATGTTGTGTGTGCATATGCAGGTCAACGCTTGATGTGCGCGGCTGCCTCAAGCATGTGTCGCAAGGGAACGCATGTTAGCGTGGTTGAACGAGCCGACTGCTGACAGTGGCTTGCAAGTACTACTGCGCTGTAGACTGCATCCAGTGTCGTTTCTGGCTTCTTGTACCGACAGCCGCGCCCGCGTGGTATTGTCACGGCCCCTACTTCATTGCGTTTGGCACGGAGAGAAAGCAATCTACGAGTAGGAAGAGCTGATAGGTTACCGATCGTGCGCGAAGGGGTCGTCCCGGACATTCGCCGTGCGTCGGATGTCCGAATTCTGGTTGACACGCGACCTTTCTCAGTGTGCCCTCGCATCCGCGCGGCTGAGAGTTCTCATTTGAAAAATGAGGCATGAGCCTACAGCAGGACTGCCAAGCATCAGATGGCAGGGCACACGGATCTTCAGCTGGGGTCGTGCCTGCAAACGGGGTCTCCGCACAGCGGGTGCACGGTTTTCAGGATGGAGACCGAGTCATCGCCCGACCTTCATTCCTGCCACAAAATGACAGACGTATGTATTCTGGTTGTATATTGGCGAGCGTTTGCTTGTATTTCCAGCGCGTGCGGGTTTACAACGCTGAGCGCGTGCAGGCATTGCTGTGGTGGTCGGGAGTCGCAGTTCAAGCTCAGGAACAGAATGTTTTGTGGTTTATGACGACTGTGCGGGCCCTTTGTTTAAGAAATCACGCTGTAGTAGTGCCGTGTTATGGGTACAACATCTGCATCTGCTGCACAAACCATGAACACTACCCTTCACCTTGCTACGCTGCTCACATGCGGACGTGCAGCGCATTATACTGGCACCTAGTACGCTTAATTCCTATGCTATGTTGCAGTTGACAGGCGATGTGCTGAGTGGCGCCTAAGCAGCAATCTCGAGCTCTGTACTCCAGATGCCGAGGTAGAGTTGAAACGGAAGCGCGATGCAGCTGAGCAGCCGTACGCCCGTTTTCAGCACGACATGCGCTATTGCGAGTCAAAGCTTCGTTGGTGCTGATACCACTATCAAGAATTGCGTGCAGGCAACCATCATACCTGAAGTCTCGCAGGCATGCGCAAAAAAGCTTGAGTGTTGGAATGGTATGGTGCAGTGCTCAGAGCTGACACACACTGTGGTGGTTGTCTGCAGCGTCGGTCATTATTGTTAGACTGATGGTCTCTGACTGGTCAGCGCTGATGCTCTTTGTTCAGGGTGGTGAACGCACGTCAAGTCATGAGCACTCCCACCCGTGCCTGCCGCGGTACATCGAAAAGGTAGACTTTGGACAATATGAGCTTCCGACCTGGTATCACTCACCACTGCCTCCACCTTATGCGACCATGAAGCATCTTTTCATATGTCCGTACACCCTAAAATACTTCCAGAAGAGGCGCACGCTGGACGCACATATCAGGTCTATAGCAATTGAACACCGGCATCCCCCAGGCGAGTGTATCTATGCATCCCCACCTCCTCCACCTGGGAATGCTGTCCTCGACACTGGTCCAAAGATTACTGCTGTGTGCGAACCTCAGGTGTGATCGCGCCGCATTTGTTTAAGTGTGCATATGTAGCGTTATTGAGTCGCCGGGCATACCGCTTGCAGGTGGTCGTTTACAAGATTGATGGCTTGAAATATAAACTGTTCTGTCAGAACTTGTGTTTGTTTTCAAGAATGTTTCTGGATGGGAAAACCTTGATCTGGGAGGTGTGACCTTCATGATCGCCAATAGTGTGCCGTAGTGAATCGAATCTGATCATGGCACTCTAGTCTATTCCGTGACATGGCCAGAGCACGTTTTGGTGCTCGTGGTTTTGAACACCAGCAAGCATTATTAGATGCCAATGGCGCACGCAAGGACTGGTAAGGTCCAGAAGATGCAGATGCACGAGCAAACCAAGTGCAGCCAAGCAAACGCACATCGTGTTGACATTCACTTTTCTCTGTTACAAATGCGTGACTTGAGGGTTATGCTGTTCTTCCCGTGGCCAATGCGAGCTGCGATGCAGCCTGACACTGGTCGTCATCATGCAGCCCTCATTCTTTTTGTCTGCTCACCGCATGATGCGAGGGTAGACCAGAGTGACAGCGTCAGCCTCAAAAAGTCACGTCAGGCTGACGCTGTGAATCAAGTGATTGGATTTACTGTGGTGCTCAAAGTGGACCATCTTGGACATCATTCTCACTCATGTGTGTCTTGCATGCAGGTGTATGAATTCGTCTTCTATGTGTTTTGTGAGGTGTTGCCGAATGGGCAAGAAATGTTTGGCTACTTCTCAAGAGAGAAACAGAATGAGAGTAATCATCTGGCCTGCATTCTGACAATGCCGCACAAACAACGTAAAGGGTATGGTGGACTCATCATAGACTTTTCATATGAAATTGCTAGGATGGACGGCAAGCCTGGCACCCCTGAGAGGCCACTGTCTGATCTTGGTCAGGTGTGCCTGTTATGTGCTGCATGTGCAATCATTCACACCATGTGTTCTGTGAATGTATGACATGTGTACATATGCATTGTTAAGTACCACCTTCTGCAGATCGCGTTTAGGGAGTACTGGGAACGTACTCTTGTGTCCAGACTGCTAGATATGAGCAACAGTGGATATCAAGACGTCGAACTGGGTGAGCTGGCAAGGACAACTGGCGTAAGCAAAGACGACATTGCAGAAACTCTGGGAAAGAATTCCCGCCTTCACCAGCTGAAGCTTCTACGCTTTGGGCACGGCAGTCATGCTGTACATCTGGATTATGATGTACTGTTCCAGCTCTATCAGCTGCTCTGCGCTAATAAGCACCGATTAATCGTTGACAGTACTTGTTTTGTGCACATTTCGTGATAATTGGTGTCATGCACCACAGATGATGAGAGTTTGCATGGGCCTGGTGACAGACAAACGCTTGTAACCTGCATCGCCATGTAGGCCTGACTCATACTATCAGCTTCATCTTGCTGTTACTCGTCCAGCAAATCTATTGTTTCTACATTGGTGGAGTCCCTTGGTCGGTACTGCTCAAAAATCTGCGGTACAATTTCTCCTCCTTTTGTAGAGTCATGACATGCTGCCAAAACTTCTGTTTCAACTCTGCTTGTAAATTTAATCAACGTCTGTTCTAGCTGTGATGGCGTGTGCAATACTTCATTGCTTGTACAACCTGCTGTACTTTTGTGACATGCCCCGCCACCAGCAGACCTCGACGCATCGGGTTGGGTAGTTCCTGTGTCTTGAGGCAGATCTCTGACGCACTGTACCTTCTTTGGTGGTGACCTGCCACAGTCTGCGTCCGCATGCCCCACTGGAGCTTTTGCAATATTGTTGGCCCCTTCTCGACCGCCATTGTATGATGATGGACTCTTTGACCTATTCTCCAGTGTCGGTTCGCCGTTCTGGACTTGGGCTCCCTCTGAAGGCGTGACCGTTGGGGCATTGCTTTCTGGAATTGCTGTCTGCGCAGCCTGACCTTGACCTGGCTCCCCACTTGCAGTGCACTTGCTGCCAGTATTTACTTCTGCAGCAGGCACGTCTGGGCCATTGCTGTCATGCATCGCATCTGCAAGCATGCGCGGTCCCATGTATGCCGGTTGGAGCAACTTGATGCAATGGCATGCCAGTGTGGCTGAGTATCATAGCACAGCTGGTGAGTACCTAGCATATTCAAGGGCAATGGCCACAAACAGCGCACAAATCATGTGCATTCTGCGCCCACTTGGCAGAGATCGAAGTGTTTATCCTACTTGTGGTTCAACTTCTAGTTAGAGTTCAATGTCTACCCAACACATGCATTGCTGCAGCAGCATCATAGCCCAACTTGCAGACGAACACACATTCAAGCCATTCATGTGCTCCACCATACTACCTCATGTGTCGTCTACACGAGTGTGAAGTGGGGAGTTACAGGATGCTTGGCAAAGAGGCTTTCGCATGCTCTCTGCCCTGCCGTTCGTGCCTTGTTCTGATCGTGGTGGGGCACCCTGACAGCACACATACGAGTCACACTCCCACTGCACAAATACTTTCTCTGGAATGGGCTACAGCGGGGATACATAGCACGTATATGGCATTTTTGTGGTTGCATTGCATGATAACACCTTGGCCAAATAGTCAGCCCAGTTTCGTCACAGCATAGCATGCATCCATGCTGTTCTGCGCCAAGACGATATCAGGCATTGGCATAAAATCGACGCGAGATCTATAGAGCAGCTGTGAATCAAACCTGGCACCACAAGGTGATGATCGAACGTGGTCAACAATGGTAGCATACCTCTGCAGGCTTCAACTATGCCACCGGAGAGCGCCCGAAAGTATCCATGCACCCCCGGCTCTCTGCGCCACCACTTGCAGCATTTTTTCTCCAAACGCAGGAGTGCAAGTGCTGCTGCTCTGACATGGTTGCAACAGAAAGTCCCGAGTTGGCCTTCTTTGTCCACCTGCAGAGGCCGGCGAATTGGTAGCTAATCTAAATCAGTACCTGGTAACTCAGTAGCTGATCAGAATTGGTAGCTGATCTGAATTCGCAGCTAGAGGAATTGGTAGCTATGTGATAACGCATATGAGTCAAGATGTGCCTCATCCTTGGTGTTGCTTGAGTTCAGTACTAGCGCAACATCGAATGACGATGTGTCCAAGCAAGTTGGACAAACCTCTTTGAGAATGGCACTGCTTGGGAATTGCTCTTGATAATCTGTGCATGACCACTGCTGCTCGGGTTTTTGATGGACCGCATTGTAAGCTGCGGCCTCCGCTTCAGACTGCCGCATTGCGGCCCGCATCTGTGCACGCTCGGACTCAAATGCATCATCTTCATTGTCTGGATCCACTGCGCCTTCGGCTGGCGCTATTGGAGCTCCGTCCTGATCCGGACAAGCAGCCACTCCTCCAAACTTTCTGCTGATTAGATACTCGAAAGCTTCCTCAATCAGCTGCAATTGCACAGTTACTCTAGTTAGTGGCGGATCTCAGCTGCGGATCAGCAGCACTTTGGATTCCGATGGGGAGCTGTAAGCATATGGGGATGGATTTCAATTCGTGGTATTGGGTGGCAAGCACACGAGCAGATCAGGAAGCACCGTGTTCACGGTTACGTCGATTTTCCAGCACACAGCAAGCGAGTTCTTCAAGTCTTCGTCTCCGAAGTCTGGACAGCTTTGTCGGAACAGCGGAAATGCTGCTTCTACTGTGCTCCGTTTGGCTTCGTTCGGATCTGGCTCCATAGGTCCAGTGGCCGTGCCCACAGCAGGCAGGGAACCTGATGCACGATTTGGTTTTGATCTACTCCGCTTTCTCTGTTTATGCTTGACTTCCCGAACTTTGTGAGTTTCAGTTTGGGGCTGGCCTTCCATGAAAGGCGTGATCGCGGCACAGCCGCGAAGCTGAAGATTCGAGACCAGAAACCTCCGTAACGGACAGAATCACCCGCAAGCTCGTGTTATACAAAACGGGCACGTTGAATACGCTGCATTTGTAAGATCACAAATTTTCATAGATGTGAACAGACCAGAACGAGAAAACGAAGGGAATGGCTTCCCTCACACGATCAGGACTGGTTGGGCACGCAGATTACTTCCTTTCACCTTCTGGTCTATATCGATACGTATACTCGTGCGATCGCCAGTTCAGTTGATATGGCTATCAGTGCAACTTGGCATGCAGGCTCACGAGGGCGCGGGAGAATGTTTTAATCCAAATCCCCGGTCGATGTCTTCGTCGCAATGCATTCGACGCACTTAGCATGGACTCAAGAACAATGAAGTTGTCAAATGCATTGCACAAGGGGCAATCAACAAACGTGAGCTGCGCAACGTGGCGCGTTCTCACATGGCCGAACCTTGCGTACCTGCAGCTGGAGCTGCAGTAACCAGCAGAAACCAATGATTGATGCGGGGCGCGCATAGGTGTGTTGCGCACGACATTGTGTGAGATGGCAGGCATCCTTTTGACAGGCATCCTTTCAACTCATGAAAATCGCAGCTGCGTATGTCAATGTTATAGCAATCTCATCTCTATGTACTGCGCATGCAGCCTGCTGTAACTAGACACATGTGATGTGGTGGAAGGACACGCTGATCTTAATCTAGTCGCGAATTTTGGGATACACCTGACCTACAAAAGTAGTCGTGACTAGTCATGGCCTGTTTCATGCACACCACTGCACAACCACATGGCAAAAGATTTCTTGGTCCAGCCCGCCGCATCACGACCTTAAGTTGTATGTGATGTGCCTTGGTGCATTACAGTCAAAGTGCGATAATCAGTTTGCGCTACACAGGACCACACCTCCAACACACCAGCCGGCTGAATGCTGAGCTTGGCGACACCAAATTGTTGCTGAGTGCGTACACTGCTGTTGTGGAAGTGTGACAGCTTCAGCTTCCAAACTTCTGCTTTACCATTGTTATGGCCGTATTGGAAAGCACTTCCAACAGACATTTGCTTTGCTATTCATAGCTGTCTATTCTATCCACTGTGTATCACGGTGACTACAGAACCGTACTGCACAAATAGATGCCTGGTCGAAACTGATTGGCTCGCGAACATCGGAGACACCACTTTGTGAGTATTGTCAGTCTGCATCGCCATGGCTCCATAGGAATGATTCCAAACATTGATTGATTAGGTCAATGCTCTCCACGTCCTGGTCGCACGTGCTGCTGTACCAGGGTCTACCTCACCTGCTCGACTTGTAAAAGCTGAGCACATGATCGATGCTCTCCCTGTGTAGTGTCCGCAAGTGTTCATGCTGCCGCTGCAGCCGCTGCCTCCCTCTCATCTACGTCTATAGGAACGCCGTCCAGCTTTTTCAATTGCGGGACACGTTTCAAGACCTGCAGGATCACGCTTCAGATCCAGGTAGCCAGTGACGCACAAATATTCGACCTCGTCATGACCTGATGACAAGAGGGGCGCGTTGCCACAGATGCATGAAGGATCGTGACCTCAACACGATAGTTGCCTGCAGCGCTTGCATCTTCAAATATTGGGCATCCTTTCAGAAGGAGGTCTTCCAGCTTTTCCAGAGATGCCAAACGCTCCACCTCCGCCCAGTCTTTGATCTTGTTATTTCCTAAGTACAGTACTCGAACGTTGCTCAGTTTTTCGATACCCGCCAACTTCTCAACCAGATTGTAAGACAACCATAGTTCTTCCAATGTGTCAGCGATACCATCTAGATTCTCAATTTTCTTGATGCAATTGCGACCGAGAGATAATACTTTCAGATTTTCCATGCCGGTTAGGCTGCTGATCTTCTCGATGTTGTTGGTTGACAATGCCAAGTGCCTGCAATGTGTGGCAGGCATATGGCTTTGATTTTTGGTAGCCCTGGGACATTTACTGCTGTGAAAAGTACGCACACACAAGACTTTAATGTTGACAGCGTGGCGTCCATCTTCTCGATGGGCGGGCATTGGCCAAGCAGTACCACCTGCAGTGAACGCCAGTGAGCTGCCACCGAAAATGTTTCTGTGGTACCACACATACGGGCAGCTTGCCAATCCGATGCTCTCGTATAAAAACAAGACGGTTTCAACCTCGAGTTTGGGCGCCGCAGATGAGCATTTTAGGCAGCGCGATTCTTCCCAAGAAAGTCTCGGCTGAGCCCCCGCGAGGCCCCGCGTACTGAAGTTGGCTTTGCTACGCACCTTTGCTTCCTCTGCGGCGACGCACGACTTGCTATCTTCAAATCGCTTGATAGCCTCTTTTATGGTTGTGGCTTTCGCCATGTCTCTCTGTTGGAATTATCGCTGACGATAGAAATTATAGACAGATGAAATGATCACGGTGTAATTGATGAGGCGTTATCGGCAAGAGACACCTGGTTTCGCAACCGACCTTCAGGAACGCACAGCGCAACATGGGAAGCGTTATCGTGACCAGGTATCAGAAGAATGCATACCCATCATGTTGTAGCTCGTACAACAAGTGACTGGAAGCCAGCTCGTGGCCACGCGTGGGTGCTTCTGCATGCCTGTGCATATGTGCGCACAGTGGCCACCCGGCGATGCGTCGCAAACAGTGCAGACTTGTGTGTTCAACCCACGTGTCTACGACCGGCAACACGGTATCACATCTATAACTGCTGCAGGATGATCAAAGATTGCGTTGCCTCACGCTTATTTTGCCTTTCGTAGCTGCAGGCTGCACTAGCTTGTGCCGGGTGAGCCCGTGCGAAAGTTTGTACAATGACTTTGGAAAAGGTTTGCTTGCTGGCAGACGGTCGAGTCAAAGCTGTTTATGCTGATGGGGATATCGTGATCTTGTCTCGGAATGGCGCAATGTTCGCGTACATAAGTGGCGACAATGTCGTGCGCCAGACCTGTGCATTCGCCGTTTCTCGATACACAGAACGGCTTTGCACCGCCCTCGCCTTCAGAAATATGCATGTGGATATGGTAGTATGGTGTCGTGCACTAGAGCGTCGACATCAAGCCGACATATTCAAATTGGGCTATCCGCTGTCGTACGTTCGGTGGCCTGAAAGTTTGTCCCAGGCAACGTCCGGGGATTGTCTCCAGGTGAATATGGATCGATTGGATGCTGTGTCTTTCACTGGATCCGTTTCCTGACTCTGATCGCCTTCCCATGCTGTGCAGACCCTTGCAGATGGGAGAATTTCGCTGCAAAGTGAAGATGAAACCGCCAGGCTTGTGCTACATCCCCATGGGCGCAGATTTGCAGTTTGCTTTCCCCTGCTTGTTGGCAAAGTGACAGACGAAAGTGGGGCAGTGAACTTTCACTTCATGTGGCAGACGCAAGTCTTTGCAACCGCTGACTGCCCAGCCAGGTGGACATATCCATTGACCATGGCAATGTGTGCCCTGCAAGAACAACGGGGGCAATCCAATTCCAGTATCCAAAGCGCTGCAAGTGTGACTTCTACTGTTTGATCTATGTTTGGCAAATGCACGCATACAGCTTGAACATCAGATCGGTGTAGGCGCTCAGACGGGCCCAAACAAATCAGGAACTCACGCAGTTGCTGAATCCACAGTGGGCGGGCACGATCTGGACCAAAACAGGAAGAGCGACCAGCTAATGGATAGGACCACACATCTGCCTTATGCGTCTGAGCCACCATACGAGAATCCACACTTCTTTGAGGAAGGCTCTTGGTGGACAAGCACCTCCCTTTCTGCACTCCCTGAAAAGGTTTTTACACGTCAAGCTTTGAACGCAGTCCACCATATGCTGTCAAGCGTGTGTTCGACGGAACGTACTTCTTACAGGACATTGTCCAGATCTGCTGGAATCCAGAGGTTTTCATCCAATTCATTCCATCTGTGCTCGAAGTCCATGCGTGGGTGACACAGGATGAATCCTTCCTTTGCACATCAGATAATGGAAGATTTCTCAGGCACCAGAGGGCACCTGATGCGGAGTCCCTGTATAGATCAAATGCACTGCCTGTTCACGCATGGTCCGCAGACGGCAGTGGACGCTACTCCTTTCAGCCAATCGCTCAAGCAGTACTGAAATTCAGGTGGGCTCCTGCCATGATCCAAACTGGAACCAGCACGTCTCCTCACAGTTGAACTTGCAAACGATGTTTAAGCTCCTGCGACCGCTTACTCACCAGTATGTACAGGCACCTGGTGCATGAATGCCAGAACGTGCTCCAGTGCCTGTAGGTGAACGCAGTGAGTGTTGGCAACACTGAAAGTCGACTGCACTCAAAAGTTTGTGATAAAGTCAAGTGTATGCGGATGTGTAAACTGCTCTTTGAGTTGCTCAACTTCACACTACACCTGTATCCAAGCTTTGGTACGTAGCATGTAAATAACAACATGCTCCCCACCTGGACACACATAGTGCGTTGGATGTGCTACTAGCATGACTAGCACATAACACCACCATGTGACACACATAGACATATAGAGACACATGCATGGCTTATGGTTGAGCAGCTTACTTGTGCATGGTCGCATGCAGACATCATGTGAGCCACGATGTCTGCACCTGCATTGCACAGCGCTTATATACCCACCACCAGCAAATCACTATAGCATATTGCTCTGTGATCAATGCCCCTCACAGAACTCACACGATCTGCCCCCGCTGCACCTGCATTCAGGTCCCACTGCTATGGCATCTATTAATATGATCCAGTCCACACAGCATGTCGCTTTCGTGCCTCGCTGGTCCGTTCTAGCATTAGCTCGTGCGGAGAGTGGCCTTGGGGCTTGTGATGGCTTGTCTGTTTGCCTGATGCCTGCCTTGTTGCCTCGGCGCTGCTGGGTCCTAGATGTATCACTGTGTAACACAGCATGTCGCAACAGAAGCAATCACCAAGTTGTCCACACGAGAATCAACATGGTGCGTGCAGAGTCCCAGCAAGAGCAGCTGCCATGCCATTCACCACACAAGACGTCTACCAGAATGACATCTGGAGAAGAACTATGCTGTCACACTTTGGATGCATTTTAGATGCAACGTCCATGCATGCATAGCACAGGCAATTCATGCACGACCCATGCACACCATCTAAGTGCATGTCCACCAAACCATGGCAGGATCATTCTTATTGACCTAGATTCACTCAATCATCACAGTCTTTGCAAATACTTTGTAGCTTCTCGTTTCAGGCTCGGAGTAGCAACAGGACCTTGTGCGGTCGCTGGTCCGGCGGGAATTGGCAGCATGTGCAGGCAGCACGCATTGGATGTACTGGATGCAGAAGCCATTGCCAAGGACCTTGCGGAAAACGCAGCGGCAAAACGACCTGAACCTGAAGTCGTGTCCAATCAAATCAAGTCAAAGCAGACCGTGCGTGGTGTTGGGGTCTTTGTCGCCTTTGTGGATGGTCGTGTGCGGGCCCGCTTCGATGACCGGACAATAGTTTCAATTGACAGATGGCACAAGTCGGCCGAGGTTGTGCAGCGCGATAGCACCTGCAAGACAGTCTCAGTGCGTTCCTAATGATGCTTGCATCCATGAGACTCTGTCTCAACCTCAGTGTTTGTACTATGCGCATGGCATATCACCACCTGTGTATCATGATATTTCATGCCTGAATCGGTTGCAAACTTGATGCTTGTGCTAGCTGAACTTGTTTGCTGCTAAAACGCATTCCAGGCATTGTTGCAACATGTAGAGTATCATGTTGTGTTAAAAGTTGTAGCGCTTCACCGCTATAGCTAGGCTGCAACTTTACAGCATGTCTATACCGTGGCATCATGGCTCAGCCATGCCATGCTGCTCTGGCCAATGCAGCATTCATGCTGTTGGTGGACAGCCCGCGCAACACTGACAACTCCTTCCAGGAAAAGTAGGACTGGTCATGCATATGCATGAACGTTTGCTACCCAGCTCAGCAGGGTACCCTTACTCTCCCACCTGTCGTGGCACAATCACGATTGGCCTCTCATCTATGTAGGTGTCTGCTCCACATGGTGTTACAGAGTATGTGAAGGCAACTATGGAGTTTGCCAAACACGCGTTCATGACACCAGAGGCTCGTGAGAAAGCAGAGCATGGCCGTCGGGCAGTGCAGGCTGCACTACAAGCCACCAAGTGCATCACTGCAGTCTGCGAGTACGCGATCAGCTCAAAACTTCCGGATGAGGTTGCAGTCGAAGAGACATGGAGCCAAAGCTCCCATGATGCATCATCCCACACTGCTGCACAGCAGAGCATACCAGTAGAGACGCCCGCCCTTCAGGCGCGGCCAGATACATCTGCAGGAACGTCTGCCTGTAGAGACCCGCAAACTGGTTGGACCGTGTCAATGCATGGTGGCCCCCAACGTGCATTTGTGGGTATCACACCCCAGCCGCTGCAGCAGGAGAACATGGCACCTGCAAACCACATGAGACACAGGAGCGCTGCGAAGCTGCCCCCACAACCGAGTGTTGCTGCAAGTGGCTGCTCTGTTCAGCCAGTGAGTGGCCAAGAGCACACGCAACAGAAGTTAGGGAATGGCAGTCCACACACAGGGAACACTTTCACCCTTCCAGACATTGGTGTGCTCTAGTTCTTCATTTTGTTTCCGACTCATACAGGCACTGACCAACAGCCTTCAATATCTACAGGAACCGATGCTGACCAAGCCTTTTCTGGGGACAGGGATTCTTTGGTCGAGCAGTGGTTGAAACGAAACTCTCAGCTGCTTGAGAGCTTAGATTTATAAGTCAGAGGCCTTGAAGGAGCCAATTTCCAGCTTCCATTGGTCTGCATGTAGCCCAATTTCGCCCAACGGTGTCGTTCCGCACACTTGCTGCTGTGGTATTGTGTTTATGTCAGCCTTCTCAACGTACGCATGTTGGAGACAGGAGCTCAGGGACTGGTGGAGTGTCCGAGTGGGGCGACGTCCACATGCGAAGATTCTGATTTACACTGTCTAGATTGAGTGAATGTGATGTAGTGTTCAGCTCACGCAGGCCGCGTGGTGGTACCTGCGACGCGGACTTTTGCTGTAAGATTGAATAACAGAAGCAGGTTCATGCCTGTCAGGGAGGTGCAGGAAGCGCAGATGCCAGACGATAAGCAGCAAGCGGCTGTGCAACAAGTTTAACAGTGAGATGCAGCTACGCCTACGACTGAAGCGGGCTGGCCTGAGGCCAAGCGGAGTGGCCTGAGGCCAGGCATGGCTGGTCTGAATCCCCCCGACGGCTTCAGGCCAGCTTGACCTGCGCCTGGCGAAACCAACATATCATGTTCCTTATCACTCAGCATATGGGTGCCTATCACGTGCATCTGCCATTGAACAAGTTTCATCCCTTTCCTGAATCTACCCAGACTCTATTGAGCTCAAGCACACATCCTGTCCCCCATGCAAGTTCTCGAGATGATATCACATGTGCCATGTGAAGCTGTAAGGTCATATCAATTCAAGGCGAGCACCTTGCTGGACGGTGCTACAGGCATGGGGAAAGGTTCGCCATGTTGCTGTGATATTCTTTACGCATCGTGTCATTTAATGAGAGCAGTACAAGTGCGCGTATCGCAGCCTGCCAGGTTTGCATGAGCTATGTTCAAACGTTTGAGGTCATGGATACTGACACACCAGCCAAGCATCCTTGTTTATCAGATGATGGACTTGATTCTGCAAAACACTGACCGCATGGTCATGCCCAGAATGTGTATGCGCAGCAGATGTCGCAGAGCAAGGAACTCAGCGCATGCAAATCAGCATGCCAGCCCATCTGCCTGCGATTGCAATCAGTCTTCAATTAGTCTTCGATGCTTGAATAGGGTCAAGTGATGGCGAAAACAACGGCACAGACCACCTGTATTCCACACAAACATCCTGTTCCCAGTGCTGACTGCTACGAGCATGCATGAACATGTGCAAGCGTCACCTGCCACAATCCCGCACTGCCAGACCAGTGTATCCATAATGTTGCACCTGCATGCTGGCGTGCCAATCTGCTGGCCGTCTTCAGCCACCAATAGCATGCCTGGCGTCACCGGCGTTCATGGCGTAAACAGCTGAGCTCTTGTAAGAAACTTTATTGATATGCTGGCCTGAATAGGGCCTCCTGCGGCAGCGCTGATGCTGATGCAGTTGTGGCAGGGCACATGTTGAAAGGTTCATGGCAGCTTCAGTACGCAGCAGTGGCCTGGCAGCGCTGCGTATGGCAAATGCTGCAGACTGCCACATTGTGATCTAAATGGTCATACATACATCACGTGCAAATCGCCAGGGATGCAAGAGTGACATAATAAGCAAGGCCAGCATGGTCATACAGCATCTGAAGCCCAACGCAGACTAGCCCTGCCATGCGCATGGGCAGGCCGCAGCCTGGTCCACAACTCTGGCATCACAGATGCAGGCATATGGGAGGCAGAGTAGCTCTTTGTTACCCCAATGGGTGACGCCTCACTGTTAGTGTTACAACAGCACCTGTGCCGTGGCAACGCAAGATTCAGCATTGACTACTACGCGCCCCTTAGAGGGCACATGCAGTTGGCACATATGTATGTGACGTGAGCCAAGTAACGTATGGGGGTCAGGGCAGTGCACCTTCTATATTGATGGTCAGCCGACGGCTCGGGCCCTCTGGGTGGTCCAGCGTATGCTGGCGGTCCACAGTGAGCGGGCGCGGGGCTGCATATGCGGTCGCATGCGACGCCCCGCGCTGATGCCTCCATGCATGCAGCCACCCCTGATGGCTGTGGCAGTGCACTGAATAGGCTAAGGTTCCCCTTCTCCACCCCACCCCCGCCCCCTCTCCGTGATTTCCCCCATTCCGCCCCCGCGCCCTATCCATAACTCCCCCCTTCCGCCACCCCCCCCCCCCCCCCCGCCTCCACACCCCGCCCCGCCCCGGCCTGTCCCCAGTCACTGCTCGGCCCATGGCGCTCTGTGGTAGTGGCTCCGGCACCAGGTGCTTAGGGGCCAGGGGCTTCGCTGTCGCGCGTGGCCGCAGCCTTGCATTGGTCGATCCCGTGACCATGCTGGCTGCTGCGGCCGGCTGCTGCGCCGGCTAGTCCCCGACGCCTGGTGCCTGTGCATGCCTTTGTACATGGACTGCATGACGATGTGCTGTGTTGGAGTGCTGGGTGTTTGCGCTGCTGGCTGTATTCCTTGTCAGTGCGGTTCATACTGCTGCGTAGGGTGACAGTGCTGCTTTTGATTCTTTGTGTTGTTTCATGCTTTCTTCCCTGGGCGCTGCTGGGGCCTTTGTCTATCACCGTGTAACACTGAATAGGCTACCGGTAGCCATGGCTGCAGTCGCGCTCGATCTTGTACTGGCGCACCTCGGTATGTCGCACACACACCCTCCGTGAACAAAACATATCCCTATGATACTAATTGCATCGATTATCGCTGAGAATGGTACCTACAGTTACTCGCTACCCCACCATCGCGTACCGACGCTTGCTGAGTCGCGACTTGTGCCTGTTTGAGGACGCGACCGTTGTCTGATACTTTGCCCAGTGGTGAAGCGTGAACCGTCGTCTATTGGCAATTTGGCGTTTCTGGAGAGTCCAGCACGCTGCCGGTGTCAGGATTGCTCATATTACGTTGCGGTGATTTGAACATGCTCAACAGCATCTCCAGTAGATGTCCACCTCGGCAATCCGGCTCGAACCAGGAAAAGTTTGAGACGCTTCTAAGATATCAGTTCGCTCACAGACAGGTACTGCTGCCGGAGAGCGACTCTGGCAAGCAGCCTGAAGCTGTTGTCAAATTGAATGTAGAGAATCGAGGCACGAAACCCGAGTGGTAAGCGTGCCACCTGTAGTACTTTTGGCTATCCTGCTTTGAGTCCACTAAAACAAGCGATTTATGTTGCAGGTTTCCCCCAAAGGTCGCCTTGCCATCTACTAAGCTTCATCAGGCACGCACCCTCGCAAAACTCATGGCAAAAGAAACCAAAATTCATATGTCTGGCGCGCAGGGGCAGCACAAGCCTCCATGGGTTGTTGCACATTGGAAGCATGCTGTTCCAGTGAAGGTGTGTCGATTCCTGATCGACATGTCCAGACATGTCGGTGCACCTCACAATCTGTGAGCAGTTTCAAGTGCACCTTCCAGCGCAGGCCAAACACGATCACGAAGGATGTAAGAAATCAACGGCAGACGATGTCAGACCGATCACGCAGGCAGTGCTTCCTCATCGCACGGACGATTTGTGCTGGAGTGCAGCTTGCAAGCAGATTCAGTTGTCACCATCACGGGTGATCAACTCAGTCAGCAGGGAGCAACATCATGCTCTCAAGCAAACTGCAAGTGCGACTCATCCCTGCAGCGCTCTGGGGCTGCACTGCTATGCCGCATCATTGCTGCACTGCGTTTGATGCGTGCCCATGTACGGAGCTGACTGTGATGATGCGTTCGCCGTGCGGTTTGGCAGAATTAAAAAATCAGCGACGTCAGAATGGAAGATGTTGCACTGAAATAGCTTTGTGGCATGCCGGACTCTGCTGCCTGTGCTGTGTTGCAAATTGTTGGTTTGGTGCTGTTGGTCGGTGGGCGCACGATCAACCGTGCATCGGGCAGCGATGTGCAGCAATTTGCTCCCCTCCCTTGGCAAGTGTGTGCTCCACTCTGTGTGTGGTCAGCGCACAGCCCTCATCATTGGATATGCTGTGTTGGCCATGCCCATATCTTGGCTGCATGGTGACCGTTGAATTTCCAGATTGGCTGAGCAATGATCATGGGCAACTCTGACATGGCCAGGCTGCAAAGTTGGAATTGGACATCATTGCTGCATGTGCGCAACATGCTGTACACAGGCAATGATGGGATAGCCCCTGGCCGACGCTTGTGCATCGAATGCATTCTTTGCCGTTGCGAGAACATACGTCATGGACAGCATGGCCTTTTCATACCCTATGTTGCAATGTGGGTTGAACACAACACGAAGCAGAACTGGCATTTTTGGCGTCCTGGCTGGAATCTGAAACTCACCACCACACATGTGACCTCGAGGGAGAATTGCCTCCTGCCGGCATCTCAGGATTGAAACGGGGTTGGCTGGATCCCACAAGGATAGCTTCGGTATCAGTGTTAGTGGAACTCCTGCTTACATTCAGCGTCTATGTGCAACTGCAAGCATAATAATCTTGAAGCGGCTGCAAATGCGGATTTTTTTCCTTGTAGGACTCCAACAAGTGGAGGATAGACTGGCGCTGTTGCACGGACGGTGCTGTAGCCTCCAGGAAAAAGGGACGGCGGCTCTTAGAGTCAGGCCATGTAACACGCCTAGCAAAGGCACCACCCAGCTCAGTCTGCGGTATGACCTTGACTCACAATTCCCAAGTAATGTTGATTGCTTTGCTATGCCGGAGCTGGAGGTGACGAGACAATCACCAACATGAACGGCCTGAGCTGCCTCACTGACACAATTAAGCTAGCAGTTGGATCCATGTCCATTCGCTGTTCTGCGTAGTCACAATCCCATTTCAAGAACGTGTAAATGCACGACATGACCTCGGACGGAAACGCCTGGGTGACACTTCCCCGGGCATGCCCATATGCTTGGACTATGCATGCAGATGTACTGCGGCACAACGCTGAAGCATCAACGCGACGCTGCCAACGAAGACTGTGATAGCATAGGCTCAAGGAATGTCGCATGCACTAAAAGGCGCGGCATGGATTTCTACGATCTTTCCCAGCGACCCGGTTTGAAGCGAGTTTGAATCGATGTTTTAACAAAGCAGTCCGGATGGTTAGCACGCTTGCCACACCGGGCGACTAATTACTGGCACAGCATGTACAGTCTTGTACGCGTTTTAGCCTGTCTACTCTGCTCTTCAGTTGCGAGCGAGGCTCGCGTTGTGGATCGCGGTCTTGCTCTCAAGCAACCGCTCTTTGGTGAACAAGCAGGCCTCACCGAGACCATTAGATATGAGCTATACGGCCTGCTTCCATCATCGGACTATGAAGTCCGTGTGTCGTATCCAGCCACCGTGCGATTTTGTGCTGCTTGCGCAAAGGAACACGTGCATCGCTAGCATGAATAAGACAAGTAACGTGCAGATTCCCATGTTTATTCACTTCTCATGGGAACCTCTTGAGGGAATCTTGCCGAATCACGGCTGGCGGACCCGGCGTCTTTTGAATTTAGAAAAAACGATGTTTCGCACAAATAGAGCTGGATTGCCACCAGGACATCTCTTGCTAGCGATCAGCAGAGAGGGAGTTTACAGGGATGGTCCAAATGAAGGGCCGACAAAGCTCTTCTATAATATCGGTGTGCTGGTGCTGTTCAGCTACATGGCACCACTCTAGGTTCTGTGACTTACATGGGCCTCTTTGCAGAGCTTGCGCCCGTCACCTTCGGTATCCCAAACGCAGCGTTTCCAGTCGTTCTTTTTATACTTGCCGGTATACTGGTGCGCAGCCTGCTAACTGGGCATCGAAGACATGTGCATGCACAATGTGGGCCAGCTCTGAATGCATGCCAGCATTGTTCATCTTGCTATTGTGCACCACCCTCACTTTCACGTGACAGTATTTCAACCCGCAACTCTGCACTACAGTTGCAATGCTGTGTATGATAGAATGCACTGAGAACTAACAAATTCAAGTCACAAAGCACTCACGGTTTAGTTGCAAGTATGCTCGCACAGTTGCGCGTGGAAGCATTGATGCTGTCAAAAGCTGAAGGCTTATCTTCTTGCAAAGTAGGGCTTGTTGGAGAGCTGAATGTAGACCAAAATTTTCCAAGTGAAGAGATCACCCCATCGTAAGAGCAAAGCACTTTCCTCTTCCGACATGCATGAGTTGGTTATTGTCCACCATTGCAGGCGATCCTCGTGGCACTCCCCAAGATTGAAAAGGTCTGGCTGCCATCGCTGGCCAAGTGGATGTCTGGCAGCCTTTAACTAACATGTTGAGCCTGTTCGGTGGTCAGCCGAACTGATTTGAATACACATGCTGCCACTGGATCCTACTTGCATTGTGCAACGGACGCATGATCGAGTCAACACAATGGCGTTCAGGAATCGGCTCCAATGACTTGATAGACGCAGGGGTGGTTGAGTTGAGCCACCGTCGCCTGCCGGCTGGCATTGCGTATGGGGCCTCTGACCTACCAAATACGTCTTCCCGGTTAAACCAGCTTGCGTGGATGTGAATTAGCCTGGCCTACAAGCAAGCAATGCTGCTAGCACTGTTGTCTCCCATGTCAGATGTGCATGTTCCATGCTGCAAATTGGCACCAGTCACTGGTGCACACCCAAGACGACTGACTGGTCCACATGCGATTGGCCACATACAAGTCAATGCTGTCACACATCGAATGTGAAACCTGAGGGCTCGGATATTGCCTGACGTTTGTTGTATATCCTGCGCACTTAAGAAACAGGAGGCCAGTCTCCTGGCCATGACAAACAGAATGCTCAGAAAGGTGGGTTGCTGCACTCACTCTGGAGTCTGTCACCGCCTTCACGTTCACATGTTGTACTCCAGTGTGTCGGGCGGAGCATGTTTGCGGCCGGATCGCCTGACTGCCGTCGCAGGATCTGTTCATACCCAGGCCTGGAATGCAGATCGGTGGAACCCATGTGATGGCACAGTGAAATATACGCCCGTAGCTGACACAAGCTTGACAAAGCCTGTCTACTTATGTAGCATGTGGACTTTCATGGGGAAAGTGTGCAGATACCAACCCGGTGGGAACAATATATAACCGCACGCTCTGCATGTGAACCACACGCCAGCGAGTGCCGTTAGTTTGGCAAGCTTTTGGGACTGACCCTCCATATATTGGCCACCCAAGTGTGTGGTTATTTGTCTGGCACCCGAATTGGGCTGTCGCCGGAGATTGCGTCCATGAAAGCTGAAAATCGGGGTTTGGAGACAACGGAGCGCGCTCGAGCGGTCGAAACGGTTGACACCGCGTGGGCCTCGGGAGGCTGCATGCACCCATCCCAAGAGAAGCCGGACCTCCACAGTTGTCCTTTGGGCTGATATCACATGCTCCAGAGGTCGGCGTTCATCGATTGGACCAGGCTTCACAGACGCGCTGTTCCGTGTCGTTCATGTACATGTGGATGGCCAGCATGTCGGTCCCACATCTTCCCAAGCGTGATGCTCAAGCTCTCGTCGAAGAGATCGCATCAGGCAAAGTGAAAAAGATTAGCTTAAACAACGAAAAATTAGTTGCACTCGTGTCGCGATCTGCAGGGCAACTGTTCAAATCTCGCGTGATATCTGCACCGTGTGAGAGCCCGGATCATGATGCTACAGAAGGCAAGGATGATGGATCTCATGTAGCTGACTTTGAGGAAGCAGTCCTGTGCCTCTCTGATGTCACAAGCATGATTATTGCAAAGTCGCAGGCACGTCCTGCGTGCGACGCCATCACAGGCGAAATCATGAACACGGACTTCCTAGAGCAGCTAGTAGAACTTTCAGCAGCATGACGAGGACATGCCACTGGGCTTGGTTGCGGTCCGCATGTGGGCAACAGTCGTTCTTGTAGTGGTGTGAACTGTACGGCGTATTGACTGTGTTTGGAAGCCATGACATGGATCCTCCTCCAAATCGTTCTACGCAGCAATGCATTTGTGTGGCGTATCATGCCATTTGATAGCAAATTCAGCAAATTTCGGCATGAATGGCTCACCGGCATCAAGTAAGCCAGCTGGACGGCACAGTAGGACTCGATCGTGACATTGTCAGCATAGCAGACTGTGCTGGACGGATGAGTGACTCGATGCAGGTTCTGAGAACGATGACAAATGAGCTCAGGAAAGCAGCCGACTCAACTCTGAAAATGCCTAGCAGTGTTTGTAAACGGGAAGAGTTTGTGGCTCCCACCAACAACAAGCGCGACCTAACAGCAGAGGCTGGAGAGACACACGCTCGTGGTGCGGCACCTTCATGAAATCTGCTCGGACTCCTGATCATTGACTAACCATGAAACTTGAGGCCGCGAGATATTCCAGTCTGTTGCAGTTGTCCATGGCCTAGCTGATGCAATGGAGCAGCTTGACTGCATGAAAAACGGAGACTTTAAACACATCCCCCTTTTGCTAGAAGGCATGGACTGGGATTTGGAAGACGACCCAAGGAGTACTGCCGTGCAAACAGAGGGTCTAGCCAGTCACTGGCAAGTCGTCACAGAGTGTGTGATCCTTGAACTGTTGGCCACCATCAATCGTGGTTCCTCGTTTGGCCTGCGCAACCGGCCAGTACCTCACAGTATGCAATGGAGAGCACCATGCTGTGCAGTTTCAGAAGGTCTGCTTGCGATTCAATGCAATGGCTGCACAGCGTCACAGTGCAAGAGCAGGGTGCCGAGCCGAACGATGAATACATCAGCAGAATACTTGCTCAGCTAGTGCCACGTCAGCTGGATGCTTGCGTCAGCAGCGAACAGGCCATCATTCAAGAAGCCATTGCAGCCATGGAACTTGATGTGCCGCTTGGGGCATCAGCTGGCATGTCACAGCGACATAGTGAAACAGGATTGCTGGGCATTATGCCAGATGCCTGTACCGCGTCACAGCGTAATGAGGACATCATTATGGTGTCCCACGCTGAAGATGCATGCTTGCAAGATCAGGACAGCGCGGCACACTGTGCTGACAGGCAGGATGTCCTTGTAATGCCGGACCATCCAGTGGGAGGCAGGGCGAGGTCGCCAGGTGGAGCTGAGCCTCTCACTCGTCCGATGTTGTTACTGCAGCTAGTGTCAAAGGAAGCCGCTGCCGGACCACCGTTGGCGCACGCCTTGAAGCCCAGTGAAGCTTGTGCAGCTGCACAGGCGCCCTGCACACCTGCGATTGCGCCGAGTGTGGCTCAGTCGATGCTGCACAACCCCATGTGCTCAATAGACGTATCTGCTGACGGTGTCGCATGTGCTGCCAACCCAGAGCCGGTCTCTGATGCCGAGTTGCCAGGCTGTCCGCTGTCACCACCAACTTTGGGCTATTCCCTGCCGGATTGTTCCTTGCCGAAGCCATGCAAAAAGCCAAGAGATGCACCGCATGATGACCAGCGTGTGGGCGGCGCCTCCGCAGGTGCTGCTGAGAACCCCTGCAGTCATCACTCCCGCATTGGCGTCGAACTGGGCTCGCCAGACCTTCACGTGCATGAAGAGGGGTTCGCACGAAGTCCAGATCTTTTCATTCCTGACATGCAATTTGCATGCCTGTCACTGGGTCGCAACGGGCAGGAAGGCCCAGAGCATGCGGGCGCTCAGCTTTGCCATGGCGGTGATGGTGAGCTCATGCAAGCAGTTCAGGCCAGGAGAAACATCCAAGACGTTGCGAAAAAGCCGGCTGACTGCGGAGATCATCATATCCTTCGAAGCATGGATGAACAGTTCTGCGATTTGGGCGACCCTTCTGATGTGGGTGATGACAACCAGGGAGGCCACAGCAATGTGAGGGCAGCGTCGCCTGACACAGCTGCAGCAGAGACTGACCCAGCAGCCTGCAGCACCAAGCACAATGGACAGCCACAGCTTCGTAGGCCGGTACTTAGCTTCAAGCCAACCAGCAAGCGGCCTCGACACACAGCTGCTCCGCACGAGCCTCTTTCTAGTGTTGCACATGCACCTGGTTCGCAGGATGTGCATGCTGAGCATGGCTGTGATAGCTGCAAGCGAATAAGCGCAGAGCACGACGTTGAAGTAGCTGCTCAAACTGCTCCTGTGCTTGTCAATCCAGATGTTGCAGATGATGTGGAGGACTTTGTTGATGCACTGATGCGAATGTGTCACCCCAGTAGCCAGCAGCAGACGCAGAAACAAGCTCGCAAGCCCGTCAGTAAGCGCAGTAAGCAAGATGCACCCCGGCTTGTTGGACCCAAGCTGCAGTTTATGAACACTACCGGCAATGGCATGGTAGGTGGTGGTAACATCAATGGTGACGGCTCAGATGCTGCTGACCCTATATCAGAGAAGGTAGATGCTCACATGACATGTGCTCAAGATGCTTCAAATGCCATAGACCATGTTTGCATACTGTTGCCATATGCATCTGGTATTCCACGGATTTGGAGACATTACGGCTCTGCTAAGTAGCTCTGTTGCTGCAGCAGGACGAAAGGGGGACCGATGGCGGGCATGCAGACAGAATCATGACTGCGATGGACGAAGCCCCGCAGCATACGCAAGCAAGCCGTATCATCTTCAACTTTTCGAAAGACGCAGTGATGGATTTTTGGCCGTCAGCTATTGAAAGGCACGCTGCTAAAATTCAAGCTAGAATCCCACCAGCAGCAACGGTGCTCATTGCAGTGCTGGTGCTCCTGGGCATTGCCTTGTAACTTGTCTCGGGAAGCAAGCGGATCGCAATAGGCGTCACATCGATGTTGTAGTCTGCCCATACAGCTCAAGATCCAGCTTCATATTGCATGCAGGAAGCTCGCCCAGCACCAGAAGACATGTAAACAAGTGCGGCCAGCCACAACTCTACGGAAGCGAGTGGAATTAAAGCTGGATCCTAGCAAACAGGCATCCTGTGCAAATAGCACACCACAGCTGCGCAGTTCAATGTTCCCTGAGCTATGCACACATGGCCCGGCAGCTGGGCTGGACTCATCGGCCTTTGATTGGCTCACACATAGCATCATTGGAGGCGTGCACATAGACACGCTTGCAGCGGCAGCCAATCATTTTTCCGAGTTCTGCAGGCAGCCATTGCCCATCACACATGCACAGGAGCAGCTTGCGATGGAGTCAGAAGTGGAGCTGGAGCTTACACTGCAGGCAGAGCGAGTGCAGAGTGTGCCAGTTCATGGCATTGCGAAACCTAGAACCGGTCATGAAACGTCAGTTGGGCAGCCTCATTTTCAGGCAAGCCACCTGACGACACCTGGCAGCACCGCACTGCCGCCGTTGCAGACAGCTCATGTGCTGCCTGCGTCTGTCACACCATTCTGCCCGCCCGTGTCTAGCCTGCATGCGGTCGCATCTGACCACCGTGGGGCGCCAATGGAGAGCAATCGTGGGCCGAGCCAAGGCCTGCCCATGCGCAGCAAATATGCACCGCAGCAAACACTGACAGGATTGACCGGTTACTCTGCTGGCCTGCCCAAAGGTGCCGCCCAGTGCCTCCTATGTACATGTGTGGCCGTGGCGTCCGCTCTCTGTAGCTGGTTAGCGCCTCCACAATGCACATGCATGCACCACCCAGGCGGCATAAACCAATTGCAATGCCACTGGATGTGCCCAACCCGCAGAGGACTTTGTTTGAAGTTCAGCACAGATGCAGGAGCAGCAACGACTGCCGTGGATGGGGACTCTGACATTGACGATGATGACTTGCTGAGGATATGTGAAACCGTGGAAGCTGCACTTCAGACAGGCGCTGAAGTTGGCAGCGCCTGTCGTCTCTCTGTGCCGGTCCGTGTTGACCCGGCACACACGCATGGTACGCCTAGCTGCTCAGGCCAACTGGCAGTGTCTGCTTCATCGCCATTGCACGGAAATAGATCCTGCAACGAAAGTGTACTGCTCTTATGGCTGCCCTTGAAACATGTCGCAGGCATGAGCAAGCAGGTACTGCTGAAGCAAACATGTCATGGATGAGTGCCTGGTCCTGCGCTTGGTGCTTAAAGTGACTTGCAGCGCACGACGTCAGGCTGACTCTGTATATGCAGGCAGAGAGAAGCGGCATGGTGAGCAGTTTCCTGAGAATGTCGATGCAGTTGTGACGGCTAGCAAGGCGGCACATGGTGACCTGCAACATCAGGCAGTGGATGAGAGTCCTGCCGGTCTGATGTGCCTGCAGAGCATCCCTGCTGCAGTATCCCCTGGCGACCATCACACCCCTTGTGCATTGAGGAGCTTGGCTGAACCGGCTGCTGCTCCTCGTGGCTTTGAAGCAGTGTCTGCGGAATTTTTAGCAGACATGCTGGGACAAGACGTTGAAGCCTTGTGCAATGTGGTGCTTGACGACAGTGGCGAAGGGCGTATGGAAGAAGATACAGCTGAACATGAGGCTGCTGCGGATACTGAGGAGCAGAGGACACCAGGAGTACAGCCTCAACAGGAGCACATGCAACATGCAGTATTAGATGGCACGCAAGAACACAATGGCAATGAGCGTGTGCACACTGTTGAAACAGTTACAGCACAAGCAGCAGCAATTGGCTCCCCGGTGGACGTCGCACTTACTTGCAGTCCAGACAACTTTGCGTTGGCATCTACAGGCGCTTTGCAGGCTAGCCCAGCGGCAGATATGGCAGCTACTATAGACGCAACTGTGGCGTCACCAGCGGCGTTCGAAGTGCCTGAACTGTGGCAGCAAGCGGAACCCATGGTGGAGGCAGAGGAGCTTGATGCTGCAGGCGCTGGCAGCATGGAGGCCTGTGCTGCGGATGGAGGGGACGACATGGCATCGGGTATGCACGGGCACGGCAGCATGACTTCCCACATGGCTTCCATTCCATTGGAATCAGTGTCATTGGCATCATGGGCTCTCAACAGCAGCACAGCGCAGTCATACTGGTTGGCAGTCTGTTTCGCTATGTGCATGTTGAACTATGATATGGCACATGCAAGTTTGCTTGGTACATACAGGCACGCAGGATGAGCCCTTCAGATTGCCGCTTGAGGATACAGTGGACGCGCACGGCTCGCCGGAAGCCGCGGTGGCAGAGGTCATGCAAGCATGTGTCGATGGTATCTTGCAGGCCGCAGTGGGCCAACCAGGGGATGGGGTCGTGTCAAACGCAAACGACTTTCCCCATGCATCAGACCCTGCAGGGCACGTTCCAAGTGGGCAGCCAGCCGCCAGTCAAGTCAATGAAGGCTGTGAGCCAGTGCATTGCAAGCCCAAGTGGGACACACTCCGGCTGCGGGTGCACCCCTTTCAATCAAGCAATGCATTGCTTTGCACAGGAAAGCCTGTGCTACACCGCTGCCGCGCTACAATGGCTCTGTGAATATTGGTTCATGCTGTGAGAGCACCAAGAGCTCATTTGTGACACGTTGCAAAGCCATTCGGCCTGCGCATCGTGGCAAGCTCACGAGGCAATGGCGGCCTATACTAAATCAGACATGCACAACCGGTCAACACTGATCAGCAGGGCTGCTGTGCAAATTGTCGTGCTCCCTGATGCATGCAAGTCCGCAGTCGAATAGATCTCAGTGTGCATGTGCAGCAACTTACAGCACCTTACAACAGCGTGCCTTGCAGGATCTGGTGTCCAAGGCGATCCGGACAAAGGAGCCCGCCCAGGCTCCAATGTCCAGCATCGTGGACCGCCTGTGGGTACGTGTGGCTGGCCTGCATTTGGGCCAGCCTTATCGTGTGGTTGAGGACGTCATCAAGGATTCCATCGAGCAGAACCAGAATGCAGGCTTGGTTGCATCTGCAGTGGTGCGCCCTGTTGCAAACTTGCAAAGTCAGCTTGCAAAGTCAGCGTGCAGGGCTTGACCACTGGTATGGTGGGAAGGTGATGCATGGCGCTGTGGCACGTGGCAAGAGCAACTGCTGCTTGACCCTTGATCTGAGCGCAGTAACTCGATCTACATTCTGGTGCCACATCCTGCCGTTGTTGCCATTGTCCCACTGATGATGCCAGGACCTCCATGTGCATGATCTGAGTGCATCGATGCAGAGGTGGCTTATCGCTCTTGTTTTCTTGGCAAATGAAGTCAATTGCCGCGAGCAGAGGGATGATCAGACCCAGGACGTGCGACCAAGGATTTGCGGCAGCATACACTTTCTGAAACGGTCAGACACTGAGCCGTTAAATGGAATCAACTTGTACATGCTTCTCTCCCACTGAGGCGGGCCGAGCTCAGCTGCACAATGTAGCCGTGATATGGATGTTGAAAAGGCTGCTGGCAGCAGTTTCGCATCTTGTCGCATGAAGATGGGAGCAATAACAATTTGAAAATAGTGATGGCAAGACAACAGTGACGCTCTTGCGCATATCCCTGCACTTTGGCTGGAGCATCACAGCAGAAGTCATGCACAAACCTTCGGGTAGCTTACAAGCAGATTGAATCAACGGCGAGCAATATTATCGCCTGTATCGCTGGAGCTGCCACAGCTGCAGCTGGGCAGTGCACAGCAGTTGCAGCATACATTCGTTACAGTTGAAATAAAAATATTTCTCGTTTGTTATGCGCCTGGCTACAGGAGCGTTGTTGGTTCCATTTGGCGGTTCCGACACTGTCGTCACACTTTCTACAATTCTCTCGTCGTCTATAGCTTGCCAGTGGGGGGTGCTGACATAGTTGTGGACACAATCGAGCCCTGGTGCAATACTAGCTTCCATGCGCCGCCCTGCAGCTCAAAAATGTTTGTGGCCGCGACTCGCCCTCGTCGATTTTCAGTCCCCACATGCTCTTCACAGGTCACATATCCCATGTTCCCAACGGCAGTGACAACTACCTTTGACAGCCCGATCTCTGCTTGCCGGGACTGCGGCCTAAATATCATTCTCCAGCCCTCCATCACGTCATCTCTCCCTGCATAATAACAGGCGTTCAACACCAGTTCGCGGTACTGCACCATTTGGTCCCAGGATCAACAGCGCCAGCCCCGGCGATCACATCAGATTTCTGCATGGGCTCATTGCTTGTTAGAAGCTACAGTACAGCTGCATGCTTGCAGCGTAGTCGAGTGCAAGCGGAAGTGAACAGAGCGTACCAACAATGCAGGGTAGCCCGGGGTGAATGCACTGCACATGATCCCCATGCCCCCACACCGCCTCCATCTGCTTGATATCTGAGGCCCTGAAAGCATCGTAGAATTTTGCATTGCAATGTTCCACGGCAGCAGTAACGTCATGCTTTGCTTCTGCGATTTGATCACGAAGCTTTGCAGCTTCTGAAAACTGCTCCAGCCTAACGGCATCGTGTAGTCGTTCTTCCAGATCTTTGATACTCAGAGAGTCTCCTGAACGCAGTTTCTTAAGATCAGGCCAAACTCATACCCGTGCTACGGCTCAAGTTCGCAACATGTCAAATCACCTTGATCACCAAGCTCTTGGCTGGATGGTGCAGCTCGAGCTACACATGCACGGCGTTGCTGTCGAACATGTGCATGGGGAAGCCGGGCACGGTGTCTCTGTGCGA
Organism: Ulva mutabilis; assembly: GCA_900538255.1. Classification (NCBI taxonomy): domain Eukaryota; kingdom Viridiplantae; phylum Chlorophyta; class Ulvophyceae; order Ulvales; family Ulvaceae; genus Ulva; species Ulva mutabilis. The sequence continues at coordinate 276,283 of UNSF01000033.1, read as the reverse complement.
GCGGTGCTGCCAGACTCGGGCCATGTGACGCAGTACACCCCTGCGCAAAGCTCATACTCCTTTCGATACAGACTGTACAACTGCGATATGTGTTAGCTGGACTACCGCTGCAGCAGTCCAAATATTAGCCTGGACAACCGGAACACGTCACCAATGCCGTATCGACAGTGTCAACGCAACGGCAAAACTGTCTCCTCCCACATTGGAACACAGCACGAAAAGAAGTGCACAAGCAGATTTGATCTCGCTGGGATGCGACGTTTTGTACTACATACGTACTGCGAATGATTGCACGCGGCCGGGATCACTGCGCAAGCAACGGGTGTCGTGGGTGCGACAACGAGCCTCCTGGCCAGGGTTGGCACTCCGCGCTGCAGCTGCAGCCGCAGTTTGGTTTACACAGAGCACGCACGCGACACTGGAATAGACCCGCTTCAAGATAGCCAACGCTCTCTGTTCGAGTAGCGGCACGATCTCGATTGTATACAAAGTTGTCTCAGTTGTGCACTCCTACACGTTTACCATGCTACAACACGCCAAGCGTGCCAGTTCGCTCTTAGGGGAATTGTCATACACGGCTCGCTGTTCATCCTCTTGGACTGTGCGAACAGGAGAGCCCTGCCCATCCGTCTCAGATACGCATAACAAGACTGGGGCACCGTTTGATGTTCCAGCGCGTCTATTGATGGGCCCAGGTACGCAGGCCCACTGAATCGTATTTTATATAATGATGTGCTGGCCTAGTGAGACGGACCATGAAGGGCCCTGGCTGATCGCCGGAGATATTCAGGCCCGGCGAACGCGCACCCCAGAGTATTGGCCGCGCAATGCTATCCGCTCTTGGGACATATGCATCCTCCATACTTCAAGATAATGGATGAAATACAACAAGGGCTGCGGTACGTTCTTTGTGCAGCAGCTGCAGTTTTCTGCTTTGTCATGCAGCGTGCGTATCTGTGCCGCGCGGCATTGCCCAGCGATGCCGCAGAGCCTCGACCCAATCCACCGCATGTCCGTGACGTTAACCACCTGCTGCACTCTGCAGATATGTCTTCCAGACGGATACCAAGTACACCCTGTGCATGAGCGGGACCGGACACGCTGGCATGGAGGCGACCGTCGCAAATCTTGTCGAGCCAGGAGAGACGGTGGTCGTGGGCAACAAAGGTCAGTATACCGACTGCGTACAACATACAGATTGATCAGGCTTTTGTAGCTCTCGCTTGTGCCGACAATGCATTTCCACTGGGCAACTGCTGCAAGCCAGCCGCGGCTAGCTTCACGCCTAAAACAAACCCACATGCATGCAGGCATCTGGGGCATGCGTGTTGCCGATCTGGCAGCCCGATACGGCGCAAATGTGGTTGAGATGACCACTGGTGGCGAGGCGCGGTCATTCAGCCTGGACGAGATCCGCACGGCCGTCGAAACGCACAAGCCGGCGCTGCTGTTCCTCTGCCAGGGCGAGTCCTCCATGGGTGCGCCCCCCCGCCCCCCCCCACACTCTCCACACAGAACGCTAGCTGCCTGCATCAGCCAATGCATTCTGCCTTGCCTGACCACCATTGGCTATGAACGCCGCTGCATCGGCAACCTTCTGCTAGAGTGACAAGCTCGCATCACAGACGCTCGTCACGCGCAGCATGTCGACGTGCATGCAGGTGTGCACCAGAGCTTCGCGGGCATTGGCGAGGTGTGCCGCGCGAACGGCACGCTGTTCCTAGCTGACACTGTCTGCTCCCTCGGCGGTGTGCCCTTCTTCGGGGACGCATGGGGGGTGGATGCGATGTACTCCGGCTCGCAAAAGGCGCTGGCCGCGCCCCCGGGCGCCGCGCCTTTAATGCTGAACGAGCGCGCGTTTGAGAAGCTGTCCAACCGCAAGACCAAGGTTGCAACGTACCAGAACGACCTGACCCTTATCGGGGACTACTGGGGCTGGTACGACAAGCGGTTCTACCATCACACCGGCATGGTGTCGATGACGTATGCGATGCGGGAGGCCCTTGAGGTGGTCAAGGTGTGCACGCTGCTCGCCATGCATGTGGGGCTTGCGCACTGCGTTGCCACAGCATCATAGCAGCACACTTGTAAATAGTGTTGCGATTGTACAACGCTGACTTGCCTGTGCGTGGGTAGCGACAGGGTTGTATGAAACGCTGAGTGCATTGTGAGGCCAGGTGGATGGGTGGCCCAGGATTTATATGGGTATTTCGGCTGGCGGTGCATGCATGAAGGCCCTTTGCTTAGATCTCACCAAGCCCATACGCCACATCTGATGGGGTTATTGAAATGTGCGGCGTGCAGGAGGAGGGTCTATCAGCGATGTGGAAGCGCCATGCGGACATGCACCACATGCTGTGGGATGGGCTGCGCAGCATGAAGCTGGAACCATACGTGGAGAACGAGCAGGACAGGCTGGTCACGGTCAATACCATCAAGGTGCGTGGCTGCTTTCAGCGGGCTCCGTAGTCAACACGCTGGGATGCCCAACCAGCAGCCCCAGGTTGATTGCATGACAGGCAACACCTGGAGAATGCCTTGAGCATGCATAAACGCGGCATCATGATACTTGGGGGTCACACAGTGAGGGCATCATGCCAATGCACACATGCAGATGCCCCATGATCCCCACTATTTTGCGGGCGGGAATCTATTTCAACTGCTTCTACTCTTACAGTCACCACATCACAGTTCCACTTTCCGTACCGGGACTATGCAGCTGTACACTAGACTGAGCAGGCACGGGGTGCTGCAGGTTCCAGAGGGCATCGACCCCATGAAGGTCATCACCCACGCCATGGACAAGTACAAAGTCGAGATTGCAGGCGGCCTGGGCCCCTCTGCAGGCAAGGTCTGGCGTGTCGGCATCCTCGGATACAACGCGCAGCCCCAGAACATCCAGCTTGTGCTCAACGTCTTCCGCGAGGGGCTCCAGCAGCAGGGCTATCTGTGAGCTGCGTCACCAATGCATGCTGCTCATGCGTTGGGCGTGGTGTGGATGCCAGAGTGTGCTGCTCGCATAGCAAGCATGTTCAAGACACGGTGAGCGTGCTGGACCAGCTGGTCTTGAAATTGTGTGACCGTGTCACCGGGCAGGTGCACGCTGTGATGGTATGTGGTGGGGAGAGTACTGGGTCTCCGGCATGTGTAATCTTCCATTCCAGGCATGTCCTTAGCGCTCTGTTGCCCAATGCGGCTTGTCATGTCTGTGCTGCCTGCCTGCCTGCGCTCAGTGATGTGTACTTGTGAGCCGGTCAGGATGGAGCATCTGTCAATGCTTTCATTACCAGGGAGGCGTGCAGAATGTGCTCCAGGCTTCCGGTTCCGAACCATGGCAGGTCGAAGACGGGTCGAAGACCCCTTGTATGACAGGAATGACCAAGCATCCAAAGCAGGCAGCCAAAACTGCATGATGGCACGCCGTATGGCGTCAGCAGAGCACACACTGCCTTGACCGCATGAGCATTACGACAGCAAAGACGTGCATGCATTTCAAGTTCACAGTCTTTCCGGGGACGTGTGTGGGAGCGTAAAGAAGAGGGACGGACCTATGATTGGACTTGCAAGCTCCAGGACTTCGGCTGGCAGGCTAGGTAGAAACAACGAGCCCCAGCAGCCCCCAACCATGAGCCCAATGATGTGAGACGTGTGGTTAATTCCGGTTGACCCTCCACGAAAGGTGGAGATCATCCATAACACTGCGTATATAAGGAGACTGAAGACACGGTAGGCTGGATAGGAGATAGAGCTAAAATGGAGACATAAGTCTGCCATGAACATCCCCAACAGTCCGAATACCTGCACGGACGCTGGCGTCACTGGGTCTGATACGATGAGCCTTTCATGACTGCTCAGAAGCACAGCAGCGGCAAGGGCCTCCGCTTTTGTGTGTATGAGGGGCTGTGTGACTCACCCCTCCAGAAGAGCCCACAGTCACTGTGCAGCGGTTGCCCGATGTTGAATGCGAGACAAGACCACCAGAGATAGCCGAAGTCCAGAATACGACTGCATAGGATGTAACCAGTCACCAACGTCTGGTGTGAATGACAAGAAGCCAAGTGATGTAGATGTTACTGCTAGATAGCGCTGCTGCTCCGGCTGCTGCTTAAGATCATGTCCGGCAATGGTGGGTCATGACTGTCTCAGTTAGGCAGGAGGTACAACAGCAGCTTTCTGCAATCTCCCAATGCTTTCTAGATGCTGACAAACAGCCTGGATCGAGTATGAGCACCTGCAGTCCGGAGTGTGCCATTCCGACGCTCCACATACGTTGCCAGCACCACAAACATGAACGTGTTGGATATCAGATGCAGCCCGTCCGCATGTACCATGATAGACGCAAGCCAGCGGTATATCTCAGCAGCGCCAGCAGGATGAGTCCCACCCCATGCAACCTGAACAGGGCGTCACAGTCACACACACACACACACACACACACACACACACACACACACACACACACACACACACACACACACACATGGCAGCGGAACCCCACAACTGCATGATGTGCCACACGAAGCCATATGCTTCATGCTGGTGCATGTTTCCATAACTTTCATCCTGTGCTCTGCGACTCAAAGATGGTGCGGCCGCTTGGTAAAATCTAAAAGATGGTGCGGCCGCTTGGTAAAACATCAGCGCATGCACATGCCTGATCGGGACCATAGGACTTTGGCTGTATCTGCTACAGCCACCCCATGTCGAAGCATGTCATGAGGATCATTCTGTACCCATTCTTCTGACGAAGGCATCTGATCAGCAGGCCAAGTGCCCAATGGTTCAGCTTTGATACTTGCTAGCTACAGACTCGTGTGCGCACCAGGAACATTGGATGGAACATTCTCCAGGCAGTCCCGCTTTCACTCAACCACCTCCACAGCGACCGCGGGCCTGCAGGAGGTTGTGGACCTTGCCACGACCTACGTGCAAGTAGATCCAGTGTGGACGTATGCTCCAGCCAGTACGGGTACTCTCCAGCCATGAATGCAAACACCACACACGTGACTAAGACCAGTATGTAAGTGTGCCATGGTGTATACCTGCACAACCCAATGAACTTGTGAGCTGTCCTCGCACACATGATGGCCGTCCGACAGGCCCACGATGATCACCGGAAATCAACCATGCCAGTGGTCACGATGATCAGCCACTGTGTGGGAAACCTTGAATCCAGGGACAAATTTTTTGCCAATGAAGCCCATACGGCATCATAGTATGTCTGAGATGGCACTAAAACCACTGCTGACCAGATGTGCGGCAGTACAATTTCCAGCCTCATAAGTTTTTGAGCCTCAATGCTCTTCTGCAGTCGATTCCAAGCTGCTGATGTCAGCTGCTCCCAATGGATGCCTAAGTGCTGAACCGCTGCCCAAGTGTCCAAGGTGGGCTACACATTGACGGCATGTTCCTTTGTTTCCCAGTATCGGCTGCACTTCAGGCAGACCAAGCATGCACCATGACTCGACGCGAGCGCGACTGAGCAGGCGCATGCAGCCAATGCGAAGCATGGGATAGTACCTGCAGGATGCCAGGTGCAGTAGGGGTTTTGGGATGCGCACGCTGCTGCCTCGACCCATTGCAGCCGCGGAGGTGTCCACCAGTGGAAGATCCTCTGCAAGAACACGATCACATGTGCCTTTGCAGCCGCAAACCAGGGTCCTTCCCTGCTAGATCTACCAGCCAGTTGACGCCGGAGTTTGACAGCCGCATGCAGCCGCCTTCGGTGTGGGTTGTTGGCTGTCTGCCGCTCTAGAGCGGCCCACAGGCGCTCTGAAGGAGGGATGTCATCCAGCGGCGTCTCATGTGAAAATGTCTTGTAATCTGAACCACATAGGCGCGCTCAGTCATTGGCCGCTGTCGAATGTCTTATATGTAAAACCTTCCTACCATGTCCGCAAGGCACTCGAGGTGATGATGTTCTGGACAGTGAGGCAGCTTCACCCCGAAGCTGGACTGCAGCAGCCGTGCACATGCTAGAACAGTCCATGGGCCGTCTGACTCTGCCGAGGGTCCGGCGGAGGCATCATCCGGTCACTGACGGTCATGGCAATGATTGGCTGTCTTGGCGAGAAAATTGTGATCGAGGTACACCGTGTCACTCAGCCAGTCAACAGCAGAACAGCTGTCATCACGAGCATACAGGCGAGCATGCAGGTTGCATCAAGGCAACAAGAGCAGATTGGCAACAGCAGAGCGCGCCATGCCATGATGTCTGCGTGCAGAGTACTGCTGCAGTGTGGTGGTCAGGCGATCGACATAGCCTTCCTCAAAGGCTCGGGTGAATAGCACTGCCTGAGCTGCAATCTCTTTCACAGTTGATTGAGGCCCGTGAACGCTGCCCTGCCGTCTGTCCCGCGGGGCTGCGGGCGCGCACTGTGGTAGGGCATGCATGGCGCTCGGTACCACGTCCATGGCCCCCTCCTCTTGATGTTGAGACCGCGGGCGTTTCGCTTCTCTCGTGCTGGACCGCCCTGTTTCAGACTGAAAAGAAACGTCCGTATGTGCATGGCCTTGCAGAAATTTGTTTGCGCGTCTCAAGTCTCGTACACGCTTCACTGCAAAAGTGCAACCACTGTGAAGAGCACGGACACCATCAAAGCTTAAACCTGCAGTTTGTCACAATATCCTGCTACAGCAACACAATTGCTTACTGCCATACGTCGATATAGGGGTTGCATGGCAGGGCTTGAGCATCCTGTCTGCACTGCATTGGCCTGAGCTACTGGCTAGTGTTGCCGGGAAAGGAGATGCACACCTGGATAGGCGGTCGTCAGCATCAAACTCAAAATGTCCAGCCAGTTCAGGTCTTGATATGCATGCTTAGCAAGCAATCGCTTGAGGACTTGCCTCTCTTCCGCGGTTCGTCCCGACCTACAAGAGGCCAACGTTCTGTGGTGATTGGCCATCAACCATGTATCCTGCCAGTATTGACTCCACGTTGCAGCTGGTCGGGCATGCAGTTGCTTGACCCGCACGTACAAACATGCAGAGCGGCAGCCTGAATCAACACAATTATGGAAAGTAGTCTTCTTCTGGCCGGTTGAGGGTGAGGACGGAGCATTGTGTTGTGTCCAGCGCATAGATGTAGCATGGCACACAGGAGACATAGCTGAAGCTAGGCCAACCATGTTCAAAGCAGCAAAATGCTGCCGCAGATGAGTTCTGCTCTGTGATCGACAAGCAAACACTTGAGCGCCCTTGCCTGGAGACAAGCCAATTCAAATACACAGGGACATACCTAATAGGCTTATCGCCGTTGCTGATCAATGAGTCAAGCGCTGACTCCATTACCTCATCTTTGGCTGCTGCGAATGGGGAATTCGGCCTGTGCAGTCCCAAACATGTGGTTGGCGGGAGCAGGGCATGAGCCTTCGAAACATGATAGCCTGAATTGCCTCACCTTCGGATTGACGACGTGTGGCCATGCCTATCACCAACGCAAACTGTGCTTAGGACTTCGCGATCATCGAAAATCTCAGCCGGTTCGCGGACGTCTGACTCAGAGTCAGAGGCACCGTTTTCACTACTCATTCCTGAAGTTTGTGCAGCAGGTGGTGCCAACTGCAGGCCACAGCGACGAGTTCTACATCCAAATGTAGCATAGCGGGTCTAATCAGGCGAGCGGCCACTCGATCGGATCGTTGTCAGGTGTCTTGGGGTCGGAACGACATACCGCTCAATATGGCGCTAGCTAGTCGAACATCAACTGACACAGCATGCAGATCATGATGAGCGGGAGACGCTGATGATATAGTCTGTTGACTTCGTGTGATTTCAAGCATGCACAAGAACTGGTGTACACATTGTGTGAGTGTCAAATCACTGCTGACAGTCACAGCATAAAGTAAGGATCATTGCACCAGGCGCGAGCGTGGTGCCCAACTGAGCCAACGTTCTAGCTAGCCTTTTAGCAAGGCACACCTATTTTTGCCAGGCCGCATTCGCTCGCGCAAGCACTCAACTGCAATCACAGTGGCAAAGGGCTCAGATGGCCGCTTGTAGCCACGCAACTGACAACATGTTGCAACACGGCTCGCAACCATGGTCATGACATTTCGCATGAAATTTCGCTAATGGGGAACGGCCCTGCAGTGTCCAGCAGCCATGATCCACAGGAACCAAGGATGTCCCACAACACATAAGCCAAGAGTGTCACAGGTCTTGCCCGAACGAATGCGACGTGCATACTATGGTATGTGCATACGGTGACACGCAGGTGTTCAATTCCATCCAGTGGCAAGTCAACGCATCCACAATTCGGCAACTAGAAGACTGGGCGGGCGCCGCCAACTCATGTGGAGTTCAGGATGTTGCTAAGGGTCGATGAGCATGTCATATACACTCGTCAGCGACACCCAAGTGGATCCAAAGCCAGCCTCAGACGCGCCGCCATCACTGGAGGCCCCCTACCCGGACGTGGGATACCTCAGGGTGTGCCGAACGAATGCAGATCCAGCTGGGCCGACATTGTGGCCACAGCGCTGGAACGTACCGCCGATGCGGCCGAGCGCGGTCACCGGCCCAGTGTAGAGACAGAGCTCAGGCTCCTACTCCTGCTGCCCAGTCAGGCCCTCGGCAACACTGGCGCAAGCAGGGGGCGCGCCAGGCGAGTCAATGCCCGCGTGCGCGAGATCCGGAAGCGGACCAGGGAGCAGATGTTGCTTGACACCGCTGAACATAGCGACCCCGGCCGCACTCGCACAGAAGTTGTGGCGGACATCGCAATGGCAGGGCGCATGCACCGACATGCATGCAACAGCAATGTTGGCCGCGCTGCGCGCTGCTTGGACAGCAGCCCCATCGTTCCCATCGACCAGAACTCACTGCCACGCTTGCGAGCGCTGCACCCCCCCGCGCCCCCTCCAAAGCGCGCAGCGCAGCCTACCCCAGCCGGCAGCCGCTCAGCGGAAGTCTCAGTGGCGCGGTTTGAGGCCATCCTGCAGAACCTGACGCAGGGCTCAGCGGCCGGCCCCAGCAGGTGGACATACGAGCACGTCCGCAGCGCTGGGCTGTATAACGAGCGCACGGGCGAGGCCATGCGCCGCTTCGTCAACCTCCTGCTGTCGTGCACCATCCCCCACTCCGACCTGCTGCTCGCCAGCCGCCTGATCACCATCGCCAAACCGAACGGCGGCGTCTGCCCGATCGCTATCGGTGAAGTATTCATGCGCCTCGCCGGTATCTGCGCGCTGGCGTGCTTCCCAGAAGCACCGGGCCTGCTTGCCCCACACCAGATTGGGGTCGGTGTTTGCGGCGGCCCTGGGATTTCGAGCCACGCGCTGGCCCCGGACTTCTCAGATGCGGAGACGGTCACAGTGCAGCTCGATCTTGAGAACGCGTTCAACCTGACTGACCGCGAGACCATCATCGCGGAGATTGACGCGCAACTCCCCGCCCTGGCCGCATTCGCACGCATGGCGTATGGAGCGCCATCGCCGCTGCTGGCACGTCAGCAAGACAGGTCCAACGCGGTTTTGTGGAGTGCATCTGGCGTGAAGCAAGGCGACCCCATCGGCCCTCTCTACTTTGCCATCGCGTTCCGGCCCATGCTATTAGCGGCGCAAGAAGCGGCCCCTGACACGTTAGCCATCGCGTGCCACGATGACCTCACGGTGCAGAACACGGTCGAGCAAGTGGTCGCCATGGGTCGAGTTGTGCAATCCCGTCACCATTGCAACAAGCAGAAGACGCTCGTCCACTGCACCGATCCCGCCAAGGCCTCGCACGCAGCCGCCTGCCTAGGCGCCACGGTCGCCACTGACGGCATGGTCGCATGTGGCGCGCCACTGGGCACCCCTGCCTATGTGGAGGCGTATGTGCGCCGTAGATGCAAACGCACCGTCGAGCTCATGCAAAAGCTGATGGGCCTCCCGCTGGCGGCCCAGACATGGTGGGCTGTCCTCTTCCAGTGCCTGCAACATCGCGAAGCACACCTGCTGCGCACTACCGACTGGGCCCACCTCCAACAGCTGCTCATGGGCGTCGAGAACGCCAGCATACACGCCATGTGCCGCATCATTGAAACGCAACAGCTCACCGACCTACAGCGTGAGCAGGCCTTGCTCCCTCATAGACATGGCGGCATGGGTCTGCGACACTACACAGCCAACGTTGCTGACGCCGCGCGCCTCGCGTCGGCAGCAGTTGCGCACGCGGTGCTCGCGGACGACATCGACGGCGGCAAGCCGTTCCGCGGCGACGCCGCGGTCCAGCACCAGGCCCGCCTCGCACGCTTGCGGAAGGCATGGCCGGCCGTGCAGGGAATCTCAGACAGCCCGACCCCAGCCGACGCCTGGGCATCTGACGCTGGCTCGAAGCTGCGCATGACGCAGCTCCAGAGCGCGCTCAGCCGGGCGGAGGCCGACGCGCGCTGGACCGCCACGCGCAACCATCTCCAGACCCTGAAGCACGGTCCAAATCCCCAATCAGCGGAGACGGCGTGCGCTGATCTCGCCCGCCTCCTCAGCTGCTCTGGCTCGCTGGCCTCGGCGTTCCTCACTGCCTGCCCCGGCCCGGTGACGGGCCTCACCGACCATGAATTCCAGGTGGCTGTGCTGCTACGGCTGGGTGAGCCGCTGCTACCCGTCCTGGAGTCGGATGAGGCCTGCCCCTGCGGCCGCGAGGCTGCGTCCGGTACGCACAGTGTCATATGCGGACAGCTATGGGCAACTTCAGTCCTAAAGCACGACCTCATCACCGTGGCTTGGAGGCGGGTGCTCATGCGCGCGTCGCTCGCTTCATCGCTTGAGCCGCACGTTGGCAAGCTCCCCGGGGGCATACACGTGCTCCCCCTCCGCGGCAGCCGGCAGTCGCCACCAGCCGCGCCGCCGGCGGACTTTACGCGCCCGCCGGCTGCGCCGTCTGCGAGTGCACCGGCCGCGCCGTGTCAGCAAGACCCGCAGCCGCCGCTGCCACCGCCGCAGCCGCCGCTCCCACCGCCGCCGTCACCGCCGCCACCGCCGCCGCCGCCGCCACCGGACCCCCCAGCCTATGCCGCGCCGGTCCAGCCCCCACCCCATCTCTCGCAGGCCCCCCAGGCTTCGGACGTGCCCCACACCCCTCATGGCACCCAAGCCCCGGCTCCGGCCTCCCTTACCCTTGCTGCCGCTAACGCCCCCCCCGCCGCGGCCCACGCCCCGACACGCGACGCGCCCCCCGCCCCTGACCGAGAGGCAGCGCCCCCTGCCGCACCCCCGCTGCCCCGATCGCAGCGACCTCCGCAGCGCGGCGACCTCTGGGCATTCCTCACCACGCGCATGGCGCTGCTGGACGTGAAGGTGATGCACCCGCTTGCCAGGTCGCATGTGCGCGGTGCGTCACGTGAGGCTGGCGCGACCGCCGAGAAGGGCGAACGGCAAAAGCGCGACAAATATGGCGCCGTCACAGGTGCCGCCCAGTTCATCCCGCTCGTACATGAGACGTACGGCAGGGTTGGACGGGACGCGTACCGCTTCCTCCAGACGGTCGAGGAGGTTGCCGCGGGACACGGCGCGGTGTCAAAGCGTACTTTCCTGCTCAATTCCATGCGCGACCTGTCCACAACATTGTGCCGCGCGCTGGCGCGCCAAGCCCGCGGCCGCGCCCCTCCGTGCTAGACTGGTCGGACGGGCGCTGCTGCCGGGCCTACCTGTCCCCACAGACGGCCTGCCGGCGCTGACAGGCCATCGCGCATAGGCTTGCGTCGCCCCCGCCCCCCCCCCCCCTCTCCGCCCATCTCGCCCCGCAAGCCCTCCCCCTCCACCCATTTCGCCCTGCAGCCCCCCCCCCCCCCCCCCCGCACCCGATCCCTCCCTCATCCCTCCCTCCTTCTTCCCTCCTCGCAGCGCACGTCCGCCGTTTCTCCTGTGCGCCCCTCCCTGGACACCGCTCGGGCTGCCGGGCTGGCTGAGAATACGGATCCTGGGACCGGTGCCTCGCGGCCTCGGACATGGTCGTAGCGTGCGCTGTCGAGCCCGTGCAGACTGCTAGTGTTGAGTCGACGACCGCTTGTGGGCCCAGCGTGTGCTGGCTGTGTGTTTGGTGTGCGCGTGGCCTGCGTGGTACTGCGTGGTGTGTGCGTGTCTGCTTTCGCGCTGGCGTTGGTTCGTTCTGGCATTTGCTCGTGCGGCGCGTGGCCTTGGTGCTTGCGGCGGCCGGTCTGCCTGTTTGCTTGTGCTTGCCTGGTCTGTTGCCTCGGCGCTGCTGAGTCCTAGATCTATCACTGTGTAACATATATACATGCATGTGACCAGTTCCTCATGTGCATATTGCTCTCTGTCCCCCCCCGCTCTCCGCCCCACCTGCCTGCGCCGCTGACCGTTCCCCATCCCCCCAGCCCATCTCCTATCAAACCCTGCCGTGGATCTGGTTCGCTGCGTTGCCTTCAGCGGCTCAGGTACACAAGGGTCGGGGACCATGGCCACTACTGACCCCTGGGGCCGTGGCCGTTGGTGCTTTGTGCCGTAGGGCTGCGGCCGCTGTTGGCCGTTGCGGCCGGCTTTGCGCCAACTTCGCGTCGGTTTGGCGCAATTGCACCCAACATGTGGTACCTGGTGCTTGCGTATGCATTTCGCCTTGTTTGCATGAGGACACTAGGCGTCTGTGCTACCATTGATTCCCTGTGCCTTGTTTCTGTGCATGCCTGTCGTGACAGTGTGTCTGACCGCCGTACAGCTTGTGCTGTTTATTGAGTCGCTTGCTTCCTCTCTTCGCTGCTGCCAGGGGCTTTGACCTATCTCTGCGTAACACACATGCTTGTGCCAAACGCCCTCATGAACTCATGAGGCCTCAGCTGAGGAGAGGAGTGGCACGGTATTAGCTGAAAGCTTGAAAGCCTAGGACATGAGCGAGTACTTACCCCAGCGCAGCAGAGCCTTTGTTTTGTCGGTTTGCCACCGCCGCACGTCTCGCGGCGGGATAGTACTCCGATCCCGGCTCTGCTGCGTGGTACAAATTTGCTGCGGTTCGCATTCTCTCATGCTTACGCACCTTGGTGTGATGTTGTCAAGCGAGTGCTGTTTAGTGGCACATGCTGCGCTCGGAAAGCATATGCTTGCGCGGCCCTCCTGCGGGACCATGATCCCCTATCAGATTGCTTTACGGCGCCGTTGCCGGCGGGTTGGTTTCCGGACTATGTGGGTGCCGCGATTTGATCGCAGGCGCCCTCAGGATGCGTGGCTGTCCCGTGCACGGTTGGCTCTGGATGTGGCGTGCACTGACCTGCAGCAGGCAACTGGGGCGGGCGTGACACTCCCGTCGCGGCTCCAGTTGTCAGCAATTCCACCATACGCCTGGACATTTGGGCAAACGCTATGCGGTGCGGCGGGGCGGGTGGCCGCCCACAGCCGGCCAACGTCGCCGTTTGCACAAGCTGCTGTGGGATCCTTCCCAGTGCCGTAACCCAATGGCCGTTGGCCTGTGCTTGCAGCGCCCTAGCTGCATGTATGCGCCGTATGTGTCCGCTCTCTCGTCGGCGGCATGGGTACTCACAGCGATGCGCTCGTCGCACCTGCCGCTGGATTATTTCCACTCCTATGACATGCGAGGCGATTGTGCTGTGTGTGAGCTGTGCCATGCTGCGGTGTATGACATGCCGGCATTGCTTCACGTGATGAACCGGTGGAACACCGGCGGCACCACATTGAGCATTTGATGTTCTCCTGCGGTGCGGTACTGTCTCATGGGGGCATGCATGGCCTTCAATACCTTCGCGATGACCTGCTTTACGTGTCTGGTGACCCTGCTGTGTGCGACGTTATTCTTGCGGCGTTGCCGGAGGACCTCCTGTCGGAGCATGTTGCGGCGGTGACGGCGGTGCCCTTCCTCCTTGACCCCTTCTCTGCGCTCCGAATCGTGTGTGCCCGTCTCAGACATGTGACGTCTCCTATAGACTCATCTATGCTCTCTAACTCAGAGTCCTCCTTCTTTTCCGCCCCTGTCCGTAAGGGTGTTGTGGCCGATGCCTGATTGGGTCGGGCGTGATACCCGATTTTCGTGTTTTGCCATCTATCAATACAAACATTATATCCAACGTAAGCTGCCTTGTGTACGTGTGACCCCGGTCATCCGTACGGCTATGTGGCCTAGTGGATAAGGCATCTGTCTCCGGAGCAGAAGATCCCAGGTTCGAATCCTGGCTTAGTCATTTTAAATTTTAAATTATATTCAACATGGTATTGTGGTCATCTCAAGCTTTGTTTCAGCTCAATTGGACCATCTTGCACGAAGCTGCGACGGTATAAAGGTTTGGTGGCTACTGGGGTTTCTGTCGGTGCCCCCTTTGACACTGCAACTGTCTTGACGCCATGCAACCTGGTGCTCACAGCAACCCCACATGCAGAATGACCCTATGACTCGCCAAGTGTCAGCGGCTTGCTCCGCAGGGGCAACACTAGATCTGAAATTGCTTGCCTCTTGAGCGCTAACTGAAGCTTTGGCTATCAGACCTGATCAGTCCTGATCGAGAGCGAGTAGTATCGCTGCAGGGATGATTCCACTAGCCGGCCCGGACAGCTGGAGAGCATGCCTGAAAGCTGGTCCTGCAAAAGTTTAGGACTAGGGCCGCTAGGACCAATAGCAACGTTCGAAGGGCAATACGTGCGTGGTGCATGGCAACCTACTGGTTAGTATCAGTCAGAATTTTGTGGAATGATTTCTGCGACTGAGGGCTCCATGGAATGGAGCAACATAACTGGCAGTCAAATCAGGCACTGCACATACCTCAGCTCCTCGGAACCTCAAGCTCCAGACCAGAGCTACAGAGGCAGCGCGATTCGATCACATGCATGCGGTGGTCTCGTCTGTGCTGGGTCGACCATGGTCCAGATTCCATGCCTTGCGATGCGCACGGGTAGACCTGCGAAGGTTTTCAATCGCATGTGTATGGCCACGAACAACTCGCAGCGCTCCAGTACACGTTACGGGGCCTCCGCGGGGGATCTATACCCGGCTCGCTATATATACGCGCACGCGCTTGGCAGCCTGCAGCTGCGTGGTATGTTGCGCAGACGGCACTTCCTCCACTGTAGCCGGCTGTGGGGGGGGTGCTGCTGTTGGGGGGTCGGGCTTGCTGAGGTGGGCGGACAGCCACAGAAACGCGGTGTGGCTGGTGGTTGCTGTTTGCGGCTGTGGCGTGGGTGCCGCTGTGGTGGGGTGCGGGAGTGCGCGTGTGTGTGGATGCGTGGGTGTGGTTGCACTGGTTGTGTTGGTTCGTTTCGACTTTTTGCCTGAGATAATTGCTGCTTGTTGCTGTCTGCCTTCGGGGGGTGTTGGCTGTCTGCTTTCCTGCTGTTGCCCTCGCTGCCAGGCTCGTGCTTTTATCTCCGTGTAACCCTTCCTCCCCTGTGCCCATCCTCGTTATGCATTATATAATATTATTTATATCTATCTACATCCCATTTGATGTTGCTGATTCAGCTCGCCACGTATGCGTTCGGGGGTCGGATGTTTTGTACAGGCGTGTGCAGCGTTTATGCAGCCACACGATGTAGCCCGCTCTCAGCGGCTACATTTTTCAGTTCTGTATCTACGGCTATGCTATACATGCGTTGCTGTAAGCAAAGCAACGCACACGATTCCGTTGTGTGTGTTTGCAGCCTGGTACCGGTGCACCGCGGTGCGACGTACTACTGTTGCTCTGGTAAGCTCGTTTCGCAAGTCTACATCAATTCTGCGACGCTTATCATACTGACCGTTCTTCGCGTTGTCGCAACGAGGTTTTGTTTTTATCTAGCCACACTTGCGTAGACATCTATACACACCTCCCAGTGTCCCCAGCTGGCGTTGCCAGCATCGCACAACCATGAACTACACGTAATGAATCACTGCCTATATGCTTGTTTGCACACAATAGTCGGCTTTGTATTGTCGCAGATTCGCGACCGTGTGAAGCGTGCCCTGCGATTATACACAGTGCAGCGCTACAAATTTTGCTGTTCCGTCTATCATGCAAGATTTTACTCGTAGAATGACATTTATCTTCAGTGAATGCTGTGATTTCTTGACACGTGTGCTGAACGCTACAGTCTGGCCTTCCAACTCGATGCAGTTGTCTCGCATCAGCATACTGTCCCAGGCATTGTATCTATGTTTTGAGCTGTCCGATTGTCCGTTAGATTTCCTGCTGCAAACATATGTTTGTATCGTTTGCACGCTGTAACCAGCGTTCACGGCGTGTCCTCCGCATGGTCAAATTCCGTCTCGTAGAGGAGGCACACGACTATGTACCCCACCTTCAGTTGCTAGATTTACACGGATTGTATCTATACAGTGTCCGCAGTTGCGGGCGTTGCTGGTATGTGCGGTACCACCGATATGTTGCCGCTGCTCTGCGCAAATGTAACTTTCACCGTGCTTATTCATACTGACTCATGAGCCACGTCCTGTAACACCATCAAGGTGATATCCCTTTTCGTAGTGTGTGTACTGTGTGCAAATTGCCTCGCAGCAGTAGACATAGACATGTACGTAGGCGCTCAATGTTGAACCACTTGTGTCTAATTTGTTCACTGTGCATTCCCATATTCAACAGGCTTGCTAAACACTTTTGAGAGCGGTGTTGGTGCTTTAATTTTCAAGTGTACGGTATATACGTTTGGGCGCGCCATACTTGTACTGATATCAAGGTTCACCCTGTAGCCACACTGTCCACCGCGTACGCAAAGCTGCGTTACTCAATAGCGATACCGATAGCGACAGCGGTTTTTTGTGTCGAGATAAAGAGGTAGCTTGCAGTCAAGTCATCGCTGGACCAGAGGGTATTAAATCATGCGCGATGCGTAGTACGCTACCAGCGCAACCCAACACCACCACCAGGTCAATGGGCCAGCACCAGTACTGCGAGCACACACTACTTGCTCGCATCAGCGATGCTATATTCCAAGCCTGCCAGATTGTTGGAAAATGTTGTGACGCAATAGCTCAGGCTTTAGACGTTGGCGATAGGCTAGGTGGTTTGTTATCGTGTGCGACCACTGCGATTTTCGGCTAGCTGGGTTTGCGTACAACGCAATGTCCCGTGTGCAGATCTCGTTTACAAGCACTGAGCTGCCGCAGACAAACAGACCCTTACCTCCCAAATTTGTGCCTAACGAACTGATCGGCGCTTTCAATGCCCTAACTTCGTGTGTTCGACTGCCGAGCGCAAGGGTGTGATCCGCTTGCCCGTACGAGTGCTTGGCTGCTGTTGGTACTTGCCTTACGCCAGTAATCGAATTGTGGCGCTGATTATGGCCTAAAGCCCTGCGCTTGGCCGTCGCGGGGCGCACACTTGCCCAATTCCGCGCCGGGTGCTGCCGGCCCAGATTTGCCACTGGGGATCAGATCCGCAGAGAGTCACCGGCGTCCTTTGAAGCCCAGCACCTGCTGCGTCCCTATGGAAGTCCTCCTTCTGATTATGTTTTGATGATAAAGTGCGGCGACATATGTGTATCGTGTGCGATTTTGTGCAGCGTGTTCAAGTGGTCCATGCCCAGTCAGCGACTCCCTTGCTGCAACCGCCCCGACGCTTCGAGGCTGACCTCGACTTCAAAGCAAGGCTGTCCATCTGGAGTCGCCTCGTCTGTATCTTTGTCCCTCCCTTGGCGTTCTGGTTCTTCGCCGCTGTCACACAAGGCACTCTCAAACCTGACACAGTCATCCAACGACTGTTCAAATCGCTAGTCCTGTCCACCCGGAATAGCTGGCTAAGATGGACATGGACACTCGTCAAGCTGATCAGCCTGATCTTGTGTAGTGTGACATCGTCGATCGTGCTGAGGTACCAGTTCCGTGAGAGGCAGGTACGCCAGCCCCTTCCATGACCCGACTTACAAGGCGAACAAACCATGCTCAGCCTCGGCCATAGCCTTTTCAGTCAGGCATTCTTGTCCATCGTGCGTATATTTTGATGCCTGCTAGTCCTCGCAGTTTTTTGTCTCCTTCATCCACAGCTCAGCTGTTCCATGGGTCACACTTCAGCCTGCAAGGCATGTAACACCCTCCCAACATGCATCCGTGCCGAGTAGGCAACAGTATCAGACATTCTCCCTGAGGCACTTCGCGAATGGCACATGTCTATTGCACAGCAGCGCTGCCTGAAACAACACCCCACCAACTGCCACATGCAGTTCGCACAGCACCAGCACCCCCGCGAGGAGCTCGCTGATGCCGACTCCCTCTTCAAAACCGCATGCGGTGTCAGCGTGCACTGCAAGTCAGCATCGCCAGCTCAGCCACCGCAGCCACAACTAGATGACGCCACAGACACAGGCGGCTTCTTCCGCCTCTTCTCTCGCCGCCGTTCCAACGGCAGCTCCGCAGAGCGAGCCTCAGCACAGCCAGAGGACACCGCAGCCGCTGCCGGAGCTGCGATCGCTCTGTACCACGGCTTCGGAGCCAACCTGTGGTCCTGGGCGAACGTGCAGCAGGAGATTGCCGATTCCACTGGTGCGGCGGTTGTGTCACACGATATGCCCGGCTTCGGGCTGACAGAGCGCGTGCGCTCCGCCAGCGCCTACACGTTGCAGCGGAACGGCGACATCGGCCGGGCGCTCGCCGCAGACGCGCTGTCCTCCGCAGCCGGCCCCGGCATGAGCAGCAGCGTTGACGGCCGCAGGCCAGAGGCAACAGGTGTGTTGCGAGCCTGCCAATTACGCTGCCCTGCTGTGCATACCCATTGATGCACTCCTGCACCCTCCCCTCCTTGCAGTGGCATCTCGGTCGGTCAATTGCTGCAAGCCGGTGGATCTGCGGGTCCATGCTGTGCGAGTCGGCAGACCTTGATGTTGGTGGCAGCTGGCTGGAATGGCTGAGGCAGTCGGTCTGCCACAGCGGCGCAATGCCCACACCGCGCCTTGTGGCAGATTGCCATGGCGCCTTGTGGCAGATTGCCATGTTCCTGCACAGCCTATGTCCCTGCGCAGTGCTCCTAGCTCACCACCCGTGATGCTGCCAGTACGGCCCTGGAACACTCGCGGCTGTGGGGCTGCAGGCGTGCACAGCAGCAGCGGTGCGGCGGTGGCGGCGGCCGGAGCGCGGCGGCGGCCCGTGGTGCTTGTGGGCCACTCCCTCGGCGCTGCAGGCGTCGCGAGCTCCTTTGTGCAGGACCCAACCGGCGTGGACGGCCTGGTTCTCGTGGCGCCGGCAATCATGGTGTCGCCCTTCTCCGTGACGCCCAAGCTTCGCAGCCGACAGGTCATGTGCGGTCTCCGCCACGTCTGCATGCATGCAATGGAGCTCCGCTCTTGTCCCATGAGCGCTGCGTTGCTCTGGCCTGCGTTGCGCATGTATGCATCGCATTTCCTGCATCAGTTGTAGCGTCTGCTGCATCACGGGTGCCTTTGGAATCTGGGCCAAAGCCATTGCTTTGAAGCGTGCGCGCAGTACCACTGTCACGTCAAAGGCTCTGCCAGCCCAAGCCTCTGGAGCCTGTAGCTTCTGCAGCTTTGTTCTCACAGCTTGCTTGGCAGCAGTGCACTGTCTGGAGCTGAACACGCATGACTTTGGCAGTGATACGCTAGTTTCTTGTTTTGAAACCAACTCCACAACACAGCGCAGCCGATTCTGGTTGTGTTCGCGTGTACAGCAATTCCAAGCAGTGCCCTTGAGGTGTGCTACCGCCCGATCACATGCTGCATCGATTCTAGTTCTTGCAGCACCGAATGAGCCCAAGGCGTGTTTATGTGCGATAGCCAGAACCTCTGAGCGTCCCCCTCAAGCATGCGTGCCCCAACATCCCGATACAGTATTATTTCGACCTACCCGGCCGCTGCAGGTCGGAGCAGTCATGTCACCGCCTCCTGGAGGAGTATGACCTCCAGCCGGCCGAGGCGGCAGCGGACAGCAGCGGCGATAGCAATGACCAGCCCAGGCGGGGCCGGCCGGTGGTGGGCGCCGTGCTGCGGCAGGCGCAGCGCGTGCTCGTGCCGCTCATGTTCTGGCTCATCCGGCCGGCCATGTTTGTCGTGCTCCGCAGCCTCGTGCGCATGAAGTCGTTCTGGGAGCGCGGCCTCAAGAGCTGCTACTTTGACACAGCCAAGCTGTCAGAGGACATTGTGTACTACTACCGCCTGCCCCAGGTGCGCCACGCTCTCGTGTGCCCACTCGCCACCTTGATCACCTGTTCCAGTCTCCTCAATCTCATTTCTGAAGCATTCTGGTGGTGGGGCTGAAAGCGTGTAAGCTTGCTGTGGTGTAGCTTATCTGCCAAGCAAAACAGGAATCATGGTCGGGCTTGTCGCTTTGAGAGGCTGAGAGGTGCCTTCGTGTGCAGTTGATGCAGGGCTGGGAGGTCGGCATTCTGCGGTTCCTGCAGGCCAGGTTCATGGCCAGTGAGAACTGGAAGTCTACCGACGCCGCTGCAAAGCCCCAGAGAGCGTCTCCGTCTGGCGCGGAGTATGTGACAAAGGACAACAGCCTGCTTGCGCGGTTCGAGCAGACGGTGAAGGATACGGGAGTACCTGTGCTGATCGTTCATGGCGAGCAGGACACGCTTGTCCCGATCAGCAACAGCTGTAGGCTGGCCGCGGTGATTCAAGCGCCGTTGGTCAAGATCTCTGGCTGCGGGCATACACCTGCAGAGGAGATGCCCGCAATATTTGTGGAGGAAGTCAGCAGGTTCATGAAGGAGAACATCTGGATCGACGTGGCGGTAGCGAGGGAAAGGTCTCCGGCATAGAGTGAGCACTTGCAGCTTTGTATCATGTACAGGTTGCCGCTTGTGTGGTCAGGCTGCGTGTGGTCTGCTGTAGTCACAGCCAGCGTGCATCAGCTGCATGGGACGTAGGTGTTGCAGCGGTAACGGATATGCATGCACCGATCGATGAGCTACATCTGCACTGCTCATCTACATCGATGAGCTACATCTGTGTTCAGTGGTGCCCTGGACATGCACAGCCAGTTTGGATACCCGCGGAAGTAACAGAGGGTGCAGTTGAAAGATCAACCCCTCTGCTTTCCATGTTACATGTTCGTGAATGGCAGGCTCAGATGGTGTTTGATTACTGGTGTGCTCCAAAGTCAGGTCTTGAGAGGGGCCGTTGATCAAGGTCGTGCAAGAGTGCAGTGATCAGTGCGATGCACAGGAGATTTACATAGATGGTGCTTTTGATAGTTGCAGCTGATTTAGTTCGCATGCGCAGCTGTGAACGCATCCATTGAGGCAGTGAAACCTCAACCTACATGTAACACGTGTAGTCAGACGGTGATACCACATACACCTGGATCATCCTGTTGATACACTAACCAATCCTCCAGTGAAATCCATTGGGCTCTTGCACGACTGAGAGCCATATATGATTAAACCCCTGTGCAACCCCTATGGCACCCCTCTGCTATGTAGCTGCGCCACAGATATTGATGACAGGCTTAGCCACGCATTTGACGGGAGTGGTACTCCTCTCGGACCAAGTTGCTATTGTGGTACTGTCTGGACGCCTTGGCCAAAGCAGTGTGGAACGATCACAAATACTTGTGGCATTGCAAGCGCCTGGCCTTGCCAAGAACCCTTGACGATGAAAGCTTGCGCGCAGCTTGTATCGCACAGAGCACAGAGGGCTTTCCGAAGACACAGCCTCTGGCGGCCGACTTGAAAGCTATGGTGACAGGTGTTGCTCGAGCTTTGAGAACGCCTTCAATGACTCTGATTCGCCTTCATCTGGATCCGCTTCTACCACCTCTGTGACCTCTGGTATGTAATGCCGCATCATCTGCTCGATGCCAGACTTGAGCGTCACGGAAGATGAGGGACATCCGGAACAGGCTCCCTGCATTTTCAGTGTGACCCTGCCAGCATCCTCATCAAACGACACAAAGAGCACATCCCCGCCATCCTCAGCTACAGCTGGCTTGATCCTCGTTTCAAGTAGCTCTTTGATCATTTGAACTACCTCCGAGTCGTTGTCATCAATGGCTGTGTCGCTTGCACCTGCACTCTCCTCAGTGAACAGCGGCTTGTTGGAAGCGAAATGGTCCATTATGGCGGCGTATATCTCTGGTTTCAACAGCTCCCATTGCGTCTCTTCGGTTTTCTGCAAGCAAGTGCTGCTATTGCATGTGCGCGGCAGTCTCAATGAAGGGAATACTGCGCATTGGGGTGGGTGGCATAAGCACCTTCACTGTGACGAAGTCCGACCCAAAGAACACACCCGCCACGCCATCAACACGAAACAGTGCGATGGCAAGTGGCGATACCATAGCATCCCGTGCTGATGCAAAATCCTTGCTTCCTTGCTCCATGACTTGTTTGCCTGGAACGAACATTAGGCTATTTGGATTCGGCGTTGGGTGGGTCTGGATAAACATGCTTCTTCGTTGTATGGATTTCCAACTCATTTGCGATGGATGGCTGGTTGGTACATGGCTACGAGAGTGCGACACGGGGCCATGCAGCTGGCGGATAGGCTGAGCAGGCCCCGCTGTCGTTAAGTCATGAAGCGGCCACAGCATGCCCAGCTTCATACTATCCAACTGTCGCGTATAATTATTCAGACATCTTACAGATGCCTGTAATGATCGGGACATGGCGCTAGTTTGCGGCACCAAATTGGATCTGCTGATTTACGTGCGACACGGGCGAAGTATGAGGTTGGCTGAGGACGCCGCGGGCACGTCGCATACATACATTGAAATTGATTGCATCAAGAACGTCAAATGTCTATCGTTAAGCAGTCTGGCCTGGCGGTCGTGGCCCGGTGCCGAATGCGTTGATCGCGAGGCCTTTCGCATGCACACATCTGCACATCTGGACACTCCCGCGAAGGCAGGGCCACGTGCTGGAATTCACCTGCACCGCCCACGCCTGGGATGTTGTCACACTCTAAGGAGATTGTCACCTAGTGTGCTTTCGATGGTAAGCCAGTCGAAAGCGCTCAACAGGGTGTGCAGTGCATAAGCCACTCCTACACTGGCAGTATCGACATTTACGTGAAGTACTTGTGACACCCGTGAGCCGAAAATCGCTAACAAAATCCGATTTGTCACAGATCTGTGAAAACTGCACCAGGTGCCCAATGGTGCTACACGTAAATGTCAACACTGCTAGTGCTATGAGTGGCAATTGAAGAACCAATAGGTCACCACCATGTGCCTCAGCTGGCTCTCAGCAACTCCAGGCATCAGGTCACATATATCACAGATCACTGTGGGAATCTCTGATTACATGTTCCGGGTCATTGGATTTAACGACGACTGCCGAGCGTATGGCCAAAGGCTTTGCCAAGTGAGCAGAAGCATGGGTGCACGATCCACTGGCCGGGTGCACGATCCACTGGATGCATGCATCTATGCCCATGCGATCTTCCGGCGTGCGTGCCGGACACAGTGTTCAATCAGTACCAAAGGTCAGCAGCTGTCTGTCATGCACTGCCTCACCGAGCAGCTTCCGGACCATCTGACCCATATGCTGGTGGTTGCGAAGGAGGCATCGAGGTCCACAGTCCCATGTGAGTAGCATCCAATGTTACACAGTGGCGATGTGCCATGTATTTTTAGCCACACGAGGCAGATGGCATGATGAGCCAGGCTTCTGAGTTCCGGTGCCATTCTGCACAAACTGGCTGGCTAGCGGTCCCCAATGTGGACGTCACACACATAAATACACAAGTCACATGTTGTCTACACCCCTCGTGTCTAATGCGAGGAAATTTGTGATGAGCATGCCAGCTCAAACGACTGCCACAGCAGTACATGGCACTGGGGCCTGACACAAAGCAGGACTGGTTAGCAGGAGCGGGACAGTGCAATGCTGGCAAGTCTGGATGTGTGGATGGAAGGCACACATTGTGACAATACTGATGATCAAGATCCTTGTGCATGGTGTGCTGCAGGAGTCTGGAGCCCGGCACAGCTGCACCTCAAGCAATTGTTACAAAGTCTTTTGCATGACCGTGAAGTGCATGTCCCTGACCAGGGCAAGGTCGGGCATAACAAATGGGACACGCTTTCCGGTATGCACGAAACCTTTCCGCTCATACCATGCGATGATATCCTGTCTCTGCTCAATCACCCATATGGTCGCATGTCTGCACATCCCGTGTTCTTTGATGTAATTAAGCGCATGGGAAAGAAGTGTGTTCCCCACTCCGCATGATTGATACTCTGGGTCCACCGCAAATAGCCCGAGCATGGCGTGATCATCTGGCAGGCTCATGTCAGGATGGTCCCTTGCAAACTCTATGCATATGCAGCCAACTGGTGCGCTATCTATCTCCCCCTCAATGCCCGCTACAAACATTTGATCAACGCCTTTGTCGATCAGCTCCACAATGTCATCTTTGGAAATTCTTTCTCCGCTGACAAGGTGGTGTTCAGTTGTCCACGACTGTGTAGTCCTGTAACTCGCATGTATGATCCCATGAAGCTTTTCTGCCTCTTCTGAGTTGGCTGGGCGTATGAATGCGCAGCGCGGCGCTTGCATCTGGCGGGCCCTGTCAGTCGAGCTAGCACCACACCGGGCGGATTCAATTCGCACTCTAGCTCCCAAACGCGCGATCACACAACGTTGCATCCACATCGCTTCCTTTCAAATCTCTATTTACGTACTAGATTTATCATATGCAAGCTTAAGAGGCAGTCAACCCACAGGGATCTGACCGGCGTGAACTACGTCGATTCCGCCCGCCGTGTGGCAGATGCCCATACTACCCACACTCCGCGTGCTCACGCCCTCCTCCCCTGTTGATGTTTAAGCCACCCTTCCCAATTCACGCTGAATGAGTGCTTCATATGTGCGCAGTGGACTGAGGTCCTCGCCCATGCTTGCAGCTATAAGTCCGCGCGCAATTGCATGTGTGGCCACAGGCACAAGGAGGCTTGTCCACAGATCGTGTTGCATCGGCCTTGCAAGGCCATGCAGGACGTTAAAAGGTGGACTAGAGGAGCAGGCCACCGCATATAGAATCCATACACATGCATGTGGCAAGTGAGATACGTTACAGATGAATGCTCCACAAGGTGGAAGAACGCAGAGGCTCGATTCATGGCAATGCACCCAAATGTGGCAAGTTGGCTGTAAAGGATGTTTTTACTCTGTGAAGATCTGCAGCGCTCCTTGATGAATTGCCTGGCCAAAATGAGACATCGACACCCAGAAATGACAAAACCCACACAAACACGACCACGGACAGGGACCGGCCACTGGAAGTGAGCAACTATGCAAGCGGCGAATTCTGTGTGCCTCATGGATTATATATAGAAGGGAGGCTGCCGCGCACAATCCACCCAGTCGCCGCTCATACATGCACATGCGTTGCCCCAAACAGAAGAGAGCAGCACCCGACCAGAGTCTGGATGGCACAATCTCCCGATCAATGTTCATTTGGTTGTGCAAGGCAGGTGCGGGGGTGACTGCAACCCTGCAGCTGTTGTGCGCCTGCAGGGTGTGGAATCGGGCACAAAGGGAAACAAAGACCCCGGAATAGACTATGGCTGTCCTGTAGACCCTTGGTTGACAAATGGGAGGGCGGGGGTGGCACTGTAGCATACACAGCCCCTGTTGTACCACCGCTGACGTGCCACACAGCTATGCAATGGCTGCATGCATGTGTGTGGCGGAGTGAATGCATGTGCATGGCGAAATCAACTCGACCACTCCGCCCCACACAGTGAATATGCAGTCTCGGGCACTCGTGCAAGCCCGAGCTAGTGCTGATTTCTGCATGGCACTTACACCAATGCATGAAATCATAACACACAGATGGTTTGCATGGACGCTGCAATTGATCTGTTCTGTTTCTCTGTACCTTCTATAATGCTAGCTATACATGCCGTGAACGCACTGCAATCACTCAATTCAAGCTGCATGATCACTTTTACAGTATCTTCTGTCAATGTCATCATGCTAGCGATCAACTGTCGTGTTGTGCAACCGAGCATTTCGGGCTGCGATGCAACTGCTGAGCTAAAATGGCCCAAGTCATCGCGATATCCACCATCAGGACTCAATATGTACCATTTAAAACTCTTGCGTCTGTCTAATCGAATCCTGCATAATACATGCTGTCGATTAGGACTGTGAACCTATGTCAAGGGGGCCAGCTTGCAGCTGCACTGTATAGCAAACAACATCTCCTTTGGGGAAGAGGCCCCTAAGTGTAAAGGTTCATGCCAACGTACCTCCGGGAAGGCGATGAATTGATGCTTGGGTATGCTGCCACTATGACTCAAGATCAGCCTGGCTTCAACAGTTAGCGGTGTCGTTTGGATTCAGCAGTCATCGATCAATCTTCCTCAATGATGAAGCCATCAAGAACGATTGGCTCTGCATTTCCTGCAAGCAGATCGCATGTTGCAAAGCAGCAGCGCAGCCAGATTTGCAGGAAGCAGAAACGCAAAAACACTCTACCTTGCGCTGAGCGGGGTCTCACACCCGTTCTCTCACATAATCTGTGTCGTCACTGTTGTCATAGTCTTCTGAGTGTCAGGCTCATCTTCACAGGCCACCTGTGCTGGATCGCTTGCACTTCGACAACAGTTCCAACCAGCCTGCAAAACAGTCAATGCACGTGCTGCAAGCCATCAATGTACTCGCTGCCAGTTGCCGTAGTCTCTGTAGCCCATGTACAGCGCATGAGAAGTCAGCGAACTGTTGGCAGGTGCAGTGGCTCTGGTTGCACATTCTTGGCCAACACACAGCCACACAATTGCACCTTGGACTGTGCTGTGAATGTTCTTGGGCATACTGCATGTGCACGCGGTTTGCAACCTGGCCAGTGCACTTGCATTTCTAACACCATTGCGACTGGAGCCACGTTGAGAACACACCTGTAGCATGCACTGGCAACCATCTATATTTACAAGGATCGGTCGTAGCTAGGCGCTGCAACTCGTGACTAGTGCGAAATAAGCGTGCTGATCACTCCTTGGACTGCAAACAGCAACACTTGAGAACAACAGCATGTTGCATTGGTGACGTTCACTGCAGTCACAACCCCAGATTGAAGTGAGAAGAAACGGGCACACACCTGCCATGTGTAGTCGCTCATTAATTGTGTCAATCGTACTCGACTTCCAAAGCTCACCGAAATCCTGCGTGGACGCCTGTGTGCGTGGGGATCCATAACTTCGACAGCCAGCCAGCGTCTGTGTCAATCGCCATTAAGCAGCAGACCAACAACGTATCAACGACAGGCAAGATGCCAAATGCGCATCCGGGTCATTGTGCACGCTAGTGCGCGCCGTAATCAGCACGTTGCACGAAAGTTTCAGTACATGCTAACACCAGCCTGCAGGCGATAACGTGCGCACCAGACACATCACACGTGTATGTATGATTGGGGACAGAGTTGTGAACAAGCAGATACGCTAGGTTGTTGCAATGTTGGTGTTCCCGTTATCTATGACAGGCTTCACGAGCCGACCGGTGTTCTCTGCTTTGCATGCATGTCCGTCGCCCGCATACGCTGCCCACTGCCGCGGTCCGCATGCTCGATTCGGGCACTGCTCGAACGTCCAATCATGGTTCTTTGTCGAATCCGAAACCGCAGCACGTCTGTCTAAACTTATAGACTTGTGTGTTGAGGATTCAGTCCATCGCGAAGGACGTAAGACGGGGCCTACCATTGTGTACACCACAGAGCGCACATAGGTTACCACTCATACATGAGTGGTGGACCACCACTGCATGATGGTAATAATTCTATAATTTTATGGTTTAAGAGCGACTGTAAGTGTTGATTCATGTCGTTGTATCGTCTATGTGGGCTCAGTCTTGCGGCCAACGCGTAAACAGTGCGCATGGGACACGGATATCCCTCATAGATACTTTTATAATCAATGTGAGGAGCCACTTGTCCAATAAATAGCCTGAAATCACTGATTCGGGCGTTTTTACAATCCATCTCGTTCGTGCGCCCGCATCACCTCAGCCCGCATCGTACCGCATCGTCATCCTGACTGGTATGAGGGTGAAAAGGTTGCCCGGATGGCGATGCGGGCAGAAGTCGTTCTTGCAGCACTTGCTTTGTTCGATGGGGTGCCGGCCTGTACCGTCATTTGAGCATTGAATCGCGCATGTGGGGCATGGAGCAGCAACTGCAGGACCCGGCAAGAGGAGTACAGACACAGGGGATCACATCTGTGACCAGTGCGCTTGCGATCTCCTGCTAGGCACGCGTGCCATGCACACACGCCATGCCTGATCAGCTGCATGATCAGTTGCAGGATGCTGCTTGTGTCAAATCAAAGGCTGCAGCTACCCTGTATTGAGCAATGCTAGACAGTAACAGCATTTGCTGTGACCAGTGCTGACAGTCTAGCCAGATGGCGTATACTACAGTTGCCGGACATGTTCTCATACAAGCCACAGCGTTATACAGCTGGAGTGGCGCTCTTCAGTAGAGTGCCACTCCGGTCAGCACACGAACAGACTGCATGCGCACATGCAAATGCGAGCTACGGTTCAATGGAGTTGCATTGAGAATTTACCACGAAGAACTAGAGCGGCTCACCTGCAGATGGCTCTGCAGCCCACCAGCCGAAGCCCGGCCGCACAGCATTGAGATGCATATGTTACAAGGAGATCGACACAGACGCCCAGCAGCGAGGGCAACAACAACAAGCAAGCAAGTAATCGAACCCCAGCAAGCGGCCTGCAGCAAGCAGCAACATGCAAGGATCCATTAGCCACATGCACTGCCACGACCGCACACCAGTGCACACATGTTGCAACAACCACGACACACACCCCGATGCCATGCACCCCAGTTAACAATTGGAGCTTGCTGCCGGCCCCTTGCTGGGATCCAACTGCTTGCTTGTTGTTGCACTGGCTGCCGGGCTCTTGCGTTGATGTTCGTGTAACGCCCGGGGTTGCACCCATGGAGATGCATGCGCACATGCATCTATTGTGCTCATGTGCGCTCAATCGTTATCACGTGACAGGGCATCCCAAGCCCAAGGCCAGTTTGGACGCGCGGAACATGATGCGCCAGCCTGCGCGCATATGATCGGATATCGCGTAGGTGGGGATGATCAGTCTGATGTAATGCCGTTTTCGCAGGTCAGACATGGGGCCATTGCGTGGCCTTGGGCTCGTCGTAATCGCTACAGTAGTCCATTTAATCCTTTGCTATTCTGTGATTGACATCCATTTTCAATCTCCTATTATTGAAGGCATTCCTCCCGTCTGGCCGGACACGAAACCTCACGCCAAGCGACTGATACTTATTGTTGCCGATGGTGAGTTCAGCTGGTCCGCACGCTTGTGAAAAGCATCAGGTGTATACGTCCCACGGGCTGCGATTGTTCTGATGTAAAAGAAAAAGTTCAGTGGTTTGTGACAAACAATTTGAACACATGGGGCGCATGAGGTAGCTTGTTCAACGCGTGTTGTGGTCTCGTTGCAGGGCTGCGTCCCGACTACTTGTTCAAGAACAAACCAGATGGAACCCCTCTCGCGCCTTTTCTGAGACATTTAGCTACCTGTGTTGGAAGATACGGTATCTCTCACACAAGGCCTCCAACTGAGTCTCGCCCTGGCCATGTCGCACTCACAGCTGGCTTCTATGAAGACCCCAGCGCTTTGTTCTCTGGCTGGCAGGATAATCTCACCCCCTTCGACTCTATATTCCGCCATGTGGCTGGTGGATGGGGACTGGGCTCTCCTGATGTGGTTCCAATATGGAATGGGCATGGGAACTACAGCTGGCGTGCCTACAATGCCAGCATGGAGGACTGGGGCCTTAACACTGACCTGACTAGCCTCGACACATGGGTATTCGATCAAACAGCTGTACTGCTTGACGGTACGAATCTGGTTATCTGGTAATTCCAAATTTCCACTCCGAGCTATACCACGATTGTGCATAGAACACTTTTTCCCGTGCAGAGGTCTACATGGGGAACGTCAGTGCCCTGCATCAGGGGCCAGCCGTCTTGTTGCTGCATCTTCTTGGACTGGACTCCCAGAGCCACGCTCATGGCGGGCCCCATGCCCAGCAATATCTTGACAACATCCAAACCGTAAATGGCGGGGTCGCAAGGACTGTGCAGATGTTCGAATCACGCTTCCCAGACGATTCGACTATCTACCTTTTCACTGCAGACCATGGGTGTGCCAGCCTTACCCCACACGCGCCACTCCTGCACACAGCAGATCATATGTTATGGCACACGCCACTCACCAGCTCTGTGTCAGGCCCATGGGGTATGCTTTCCAACATGACGTGATTCACCAAACATTTTTACGCGAGGGAGGACCTTAGCTGTGGAGCAACATGTACTGATGTCCAGTGTGGCCTCTGTACAGGATGACTGACCATGCCAGCCACGGAGATGCATCGCCAGAGTGCACTCGCACTCCGTTCATCATCTGGGGGCCCGGCGTGTCCCGCAATCCCGGCATCCCTGAGTCTTGCGCTCGCATGTCACGCATGAGTAAGCCCTCGATCGTGTCCCATGTGATGTGGCATGCGCTCATAAAGCTGGACGTGCATGATGTGCTCGGGTGGCGCGCCGGCCGTGTCCCATGGGCGTGTGCTGCGTGCCGGGACGTGCCGTGGTCCGTTGAATCACCCGAGCGGCTGGACATACACCAGGCGCAGCTTGCGCCACTCATGGCGGCGCTGCTCGGCGTGCCGGCGCCCACCAACGCCATGTTCACGCTGCCCTCCGAGCTGATCAGCAGCGACGAGCACGGCCGAACCGCTCCGCACGAGTTCCGCGCCAAGGTGCGCAACCATGCTTTGACATCTTGCCGCTCTTGCCTAGCACAGGCCCAGGCTGTAGGTACAGTGGGCCAGCAATCTCAGCTGCGGTAGACTTTGCATACGTGATGTGTGCACAGGCCGAACAGCTGGTGCCCCGCACGTGTAGGCGCCTCTTGGGGGCGCCTACATCTGCACCAATGGGTGCGTGACCCACCACGCATGGCGCATAGGCCTGCGTAGTGATGTAGCCATGGGAGCATGCAGGCACTGTGGGCCAATGTGCGGAGCCTTCTGGCAGCGTACGACGCTCGCGCCAAGACCGTGCGTAAAGCCACGCTGCTCTTCCGCCACCACCCCGGCCTGCAGGCGCACCGCGACAACGCCACGAACGAAATTGAGAGCCTGCTCCAGCGCGCTCACTATGAGCAGGTGCTGCAGCCCCTGGCCGACCTCGGCGCCCACGCCGAGGCGTCCCTACTCTACCTGCAGCGGTACCACTGGCTGCTGCTGTACACGGTTGTGTTCGTGCTGTACGTGCTGTGGATGCTGTGGGTGGTGATGGAGCTGCTGCAGGACAGCGGCGGCCGCGTGCCGGACGCGGACGGGTGGCAGCCGTGGCGAATCGCAGCACGCAAGGCAGAGGCCGGCGTGTATGCTGCGATGGCACTCGTGCTGGCCGTTATGGCCAACCTGAAGGTGCCGGTATGTCTCCCTGCATCACTCCAGTATCAGGCGCTCCATGATCGACGGTCGCACAACAGGCTTGCGCCGCTGGATGCCATCGTGGCGTTCAAACCCGGGCTAGCGCACGGAAAGGCCCACGCTGTTGCATTGCAGGGAACCGTGCCTGAAAGCATATCCCAGCTGCTGTCTAGCACCCAACAGGTTTGCCAGCCTTGTGGCCCTGGCACCGGCAGACCGTGTGGTGTTTGCGCATAGCACAGTGCACGAAATGTGCATGCAGGCGACATTCTGGGCGTACGCTGTATGCCTCGGGCTGCTCGCTGGGCGAATCGTCCGCAACCTGCCTGTTCTACTGCGCGCTGGCGCCGCCGCATGTAGACTCCCGAGCGCCGCTCAGGTGCAGCCCCTCGCCGTGGCCGGCCTCACCATCGCGATCGCACAGGGGTTCCTCTTCAGGCCCATCTACGCCGGCCTCTGTGTCTGCCTCGCTGCCGCCACTGTGCATTCGTTCCGGCGCTCTCCCTTTGCCTCCCTCGCCGCCATTGCCGCAGCTTCGCTACTCTGCACCGGCGCCTTTGCCGTGCTGCCCCTCCGGAAAGAGCCCAGCACAGCCCTCGTCATCTTGCCCGGCATCGCCGCTGTCTGCGCGGTTACGATCTCGCACGCCGCCGCCATCATGCTCCAAGCTCGCACTGACACACTCGACAGCTCTCGGTTTGTCATGGGTGTTGTGCATGCGATGCGCGGCGGGTGGTGGGTGCTATGGCTGCAGTCCGTGCTGGCCATGGTTGCGTGTGCGTGCATCATTGCAACCCAGCGGCCGACGCGAACCCCAGAGCCGGCTGGCGGCACGTGGCAGCATGTTGCGTGGCAGGCGGACTCAGTGCTGGGGCGACTGAATCCGCCGCTCATGGCGGCGCTGGAGCCGGTGGGGCAGTGGATCGCACAGACACAGGTGCTACATGCAGCCAGCATGCCGCCCACGCAGGCGCTGCTGTGGGGCTGCTTCTGCCTGGCGCCAGCGCTGCCGCTACTCACGCGCCGCAACACGCTGCCCCGCCTGCTGAGCTCCCTCTTTGGCTTCCATATCCTCTTTATCATCATGACCATCTCTTGGGAGGCCGTCTTCTTTGCATGCTTTGCATGCACGCTGGTTGCATACAGCCTGCTCATGACTGCCGTCAATGGCGGCGTAAGCAGCGTGGGGCGCACGCCAGTGGCCATGAACGGCAGCGGGGATTTTGCCACCGAGCTGTCCGGGGTGGGGAACCCTATAGAGGCTGATGATGCGGCGGCTGCTGTTACTCGGTCGCCGATTCGCCGCCGCTCAGCATCACGCGGGGCTGAGCAGTGCGCCGGCAGCAGGTATATTGCGGAAGCCGACGAGCCGCGCCAGGGTGTGCGCAGCACAGCACGGCGCCGAAAGCGCAGCGTTCCAGCCCGGCGCCGTTCGCGAACACCGGCCAGGAGGTCACATACGGTCGAGGGGAATGGCCACGTAGACCCTCCTGTGGGGGGAGCGCTGGATCCGCCGGTGGGAAACACATGTGTCGACGCGGGGTTGAGCATGGCGGAGATC
This sequence comes from Ulva mutabilis, assembly GCA_900538255.1. Classification (NCBI taxonomy): domain Eukaryota; kingdom Viridiplantae; phylum Chlorophyta; class Ulvophyceae; order Ulvales; family Ulvaceae; genus Ulva; species Ulva mutabilis. Next base: position 243,418 of record UNSF01000033.1, on the reverse strand, counting down.
TGGTATGCGTTTGCGCTGGTGCTCTCAATGAATCTGGGCTTTTTCGGGACTGGTAACATGGCGAGTGTGGCTAGCTTTGAACCGGCGTCCGTGCTGAGACTCATGACGTGCGCTACTGGTACCCTGCCATGCTTTGTCCCGCCCGTGATCAACGCCAGAGCAGGCTCGCTTGACTCTGCTGCTCAGTGCAGAGCTTGACTCTGTGTACCGTGAAGCCATGCTGTCGAGGGAAGTCAGTCGGCATGATATTGTTTGCGGTGCCCAAGGTGTTCCAGGGCAGAGTGCCATGGTGTTGCGACACGTGCACTGCCCAGCTTGTGGCCATGTTGACCAGTTGACGTGTCTGGACCATCATGTGGGCTTACGAGCCTCTGGGCGCAGTGTGACCCCTGTTGCAGATGACCGCTGCTGCAGATGAGACAGGGCTTCGTGCAGGAGGTTTGACAAGTTCCGAATGGGCGCCCTGCTCATGCTCAAGATCATTCTACCTCTATTTGCAAGCTCGTGTGTGTTCTCCGCAACCGCATCGTGGCTTCAGCTGAATCACCGGCGCAAGAACATGCTGGTGTTGGTCCTGTCTGACATGATGGCCTTGAAGTTTTTCCTGGAGGTGACGTCCGAGGGCTCCTGGCAGGTCATCGGCACGTCAATATCGCACTTTGGGGTGATGAACGTCCAAGTCATCATCGTCATGCTGCTGTCGAGCCTTTCCAACATGTACCTGGGGGTATCGTGATTGTCAAGTCACACATGTCGCAGCGATTGTCCAGGCGGTAGTTGCAAATATGAAACAAATAAGGAAAATCGTGTTGAGCACAGCTGACAATCTGTAATTTATCCATCTCGCCTCATTTCGCTGGTGACTTGCCCTTCGTGGGCGCTGTAAATACGTGACGTAGCATCAGGACATGCAGCCAATTCCCAGGCCCATGTCTGAGCTGGTCATTCCGTTTTATACCTGCCCATAGGCGTGATGCAACGTATCTGCGGCTCTACCAACCTGCAAGACACGTTTGGCATGTGATGCGCAAGTGTTTTGCAAGCACATCCCTCGGGCAAGCCCGCAGTCACCACCCCAATCTCCCTCCCGTTCTACCCTGTCACCTGTGCAAGCCCCTCCGAGCACAATTGAGATAACAGCGCCCTTGCGTCAGCCTTGATGCTCTGGCTCACAGGCTTACTCCGACCTGTATCTTGAGACATGCACAGTGCACGCCTTTGAGTGGCTGGCCTGGAGGCTCTTGACTTGTAGCAGCATGGTCATTGCGTGCCCATGCTGCCATTGCTGGCTAATTGATGCGCCGCTTGTAGCTCAGTCTTTTACATGTGTTACACTGTGATGGATCTAGGACTCAGCAGCGCCGAGGCAACAGCGCAGTCAACAGGCAAACAGACAAACCACCACAATTCGCAAGGCCACCAGCCGCACGAGCACATGCGAGAATGGACCAGTGCCTAAACAGAAGCAAAATCACACACAAATAACGCAAGAAGCGAGCGCAGCATTGCGCAGCCTACATACACACCAAACACAGGCAGCAACCATCGGGGCTCGCCGCACACAGCAGGCGCCGATCCGGCCTCAGCAGTCGAGGCGGGTGCGCGGCTGCGCGGCACAGCCACAGCCGCAGCCACAAGTCACCTGTTCCACGGGTCGCAGCCGCAGCCACAGGTGCGAACGCCCTGGTCCGAGCCGTGGCCGGGGGGGGTGGGCTCAGGAGGGTGGAGGAGGGCGAGAGGGCGGGGGGAGGAGGGAAGAGGGCAGAGGAGCGGGAGGGTGGGGGACAGCGGGGGCGGCGCAGGGGGAAGGCGAGTTAGGCAGGTCCCGACAGGCGTCGTGGGGGGAGGGGGGGGGGGGGGGGCACGCGGTGGCGGTCTACGTGCGACGGCACTTCAGCGCCGGCAGGCCGTCAGTTGGGACAGGAAGGCCGGCAGCAGCACCAGCCCGACAAGCCTAGCGCGGAGGGGCGCAGCCGCTCGCGCTTGGCGCGCGGCACAGCGTCGCAGACAGATCACGCATGGCATTGCGCATGAATGTGCGCCTAGAAACCACGTCGTGTCCCGTCGCCACTTCCGCAATCGTGTGGAGGAAGCGGTACGCGTCCCGTCCAACCCTGCCGTAGGTCTCCTGCACAAGCGGGATGAAATGGGCGGCGCCTGCGATGGCGCCTTGTTTGTCGCGCTTCTGCCGTTCGCCCTTCTCGTGCTTCTGCCGTTCGCCCTTCTCGCAGCAGTCGCACCTGCCGTGTCCGACGCACTGCGTGCGTGCGACCGAGCAAGCGGGTGCATCACCTTCATGTCCAGCAGCGCCATGCGCGTGGTGAGGAAAGCCAGCAGGCCGTCGCGCTGCGGGGGGTCGCTGCAATCGAGGGGGCGAAGGCGCAAGCAGCTGCGCCTGGTTAGGGGTGGCGGGCACGTCGCGCGTCGGGGACGGAGCCGCGACGCCTGAGGGCATTGACTTGTCCGCCTGCAGCGCGGGGCCGGCTGCGGGCGCACCGGTCTTTTACATGTCATCCGTTCCACTTTTGTGTGTTTTCAGTTGCTCGATGAAACAGATGGCGGAGTCTGCACAGAGTGTGCTTGTGTGTTGGAAGCCTCCCCTTCCATTCAGTACACCCGCAAACTGCTCAAAACAGGTTGCAACTGCCTGTTACACATCACGTTACAGCAGTCCACATGCATCTCGAAAGTGCACATGTACAATGGCACCTTTTGGACTCCTGCCGACCGCACAGTGTGTATATGTACTGTTACATTGAGGGGCTCCGATCCAGTGCACCAAGCGAATGTACAACTAGACCGCACAGAGTGTATATGTTGTCAGATCCATGCGTGGCATACGCATTTGATGCGGATTTGACCTATACAGCGCACCGCCACAACCACACGGACACGTTGATGCCTAGACGGCGGCTGGCTCCTGTACTCGCTGCGGTGATCCAGACCATGGCCCTGCCACTGATGCACAGCCACGCAAGGGGCACGTTGACACAGCCTGTGCCTCCTAGGTCGAATAGTGTCGCCGCTAGTGCTGCATTGATACCTGATTCTGGCCCATGGTGGAATGTTTGTGACAACCAACTGATGGTCTCGGACATGCATGCGTGTGGTATTGAGCCGGCGGCAGCTTGGCCGGGGGCGCCAGGCGCTCAGCAGCCGCTAGCTGGCGGACTCCCACTGCAGGTGCTTAGGTATTTCCCCCGCACATACACAGATGGTGGTTCTGTAAATAGGAAGGCTGTGTTGGCTGATCGCTTGCGGCATGGACTGCATGCAATGATGTTTGCGGCATATGATATGGATCAATCGGGCCGCCAGCCTGACTGCCCCGCGCATTGCCGCAACCTCATGTACCGCCTGAATATACATAACCAACGACATGTGTTCAATGTCTGCGCGGATATACCAGGCTTTCAACATGCATGCCGCCACGCGCTGCACGGGGCCAATGCGGTTGTGTTGGCAGAGGGGGTTGTAGTGGCTATGCACAATGTTGTTATCGCAGCGTTACCAGAGGGCCTCCTGCCAGAGCATGTCGCGGCGGTGACGGCGGTGCCCGTCCTGCTTGACCCCTTCTCTGCACAGGTGCCCGTCTCCGACATGCCCAACCCATGTGCACTGCATTGGCGTCTCTGTATGTGTGCTTGGTGTGGCACACTGTGTCTCGCGGCTTGTGAGCGCAGGTATGATGACTACCCTGACATGCGCAGCATGTGAGTGCCGCTGTGGTCACGTGTTCAGGCTGCAGTGATGGCTGACCCTATTCCAGACTAACCCCCGCCTCCTATCGACTCGTCCGTGCCCTCCACGACTGTGGCCTCCTTCTTGTCCGCCCCTGTCCGTAGGGGTGCTGTTGCCGATGCCCGATTGGGTTCGGCGTAATGCCCGATTTCTTTTTTGTTCATGGCACCCACATGTCAGCCTCTGCCATGCTTGCGAATCGCGCGTGGCAGAGAAGTCCGCTTGTGCTAGCGGAGCCGTTAGGTGACTGTCAGTTCTCCTTTCTTCAATGCTCCACGTGCTGCCAGGCGCCTGCAGGCGCTCCGCCTCTGTTCTGGATGCATGACCGCGTCGATCTTGCCAGCCAAATGACACCAGACTACTTCGAGGGACAACAGCACACGATGCAGAAGGAACATCCTAGGAAGTTTGATGTCACATCTCGTGATGTTGCGTGTCCTGGCGGGCTCTTGTGAGTCCTGATCGGTCGTGCTGACTAGTTCGTTTTGTACAGTGTCGATGTCGGTCGATGCATGATCTTCCATGGCTGCGCTAAGTTTATATACAAGGTTTGCCCTAGGAGCGCATTGTCTGAAAACCTATCGATGGCAAGTGCAGAGCTCGCGGTTTAGTGGGCATATTCGCAAGGCGGATGCCAGTTTGTGTTCTGGACAAGGTGCAATAGATCCGAATAAGGCAACAGACGGTGCCGAAGGCAAAGCGGCCGTCGATAAACTCTTAGACGAAGCGAATGCTGCAGCAGACAGCGCGACAACGGCTTTAGAACACATGAATGATCCCCCGAAGGGACACGGGATGAAGAAGGTAGGCGCATGTCACTGTATCTGCGCCTCTGAAGACCGGGGGAAATCTTAGAGAAAGTATGGCTGTATAAGAACACATTTGCCATGCAGGCCATTGAAATTACGAGCAAGATTGCCCGGCGAGGGATGGTGTCTGGCTTGTTACTGCTGACGTGCGCACATATGCTGTTTACACAAGGATGCACCATCAGCAATCGTCTGATCACAGCTTCCGCGGTCACAGTGTTCTTGGCATGGGGAGGTTATGCCAAGAAGTCCCTGGATCTGACAGGTGGGTAGGCATTGGGAATCATGCTTCCACCATCACCTGTCCGCATCTGCCTTGAAGTGCAAACAAAGGATGAGATAGACACAAGTAGCCTTAGGGTCAATAATACTGGGGTAGCCTTAGGGTTAATTATACTAGTCTTAGCCCTATTTCCATCCAGGATGCGTACAGTGGCATATGCTGGTGCAGGTGCAATTGCCGCAATGGAGGTTGGATTTGCAACCATTTTCTCGAGCTATGCAATGGGGGGCATCTTACTTGCCTTCTTCGTCACATCGTCACTTCTGACACGCGTCTCATCGAACATGAAGCGGCGAATTGATGCGGAGTTTAAAGAGGGTGGTCAGAGAGACTGGAAGCAGGTATGTTCATGCGGGGCAGACACTGAGAAGGTCCCTGACATCGCAGCTTTCAGACGTCGATAGTCAGGCTGCTGTCTTCTTGCAATCTGTTGCACAGCCGCCACGGTTCATGCCCCGTATTGTGCTATTGGCATAGCTGCCGCAAAATGGCGCCTCCATGTGAGATCAGATTGTGCTGTCATGTGACTCGGCATTTGAACGGGCGCCACAAACATCAGCTGACTGATGTGTCAGTTGCTGTGGTCATCTTGACCGTCCATGCAATTGTTTTGCTTCTGATGAAATGCGAGGCCCTGTACTTCATCAGACACAGTGCTCACGTTGTTTTCACCTGATTGACTGCACATCTGCATCGTCTGCGCACTTTGTAAGACCAGAGAGTTCATTTGATCCTTTGCTTGGCTAGACTTCCGCCGGCCAGTGTGAATCTTTGCAATTACACTTGCCATGCCTGATGTAGAGGTTTGCCAGTTTCAGAAGACTAATCTGCAGGTCGCGTGCAATGGTGCCGTACCTTCAGTCCTGGCGCTTATGTACGGAGCAGTAACAAACTTCACGCACATCCCATTCCTGTGTGGGTACGCTGACCCCTGTCTGATGCGGCCTTGGAGTTCTGGTCATGCATGTTTCCCGCTGTCGTGGCCAGAGTGGACCTGTATGTTGAAGGTCTATTGTGGGTGCCAGTGAAAGGATAATTGTTCGCTGGTGAATAGTTTGGCAGTGTTCTCAAGTCGACTGAATGAGGACTGGATGGGTGGCATCTGTGCAGAGCCGATGGCGGGGCAGCCATTGCTGCGACAGCTCTGCAGGGTGCGGTTCTGGGCTACTACAGCTGCGCTTGTGGAGACACCTGGGCGTCAGAGGTCGGTGTGCTGGCTCCCGGGAAGCCGTTGCTGGTGACGAGCTGGAAGCCTGTACCAAAAGGTGTGCCCTGGCCTCCAACACGGCATGGCAAAGGTATTGGCACTCCACAGGATCGGAGTGCCCCCATGCAGTGTCCTGTGCTTGATCACAGTGTGTCGCCTAGCACCCTTGGGCAGATGTGTAGTGCATCATGGTTTCGTGACACTGATGCCACTGGAATGCTAGCATGAGGCTGCAGGCGGCAGCGATTCCCCAACGCCCAGCCCGCTGTGCCCTGTGCCATACGGCCTAGGCCATGCAAGATCGTGACTGCAGCTGCGCGGTGCAGGTACCAATGGGGGTGTGTCTACACTGGGCCTGGCCTTCTCTGCAGCGGGCGGGCTTGCGATGGGCCTGACTGCCTACTTGTTTGCCATCTGCGGTGCCCCCAATCTGCAGGTGAGCATCTTTTCACTCGATACCTCACCCATTCATGCCTGCTGAACGCAGCTGCTGTGAGCTGATTGACAGGTCACCACGCTTGTTGCCAGCTGCGATGTGCCAGAGTATTCATAGTTGTTGTAGCGTCATGTATAAACTCAAATTGATAAGGGCATCAAAGACAAAGCTACCTCTCGCATTGGCATGCGTTCCGATTTGCATTTTGATCTGTCATGTCGGCATGCGATTGCAGGCATCACCTGCTGCTCCATGGATCATCGCCCTGGGTGTGCTGTCGGGCCTGGCGGGTTCGCTGCTGGACTCGCTGCTGGGCGCCACGCTGCAGTACAGCGGCTATGACGAGGAGCTCAAGAAGGTGATGAACCACCCTGGGCCACGAACAGAGAAGATCTGCGGCACCGCCATACTCACCAACAATCAGGTGAACCTGGTGTCAACAAGTCTGACCGCAGCGCTGTGCGGAGCTCTTTCTGTCCTCTTGTACGGGGGACTCTAGAGTCCGCAGGCATCAGTTGAGATGTGAGTTCACTATGATAAGGCAAGGCAGATGCGAGATTCCTGGCCAGGTGCCACTGCGCAAGCGATATTTGCTGCACAAAGTAGGGCGGAGTTGAGTTTCCTGTCCTGGTGTCTGTGTGCCTTGGGTCTGTTGCAGCTGGTATCTTGGGAGATATGGTGCGCTTGTTCCCAAGATATGCGGAGTGGCACAGAATCAATGTGCCTGGGTGACGTGCAGCTTTTCTCGTGTAGCCTGCTGCTGCATCTTCAGTTGGTGACATGGCGTCAGACGTGATGATGTTGCTAGTAATGACATGGCTGGCTGAGGCTGGCAGTGGGCTGCTTTTCTGTTGCCCGAGTACTGCACCAAGTTATACTGGGGCTGGCTCGAGCCCTCAGAGTATATTGTTGTGATGTGCCTGCATGAACGCCACATTTCGCACGCCTGCGCATGTGTAAGGCGTTTTTCTCGTGTAAATGCAAGCGTGTGCATGCTAGGGCCCATCACATTACACAATGACATGTAGACCACTACATTCGCTCAAGCAGTGGGCTGCTTGCGTGCTCCAGGCGGTAATACAACCAATGACGTCACGTGTGATGTGGACCTGGCAGAGGTTCACTGATGCGGGCTTGGATCGATCCAGTGTCTGTCACAGCTGACCAGATGTGCAACTTGCGACGGCCCACTAGCCAGCATTCCCAGCGGCGCCTCGTGACATTGGAAGACACGACCACGTTGCAGGTTCCAGCTTGCCTCGCTGGGCCGTTCATATGACCGCATGCGCCAGGGGCACCAGCTCCTGCAGCGTCGCCCCGAGCCTGCAGAGGGGACACATCGGCTTACGCAGGCACCACTCGACCGCACACTTCCAGCAGAGCAGGTGGCCGCACGGCAGCGCCGTGGGGCACACGCGGTCGGCCAGGCACAACGGGCACTGCCCCTGCGTCCGCGACGGCATGGGCTGCGCCACCGCCCCTCCCGCAGCCAATGTCTCGCGCCGAGAGGTCCCCGGATCCGCATCCTGAGGGTCCTCAGCCTCATGGTCTGCAGGATGCACCTTCAGGTGCCGGCTTGCCTTCTGCTGGTCCGCGTCATGCGGTTGCCCACGCCTGCACGCGGTCCTCCTGATGCGAGTGCAGCTACGATTGTGCTGCCTCATGTCATGTGTATTACGTCACGGGTCCACGCGTACAAACCACCAGGCGGCTGTGTCAGCTCGTGGCATAGCCATGTTCAGAGGCAAGGCGTGGAGCTAGACGCACCTTCTCAAGGACTGCGCGTTGACCAGCACTTGCACGAGCAACAGCACACCCACTGCACCAAAATACCGGCGCGGCGTTGTGGCCGCCCCGATGTGCGTGTACTGGATGCCAGTGAGCCGCTTCGGCAGCTCAAAATACAGGCCAAAAATGTAGAACAGGGCCAGGTGGAGCTGCGATGCGATCGGCAGCCACTGCTGGATGTTGGCCGAGGCTGCAGCCCTGCATAGAGCTCTGTGCGCCCTGGTCAGAGTGCGGGAGGTGCTTCTGGCGAGGCCGACGCTACACGCTGGGAGCAGCGATGCAGCCCATTCTCTCAGAATCGAGGCTGCACTTGCTTGCCTGTCAGGACCAGACTGATCTGCGGCTGCGTCCTGTGCTGGCTGCAATGACGTGGGAGCACTGCTGGGCTGAGAGTGGCCGTTGCCATTGCTGTGAGAGTGGCCATTTCCGTTGCCATTGCCATTCCCATTCCCATTTCGAGGCAAGGGCGAGCTGGGAGCCGGAGAGAGAACTGGCGTGGTGGCTTGGTGAAACTGGCCTGACCGCCTTGAGTCTGGAGGGGAGGCTAAGGTGTCGGCTGCAACGGGCGTGACGTTGGATGCCATGAGGACTTCTGCGAGGTCTGAGGCCGAGTCGAATGCAGACGAGAGGCCTGGGGAAGAGGGCAGCGCCGAGGCACGCAGCGTGCTCCGAAACTCTCCAGCGCTGCCGTATGCTATGTTGGTGGCTGACGTGGTCGGAGATGCGGGGGGGGAAGCACTGTCCTGTAGGGTCTCGAGCCTCGCCTTCACGAGGGGCGTTGCAGTGTGCAGGAGAACTTGAAGAGCTCGAGATGCGCCTGATGGCTCTGCTCGTGACGAGGTGACTTGCAACAGGTCACAGTACTCCTCTCCCAGTGTGCGTTGGCCAGCACCTACAAATGTATGGGCGCATGATCCCCATCCCTTGACAAGTACTGATGCTGCGGACAGATGAGATCTCACTTGGTACAACTCAGTGATATAAGCTTGTCCTTGCACTACGACAATAGTGGCACATACCGGTACTTGTCGCGTAGTAAGCCATGGTTGCCAGTGCCCTGATGGCATCTCCATACCGGTGCAAGCTGGCAGAGCCCAGGTAGCCATAAATGACCTCTCGGATGGAGCTTTCCAAAGCTCTGAGACAAAGCTCATCTTTTTGTGCCGCTCTGAGGATGTCCGACTGCGCTGCGCGGGGAAAATATAGCGCCTCAACGGAGCTTGATGAGTCGTCTAAGGAGCGATTCATGGCCCCCATTGCCGCTCTTTCAGGCAAGCATTGCGATTGAAGACTATAGACGGATCAAGATCAACGACATCGATTTCGAGATGACAGACCACGATGCACCGCCGCGAACGTTGCGCAACGCCACTGACTAGACCAGCAGCTGGTTTACCCGCGGCGCAAAAAACAAACTTACAAAGCGAAAAAGTCAACGCGAACAACTCGGCATACCTGTGATCACGCGTTGATCAATCGCAAGCAGCGGGTGAGTGATGTGTACACATCAGCATTCATCACACAGCCAGCATGCTTCTGCCGCGAGCTAACGAAAAACTGAGATACAGAACTCGGTAGAATGTCAGATATCGGAGTTACATTCAGCGATTCAATGGGAACTACACAAGCCTGTGTCCCGCAGCTGCGCGCAGCACAGTTCACATCAGCAATGTGTACCATGCAAAATCTCCAACAGTGCAAGCATTGGCACAAAGGCGCTGGGCATTGGCGACGCCACGAGAGATTGCAAGGCACATCGCTGTACTGGAAGCCCGCGCTTTAGGTCCTTCTGTGCGCACACAAGCGCTGTAAGGGAACCTTGGGAGCAGCTGCTGGTCTTGGTTGCACCGGCAACCAATTGACTGATTGCCCCACTGCGAATGAGGGACCAGGTGGAAGATGCACCCTCAGACATCGTATACCCAATACAAGTTGGCATCACTCAGGCGAGAGTATCCGGCACGATTACATTCTCCATTTTGGAGCTCGGGGCGGTGATGCATATGGAGGTAGCATTTTGAGGGGCCATTCGCCATGGGTCGGCTGTATTGCACTCATTCGTAGTTCGGGAGGCAGAGCCAGGAGAGCATTGTCCCTGCATGCACTCGAGCGTTTGGCCACAGCTGACCGCATCAGCGGCACTCAAAGCCGGTGGACTGCACATAAAAACAGAGCAGGACCGATGTTTGTCAGGCACCGAGGAGACCACGCGAGCAGATGCAGGCCAGGATGGAGCAGCACCGCAGCCGTTTCCTTGCCTTCTGCATTTTTTGGTGTTCCCTCAGTTCCCGCATGCGCTGCCGGCTATACTCCTTCACCCGCGACTCAGCATCTTGAAGCTCTTGTGAAGTTCGTTGTGGAGGTGTAGGATTTTGAGGCAGTATTTCTGCTAGCTGCGAAGACGCAGCAGCCTGACGCTCTTTCCCCTTCTTGACTGCCTTCGGGTCTGCTGAAGCAGGGCTGCATGTGTGGAAAGATGGATTGCAGCCACCAGTCGCTATCCAAGCGTATGAGTAGGCCGCCAGTTCCCTTTGTATGACAGCCAGCCTTGCTGCACTCAAGACAGATCTCGCCGGCATGTTGTGACGGTCGGTCAAGCGGACAACATAGACAGGGCACTTGCATACCCCGGTTCCGATGAGCGTGTTTATGTTGACATTATGTGGTGAATTGCACTCCATCAAAGAGCATGCGTAGCGGTGGTAGCAAGCGCCTCGCGAACAGCAGTCAGTGGCGGTGGTGACCATTGCTACACACATGGGAAATACCTTCTTGCCAGCTCAGGCGTGATCACAGCCGCGTCATGACTCTGACTGACTCTTTCATGCCGAACGATGCTCTGGTACACATCGGCTGGCAAGCCCTTCCCTTCACAAATTTGTTCAGTATGAAAACGCAGCCTGCTTCCATGTGTGAGCTATGCATCGGGTCTGGGAGCAGCGAGAATAGACATGTCAGGTACTGTTTCCGAAATCATTTGCTCAGATTTCCTATAGGTGACTGGTTGCGCATTTGCTAAGATTGGTCGCCCCGTCGCGAGCGATCACGAGCAGCGATGCTCGCGCTACGGCAGATCATGCCAGAGGATCCACTGCAGATGATGAAGATGAGTTCTTTGATGCACATTCTCGTACGAACATGTCAAGACAAAGCTCGTTAGGAAGCTCACTGCCGTCTCCAAAACAGTCACAGCCCGCAAGCTCGTCAGATCGGGGAGCTCTCCTAAACACCTGCCGTGCAGAACCAGCCCCACTGAAGATGGGGGATAAAGGATCCGAAAGTTCATCACAGACCGGGGCGGTGAAGCCTATCCCAGCATCGGCCAAACCGGATGCCACCTCCAAGCAGGAGCAACAAGCCTTGCTATCACTCGACGACGATGCATCCGTCGACCCGCTTGAATCCGGCACACAACTAAATGTATCGCGCCTGAATGAGGCGGCACCTAACGCGGCAGGGCTCCCATCCACCAGTGCGGATGAACCCTTGTCTTCACCACTGCTGCAAGCCTCTGCGGAACCAAGCTTGAGTGCGGCACCGGCAGCTGATCCATTCGCTCAAGTCAGTCCAGAGCCAGTGCTGTCGAGTGAAGCAGAATCCGCCTGGGCCACGCCATCTGCAATGCATGATCTGACAGCTGATTCATCACCAGAATCTGGAGCCTCACAGGGGGATAAGCAGCACAATGATCGGCGGAATGGCTCCGTTGAGCTTGATGTGGGGGGAGACATCAAGGCCACCACTGCTCTTGAAGGAGCTGGTCGGCGGCCCAGCCCGGTGCGATCGCTGTCCAACACATTGGACGATATCAGCGCTGATCAATCCGGGGGCCTATTTGGGGGCCTAGAAATGGAGGATGTGGACGAGCCACCTGAAAAAGCCAGTGGTGCCGGCGCTAATACGGACACCCCAGCAGTGTCTAGCAGCAGTAGCACCGCCGCCGCCGCTGTGCAAGCAAGTAAGGCGAGCGGAGAGGCGGCAAGGCAGGAGACGCGTCCAGGGGCAGCTGCCAACGGTGGCCTGCAGCCCGCTATCGCGAAAGTAGATGTTGTGCAGCCGCTGCCCCTCTCCAAGCCAGTGCGTTGCCTGACTTGCTGACAAAGCTGCTCGTCGACTGCCTCAGTGTCCGGCTGCCTGGATCTCCCATCCGCCGTTGCACAGCTGACTCACGCTCGAACATGCATGCCTTAAGAGTAGGCGATTGTATAATCTTTGTGGAATTTAGGCAGCACACAGGCCCCCGTGCATTCTGTTCGCAGCGGGAGTGGTGCACTGTTGCCGAACGTTGTATTCACCGACCGTTCTGTATGTGTGCCGCATTGACAAGCTATTCTGGCAGCAGTGTCGCTGTTGATTGTGATGCTGGGCATGATGTGTCAGACCTCACAAGGCCTGGCTGCCGTTGCTGTTCGATATCTTGTAGCTGCTTCCCTGCTGAGATGCACATGAGATCATCAGCGCGCGCGCTCAGAAGCGTGGGCCCCGTTCACGTGTGCCATGCCGGCCACCACCGCGGTTCCGTGCAGGCATCAGATGGCCGTGGCGAAGGCAGCGTTGCCATTTCCGAAGCGTCCTTCGAACCGTCCGCGAAGGCGGCTGTTGACAGCGCCTCCGCTGGCCCTTCGGCTTCGGGGGCCGGACCCAGCATGGCAATCATCGCCGCAGACTCACGTGATGACGGGGCCGCGCTGCAGGACTTTGTATCGCTGCTGAGCCGCAAGAAGCGACACTACTTCATGATCAGCAATGGCGGCATCCCCGTCTTCTCGCGCCACGGCCGCACACATGACACCGCCAGCATCTCCGCCCTGCTCTACTCCATCGTCTCCCTCTCCCTTGATGCCCTCGGTACGCCGCCGCTGTGGCCCGCACGCTGCACTCTGCGCGTGCTGTGCGTGCTATTCTCTGTCTCTGCATGTTCTGGCTATGGCGTACGTGCATATGGCACCATGCGACCATGCGACGCTTCCACATGCTGCCCCACGTGCAGGCGAGATCCCACACACCTTCACTGCCGGCGAATTGACCGTTTGCGTGCGTGCGCGGCGTGTGCGGCCAGACCCGTATGCCCCGCAGCGGCCGGGTCACCACCCCCGCCACCCATACACGCTCGCGCCCGCCGCCCACCGCAGCCTGGGCAACGTCGCTGTGCTGACCGCGTCAGCGACGCGCTCTGACCTGCCGGCGGCCGTGCTCCACGTGCAGCTGGAGCTGCTGCACCTGCAGCTGCTGGCATGGACGTCGGCAAAGTATGAACGGGTGTTGATGCACAACCCCGCGATGGACACGAGTGCGGCGCTCGCTGGCACTGCGCCGTCGTTCGAGGCGCTAATCAAGCGCATGGACTTCGCCATGGACTATGTGCTGCAGGCTGTGGAGACGCTGCGCATGCGGCCGATCGTGCGCGGGGCTGCGGACGCAGCGCTGCAGCAGGTGCCGCGCTTGCGCTGCGGCCATGCTCCACATCAGCCATACATCTCTCGCGACTTTGCCATGCCCAGTGTCAGCCCTGCTGGGAGATCCTTAGCTTGTCGCACGTATCACCTGTGAATCACCTGTGCCTGGTCACCTCTTCATCAGCCGACAGCGTGAGCTTGTGTGGTGCGTGAAGGTTTCAAACTCAGGCCCCGTAGCCCTGTCATGCAGCATTCCTACGTCTGTTGCGCTTCTGCTGCACGCGCAGACGGCCTTGTATGCACTGGCTGGCAGGCTGGCCGCAGTCCATTGCCACGCACAGCGCATCTGCCATGCACGGGGTGCCTGCCGCACTTGCGTCGTGGAGCTTCGCCTGCCTCGCCGCACTGCATATCATGCAGCTGTCGGAGTGCAGGCTGTGGTGGACTCTGACGGGGTGTGGGGCGTGATCGCCTGTGGCCACCAGGTAGTCGCCGTTACCTCGCACCCGCAGCTGCCCGTCGCGCAGCACCTGCATGCGTGGGACCTGCTACTGCTGCTCAACCTTGTCACCGCAAACTCGAGCTATCGCAGCTCGCTTGCGGGGCAGCAGGCGTGGCTGCCGCTGTGCCTGCCGAAGAGCGCCCCCGACTGCTTCCACTTTGTGTACGTTCACTACCCCAGTGCCGACAGCCCGCTGTTCATCGCACTCATCGGCCGCAGCCAGCAGAAGTTCTTCGAGACTCACAGCGTGCGTGAGCCGCTCATGGACACGCTCGCCTCCACGGGCGTCCTGCAGGTGCGCCCTGCAAGCATGCCCCTGCAAGCATGCCCCTGCAAGCATGCCCCGGCCTGCACCTTCCTGCCACTGCGCTCCTGCCACTGCTGCGGTCCTGGCCCAACATTGACCCATGTGCCTGCTCACCTGCCCCCGCAGGCGGCAGACCAGTGCTGTGCTCCTGGTATCTGTGCCCACACACAACTCCACTGCAGCCTCACCCTAGTATTGCACATAAGGGGGTCGCGGTCGCAGCTGCTGGCAGGGAAGGGGTTTCACAGGGCGGCAGTCGATGCTTCTGTACTTTGGCTGCTGACCCAGCATCCGCCTGAATGCGAAGCGTGCAGGAGGCCAAGATTGCGGCGGATGCACCAAGCTGCCATCGCGCGCCGCCGGCAGCAATCCCCTTCCAGGACCGGCTGCGCCACCTGCAGCCACTGCTGTACCACATGACCGTTGCCCGGTGCAACATGTTTGTGCAGACCGCGTTTGCACCGGCGCTGGGCGACCACGCGGTGCAGAAGCAGGCGCGGCAGGACTGCATGCGGCTGCACGCCTCGATGTGGGGGGCGGCCTCCGTGTCCAAAAGTGCGCACCGATCTCGTCACTCCCTCAGCCTGAATACATTGCCTGCGTCCAGCACATCGCCCTGCCCTGCCTGCGCCACAGAGTTCTCAAGAGGAATGTCTGGAAAGTCCCAATGGCATCCTTGCTACTGGGTTTTGTGACTCATTCTCTCCCGCATGCAGAGGTGCGTGTATGCCTCATTGGTCATGAATGGGTACCTTGCTGTGCAGCGCATGACCCAATGCCGATCCAGTGGCGGGCGTGCAGCCGATGGGCGCTTATAGGAGTGATAGAGCGGGGAGAGTTCGAGGCATATGCTGTGCTGGACCCACTCATACACAAGACAGAGGCGATGGCGTTGTTCAATCACGCTCTGGCGTACCTTCTGGAAAACCCAGAGAATTGGCAGGCGTCTGCTCTTGCCAGAGTTAGCGAGGGGTCCAGCTTCTGGGGCACGACGAGCGCAGATGGATCACGGTCCAGAGCTGTTCTGCGTTCGTGAAGTGGCTCAAATCGCAGACCAGTGCAGATAGGGCAGCTGGAATTGCTGATTCCCGATTAGTAGGCGATGATAGGAACGTAGAGCATGGCGTGGTACAGGCTGGAACCGAGTTTTTGGATATGCAAAGCGTCTCGTGCACGCATGTTGCGGGATAACAATGTGCCTGCGATTGCCGTTGACCGGTATGGAATGTTGCAGTGTTTGTGTAACAGTTCAGTTGCACCCACCATCGGCCAGCACGCAGGCATAGCATGTCAATGCTTGATCAGCACACCTATCACACCATGAAGACGCATGAGGATTCCATGTCTATGGGGGGCGGGGCTCAAGCACTCTTCCTTCGTTACATGAACACGAGCAGGTACTCTAGCGAATTAGCTGTGTACGGTCGAGATGCATTTTCACAGCAGTTGCACACATGAGTCTGCACCTTGTGACGTTTGATGTGAATTTTCCTTCTTTCACTCGGTACATGCGTGGCATGCACTGTTGGTTCACTGTTGACTTGTTGCCAGGGGGCAGCCTGTCACTGGGGGTGCTATGGAGAGTGTGGTCCGAAACAGTAAATTGCAGAAGACGTAATATTGCCTGCATTTGAGCTTGCATCACAGCACAGCATACACTGCAGTCACCTGGGTGAGCGATCACGGTGCCGTTTTTTGGACTTGTCTTTGCTGCTTTTATGCTTTTTATCCTTTTTGTCTTTTTTGGATTTGCTCTTATGCTTGCTCTCTTTCTTCTGTACGCCTGCGTCGTCGACTGAAGCGAAGCGACGTTTTCTTTCCTTCGCCATTTGTTCTCTATACTTAGCTGCAAATACGGACACTTTGTCAGCTGCGTTCCAGTCAGAGACAGAGAGACCAGGTTTCGATGGCAGGCACATTCTATGAGTCCCGCCTATATACACTCACCTTCAGCATCTTCTAGTTTTTGTGCCTGGGCCTGTTCCTGTGCGTCCTCGCGGTCCTTCCTTTCCCGGTACTCTTCAAATG
Source organism: Ulva mutabilis (assembly GCA_900538255.1). Classification (NCBI taxonomy): domain Eukaryota; kingdom Viridiplantae; phylum Chlorophyta; class Ulvophyceae; order Ulvales; family Ulvaceae; genus Ulva; species Ulva mutabilis. The sequence goes on along the minus strand of UNSF01000033.1, from coordinate 226,921 downwards.
TCTCACGCTTCACTGCGGCAGCCGAGAATCTGGCCTCTAGCCACTCCTTGGTATGGAAGCTGGCATCCACCCCATCTTCTCCTGCAGATACTCATATGAGATTCGGCATGTGACGATATGCGGGATCGCGGGTGTTGCACGTTGGATTGGCACCTGTGGCTGTGCCCGGTGGCGGTGGCTCGTCCGAACGGGCTCCAAGCGCGGCTTTTTGAGCGAGATACGCTGCATTCTTTCCCATAACTGAGCTCAAGTCTGACCAGCTTGTCGCAAGGTGGATTCTCGGGCAATAGCCACGAGAATCTATCCACACCACAGTGGCAGCGCAGTCACCGTGTTATGAACAACTGTTCTGGTATGCGACAATAAGACACACTTGTGCTGGCCAATTCTGCGGTGTAAGGGCACAATTACCATGCTTAACGTTTCGCATGGATGGTTGTCATGTGCATGGCAAAGTCCATCAGCATTGCAAATGTTGCATCAGGAGTTTTGACCAATTACGAGTCTAACACATTCAAGAATGCTACCCATGTACAACCTTTCAGATTTCCGCTTATGTGTCGATCCTCTCCCTAGCTTGTCCTGAACCTTCGCTGACCCATCATGTTATGCTGAGCAATTGCTGTAGTGTAAGCACATATTGAGCTTGGGCCACGACAAGCATAGCACACTACGAAGGGCGCCGGTCAGGGCCGTCACGGTTTCCAAATTGTCCCTGCTACCAATTTTTAGATTGAGCGCAACAACAGCATAGCACAGGAAGCTGCTGGACCGCAGAATCCAGTGCTGGCTCTGTAGATGCGGTCGATGGAACATTACCTTCCTGAAACATCATGCAAGATCTGACTCAGGCCTGCATCAGCTAATTCATGTGGCCTAAAGATGTGGCCATGGACTGTGACCCAATGGACTGTGACCAGAGGACCGGACTCGCTCGATGTGAAAGCACTGTCCAGAAAAGAACAGCTTACACCACAGTCTCTGTCAGGATCACAACTGGGACAAGAGCGAGGCAGCTGCCATCAACGTGGTGCGACAAGGGGCTCGTCCAGTACTGAATCCGTCCCTGCCACCACATGTGCTCCCTCAACACCCGACCTCAATACAGTGTACAAGGATGAAAGTGCCAGGTTGGCAGCATGGCTCTAGTCTTGGACCCTTTATTCTCCTCGTGGAATTCCACGGAAGTGCTTGCTACAGCCGAGCTGCATATCGGCAGAGCCCACCACGTCCTGCCAGTCCATGCAACATTGCCACAAGGCTGCCGCGGTCGTGTGAGAGGAGGTGTAACAAGAGCCCAACAATGCGATTGTAAGACAGTGTAGACAATGACAGGCCTGCAGAAGTTTCTGTGGCACGGTCAGCATCTAGTGGAATCGATTCCTGCTGTTTTACCACCCCTGCCCAATGCCCGTCGATAGGAAATGTATCTGTCAGCAGGACGGGGGTACCTACAGAGGAAACATGTGCGTACGCTCTATACCTCTGTAGGCTGCCCGGCGGCAACCTGCCATACAAGCGGTTCGCATCGGTTGCTGGCGTACACAGTAGATCAAACCACAAGGCACTGCTTGCAGCAGCGCACGAGTGTTATTGGCGAAAACGAATGGATGGATCCAGATTTGTTGCACAAGATCGAATTTCCAAAAGGTAACAGCGCAGTAAACAAGAACGCAGACTTTCGCAGGGTCAGTTGTTAGGCACTTGGAGGACAGGAGGCTTGTGCTCTGAGGTCGTCGATGCCATACACTAAACGAATGCCACAATAGCAGCCATACCAAGATTTATGCCAGCCCTTTGCGTTGCTCCGTGCACAGGACTGGCGGGCTGCATCCCCTGGAGGGATTTGTGAAACCCTTGTAGCCACGAACAGCCCCAGTTTACTTCAGTATATGCTGCAGTGCTGGGGCTTCGCCGGTACTGACTTGCAGAGCAAAGGGGATGCCTTGTGGAACCGCCAGGCGAGAAAGCTGCAAGAATGCTGCGCTGTTTCGCAGTTGGAGCAAAGAGAGAACCAGGGTTCGGCAAGCTCAGCGCCTAATTATTATGCCACCGGCCTCCATGCAGCAGATGCTGTGCGGATGTGGGCAACCATGCACACACTCTCAGCAGCCGGTGGATGCTTGAAGCCATCGTGCAGCAAGACAATACAAACTGCTGTAATGCATAGAGTTCTACGCCATAGTTCACCAAGGACAAACTGGAGAAGAATCTGGGACTCGAGGACGTAACGTACATCAAAGAACATGCACAGGCGCGAACACATGCAGAAGACCTGTGTGTTGGCTGCAATCATATCATGCATGCGAGAATGCCCGGTTGTCTGGCCGGCATTGTCTCAACGCCACCGCACGATTATTTGATGCACAAAGCAGCAACTTGACGTCGGATCGCACAGTGCCTATGTTTGAGCTGCTGAGGCCGGCTTGCAGCAGAGCAGCTGATGCGATACCGCTCCGTCGGACGAATGCATACATGCTCAACACTGGTTAGGGAGTCTTTCTGGATCAGTTAAGCAGCATGAAACAAACGCTAGCTGATCACAGCTTGCGTCTCTTATCTGCGAGTAGGATACGGCATCCGTGTGCTCGCAAGTTTCGTAGCCAACTCGTGTGCCGAGCAGAATCGACTTCTCGCGACGATCCAGCCAAACCAAGCTCAATTGAATGCGTTGGCGAAGGACAAAGCGTGACATGCTCTATAGAAGTCGCAGATAGCGTAGAGCCTCCCCAGTCGGATGGTTCAACAGCCGCAGCCGGTGGAGAAGTAGACAAGGGCCTCCTCAGCGATTTGCTGGCTCTGCCATTGCTTTGTTCACCGTTCTTCTTCTGGGGCACAAGTATGGTGTTAATGAAGGTAGGTCATCAGAGAAACTAACATGTGGTTGAACGGGACTCGGCTGCGCTCGATGCCCATACTGCATGTTCATGCATAGGGTCATGCAATGTGCAGTTCTGAAGTGTGCTTGCAGTCAACATCAACGTGGCCTTATGTGAAGCCACAGACCGAATTTGAAATTGTAGATTGCTGCTCCACACACAACCCCTCTATTCGTCGCATCGGTGCGATTGATACCGGCAGGCCTGGCTGTGCTGTTGTGGGCACGATTTCAAGGCAAACCAGGTCCCTCAAGTCTTCAAGCATGGCTAGCATGTGCAGCATTTGGTATTGTAGATGGGACCATGTTCCAAGGGTTCCTCGCTGAGGGCCTGCAGCATGTTCCAGCTGGGGTTGGATCAGTCATCATCGACTCACAGCCGCTCACCGTCGCGGTGGTAGCGGCACTACTTTTCGGAGAATCGTTCACAGCGTTGGGTGTTGGTGGCCTCCTTCTCGGCATCTTCGGGCTCTTGCTGCTGGAGCTCCCGCAAGAACAGCTGCAAGCATTGGCTGCGCTTGACTTCGGTACGCCCACAAGCACCATATCACTGGCAGGGGCTCTCAGTCATCTTGACCGCAACAAACACTGCAAAGTTGCTCTGTACGAAGGTCAGTGCATGTGTTTGTATGGCAGATCAGGTCTAGACATGGATTCCCGTGCAAAGGGGTCTGCCTGCGCTGCCTGTCGCCGGACTGCATTGAAAGCCACAGAGACTGTCACTAAGTACTTTGAACACTTTCAGCATCACCGTCTCGGACCATCATTCTGTATGCTGCCTGTCTATGGAAAATCTTAAATCCCATCGGTCCAGCATTACTGGAGCATGTCAGATGTTTCAGTATGCAGTGGCAAGGCACAGTGAGATCTGAGTGAATGATGTGCTGTCCGCACTAGCTGTCCGTGACGCCTGTTCAACTATGCAGGAAGCCTCTTAAGTAGCTCGTCAGGGCCTTGGTGGGAGAATGGCGAAATTTTAATGCTACTAGCGGCGCAGTCAATGGCCGCCGGCACATTGATGGTGCCATTTATTACCAGGTATGTCGACCCGATCGTCGCAACCGGGTGGCATATGATTTTAGGCGGGATCCCCTTGGTTGGCCTCTCTCTGCTGACGGAGCAACAAGAGCTGGCGACAAATCTGGTGCAAATCAATGCTGGTGCGACTGCACACTTCACTACATGGACACATGGATGGTGTCCCTGTTATGCAGCGGCGCTGAAAGGTTCTGTACACGGACCAGCATAACCTGATGGTGCTAGCGTTCATCGTTCCAGTTTCTCTGTGGGGCTGCCAGTGAACACTTGATACACAAGAGCACATACACAACATCTGCCAAGCATGATGCACTATGCGCATCATGTCTGGCAAAGTACGCTGATATACTTTTTGTTCGTATTGGGTCTTGGCAGCTACCTGTGCATCTAACGAGAAGTCTGCATGCAGGCGATGTTGGAGCGTTAGTTTACGTTAGCCTGCTTGGCAGCGCTGCCTCATATGGCACATTCTTCTACATGGCCTCGAAAGGAAACCTGGCGAAGCTGTCTAGCCTGACATTTCTGACTCCCGTTTTTGCATCCATAACAGGGTTTGCTCTGTTGGATGAACGATTCACGGCCCTGCAAATAGCCGGCGCAAGTGTCACTCTGGCTGGGGTGCTTTTGATGAATAAAAAGAGTTCCAAAGCGGATGCGTAGCGTACCAGTTAGGAAAGTGTAGCGTAGCAGTCGCAGCTTTCAGCAAATGATTGGATGGCAATTGTCTTGTGCAAGATCGCTACGTTGGATAGAGGGGGCCAGGATGGAATATCCTGACAGGGATCGCATCAGGCCACACAAGCAGGTTCGCCAAGGCTTTGGCGGATGATGAAAGTTCAAATTTACAAAATACTCAGAACTGAATCTACGGAAATCTGACTGTACCCCACAACGGTGCCAAATCCCTCCTAGTTGGCCCTCCGCAGGCATTGTTCATCTCTTAACTGGTTTGCGGAAGGACAGCATTTCTCAACCACCTTGGTGCATCAGGAACATCATACTTCATCGTCTTTAACATTATGTAGTAAACGACGTGCGTCATGCATGCCTTCAGAAGGCCTGCATCAATACAGCCACGTTTACTGCTCCTGATATTCCAAGCAGGTGCACGCGCAGCGAAGAGACGCACTGTTCAGGGTCAAAGAGCACACAAATGCGCCCAGCAAGAAATTGTAAGTGATGTTAGCGGTTGCATTGGTACCCATCATTAGTCCAGCTTTGTCCAAATAAACTCCAATTGTGGATATGGCGATCGACAACAAATTTTCGCCAACGGTCAGGCTGGCAAGGGCCAACGAAGCTGCTTGGCACGCGACCTTCATGGCGCTCATCAGCAGAATGGACCATTGCCATTGCAGCCCAACAGACCAGCACGTGCCCAGCACGGCTGCTGCTAATCCATGGGATAACACATAGGATATGGCGCGCAATGGGCCGAGGAGAACTGCATGCGGCATTATATGGTGCGGACAAGTCACGCTGACGTGTCGGCCTCAGGTGTACGCAACGCGGCCGCGGATCGCGGGGCTTTCAGCTTCAGGCTGGCCGAGGGACAGCATGCAGTGGCAGTCGTAATTGCTGTGTATCGCCAACTCTCGTTCATAGGTGCAAATATGTTTTTGTTAAATGCAGATATGCGACGAGCTAAACTCTGTACGGAAACACGTGATCGGCTGAACTGAGCATTGTGACACAGGTAAATGTAGACACAGCAACGACTCAAATTCTTCAAGGCCATGCGATCTCGAGACATTCTTCAGCTGTATCGTCAAATTCTCCGATTTGCGAAGCATTATCCAAGCCGGAAGCGAGAAGCCATTGTCGAGGACATCAAGATGACGTTCCGCGACAACAAAAACTTGGAAGATGCTCAACGTGTACAGGACGCAATTCAGCAAGCCAAGATAGGATTATCTGAGCTCCGTCAATGGGTACCGGATAACTTGCAAGACCAGGACGGGTCATGGAGCGTGTCACTACGTGGGAACACGATTCCCATGGACCAAAGCACCGATGTCATAAAAAACCATAACTAAGTGATGCACGCCATGTAGATGCCGTGGCAGATATGCTGTTTCACGCGGTGAGGGTGACCATACCAAGCACTAGAGAAGCCGAAATGCCCATGGTTGACCATGCTGCGCCGTGGCCTCTTCTCAGGGATGCCACGACGATGGGGAAAGGCAGCATGTAAGAGAATAGAAACGATCCATCTATTCCCAGTGTTGCTGTAATCAAGTATAGCAGACCAGAGATCGCTGCAAGCATAGATGTCTCAACCAACTCCTGCATGCACACAGAATGTCATGTTTGGGTATTCATGGCTGGCCGTGATGTGCCTCGATGATTTGCATCACTAGCTCGCGGCCAGTAGCAATCCGATTGAAATGTCATGTAGGATACGCCAGACCCACTGACAGGTGTAACGACCATCAACAAGCTGCGGGGGTTTGCACACTGCAGTGGTGCACACATGAGCCGCAACTCGGGCTGTTTCTGTCATGATATGATGTGTGAGCGCAACTGGAGTGTTCGTTGTAGCTGTAGGTTCAACCCGGATCAATTTGAGGTGAACTCAGCATGTGACAAGCGTACCCTGACTCAGAAATATGGACTGTCTGGTAAGAATTGTCAAAGCAATTAGATGGCGCTGGTCCAAAATCAAGCATTGTGGTTGTGCAATCCTGTAAGAAGAGTAGGTGACCCTCTAGACGCAAACAGCACAGGGGGCATGAGCGTCAGTGTGCAGACACTGGTCCTACTCATAGGCTGGCCACTCATCACACCGTGCATGAGAAACTTGAGACCTCTCTGCCTGTCTCCAACAGCACGTCTGCATGGATTGTGTGCATGCCAGGAAACGTCTTGAATCTGATTGCACCTCATGGACAGATTACCGACAGTGTTATCAGGAGCTGTTAGGGCTTAAACCGTTGAAAAGAGTGCTAAGCGTTCAAGGAGTCATCGGCATAGTTGAGAGCATTACAAAATCGCACCACAAGATCTGAACTGGTGCTGGTATTGACGGAGCCCTTGCCATCTTTTGAACATTTACATGCGATACCGAAAAGCCCCGCTGGAGAATTGGGAGCGCGTATGCTCAGTGCCACCACTTGACTGTATATTGTTGCATCTGTCCTGACCAGCCGCAGTCGTTGCCCGACAGGACAATGCCTTGCGGACCCTCCCCTGGTGGATAGTTCGCTGTCAGAGGCCTGGACCCAAGGCGCATGCTTTCAAGTTTGGACAGTGATATGCCATGTGTGCCGCACCAAGCTGGGAAGGATTGTGTGCAATGCTTGCCCATGGGCACCAGATCACGCAATCGTCTGCTTGATTAAATAGTCACTCAGATCATCTGTCATCTAGAATAATGGGGTGCGGAAGCGTTGGCTGAGCGGAGCCTGAAGGAATGCGCAGATGTAATTCTGACAGGCGACACACAGAACGGTGAAGGCGATCTTATACTTCCAATCAACACACGACATTTAGCATTGTTAACTGATTGGCCTTTACCCCTTAAGCCGCACAGGCGTTGTATGACAAGATTAACAAAACACTTCAAAGTGGCTGAAGAGCCAACAGCGTGAACACGGCATCAACGAGTCCTCTCTAGGCGCACAATGCTATCAGGTGATTGTGGTCGGACAGCCGCGCTCCGTTCACTTTCGCTGTGATGTTCCGCAGTAGAACAGAGCACAAGCAATTTGTGATCATCTGTCTGTGAATATTCGACCGTCTGGTCAGCGGTGCCTAACTTGTAGACAAGGTTTCCTCCGCAGCTGTGAGCCACATACAACATATCACTTGCGGGTCCCCGCGAGCACTAATAGTAACAGGAGCATTATTTCGTATCAATTCACCTGTCTCTAGGAATCAGCGCAGGATAGTCGTGCAAGGTTTGGTTTTGCCCACATAAACGGTCACCAATTGGTCCACGAATACCTGAAGAAATGCTACATTAATTGATTTCAGCCTTCTTGCTACACAACATGATTGTCGCAGATATGTACATGCACCCGCGGGGTCGTCAACAAATACGACTGCATTTGATAAACGACTTCAGGTCAAGTTCATCATTTTGAAGTGGAGCAGACATATTCGGTGGCAATCGCTCCTGGAACGCGAACGAAAATAGAAGGATGCCTCCAAGGATGGCTGCCGCCCGGATGGACGCTGTGAAGCAGCAGGATGACCCAGATCACCAGGTCTGTCTTCAGGCCACGATGATCTGTCCAGCATGACTTTGCGAGTATGACAAACGTGGTGAACAGTAGAGTTTCAGAATCAGTGTGTCCGCAGGATGTTCATCAGGCTATCGCAGACGCAGACTCCCATGACAAAGCAGAGCGAGCACTTGAGGTTGTGCGAGAGCTGCATAAACGGTATGAAGCACAGGATCAAAGATGGCACAACTATTCAAAGTTAATTGGATTTGTCTGTTTTGCTGGACTGCTTCTGGCAGTGCTGTATCTACAACGTGATGCGCACATCCTCTACCAAGTGCACTCCACCATCGCATCGAGCGTATTGCCTGACCCAGAGGCCATCTCTTCGCCAGCAGATGTTCTAAACTGGCTGAAGGAATTCCTGCAGGTACGCACTGCTGACAGCCCCTTGCGTTGTCAAAGCGACCACATGTCTAGCAGCCAGCAGACTGCCAAGCCAGCTTACTGTTGTGATTTGCTGCAGAAAACATGGGTGGATCCAGCATGCGGTGATGGCCTTTGCGAATCTCCATTTGAGTTTGCATCATATGGTCGATTTGGCTGCCGGGCAGACTGTGGCCGTTTGTCAGAAGCTGTGGAGAATCTTACGACTGTACAGATTGACCTGCAATACAACTTTGAGCATCCTGCTGGGTCCATCCCTGCCACCGAACTCATGTCCCAGGCCCTCTGGAATTTGTGTCCAGAAAACGGCGCTCCGCATGGCAGGGATTGCTATTACGAGGAGGATCGAACGTTTGATAGAATCGAGGGTAGCACTCAGGAGATCATTGATGATGTTCCTGACGGGCTGTGGACTATCAAGGTGAAGCGTGACTTCTTCCACAAAGTCAAAGGAGCTGTTCGCATCCGTGACTTGGTCGAGACACAAGCTCGGGAGTACACCAAGATTTGGGTTGCCCTGGAGTCTGCCAAGGCAAACCATGCATATGAAGTTGGAGTCTTGGTGGTGTGCTTTTATGCTCATGGACCAAAGGCCTGAACGTCTTGTACATGTGTCGTGTTGCAAATTCTGCAGCAGCGTGTGTTGTCCTCCTGTCGATCGGACGTTGAACACAGTACAGACATCCCTTCACCTCCAGCAGAGCAGCACCATGAAACAGCTGCAGGAACATCTAGCGAGATTTCGCCAGCCCTCCTGCTTTTCCTCCCACGGACTACAGGTGGTTCCATAATGGTGTGCTTGTGCTTGCAGGATGTCATCACTCTGGCAAAAACTCCGCTCGCAGACTTAATGCGAGACACTCTCGGAAATGAGGTCGATGAGCGTCTGCTCAACTTGCAGGCGCAGCTGCAATCCAACTCAATATCGCAAGCAGAGCATGACACAGCAGTGACTGAGCTCGGGACCTACCGCGCTCGCATGATGTCCAATCTTGATGCGAGAGGCGCATGCCCGGTCCTATTAGCGTACAATTATCCTGGCTATCCCAGTACAGGTGCAGTGGGCACAGTAATCCCAGCAGATGAGGTGTACTCATCGAGCATTGGTGGTGGCGCAGCTTTGGTCACAGTGGAGCTAGACCCACCCGCTGGTAGCCTGCTTACTTACAATGACTTGTTGCCCAATGGTGGCCCACAATGTGATGCAAGCTGTGTCTGTGACAAGCTGGACGAAGTCGCGGCTGCTGCAAAGCAGGCACGATTTGACAGCATGCAAACTCAGCTTGTGAATCGCCTGGACCGCAATTCTGGCAGGCTTGGCGCACAGAAAGCTAGAAAGCTGGAACTGATGAAGGAGATCATAGAGAACGAGCTGGAGCTATATGATTTCATTATTGACCTGAGCACAGGTTTGGAGCCACTGAGCAATCCAGAAGCCGCTGTGCTGGACGATGTGATCGCCGTATATGTCAATGGCCGATCTGCATATGGAGTTGATGGCCAGCCGAATGTCGTGGACAGCATGCTCAAGCGAACTCCCATCATGGAACTCAACATAACCGCAGATCCTGATGCCATTGGAGTACTGGTGGATCGCTGCCAGGTCTGCAACAACAATCATGTACCTGGCCACCTATCACCTGGGTCCAACAGTCTTGTCGATGATGTCAGATCAGTTTGCTGTGAGACTCACTCAAGCACAATGCAGGCCAGACGTGTAGAGATCGCAGGGATCCAGACTGAGGTTGCGTCACTGCCAGCAGTGCAGCGCGTCAATGAGCACATGGTCCGCACTGCTGGGGACATCAAAGCAGTCAATTACACCATCTCCGCCTGGGTGGGCGGCAGCGATGCGTTCAACTACTGTAATCTTGACACTAGGGCGGATCCGTACAACGGAGTGTGTACAGACGCAATTCCCTATACACTCACGTCTGTGGATACAGCACCTTACGCCTGTTTAAACTTCCCAAACGGCACCACCTTGACTGCGAGCGACTGCATTGCTCAAGTTGATCATCAGTTGGATTGCCGAGCCACATGTGAGTGCATAACTTACCCAGAGCCGGGCCAAGTGGAGCGAGGATGTGGTGACACGGGGTGCTGCTCCGCCACTGCACATTCAGCCCTATATGTGACCATCATTGCAGCCACAGACGCCAGTCACTGTCAATATGAACAAACCACATGCCTCGTGCGAGCACACCCTAAGTCACCAGTGGTGCTGCAGGTACTGCACATGTGGCGCTTGTGAACAGCTGAGTGATGCCAGCGAGGATGAGGAATACGCCAGCATTGAAGCAACCCTGCTGACCACGCCTCCCACCGGCCGCAGGCTCATGGAGATGGTGGAAGAACAGCAGGAGCGACGGCAGCAGTCCACACGGCGGCGGCTGCAGCAGCTGAGCACGGAGACCGTGAACCAGCTGCTAGACAGCGTCAACTCGCTAAGGACCAGTCAGGAGGGCTTGCGGACGCAGGTCTCATCACTCTCAACGCAAGTGCAGGAGGCCAACCAGGCCGCAGAGGAGCGTGCACAAGACAAGACACTCGAGAACTTGATCAACGCCGGCCGGCAGGACATTCTGCTTGGGCAAGCTCGTGTGGAGAGCCTTCTTGCTCAGATCATAGGCAAACAGAACCAGGCGCTGGCTGCTGCAGAACAGGCGCAGGCTGCCGTGCAGGCGATCAGCGACCTGCAGGAGCGGCAGGCTGAGGCAGTAACTTCCGTCAATCATGCAACACAGGAGCAATTGACAGCCATCAAGCAGGCTGCGCAACAGAGCCTGATCACGCTGCCTCAGGCCCTGGTCTTATGGAAACGAGCCAGGCGCGATCGGGAGAAAGCCCTGAAGAATGCCATCCTCTCAAATTCAGCATGTACAACTGAGCGTGTTGAAACGCATGACTTTGAGGCACGTCGCCTACCGTAGTTTCTGCCACTGGATGCACTTGGAGTGAGTCCGCCATGCTATGTAATACACTGTGTTAGATCAAGGCCCCAGCAGCGCCGTGGGAAGACAGCACAGATAAAATCAAACGACTATAAGCCGCACCATGCTATGTGCAGCGTTGATTTGCTGCTGATCTGTACAGGTGGACAACTATGAAGACGTCGATCTTTCCACTGCCAGGGAACGGCTGATTGGGCTGACCAATCGCATCATTGCTGGCATTCTGATCCATACCACTAGGATGTCATATGATGACTGTGATGGCTCTCGCTTTTCGAAAATTGAGAGTAACTGTGCCAGCGGAGTGAGCAAGCGTGCGTATGGAGTGGACCCTGTCTTTGTCATGGGCTCCACCCTGTTTGATGCAGATCTGGACAATGTCAGATCACTGCTCCTGCACTACAACTGCTCCCAGATCCCTCAAGCGGATCAAGTGTACAATCTGGTTGATCCCTTTGCCAAAACAGAGAGCTTTGTCAACCTCAACCCATTCTGCGCAAATCTCTACAACATGCGTAATGTACCGTTCGGGTTCTTCCACCACCCCTTGTCCGACAAGCCAGATGGTTTTCCAGTTTGGTTTGACATCAATCTATCAGAGGACCAGGCACAGTATTGGTACAGATATCTAGAGGAAGGCCTGATGCTGGACGTGCTGACAAAGGAGATGACTGCAGAGATGGTCACATACAACGCAGAGCTGCGCATGTTCTCCTCTGTTTTTGTCCGATTTCGCTTCACAGACGGAGGTGCCATTGCTGTCACATACAAATTGCACACCATCCGAGTTGAGCTGTACTCAGATTCACGCGACTTCATGCGTCTCTTCCTGGAGATCTTGTTTGCCATCTGTGTCTTCACAACTGCGCTGTACCAGGTCAAGGTGTGCTGCTTGCAAGGAAAACATTGTCCGTGTGAGTCCGTGTATGATGTATGATTTAGGCAGGATGACTGCATTATGAAGAATGCGAACGCAACAGTGCAGCAGGTTGGACGTGTGGAAGTGGCTTTGCAGGGCATGCACAAAGCCTGGGTGCAGACGCGGCGGCCGCTGGCATACTTCACATCTGCATGGACATGGGTTGGCCTTGCATCCACAGCACTGATGGTCACCTCAAACATTGTCTGGTGGACGTTTGTGCTGAAGCATGTCCCTGCTTTTGACATCGACATCCGCTATGACGTGTACAAGGACCTGAATGCTCAGGCCCGCATTTTGGACCTGGACGGTGATGGGGGAGAGCTGTGGAATGCATACTCTGCATTCTCCAACCTTCAATTCCTTGTGCAAACGCTGTCCTGGTACTATGCCCTCAATGGCATCAACATCCTGCTGGTGATTGCCAGAATTCTGAACCTTATGCACTTCCAGCCACGACTCGGAGTCGTTACCCGCTCGCTGCTGCTCGCTGGGCCCGATCTGCTGCACTTCACAGTTGTGGCCGGCATCGTGTTTGTTGGTTATGCGATGATGGCGCATGTCATCTTTGGCAACGTGATCGAGAAGTTCTCAACGTTCCAGCTGTCCATTGACACATGTTTTGAAATGCTGCTTGGAGAAATTGGGGTCAATGAAGACCTCAAGGCGCTAACTGGTCTCCAGGGCCTGGCAGGCTCATTATTCTTCTGGACCTTCGAGTTGTTGGTTTTCATGGTACTGCTGAACTTTCTGCTGGCGATCATCGTTGATGCCTTCTCAGTTGTCAAGGACAACACGGCTGAGTCGACGGGTCTGCACGAGGAGCTTGGGCAGATGATGCGAGAGAAGTGGCGTGCAATGCTTGGACGCATGCTGAATGTGCACTACATACCATCTCACCGGCTATCTGCACTCCTCAAGCACTGGGCCGGCACGGACCTGGAGGAAGCTAAGACAAAGCCTGCTGATGACAAGCTGCAAAAGAAAATCAGGGTGCTGCGTTGGCCACCTGTGCATGACACTAAAAATGCACCTTCAATTGGAAAGTTGTCCATGGCATCCGGACGGCACACAATATACCCAATCAGGATGACTCTGTGCTTTTTGCTGCACCTACTTTGCTGCACCTACTTTCTGAGTTTCCTCTCACATACAGGTCATGGATCATGATCTAGAGGAGACGGACCTGCAGACAGTGCTCATGGAAGCTATGCACACCATGATGGGAGATATTGGTGACACTGAGCCGGACGAAGAGCAGGGCTCGAAATGCTGCGGACAAGAGAAGAAGCGCAAGGCGGACGATGGGATGCTGTCATCAGAGGAGCTAGAGAGCGCTGCCAAATGGCTGATTGACAGGTTTGGGCATGACGAGGAATCAGAAGAAGAAGATACAGAAGAAGAGGATGATGAGGTGCACGATTCCCACATTATCTTGGCGTGTTCTGTCCGCAAGCACGGCATGCTCAACTACTTGTAGCACAATACGAGTCCGGTCCTGATTTCAGCATCTAGTGACATTTTTACTTATCGTCAGGAGCAGCAGTGTAGACATCAAATTTTGACTCAATACAGATGATCAAACATGTAGATGGAATGATGTTGCAAAAGCCTTGCACCACTCAGCAGTCAGGCATTGCATTTATGCAGGGCGCCAAGTATAGTGAGGAGGCACTGGAGAGAGAACGAGATGCACTGGCAAAGGCACTTGAGCGCCTGGCAACTGTGCAACGCGAACTGGCACTGGGTCAGCACGAGCTGATGTCGGGACAGCGTGCCTTGGCTGAGCAACAGGACAAGCTCGTGCAGTTCCTCGAGTCGCCCTTTGATGAGGCAGTCGCAGCCCTGAATGCAGAGCAGCAGCAAGCAGCCAAAGGCCCTGCTCCTGGCAGCGCTGTGGGGCCAGACCTGGTGCAGATGTCGCAGCAACCGTGGGGCTTTGGCATGGACAGAGTGCAGCCTGTGGCGCCAGAGGCGCCTCCAACGGAGGATCCCCCAAGCGATGCGGTGAGGGCTACTCGCACGGTGCAATGGGGCAGCGGTGACAACAGTAATGTTGACGATGATGATAAATAATGCATTGTTGTGTCCTGAAACTTTCAAGCCAGCGCATCCCTGGCTTGCACATCGGATCCGACCAGTTGATGGACGGCTCTAGAATACTTGGGTTGTCTGCAAGGCACAAAAGTCCCCTTGAAGCATGCTGTTCGTGCGAGTCTATGGCTGCAGCATGCAATTGGATGTGGATATTGTAGTATGTGCAAAAGCAAATAACGGCTGTAAGCCCCATGTACGTAGCTTGCACCGCGGTCCCGCCACTGATAACTTAATTGTCATGATCTTGGTAATTCGACACCCCAATTTGGCACTACAGTGCACTGCCAGCAGCGTACAATTACCATGCATACGTTCGGCACCCCGTCTCCCAGGATCTCTAAGCATGTATGGGCCCTGGTGGCTCAGACATGACTGGCTCCCTTGTGTGCCAATGGTGCTCCTGGTGTGTATCCAAGGCTGGGGCGCCTCATTGGTGATGTCATACTAACAGAACCCGTAGGTGGCACTATAACTTGGTAGATCCAGTCTGTGTGTTTTTTAGTAAGCACCACGAATTGGATGAGATACAGCTTTGCACACGAGTGTCCGTTCCCAACAATGTATATCGCAGCATCGTGAGCATGTGCTGTTGATATGGGATACTATATGGGAGCTTATTTCCATAAAGTAGAGACCATGTAGGCTTGAGCACGCCGGTGGCGTTTGCTTCCTGCACATCACTACTAGCGATCTATAGTTCAACTGGTGCTGCACATGCGATCCCACGGGGCTGACAAACTGGAGGAGGCAGCACCATGTATGCGCCAGCACAGCCACACTGGTGGCACCATCAGGAACAGCGCACTCACAACAATGGCTGAAATGATGTGATGGTTGGCATTCAGAAATGCTGGCAGTTGCAGGCCTCTGCACTGTTATCTGTGATTGAACTTGGCATGCCAGCTGCAGCATTCCTGTTGAAGTACCTCATAATGTACGTAGCCTTAAGTGGGCAGGTTGGATGCTTCCTACTCCGAAAGGTAACCCAGCAATGCCCAGTAACAGCACGCAACCACCATGCCGGGGATGGCAGCGAGCATGCATGGGCAACATCAAGAAGAAATTGATGTTGTGCGCTCAGAGGCGGTGGAGGAAGGCCCACATGTACCTGTGGCTATGCACTGAGATGCTATGACCAGCCGAGAGAACCCAGCCACCCGATGGGAGGTGCTCCTATCGGAAGGACTGCTTGCCACATATGGAGTGGCTTTGGTGCGTTACAAAATGCATGAAGCGCCACGTACCCAATGAGGAATCTCCGCCAAAGAGAGCACGACCGCAACCTATCTCAATAGCGGTGGTGCATAACAATAGAAAAAACGGTTAAAACTCCTGACACAGTCCTGGCCTTCACAAGTGGCATGAAATACTTTGGTACCGAAAGTCCCGACTCGATCAGCTTAGGCAGCCTTATCCCAGCTACTCAAGGCACACTCACAACCGTTTCCACACAATCAGAAATATTTAAGGACCAGTACCGTGGACTAGTAATGATCAGACTCGGTTCAACGCGCTCTAATGCTTGTGCCTCGGCAAGCCAACCGGCACGAGTTGCGCCCCGCAGGTGCGAGACGCATCATCTTTGTCCCATGGGCCTATCTCAATTTACTTTGAGTGCCTAATCACGTTTACATTTCGAATTTGAAAGCGTCTGTGTGCTCACACCGTTTGTCTCCGATGCCGTATATGCGTGTTGATGACCACGTATTGGAACCCGCAAACATCCGCTGTCCGGCATTCAAGCCTAATCGCGCCATGAACACACAATTAAGCCACCACTGCCGCTGTTGCTGTTAATCATGCCATCAACCTCAGCATGCTGAACGTGGCCAGCTGGGTCCATGCGCATCCCGGATTCGGCAACTCGCGCGCTCGCGAGCTCCAGACCCGCCTCCCACGGCATGTCACTGCAGCTCGCTGCCCCTGGCTGCGACTTGAAATCATCTCGCGTGCACTTCACTACCACAATTCCGAGGCCTGACCACGCACAGCAGCTGCCCCTAGGCCTAGGTAGGATCCTAGCTTAGGATTCCCCAGCAGGGAGTCCATGCATGTTCCATACTTGTCAGCAAGCTCGATGCATCAATTTCGATACTCGTCAACAAACACATTCTCAATTGCAGAGAGGTGATCAAGGCATTTCTCGTGCTGCCTGGCATGATGTTGGCCGGCCCGGCTCTTGCCCGTGATGCGGAAGCTGCAAAGGCCGCGTACGCTCCTGCTACAAATGCTCTGTTCGGTCCAGACCACGGTTGCCTTGCAAAGTGCATCCATGAGCCGCGCCGCCCGTCCGCCTGCAGCCACGAAGCAGCGAATGCTCATGCGTGGGTGCGCATCACCACGTGTCGCATGTGACATGTGCCTTGCAGGGCAGAGGAGCGCAAGCGGAAGCTCCGGGAGGCTGCACACGCCTCTGCTGAGACCGGCACAGACCACAAGGTGTTTGGGGACTCGAACTATATGGTCGGGGAGGAAGCCAGAACACCAAATGTGCACAGCCGACAGGTGCAGCCCCGTGCAGCTCTGCACCGACAGAGAGTCATCCCCGGGGGTGATTCAGTCCGCATGTTTTCCCAACTGTGCCTTGTACAGCTGCAATTCGTAACGCTTGTTGCAGGAGGAAGGTCCCCGGACACAAGTCAATGTATGATTTGCTCGGCCGAGCTTGGACAGAGCGTCAGTAGACATCAATCACCTGGCGTGGGCGGCGGTGGGCCACCCATCAAGCATGGCAGTTCGTAGAGAGCCCCGCCCCGACGCGTGCATGCTTGTTGTTGTGGTGTCAGCACACGGCAACAAGTGAATGTGTAATGTAGCATTGGCCCAGAATTGTGGCCACGCATGTACCTAGCAGACACCATCACATTTTGAATCAGAAGAGCTTTGATGATCTCGACCCAGGTCTCAACCGGCAGACGCTGCAGTATCATTGCCGCTCTGACTACGCTATAGATCACACTCCATAATTTCAGTACTGTAAACCACATCATCATTGCTCTTGCACAATTGTTCTCCTCTGTGTCTGCGTCAGTCGCACATGCTCCGATGAGCCACCAACGATCAAAGGGTGTAAGCCACAAGATGCTGCTTGCCTCCAGGTCTGCGCTCAGCAGGACATGTCTGTGACTGGATGAGTCTCTCACTGGGCGTGACAGACGTGTGCTGCTGAGGTCCGCAGTTCACTCTGACATGCCACACAACCAAACGGATCTCTGCCCGGAGCACCAGGCCGCGTAGGTGCGTGTGACATTACAATGCCACATACTTTCGAACTGATGAGAGTGCGCCTGCACTATGCTGCGCAGCATTATACAGGGGCATGTGCGCTCCTATTGGATACTGTGCACACGAGACTGATTTTTGTTCGACAGGTGTATCGTGAACTCCGTTGATGCACATTCATGTGTGCTCGATGCACTGTTGTGGTGACTCAGTTGTTGCTGGCAGCGGTATGGCATATGTTCATGCAGCATGGGTGGGCCGATTGTCAGTACTGAAATCTTGTCCTATCATGCTATGTCCATGTGATTAGGACTTGCGACCATGATACAACACGCATCCTGCTCGCCGGAAATGTTCATGATGTGTGAGGGTACTCCTGATTGTTGTTTTGTTCAAGACACGAACAAGATGCATTGTGACAGCACAAAAGCTCCCATTACACCAGAAACAATTGAAACGCATGCACAGGGGCTGAAGGTTCCACTAACACTTGATCATTGCAACTCATGACGGAAATGCAACGTGGCATGAATGCAAGCGCAGTATGTGCAAGACACACAAATAGAAGACTATCCTCTCTCCATACCTATCAGTCTTCTACCCAAAGAGTGTATCGCTTCGTGATCGATCTTGTACTATTTCTGCTCCTTGCTGCCGGCAATGTCGGCCCGACGCTGAGCCAGCCAGCCAGAGGTGTGCAACAGCAAGCTGCAGCACAACTGATCGTGATGGTAGCTGTGCACGGCGGCCTGCCGCATGTACACACCAGGCGTCAGTATCAAGCAGCAATTAGCAATTAGGACCGGATAAACAAATAACCCTCGGCCATCATGCCAGACGCGGGCGGCCATCACACAGTAGCAGTATCAAATGACAGTACCAAGCAGCAATATGAAGTAGCAGCAGATGCACAAGAGCGACCGAGGCCTATGTCGTCAAAGTCATCAGGGCATAACTCGATGAAGACGGTAGCAATCTCGATCAAGATGGTGGCGATGATGGCCACATGCGCGATCTCCATCTCAGAGAAGGCATGGGCGGTGGCCTGGCTGACATACTCCACAGATGAGCTGGTGAAGCCACTGGAATCCTGGCTGAAACAACTCTCATCTGCCATACTGCCCTCGTCGCCATGTGGCCCTAGTCCCTTTTGGCTGACAGCTGCGACAGTCTAGCATTGGGGACTTGTTTCGGCTTCACCATCAGTAACAGGCACTGCTGGCCAAAGAGCAGTGGCTGGGTTGTGAGTGGCCACTGCTGTGCGGTAGCATGCTGCCCATCACAACGCTTCCAAGTATTCAAACACAGGTAGCATTGCTGTACAACGGACCACACAGACTCCCTGCATTGGCAAAGGCAGCCATGCAATGCAGAACTGGTCCGCCGGGAGAGTCACCAGAGGGTCACATAGATATGTTGTTGGAATACATAACGACTTTGCTACAATGTGGACTTTATGTGATTGCCTCAGTCCGAGGTTCATGGTTATAGTTACAGTCTGCATGCCCAGACACTGGACACCACCAAACACATAAAAAACAAGTCAGGGCACGTCTGGCAGCTAGTGCAAGCAGTGTCCCGCCGACCTCGCATCCGCACATGCACCAACACGAGTTTGCAGCCATTGCTGCACAAAGGTCAGGGCAGCTGGTGCAAATAGCGCATGAGATAGGGGCTTTCCTGAAGCCCACATGGTGTCAGTGCTCCAAATGACACAAGTTTTCGAGAGGCTCATGCTCCTGCAGACGAGGTCCAACACCTCACTCCCCACGCAGTCCAACACACCAGCGCATTGCTGTCCCAGTGGAGGCTGTACTGCCCAGTGATGATGGTGAGTTCATGCTACAGGCTGCAGCGCAGCTTGGCATACCATCGCACCAATGGCACGGCCACGTGACGCCTGCATGCCAGGTTGGACAGCAAACACGCTGCATCACTCTGCATCACATGGGCCTGCGCGGCACATGAGTTTGCGCACGTTCTGACACCATCAGCATGCCCATGCTTCTGGCTATGATGCCTGCTGGGCGCAGCTTGTCAGCATGGCAGCTGCAGCTGCCACACCATGGGCACCCGCACACATGCGAAAGGCTCACAGTCAAGTCCGGCAAAAATATATGCATGTCACTACACATTGTCTAGCACAACATTGAACGAAATGTCCATGGCGGTGACGGAGTGCGTCAGGGCGCCACAAGACACGTAGTCACAGCCAGACTTTGCGATCTGCGTTACAGTATCCAGCGTCACGTTGCCCGATGCCTCAGTCTTGCACTTCCCTTGCATCATGTTCACAGCTTCCACTAGCATGCTGGTGTCAACACTACCTGCACCCCAAACGCTGCCTCAGGCCAATGAGCATCTCGTAGCGCAGCTAGGGATGAGCATCTCCAGCATGATCTCATCTCTTGTGCTGGAGATGGGCTCAAGCACGGAATCGGGACGCAGGCCAAGTTGTCACGACACAAGCACCAGTGTTGTGGCTTTTGCGTTCTGGAACAGCACAATGGGAGATCTCACGGAAGACCAAAAGGTAGCTACGGCTACTGGGATGGGAAGTTGCGACAAACACTTGCCTGAAGGGCTGTCCAGGAAACATGGCACTCACACCCAACATGTGAGTGCGTCCACTTCGGGTGGCCACGACACGAAGCTTGTTGTGCAAACACAGTCACGATTGCCGATGAACATGAGGACACGCCGCTCGGATTCATCCCTCCCACGCCATGCACACACCCCACAAGGCTGCCATCCAGCAGCCCGGCGGTTTGACCAATTTCAAAAGGTACCTGATACAAGCATGACAACGCACAACTGAGGCAAAAGGCATGCCGCACCTTCACATGATGCGTCCTTTGCCGCCATGTTGTCGAGCATGACCCTCGACACGAGGCCCTCTGTGTCTGCATCGATGCACGCAATCACCTCTCGGACCTCGTCCAGCGTCCGTGTCTCCACCTCGATCTCTATCCGCTCTGGCCTCTCCCGCACAAACGCGCACGCCTGCTCCACGGCGGCCTTGAGCCCGCCGGCCGCTGCGATATGGTTGTCCTTGATCATGATCATGTCGTACAGCCCCATGCGGTGGTTGCAGCCGCCGCCGATGAGCACGGCCCACTTGTCCAGCACCCGCAGCCCGGGCACGGTCTTGCGCGTGTCCAGGATCTTGGCTGGGCTGCCAGTGCATGCGTCGACCATCGCCCTGGTGGCTGTTGCAACGCCGCTCATGCGCTGCACGTGGGGAGCAGACCAATGCGTCACGCCCGGCCATAATAGTTTGCTTATGGAGAATGTGGTGGCATCCAACATGCGCAGGCATCCCGCGTTGCAAGCACGACGCTCACCAAACGGACCACGTCCGCACGTGGCAGTGTGGGGTGTTTGACTGGCACACAGTGGTCGAGGCGCACTTGCATGAAGTTGAGGGCGATTCGCTCTGCTCTTAGTATCGCTCCGGCATCTCCTCGGACTGTCCCAAACTCCTCGCGTGTAGTCACCCGAGAGCCGTCTTGCTTGGTCCAGGAGATCTGGATGGAGGGATCGCAGGCTGCAAAGACAGCGTCAGCGACTGCAAGCCCAGCAAGGACACCGTCAGCCTTTGCCAGGAACGTGGCCGTTGCAGTCCTGCCAGTGGGAATTCTGCAACCTCGGCCATGGTTTAATAATGCTCAGGAAGGGGTTTATTGGCTCAAGCAGGCCATAGCCTAATGCTGACAGAGCGTCGACCTGTTTCACACACCACTGGGCATCTTGGACAAACATCGAGCACAGTCATTGAACGTGATACGATGCGCACGTTGCCAAGCATGTCGCATCTCCGATATTGGCATCGTCTTCTTCCAGTGCCGTTGCTATTACCTGCACGTGCTCACTTGCTTGTCAGCTGCTGCGTGCACCGCCCTTGCACGTTGTCCGACACCCAATACACAAACGTACAGCAGAGACAAACCACCTTGTGTATATCATATGTCGGATGATCTGGAGGTGGTATTGGGCAGTAGCTCCTGCGCGGGCGCAGTTCGTTCACGGCTTCATCTCCCAGGCAGTTCAGGTCGGCTGCTAGCCCAGTCAGGAAAGGCACAATACGCAATATAGGATAGCATACTTTTGGCTGCAAGCTTCTTTGAATGGCTGCATGGTCGATGTGCGGTGTTCAACAGTTCAAAACGACGACTGAGTTCATCCGGAGTTGAAACAGCGGCAGCCAATGGCATCACCAAGATTATGTGGATGCAATACGCTCATTCGCCTCCTGACCATCTGAGAGATCGTGTGATCGCACCGCATCCGTGTGCGCGCGTGCGGGGCCTCGGGGATCTGGTGTCGCGACATGTCGTGGCTACAGCTCACGCGAGGGCGAATCCGGCAGCCAGTTAAATTGTCTCTCCGCGAGAGGGGTTTGTGCATTACATTGTTACAGACTCAGCGTCACAGCAGAGCAATTCCAGTCTGATGATTGGCTACCTCGTCCCGTGGACCTCGTCCCGAATAGAATCGCTCAGGTCCTCCGGCACATTCCACAATTCAGAGTGGATCACCACAGTTGCATAGCTATACAGGCGCTCACAGTATAGGAATTTCTGTATTGAAACGTTCAGTATCACTGTGTGTTGATCGCAGTCTGCGAGTTCTCTGCGCATTGGCAGTGGTGTGGAGACAGCTGGAACGGACGCTCGAGGGGCGAAGCCAGCTGTGTGATTCCACAAACCAATGGGCCAATCAAAGACAGTTGGCAGGCGGGCCATTCTTATGAGCAGCGGTTATATTCAACTATGCATACGCAGCACGTTAGATCTGCTGCTAATGCAGGCGATGTGCGTCGGCGAAGCCCTTGAGACTCAACACACGGAGCTAAGGTCATATTTTCAAATCTGATAGATATATCGTTGATTGGTGACTCCACAGATACCACCGATGTTCTACGATGTGGCGATCGGCGCCATCACCAAGGGGGTCAACAGGCCAACTTGGTTTGTCATCAATGCAGCGATATTTTTTTTGTGGGTTGTACTTGCCGGCCTACTCATCATGTCGCTGCAAGACTCTGAACTGGCTTGGCTTGCCCCACATGTGGGAGTCATGCTGTGCCTTTGCACCGTTCTTGGTGCCATGGTGAACTGGTTCATTGCCAGCACAGGCCTGACGACCGCAGAGGAGCAGGAGCAATCCTTGATGGTGACTGAAGACGAATCGGAGACGGATACTTTCAACGCGCAGCATGATGACCTAGACGAGGAGACCCGAGAGAAGCTTCGAAACCTTCCTCTGCAGTCCAACATAGATGTTGGCATCTCTGGTTCGACTGGCTTTGACACATCGGACCTCGCTATAAAGCCCATGCCAGCTTCGGACATATTTGTCGCGGAAGGGAAAAGCAAAGACAAAGGCGAGTGAGTGGTGTGGTGTTGGCATGCCGTTTGACACCCGACTGCAGCGATGCCGCTGCAGCATGCATGCCTGTCTGCCTGACCCCCTTGGGCCTTCCCACGGGGAGCACGACATCTCGCATTCTAGGCCAGAATCATGATCAGCTGCATGCCCTGGTATTGCTGATTGCGATTCCGCTGATACAGCTTTTGACAAGCTCCATACTTGCATGTCATTCCAATTGGCCCTCTTTGCTAACTTTTGCCGGTCAATGTCTGGGGCACCCCAGATGTTTGCCATGGGACCATGATAAATATCAAAGTCAATGGTGTTGGCTCGGCACTGAACTTCCTGTTGTAATCGTCCCCATGGTGTAATTGTGCCCGTGGTGCAATTGTCCCCGATAATGCTGGTGCAGCACGACAGACAAAACAAGGTTATGTGCAACTACCTGTCCTGAAATGCTATGCGCTGTTCAATCCAGATTGGCTCAATATAGATTCGCCTTCACCAAACCATCCAGTGTCTACAGTGATTGATCTGCAAGGCCTTGTGACGTACTGCCAAACCGCACAATGTGCACGCCAGAGTGCTGTGGATGTTGCCAGGGCTCACACATGAACACACACCCATTGTAGTACATCACCTTTGTGAACGGAGGCTGCTGCGGACCGGAGGCTGTGCAGAGCATTGCATGTCTTTAGGTCAGAGCGAACTGCAGCTCGCCACACAGAGTGGGCGTTCATTGCTAGTGCTGCATAGCGTTTAGTCAAGATCCCGCCCGCGCCTGCAGTGATGTGCAGGTGCAGATGTTCCAGCGGTGCTCAGGAGTGGCTCCTCCGGGTGCGGGCTGCTGGAGCATCCTTCCTGTGATCTCCCATTAGATAGGGCCCATAGCCTCTTTCTCGGCGATTCAAGACAGCAGTGGAGCTTTAAAGGGGTGGAGTTTGCGGGCTCCACCTGCCTGTGCACCGGTTCTTACTCAACACCGCCATCGTGTGACCAGAAGGATGGTTTACCAGCACCACTGGGCAGCGCATGACTTGCAGTAATGATATAAGCAGCATCACACAACCGCACTTCGACACAATTTGACAGACTGAGTGGCTACCCGGCGTGGTTCTAAAGATCAGCTTTTTGTATGCATGCTGCAGCGGAACCAGAGGCTGTCGACGCCATTGGGAAGTATCTCACAGCCGCAGCTGCAGCTGTAAACTACATTGAAGAGCATTGGTGCTTCAGTGATGGTTTCGCACAAATTATGCTTGGCGAAAGCACACAGCAAGGAGGTCGAGGCCGCGTGGCACTGCAATTCGATGCTGATCAATTTAATTTGCTAGCCCATGGCTACAAAGGTTACCCAGTTCGGGACTTCGCGCCAACATAATCAGGAAGTAGGTTTGCTGCTCATGTCAGCCCCTGACACGATTGGCTGGGTATTTCTCTGAATGTGTAGCCTGTGGCTTGCCCACTGATCTGAATCATGGGACCACCAGCAGCAGTTCACCTGTACCACACGTGTTGTATGAGCCTTCTGCATCTCCAGGGGTCGCCCGTAATGAATTTGCGTTGTGGTTCGAAGGCGAAAGAGTTGCATGTCGAGCAGATGACCCCGCAATGCATGGCTCGCACCGCGAGGCCTTGCGAGGCCAAGAGTAGATCACTCAAACTGACACACCAGGGCCTCGAAACTTTTGGAGCAAGTTACGCTTGTCGCTTTCGGTGACTCATGCCTGCCCTGCGCGCGGTTTTCATGGAGAGCTGTCTGCAACGAGGCTGTCCAAACGCGTCGCGGCTCTGATAAGTCACGCACCGTGCCCTCGCCCATTCAAACGCGGCTCAGTGCTTCTTTTTTCCGAATAGTCGTGCGTGCGTGATACGCCAAAGGCGTCATGGCAGTCGCTGTCTCATCCTTTGACACCGGTCACGGCGACCTCATCCACGACACTCAGTTTGACTATTATGGACGTCGGCTAGCCACATGCTCTTCAGATGGCCTTGTCCGGGTCTTCAGCGTCGAGCAAGAGCCAGCGCAATACTTGGCGGACCTCGTGGGGCACCACGGCCCGGTGTGGCAAATCGCTTGGGCTCATCCCAAGTTCGGTAACGTGCTTGCCAGCGCTAGCTTCGATCACACTGTCATAGTGTGGAGGGAGAGTCAAGACGGCACGTGGTTGATACTGCATCGGACTGATGCCAATCTGCATACAGGCACGCTGCCGGACTTGGTTTCCAAGCTGTCAACTTACCTCTGCAATTCAAGCATGCTATGGATTTTTGTAAACAGTGCAGGCGGCTTTTGACCATATCGCCGCATCTGCAGGCTCGATCAACAGCATTTCATGGGCCCCACATGACCTGGGCTTCGCCTTCTCGGCAGCCTCCAGCGACGGAGCATTGTCCGTGCACACCTGTAATTTACAAACGGGTGAATGGGCTGTATCACTGGTTCAAAATGAGGGTAATGCTCCCGCCCATCCTATGGGTGCAATGGCGGTCAGCTTCGCACCGTCACTCGAGGCTGGAGCACTGGTAGGCCGTGGTAAGAAGCAGGTGTGTGCAGTCACGCTGATATGTTATGCTGTCGCCTCTGCGTCGCGGTGGTCGCCGAGCTTCCCATCATCAGATCCTGTTGTGGCCCAATATGTCAGCCAGCTGTGAATGCTAATGGCGGTCTGCAGGGTCCTGTGTGGAGACTTGCATCTGGCGGGTGTGATTCAGCAGTTCGGATCTGGACGCTCAGTCAAGACAGTGTCTGGCGCATGGAAGGGCCCCCACTGGTTCACCACACAGGCTGGGTCCGGGACGTAGCATGGGCGCCCAACCTCGGGCTGCCGCGGAATGTCATTGCGTCTGCCGGTCAAGACGGAAAAGTGCTCATCTGGGTTGAAGAAGCTTCAAATCCTGGCGCATGGAAGCATTCACTTGTAAAAGACTTCGGTAAGGATAGGCCCGTCTGGAGCGTCAGCTGGAGCACAATCGGGAATGTCCTTGCTGTCAGTGCAGCTGGGCCTGACGACACAGAGGGTGGGGTTGAGCTGTTCAAAGAAGGAGTCGACGGAGCATGGGAGCCTGTTCCGCTGCAGGATGCTGGCAATGACGTTGTTGGGGACCACTAGCAATCTGACCTCGAGTGTAAGATAGAACCGACGAAGAACTTGGACGTTGTTAGAACCGTCTCTAAACACCCATGTCTCTATTCACGGCTGCTGAAAACTGCTGTTTGCATGCATCGATGAATGTAAAGGTGTCCCTCTGTTTGGGCCATATGATCTGTCTGCCAATCACAGCCATGATCGCCTGCATTGTGCATGCTCATGCAATCTGTGCACAAACTCAGTGCCCGCGCTTTGTGGAGCTCTGGAGGACGTCCGGGAGCTCTGGCCTGGATGCATGCATGGTCTCAATCAGCATATACTAAAGCGGATACAATGTCAAACTCCGTCCCCACCCATCGATACATGTTGATTGCGTTGATCTAGCATCTGTACTTACAGTGGACCAAGTTTGTACGCGCACTGCATGGCAGCGAGCTTTCGTCCGTCGAACCACCCAGCAATTGCCGGGGGGGGGGCCCACTGGCTGGGCCGTGCAAGGCCGTGGTTGCTTCGTGTCCACAGAGGCAGTTCACGGTTTCCAGGCACCATGCGCTGCGGCCGGAGTGAACGCCTGCAACCCAACTTGTACACAATCGTGCGCAAGCCTGGCTGTGTAAAGGTGGACATCAAATCACATAACTGCCCTCAGGGGTTGGACAGGCGTTCTCGCTGCCGGCAGATTTGCAGCCGTCCTTGTGAGTGCGTCAACTCCGCCATCACATGTGTTCATGTGTAAGTCAAAACAAGCAGCACAGTACACTTTGAATCAGTGAATTGAAATATTGTGTGTACGTGGGGCTGTGGCTGCCTCTGTGCAGGGGGCACTATTGGAGTGCGGCACGGCGGAGGTTGTGCCGCTTGCCGTGGACAACACTGTGAGGCCAGGCTGGTCTTGAAACAAGAGCAAATGATATGAAGCTGACAAAGCTGCACTTGTAGGTGTTCATATCCGGTCGAAGCATGGGAAGATGACCGAACAGCCGGGTAGCTCAAACGCGACTTCGTTGGGAAGAACCAACTCAGACCTCAATGCTTCAGCACCACCGTTTGAGTTTCGACCGACTCCTAACACACCGGCAGCAGCTGCGCCCGCCGCCCCTGTGCGTAGTTACGCCAGTGTCGTGGCCAGAGACAACACTGAGCGCTCTCGTGACAGCGTTCGAGGCTCCAGAGCGCGCAATGCTGGTCCGGCAAGGAACTCAACAGCTTCGCCAAGTTCTACTGCCTCGAGACCGCATAGCGCTGCGCCTCGACGCAACCCTAGCGGGTCAAGCTTGAGCTTCAATTTCAACCCGAATGCTCTGCCCTTCGTCGTGCGGTCACCCAGCGCACCAGAGACCCCGCAGGCAAACTCTGGCGCCTCACCTTCTGTTGCAAGCAGTGAGTCTCCTGCCGTCATCCCCGAAGAGCCGCAGCCAGAGGATGGGAAGCATGCCAGTGCGGAAATCGCCTCCGATGAGAGTCAGCACCATGCCTCACTGACCCCAGATTCTGTCGACGGCAAGCCCAAAGCTCCTTCCACCAATGGATTCCACACCACAGAGGCAGCTGTCAATGGCCTGCATCACCCGCCGCCAGCCCGCGCGAACCCACAGGACAGTAGCGGTGCGGCCTCGGATACAGAGCCCGCGGTTGCAGATGCTCCAGTTGAAGACGCCAAGGCCGCCGGAGCAAAGGCGTCGCAGGCACTAGCCCCAGAATCAGGAGCAGCTACAGCACGCGGCATCGATGTAGATGAACAGTCGGACACAGCGCATGACCTGCCGCATATTAGCCCCCTTGCCCGGTCCGTGGAGCACATGCGCCAATTAGTGCCGCCAATGGACACCGCGCCGGCAACTCCGCCCGACAATGCCTCCAACGCGGCTCCGCACTCACCGCAGGCAGGTGCTGCAGACCCACGCTGCGATAATTCGGCCACGGCGGCGTCGGCAGCGGATGACGCCCACTCGGGAGAACGCACGTGGCCTCCCCATGCCAACGGAGTAGCCCGAGCCGGCCGGCCAACGAGCTCGGCGACAGAGCAGTCGCTGGAGGGTGTGACAGGGACGCTGAGTGCTATATGCGGTGGGCTGCACTCGACGCTGGGTGACAGCGGCAGCGGCGTGCTGGGCGGCGCAATGAGCTCGAGCCTCACGCCGCGCGCGCTGAGCCAGCCGATGCAGCAGCACGAGCGCTCCGTGAACCGGCTGCGCACAGTCGTGCACCATGAAATTGTGCGTGCGCTGCAGCGGCTGACGGCGCTGCCGCTCGCAGGGAACGAGCAGCGGGACAACGGCAGCAGTGGCGGGGCCCGGGGGGAGATCTCGCTGGAGGGTGGGGTGGCCTCTGGTGATGCGAATCATGCGGGCGGCGGTAGTGCGCAGCTGGAGCGCGCCGCATGCATGGACCACTTTGTGGCCCGTGCGCATGCCGATTCCATCACAGCGCACACACATTCGGCGTTCCAGAAGGTGTGTAAACTGCGATCGTGTCGCCGCAATGCATGCCTGTCTGCGATGCACGTGCGTCGCCGTCAATCAGTACCACTGCAAGCAGACGCATTGCCCAGGCAAATGTGGTTTGCACTGCGGTGGAAGCGCTGTTCAGTGGCGCTCGTGCTGACTTGTCTGTGTGCGCTGCAGCTAGACGACCGCACAGCAGACCCGGAGGCAGTAGCTTGTAACTACTGCCGCGCGGTCATGGTGGACGTGCTGGCCGTTGCAGCGTCATGGCGGTCGTGGATCGCGCCATACTGCACCTCAATGAGCGCGCACGACACGCTTGCCACACAGCACAGCCGCTGCACCGATGTGCTCACTGCGGCGATGCCAGCTGTGCCAGGGCTCAGTGAGTGGTATGCCAACATATGCACCCGCAGAGATGACCCGTTCAAGGACGAGGAGGATCCGGCAGCCAACGGCGGCGCGGCATCGCCGGCACAGGTGGCTGAAGGGGTTGTGGTCGCGGGGCCTGAGGTGCACGGTCTGCCGGGGGTGCAGGTGAAGCGGGTGGGAGCGGCGCCGTGGGTTGCGGAGGCGGCGTGTGAAGGCAACTTTGAGGCGCAGGTGCGCGTCGCCGCGCTGCGCATGCTGCGCAGTGCAATGGGGTCAGGCGAAGGGCTGGTGGTGGTGGCACGAGAATTCCGGGCGGAGTCTGGGCGGGAGACGGGACTGGGGGGGAGCAGTACTCAGCGCCACGGCGTTGCGCGCACCGCGTCTGGGTACTCGGGGGGATCGTTTGAGCAGCGCGGTTCGAGGGTGCTGGGCGCTGTGGTGGGGGGGCAAGATGACGACGATGGGCTGGATGGTGGCATGGACGGTGACGGCGGGGCTGGTGTGCATGCTGCCTGCCTCCTGCATGTGCGTCATGCATGTCACTGGCGGCGGCTTCTGTGCCGCATATCGTCGGCCACAGCCTGACCGCCTGGATAGCTTGTTCAGAACTCATGCTGAATTCGAGTGCATGCTTCACATGGTTTGGTTCTTTCATCGCATGTTCAGAGCCCTGTCTTTCAACCACCTGCACAAACGAGTGAGGCGTATAGGAGCACACCAGGCGTAGCAAGCGACGTTCGCATGCTGTGCATGCTGTGAGGAAGCAGGTGCTTTATGTACAGCCAGTTTGACCGTGATACGCTGTAGACTCAGATGATGGGGAAGCCCTGGACGATCAGGGTGAGGAGAGGGAGGGTGGCGGACAAGATGACGGGGACGACGGGCCGCAGAGCCGGTTGTCGTGGGGCACGTCGCAGGAGCTCGGCGTGTCGGGGGGGTCCACCGCGGCGCCGGCAGCCGGCCGTCGGGGCTACATCGCACGCACGCGCAGCAGCGGCGGCAGCGCGCGCCGGCCGCGGCCACGGCAGCCGCGCGTGTGCCTGTCACCGTCAGCCGTGCCGCCGGCCAACATCTCGTTTGCGACGCTAGTGTCCCCAGAGGCCACGCCCCGTGGTCGGCGGCCATGGTTCCGCACCGGGGGCGCCCTCGCAGTTAGCAAGCAGCAGACGCTCGGCGTGCTGGAGCCGGTCCACCCGAAACTGCGCCAGGTTGTCATCCAAGAGCCAGGTCTGCCCTCGTCCCCAGCACGCACAGCACCCCGTACTGCGCACCTGCACGTGGCCACAGCTGACCCTTGCGTTCATGCAGCAACTCACCAACATGCGGTGTGCAGGCGTCTCGCTGGGAAGTGCGCTGCCCAATGAGGCACAGCAGCACCTCACCCTGACGCAGCAGGACGGCTCTGAGCCGCTGTGGCGCGCCGGCGTGCACAACGCAGAGGTAGCGCAGCGCGGCCTGCCCACCGTGTCCATCCTCGACTCCCGCGTTGCGTACGTCCACTGCATCATCGGCCCCGCCGCCGCCGTTGCCGGCCTCAGCACCTCTCTCGACGCCCCCCTCGCGCCCGCGGCCTCTGCTGCGGCCGCGGCGCCCACGACTGTCCCCCCGGCCAACACCTTCCTCGCCACTGCATCGTCCGCCAGCGACCCAACCAATGACACAGTTGACGCGCCGGCAACGTTTGTGCTGGCGCGCTCGCTCACGGGCGTGCTCATTAACGGCCATCGCATTGACCATGGCGTGCGCGTGCGCCTCCGCGATGGCGACACCCTCACCATGGTGCCCCACACCTCCTCTGGCCCGGCGCTCTCCTACCAGTTCCGTGCAGGCGACCCCTCCGCGCGCCTCGTGCCTCCCCACGCATCCGTCGCTGCAAGCCTGCCACCGCTGCACTCCATCCCGCTCTGCCAGATCTGCGGCGGCCTGCCGCGGGAATGCCTCGAGCTGCAGCCCTGCGGCCACACCTTTTGTGCAGCATGCCTCTCGCACAAATTTGCACACCTGCTGACCACCGCGTCGCACCTCGCATGCCCGCATGGCTGCCTGCAACCCGAGTCGATCAACCAGTGTCCGGAGGTAGACGCGCTCGTTGCAGCTCTGCCGGAGTATCTCACGCGCCTCTCACGAGTCCTCGACTGGCGCTCCGGGCGGCTAGATAGCGAAAACGGTGAGGCTGCGCCGATGCCGCCCAGCTCACCGCGCTCGCCAAACTGGGCCGGGCGGTCCATCGGGGCGCGCAGCGGGGCAAGCTGTGGCGCGGACGCGTCGCTGGCAGACCAAGCCGGCGGCAGCACGCTCTCGACGTTCGAGCGGTTCGTTGAGTCGCTGGGGCCAGATGCGTGGCAGCACACGCCGCGCGGCCGCGCCGGCCGCGCTGGGGCCACCAGGCACGACGAGCGCGTCACGGTCGACGCTGCGGCGGAGACCGGCGGGGGCGAGAGGTCGGGGGAGCTGCGGCCGCCATTTGCGACAGCGACCCCCGCTTTCATCCCCGAGCACACCGGCCGGCCTGCCGCAATCAGCGAGCTCGTGCCGCTGTCCCGCGACATGCTGCCGCTGTCGATGCAGGAGCTGCAGGCGCAGCAGTCGGACGTGTCCGCCAACGTCGTCAAGTCGGCGGCGGAGTGCGGCTGCGAGACGAAGGAGCTCGGCGTTGTCATCCGCCACCTGTACATCCTCATGCATGCGGCAATGATGAGCTCGCTTTGGAAGGAGGAGCTGAACCGCGCAGGCACTGTCGAGGACTCGGCTGCGGCGGCGCGCGCTGTGGTGCAGGCCGCGCACTCCGGCCGCACCGCTGCCGAGGAGCTCGGCGGGGAGCACGGCCAGGAGCTGCTGTGTGCTGCTGCGACCATGATCTGCGCGCTGGTGCTGACGCAGCAGCCGGGCATGGAGGAGGTGTGCCAGGGCAATCAGTGGCGCGCTGCGCGTGCCAACGTGGTCGAGGTGCGCACTGTGATGTGCTGTGAGCAGATCGGGCACAGTATACCGGGCTGTGATGTCACTTGTGGACTGCGGTGGTGGTGCGTCGATGACACATTCCACGTGCGAAAAGCCGTGGGTGACTGAGCCCCGCAGCCCGCAGTCCGCTGCGGTGCACTTGCGATCTCATGCCCAGTCAGCCCATCCCGCAGACATGCAGCATGCGTGCAGGTGCTGGTGGAGGCGCTGGAGGTGTGGCCGCAGAGCAACGCGGTGGCGCACGCGTGCCTGCAGTGCCTCGTGGCGCTGTGCAAGGACAACGCGATGATGAAGGCCAACGTCACCGTGGCCGCCCTCAAGCCGGTCATCCGCGTGCTGCAGGAGGGCGGTGCGCGCTACGCGATTGCGGAGCGCGGCTTCACGCTCCTCGCCGTGCTGCAGGTGCGCATGCACTGCCTCTCGCTAAACCTCTGCACACTCATATCATGCTGAATGACCGTATCAGTATGATCATACAGTATGTTCATACTCATACGTTTTTGTGACTGCCCTGTGCATGCGGCTGTTGGCACGGCAGGAAATGGTCGGCGTCCGTGCTCGTGCTCACGGCGCGGCATGCAAGTGCCGGGGCCTGGCAGGAGGGCCACTGCAGTTGTGCCAGCGCCGGTGGTCCTGGGTGTGCAGTGCTGCTGGATGTGCAGTGCGGGGTCAGCACCCCGAGCCACCATCAGCTGTGGCAATTGCGGCATTGTGCGTGTTTCACTTGCCCTTCCGAGTGAGTCATGAGTCTGGCCAGAATTGCTGTGACTCAAGTCACTGGCACTTCATTAGGTCTGATGGCCGTCCTGTGTACAGGCAGCCATGCATGTCCTGCATGCATTTTCTCCTTCCATCATGCAATGTCGACATAGTCCCAGCCATTCTGAAACCATAGCACCACACGGTCTGCAGAGCTCCGCCTCGCGGGAGCGAGCTCAAGCCACGTGTGCACCTGGCCACATTGACGCTGATGCGTGCTGTGTGCAGGCCGGCGGGGACCACCTGAACGAC
Source organism: Ulva mutabilis (assembly GCA_900538255.1). NCBI lineage: Eukaryota > Viridiplantae > Chlorophyta > Ulvophyceae > Ulvales > Ulvaceae > Ulva > Ulva mutabilis. The sequence goes on along the minus strand of UNSF01000033.1, from coordinate 193,947 downwards.
GGCGTGCGACGGCTGCTTGCGGAGGCGGGGCTGCAGGGCGCGGCGGTCAAGGCGCTGCGCGTGCACGCTGCGGGCGACGAGCGCGCGCTGACCGCGGTGTGCTTCGCGATCGCAATGATCCTGCGTGGCGGCGAGAAGTGGCGCGAGTCTGTGAAGTGGGCGGCCGCCCGCAGCACACTGCTGAGCTCCATCACCTGCGCAGAGCGGGTGCGCACCTCCCCGTCCCCACCCTCCACGCCTCTGTGCACATCCGCAATCCTTCCGCAGCCATCTCATTTGTCATGAATTGTGAATGCATGTCGTGCGCGTATGAGTGGAGGTGGACCTCGGGTGCACTGACTGCTGTGCTACGTGCTGTGTGGGCTGTGTGACCATGTTGGGTAGATGGGCGACAGGCTCTCATGTGCGATGATGGTGTCTCTGGTGAGCAAACAGTGTTGGCCATGACTGATCCATTCGCACCCGATGAGTAAGCGGCTGCATGCACTGGCAGCACAATGGCAGAGTGAGTGGCAGTGCATTGCATGCGAGGAGGCACGCAGCATCTCTGCCTCATTGGCCTTGTCGGCGACCTAGCAGTCATGTGCATGCATTGGCAGATGCAGCTGCTGCAGGGCCCTGGTGTGCAGTGGTGGCGTTCATTACCACTGCCCTGTGCCATGCTTCATGAATTCACACCGTGATCGTCATGCTTGATTACTGCGCACAAGCAACACCCCTGGCCAGCAGCTTGGCGCCAGTGTGAACACCCACCATTCATACCTGCTGTGCACGCTGTGCTGTGAGTGTGACCGTGCAGATGCGCAGCATGTTTTCTGCGTGCTGCATATGTACAGTGTGCTGACGGTGCTTTGACATGCTGTGCTGTGCAGTCCTACCGATTCCGGTGCCGTGCGATGCGGGTGCCGCCAGATGACGCGCTGTCTGCGCTGCTGGCCTTCCTCGTGCTTTACTTGGAACCTGTCCAGAAGTCCATCAAGGGGCGGCGGAAGCTGATGCAGACCTGGGCGGCAGTGGGAGTTGGCACATTGGCCTTCGCAACCGTGCTGGCCGGCATAAAGCGGCACCCGCATTTTCGTGCCACGTAGGAGTCTGTGCAGCCCGGGCTACGTGTCAGCCTGGCTCGTGCCTGCCCAGGTCGTGCCTGCCCCCGGCTAGCATGAGTCTAGCTCGTTTTGCTGCTTCAGAGCATGTGGACTCCACACGTAACCCTGATGCTGCTGTAGGAGATTCTCGCACTCTTTTCCCCCTGCATACTGGGCCACACCCTTTCCGGTCTGCTGCTGCGCGGATCATGCTCGATGTTGCATAATCCAGTGGCTTTGGAGTCCTTGTCGACTGTGTAAAAGGTTCGATCATGCGGTAGTCTGTACACTTGCGTGGCCACACGTGCAAAACATCGTCGTGGCCGAGCTGCACGCCACTTTGTCGCAATGGCGCACAGCGCGTGTACAATCGTCGATTTCTTCGCCACAGCAATCTCCTGGAACCAGTGTGTGCATATATAGGGTGCATGTGCCACGCCCTGTTTGAAACTACACCAATAGTGCATCAACGCTCGGCTGTAGCAACACCACATATTTGCGCCCCCGTCGGCGATCTTTATCCCATAGCATTAGCTGCAGACTTGACAGTAGAGCGCGCTGCTGGCCTTGCTGCCACCATGATAAAGTGTCCCCGTGGCAGCACTCGGCGTCCCACAAAGATTTTCGAGCTACTGCCCGTCGTTTCGCGGACAAGTCGTCGTACCAAGATCATGCAGCCGAGTGCAGCCTTTGACAAGTTCGTAGACGGGCTTCAGATTGCAAAAGGCGAGGACGCGGCGTCGTTCGCGCCTCTAGATCCGGACAGCACCAGTGGGCTCGGCGGCACCAGCGCAGAGGTTTTCGGGCCAGAAGTATGTTTTACTTCGCGAGCAGTGTTGTATTCAATCTGTGCATGGATCGCGAGTTTGATCCCGGGATTGCACCACCGAGACGTGTCGGACCACAATTGATCGCAGCGGGCTCCATCTCATGGCCTCGCGAAATGTGCAGGCTGTGCTTCTTATTGGATACACACAGGAGCAGTTCGGTATGTTCAAAGCAATGATGGAAGACATGGATGCTCATATGTTCAAAATCTACGCGGCTGGTGAGGTTGAGTTCAAGTCCAGATTGTGCGATGCATTCGACACAGCTGGTTTTAAGCCAGCGCCGCTGGGTACACGCAGAGCTGTGATCATGTCTGGGATGTATACATCAGAGGTATGCCATGCTCTTCGGAAGCTGCATGCGCTCGAGCCAAGTTCATCAACCGTTGTTGATCAATGCGCGCTGCAGCGCACGTCTAGCCCCTGGTAGCCACACTGCAACACACGCGTACACATGAACACGCGTGTACACATGTGGTGTACGATCAGAAATCTGTTGCGGCCGGCCACAAGCTTCGTGACTGCGTGGCATACGCCAGATGTGAAAGACCTGTCGCAGGTGAACCGCAGCGTGTTGCATCTGTACAACCCATCAACTACCTGGCAACAGGAAAACAGCGTGCCTCTGTGTCCCTGCAGTGTGATGCCTGCATACGTGCACCACTGCTGTGAAATAACTCATACTAATGTGTTATTAATTACATTTTGCATAAGCACAATTTCTCATTTGGAGTCACTGTGAGAGACGATCGGAAGAGCTGTGTCGTTCCAGGTGATGGAGGTCATTGGCGCTTACAGGGATTCAGCACTCCCGCCAACAGCTTTTGCTGCTGCCGTCCCAAACAACTGGGAAAAGTACCTTCCTGCTCTGCTTAAAGAACTGTTCGAGGATGATGCCGTAGCGGTGCTTTCCCCAGCAGTTTGTGTCTTGCTTGCCTCGTGCATCAGGTGAGCCTGCGATCGCATGCCCAGTCTGCTGACCCCTGCAGCACGGTGAGCAGTGCGCTGACTCCAGCGCCTGTATATCCTGTAGATGGTACGTTCTTGTCCTGGGACAGGGCATGTGCAAGTAGCTTCAATTGCTGCCATGCAGAAGCGCCTTCCGTACGGCTGTTGCACATGGAGTGCTGGAATGCTCAGCGTACACTGTGTTGCAGAAAGCACAGATGGTTCAATCACAGTCCGACATGTGATAGCGGGCACATCTTCAGATGATCATGTGGCAGTGGTACCTGCGGGATGATTGAAGCACGCATTAGTGGCATGATACACAGTGGTGTAGGGATAGGAAATTTAGACACGCACGCCGTGCACGTAGAGACATCATGAGGTAGCCTGCGGCTGAGTTTGAGATTGGTCTGCAAGAGGCTGGCGGCCGTTCGCGGCGTTTGTAGCATGTGATGCTGCTTTACAAATTCTTGCCATCGGTAGTGAGCGTTTGGCGGCTTCGCAAGTGGGCGGCACAGCTGTGAGATGGCATGTAGAGCTATTGATAGCATGGCAGGGCGTATCTGATCTGTTGCCGCAGATTTGTGTTATTTTCTTCCATATTCTAGCTGCCATCAGTGTGCAATGGAACCAAAATGTAATCACTCTACAGTGGTCTACACCAAGCGCCTGTGAGAGCAGTCCAAAAGGCAAGGCTATCCATTGCGTTTGAAAGAGAGATGCACAGCCCATGGCCAGAATGCATCATCAAAGTGATGGATTGGTGGCAGCTGCTTTAGGGAAGCATTGTAAAGACATTGATTTCCCTTGAAGGGACAGAGAAATTGCGCACCAAAATCAGTGCTTTTCGAGGTATCACTCACGGTTTGCTGTTTGAGAGATAGCAGGGACAACATTCGCAGCGCAGGCGTATGGCATACATGGTCACAAACGTCCATTTAGAGAGATTTTGGGACAGTTTTGTTGCGCTTTGCCATGTTTGGCCTGCCTTCTTGCTCTGCATGCCACCTTGTGCAGCATACTGCTGTACCGTGTCCCACTTCACTCTGATATCAATACTGTGCTCCCGTGCCATGGCAGTCTAGCATGCCTCCGAGGGCTTCTGGTCGCATTCGTTGCACTGACCATAATGATATCGGTGACCCAGAGCTCGGGGCCCAGCCGCCCAGATGCACCACCATAGCCTGACAATAGTGTATGATAATGGCATAACTATTAGTACGGACAGGTCGACTTGCAATTGCATGACCGTAAGAGTGAGCGCATGACTCGTTGGCACCAAGATTCTTGGCGCATTTTGCTGCGCACAAGAGGCAAAATGCGACTCGCACCTGAACATCAGCTGCAACGTTGCCCTTGGCGCGTAGCCGTGCTCGCAGCCGAGAGCTGCAGCGCAGCGCGCCCTGCTAGCGCGTTGCGCCCGTGGCGTACGCTGGCCAACGCGCGTTCACTCAGTGAGTCAGCGCCGCGGGGGCGCTTGCTGCATCGACGCATCGCGATGTCAAGTCACACAAGGCTCAGTTGCACACTTACTGATCGCGGGAGGTGAAGGGTGCCCGCTTTTGCACCACAAAGACGCAGCGCACATGCGAGGGACGCGTGTGCTGCGTCAGAATTCTAATTATGGCATTGGTTTTGCGGCGAGGGGTGCATTATCTCATTGTCGACTGACTCGAAAGTCCGGATCCGTGACAGAGCAACGTACTTTGCACGCAACTGTGAGAAAGGCATCACACGAGTATGATAGAACATTAGCTATAGGTAGGCAACTTGGAGATCATGCCATATATTATAATGCATCAAAAACATAACCCAAGGCACACAACTTGCACTACGTACCGTGCACTGACTCGAAGGCTGCAGACTCTTCCGAGCGGTGGCCGTCCGCAGGCCTGGCCGCAGTTCTGAGTACAGAGTTCACGTTGCGCATGCCGGCGCCTGCAGCTGGGACAAACGCGAGTCGGGCATGGCATGACACGATACTAAAGCAAGCGGCGCGCTCCGCTTCTAGCACACGATCGCAACAGTAGCAACACCACGAACTTGAGCTGGAAATTCATGATTGGTTCGTCCATCGGCTCATTCGTCAGCATGCATGCACGGCGCCGGCGTCGGATCCCGCGGGGCCCCTAGGGCCGCAGCTAGCGCCACCGTGACTGCGCTGCAAGGCAGCTGCATGCAGGTGCCTGGGCCCAGGATCTATGGCCGGTCCCCAGCTGCATGCACGGCACAGCAGGTGTGCGCATGTGGGCTCAGCACCAGCACCGACGTATACAGCCCCTTCTACTGCAGCTCATCATCCCGCCTTCTTTTGGTATACTATCTATAGATGTATTCCACTTTAAGTTCCCTTGAAGGCCTTTAACTTCCGTCCAGAATGGTGGGGACAACTGAAGGACTGCAAATCACACCAGACCCAATTGCAAATTACAAATGCGTGTCAGCTAGCACAATTGCTCTGGGGCGAGGGATAGTGTACGTGTGTCAACTGCGCACCGGGCGCTTGTGTTGATGGGGGGAAAGACCAGAAAATTTTTTTTGTCAACGCAGCACAACGGCCAATGCTGCTCACGCAATCACTCAGACGTGGGATCAGGGGCGCCACACCGCTGCTATGTGTGCGTGCGTGTGCCAGCAGCAGGAGGCATGGTGGCATCTGTGCAGATCGGACGAGGGCAAGCCGTGCATGACACGCTCCTCCCCTGAAGAGCAGAAGCAGCCATCAAGCAAGCACATTTTCAGGCATGGCATACCCTATCGCAGCTGGGAAAGGCACCTGATAGGCATTCAAGATCATGCAGTACAGCCAGGCAGGTGTTTGCGTCGAAGCAGCCTCCTGAGCGCGGCAAGGGCCGGGACCAATGAGACTAAGGCCTGAGGATGTGAGACAGCTCGTCGCTCAGCAACGGCTGGTGCGGCTGATGCCGCAGGCTACAGTGTTCATGGGCGGGCGCTGTCGCCGATGCACGCTAGCGCTGTGTAGAGCAGGTTGTGTAGAGGGGCCTGGATGTGACCGCTAGACCACGAGGTGCCACACAATTCGGCGGGAACAGGATGCACGTAAACACGGTGTCAAAGTGAGCGATACAACACTGTGACGTGTTGAATATGTAGTCTCGGGCACTGGCGCATGCCCGAGCTAGTACTGAGTTCTGCAAGGCAGTCACACCAATGCATGAAACTTAACACACACTGCCCATGATGCTCACAAGGCTGCTCCGTCCAGCATTGCACTGGCCTCTCCTACATCTTCGGTAGGGGCGTACGGCGCCCCCGGGCAGCGTAGGGCCCCCCTGGGCCGCAACGCGGGACAGTGCACAGGGGTGGTGGTACGGGCGGCGGTCTAGGCACGGTTGCTCGTCAGCGCCGGTAGGTCGTCAGTGGGGGCCCGGCAGGAGCACCCAGAGTGCAGTCCATGGAATGCCAGTGCAGTCATCACGATCTCGCAGGCGACGCCTGTTTATGGAGTGTGCAATGAGGCGAGTGATTCTGGTACCTGCACACCGTACGCACATGTTCCCTCCTCTTGCTCTCATGCAGTTGCATGTGTTGAATTGTGATAGATCAAGGCCTCAGCAGCCCGAGGGGGAAGAGCAGGAAACAAAGCGACCAAAACAAGCAATGGCATGTGTTACACAGTGATAGATTTAGGACTCAGCAGCGCCGAGGCAACAGACCAGGCAACAAGCAAACAGACAGACCGGCCGCCGCAAGCACTAAGGCCACGCGCCGCACGAGCAAATGCCAGAACAAACAAACGCCATCGCGAAAGCAATGGCATGTGCAGTTGCGAGGATTCAGTAGTAGAATTCAAGATTGCTCGTCCAGGAGACTCTGCAGCTGCTACGCCAAGGGACACACACCAACGCAGAAACCGCCGGGATGAAATTGGGCGGCTGCATGATGGGCTCCATTGGCATGCGCGCTGCCTGATGTGTGTGCTGTGCTGTGTGGGCCATGCGAGCTTGCAAACTTGGAGCCAGCATGCCCATCGCACGTCGGTGGATGCCATTTCAGCCTCCTCAGGACACTTTGCTAAGGTACACAGCCACGTCATATATCTGGTGCACCTTAAGAAAACGGTTGGATCACACCTTCATGCAGAGCAGATGCAGGCAAAGCCCATATGTGTGCTTGCTCACAGACTCTGATATGCAGCTGTGATCCTGCTATAGCCCATAGCCTAGGCTCTGGGGTAATATATCCGCTGGAAAGCAAGCAGTATGTCTCACACGAGTCATCCTGCGGGTTACCGCGGCAGCGGGAACCTGGCCACTAAAACCCGGTCCCAGCCACAACCAGGAGCCTGGCGCATGGTCCCACCTGATCGACATACCTATAGGAGTGCGTTCGTATGTGTGCCGTACATGTCAGTGGTCTGTCCTCTGCCGTTCGGTGACAGGATGTCGCAGACACGTCTGCTACACATCGACTGCCGCCTGGTCCGGCACAACGTGGGCTTGCACAGCTCTGCAGCTCTGGTCAAAGCGGCTGTGCACTCAGATGCCTTGCTGCCAGGCAGAGCTGTCAGATATGCACTTTGACGCCGGCATTGCCTCCAGGTGGATCGGAGCAGCTCACGCTGCAGCCACCCAGCTGGTCAACGGCCATGCGTGGCCAATGGTGCAGCGGCGCCACCAGTTCACTGAGGGTGGGACTGATTGGACATCTCGGGTGCTGCCGTATCAGCAAGGCTGTGTGTCCGCGTTCAAGTCAGTGCCTGTGTGCCATGCACTGTTAAATATACGGAATCGAAAATATCGGCAAACATATCCCCAGATGATCGGGCATCACAACGGACTTAACCATGCATTCGCCATAGGACCGCTGCGCACAGGGGCGACCCTGAACACCTCAAGCTTGAAAGTGGCACAAGGAATGCATGGCTACACTGGCCAGTTGGGAGAGGTAAGATTCCCACGAGCAGTGCTCAGGTGATGTGATCTATGGCTGCGGTCCTGTGTGAATGCCTTGCATGGCCTTGCTACTGCCGATTTCACTGCATGGATGCTGTCTGAAGTGAGAGTGTGGCCATATGAGCCTCGGCCAGCTGGGTCAGCACTACACCCTTCACCTCGCAGCACGTACTCGCACCACGCACAGCAGTGAGTGCCTAGGCAGCTCGGGTGGGATGATGTGGTGCGGCACGGCCTACTGAGGGGCGTTGTGCGGTTGATCACAATAACATTTGTGCTGGGCTGTAGTTTGAGTTGAGTCTACACCCACTTGGGTTATGGCTGACCTGTTGGTCATCCAGGGACGAGGTGAGTGCCTGCAACCAACGAAGCCCGAGTATGTGAAAGCGGTCAGGTGATCGTGGCATTCGTGGCGGCTGTGTGTATGAGGTAGGGCTGCAGATCCATTCGGGCTCCTGCAGAGATCTAACACTCAAGAGAGCTGGAGTGGTGGAGCACGTCGCTGGGCTCGCTGCCAGGTGCACAGCCAAAGCAAGGAAATAAATGGAATACAACCACTGTGATGCAAACGGCGCGACACATTCAGATAACATCTGCACTGAGTGACCGATCGGACGCATAGCATGACTGTGTTGTGTCGGCTCGCTGCCGGCAAGGCGTCAGCGAGCAATGGCAGCGCTCACGAGTCATCATTCTGAGAAGTGACGGGGCACAATACTCAGAGAGCAGCGGAAGAGCTAGGAATGCTCATTCTGGAACTGGAAAGCGCCAATGATATCCGATGTGCCACGTTTGCTCCGCAACAAACCTGTGGCTCGACAATGTGTTACACGGAGATGAACGCAATAGCCCGGCAGCGAGGGCACAGCAGGAAAGTAGACGGCCAAAAACCCCGAAAGCAGACAACAGCAACAAGCAACAACTGTCTCAGGTGAAACGCCACAACGAACCGACACAGCCGACACAACCACACCCACGCATCCACACACATGCGCACTCCTCGATTGTGGCTCGACCATTGTGGCTCGACAATGCATGAGACTGTGCGATAGCTGTAGGAGCTCAGTGCCGTGTCACCTGGGCGCCAATGGGCACATGAGCACGCATAGATATTCAAGACGAACAGATATGGGGTGTGTTGGACCGTTGTGTCTGTGGGTCGCGTGAAAGCGCGTCCGGCCAGTGCTGAAGCGCAGCTGGGCCACCCCAGCAATCCCAAGTATCACCACAAACGAATGGATGCGTCGGACTACCAACACAGCACTTGCATAGACATCCCCAAACCTCGCACGTGCAGCTGATGGATTGAACGATATGGCTTCCATAGCAAAGACTTCAGCATGAATATGGCGAGCTCCTGTTCCCTGTGGCACAGTGTGTAGAATTGCTGACGCGTTTGAAACACTTCCAGGTATCGAGGGTAGTGATGCAGCGTGACCCCCGCATCGCTGATCGCACACGCGTGCGCTGGACAAAACAGCCCTTGACGCTTTCAAACACAAGACATGACAGCGACGTCGCAAGCACAGTCTGTGGTGCTGACGCAAACTAGGAGGCAAGTGAGATGAAGCTGTGTGTGTGCGAAGTGCAATGATATCTACGCCCTTATTGACTCGTTCACAACGTGCCTACGAGTTTGAATATTCTTGATATATATCTCTCGGTTCCAAGTTGTCGTGCAACGTCTTCTTCCACTGTTGTCTGCCCTCGAAGCCGGTGGTGCGCACACAGCTCCCCTTCTGTTTCTCTGCCCTGTGTATGGATACTGCACGTGTTTGCAATAAATCAATTAGATCTTCCCAAACATCCACTTGGTGCCCTCGAGCTGAACGCGATGGTCCGCTGAGCGGTGAGGGACGCCTGCGACGTCCGCTTGACTGTACTGCGGGCGCCCCTTGTCAAATCTTCTTAGAACAGAATTGTGCTCCGTCTCCTGGGAATGATAACTTGTAGAATAGAGGGTGTGTATGCATGGCACTGCATTGCCACGCTCTCCTGCTGCTGCGTACATCACTTGCTATCCACTCCTTGCCCACGTGAGGCATTCACATATGCGCGCTGTCCCGACACTCAGCTTGACTGATCGCCCATCTTGACCGCATTTGTGCGTAGAGCGCTGGAGTTGGTATGCGTGCTGTGGATGCTTTGACGCGCCAGGGCGCGGCCACTGAACAGGTTGCCCCAAGATGCTCTGTCGCCGCTTCTGCCGTGCCGATGACAAAACGCGCGCAGAGGAGTGATGAATTCAGTATGGCGTGCTGGGCGTTTGTTCTGTCTGGCAAAGCTAAATCACGTAACACATGCGCAAGATTCGCGACCATCACGGCTGACGAACTCTGCAACGGTTGTATTGTTCTTGCGTCTGACCATCGAGAGATTTTGACATCCCGGCTTATTTGTGCATGCTTTAAATTGTCGTGGCGAGGTGGTGTGCTCGGTCATGCTTGCATATTCGTCAGGTTTCCGTCAGCATTGTAGGAAAGCGTGCCGGTGAGGCATGAGCACGCGCTTGCCTCTTGCTCAGCAGAAGCCCTGCTCATTTCAGTGCCATCATGCAGTCGCGCACTGTCACACAGCTCACGCACTTTCACACAGCTTTAGGTACAGTCTCAATTTCTGTCCTTGCATGCTGCAGATTTGCGTGGTTCACGGGTATGAGCAAGTCTCAGCAGGCTAGCTGGTCTCAAGATGGTACTGTCACTGGGGTGCCGTCAAATATGACAGGATCCATGCAGCAGGCAGTCCTTCCACTTCCAGTTGCTCAAGCTCCGAATGGGCATGTGCCATCCGGCCCGCTCAGTGTGCAGCCACTGCAGGTGTGGACCTGGGTATCGGGACCCATCACGCATGTAGCAGGAAAGCTGTTGCAAGACAGTTCAGCAAGGATAACCATGTGATCAGATGCAGGTTCCAATAATCAGCGGGTCAGCACCAAGCAGTGGTGCACTGCCCCCCATGCCCGGCTCAAATGCAAACGTATGGGGGGTGAGCCCACATCCTCTTGGAGGAGGGTCAGCTCCGAAGCCGATTGCTCCAAATCGGGTGAGTCTGCTCCCCTTCTTCTCTGGTGCCACTAGCAATGCTTTCGGCTGGTTGGTGCATAAGCAGCATGGCACCCATTTTACTTTTTTCAAAGTTGAGGTGATCTGAGTGGGGTCCCCATGGTGCAGATGTCGCCGTTGTTTCAGCCATCGCCTTTGTCGACGGTGGAAGGCCCGAAGTCCCTCTTTGGATCCGCTCCAGGCCCCAGTTCCCTCCCGAGATTCGCTGACAGCAATACACGCCTGCCAAACAACTCAGCAGACACAGCTGAGACCCAGTTTGGCTCATCACCTGTGGCTGTGCCGTCGCGACCTGCTCGCATTAAAAGGGCCCCAGGAGGTGATGACTGTGTTCGAGGCCGCAGCGCACCGGACCCTGCCGCTCCTATAGTAGAGCACGCCAGCCTCCCCGAGCGTCGGAGTCGCCGTTCAACATCCTCTGTTTCAGCTGTCACTCGGCTCCTGAAGAGCCCAAACAGTGTGGTCCCTAGCTGTGCATGTGCCGGATGGGCATGTTGCACTATCCTGCAACAGATTTCTGTGGAAGTCGCACAGAGCTGACCACCCTGCCATGTGTCCGGCGCGGAAGGCAATGTATTGGCTATAACTGCCTAAGCAATGTGTATGTGTAGATGGTTACTCAAAAGTGAATCCAACCAAGTACCGGGGTGTGCGGCAGCGTCCTTGGGGCAAATTTGCAGCAGAGATTCGCGACCCGCACCGGGCAGCACGCCTGTGGTTGGGCACCTTCGACACAGCTGAAGAGGCAGCTCACGCATATGACCGTGCCGCACGCCAGATCCGCGGCAAAAAGGCAGTCTGCAATTTCGCCCTGCCTTCAGATGAGGACATCTCCATGGGGGACGCCGGTGCTCTGCATGTCAGCCACAGCTTGCCCAACAGCCGCACGGCCGGCCCGCTATCTGCTGGTTTTGTGGGTAGCGCAGACTCTTCCGGGCATGTCCCGATCCCCTGCAGACATGGGCGGCGCGGCCTAGAGAGCAAGACCGAAACGGAGGATGAAGACACAGAAGGCGCAGATGAGATGGAAGAAGATGATAAAGGCTTTGCGAGGGGAGCCCCTTCAAATAGGGCTACAGTCAACGGCGGGTCCGATGCTCATGTCGACAGCCCCTCTACTGCTGAGGATATGGAGATGGAAGACCTCGCATACACACTGCTGCTGCTGGCGAATGGCGAGCACTGATTCGCTCACAGAGCAGCGGGTGGGCCTCGTCGGATGGTCTGCCAGCTGGGCCGGATAACTCGTACCTTACGAGTTGTTGTAGATCAGCGTCTGGGGCAGCTGCATGCCATGACAAGATGTTGGAAGTGCCTGCGGACGTGGCAGGCATGTGAGAGGCAGGTAAGATGCCCACGGGCATGTTACAAGGCAGCGGTGTCGGAGGCGCCGTGGACGACAGTGTCTTGAGTATGCAGGCCACTGACTGATCACTGGGTGATCGAGATGTGCAGTCTATTGCAGGTGAGATGTGAAAGCGGCAACAGTTGTGTGGTATGCATGGGTGAGCGGGTTAGGAGCATGTATCGTTTGTGGCATGGTTGGCGTGGACCACCAGCTGCAAGGCAAGTGTTCAGCTGGCCCAGTCGAGTCAACGGGCAGCTGCAGCTGAGTGTGAGCCAGGGTGTTCCCATGTGAGAGGCTGTTTGAACAATGCACCATGTTGTCAGTGGCTTGGTGCATGAGAGTCACCTGAGCTGTGTGAGGTCGGCGCAGCCCTTTGCATAGTGAAGCACGTGATGCATCGGTCCATGTTCAGGCCGTGCAAAACAGTTGATGTGTGATTGTGAGCCGAGGGTCGCTAGCTGTGTCATAAGGCGTGTGGGGGAATGTGTTGGTCCGTAAACAATCGAGAGTATAACTCATTGATCGTAACACAATGCAGTTCGTAGAGCAGTATACAGGAGATGTTGCCATCCTCCATACGCATGCAATGCCAAGTGTGGTGCCGGACGGGAATGAGGTTTGACCCGCACGAATCATGCCGGGCAATGTGATACCTCTGGCCATGTGTGCACAGACACATTTGTTCATCAGATGGCCATCTTCTTGGCCAAGAAGCTTGGTGCGGCTACAATGCCATACCTGCAGTCATCACAGCTGGTCCAGGGCTTGTCATGCTGTCGAGCTGACTGGCCTTGATGTACGAGGGCTGACTGCCATCGTGTGCACACGTGGACATCAGTCTCCGATGCACAGGCAGATCATCTGATGGCATGGTGCGGCGGACCAACAGTTCAGCAAAAGCATATGCATGTTGTACGTTATGGACTGCTCTAGTGTCTGTACTTGTGCAGTGCATGGGAAGGTTGCACGATAGGCGTCATGGCTGCGGTGGACCAGGTACCATTCTTCCTGGCAGCGGTCAGTGCAGCGGCCGAAGAGGCTGCAATCTGTTTTTGCCGCGTCCTCATCACAACGCCTGCCATGGCAATTTCGTTGGGCTGCATCTTCCCACTTGCAGAAGCACAGCACCACCAGAATGGTATGACATGTCAACAAAGCTGTGATAGACTAACATGTTGCAGACAACACTCATGAAGGCGCTGCTGACCTGAGAATTGCGTTGTGTCCTTGTGCCATCTTAGCTGTTGGAGGTATGCGTGGGCAGCTGTATGGATGTATGATTATATTGCCGTATCCATGAGGACATTGACACCTCCGACAAGCGGGACCGTTTACACCCTCTGTAATGTCGCAACGGCGCCCACATCTGCACTGGCTGGCACAGCTGCGGTCAGAGCCAACTGAGTGTAGCCACACACTGCAGGTGTCCGCAGAATGACTATTCTGAGGGGCCAGGCCACCACTGTGTGAGTTTGCCTACTTAAGATAGACAACTTGACGGAAGTTTCGCCAACAGTCAAACATGGCCACGCACCCTCCTTGTTATGTACACAAGGCTGGCAGTCAAGAGACATATGGTGCAGCAGAATGTGGGATGTGAGGATCCGCTGCTTTCATTGGGTTGGGTTTGGAGCGGGAGCAGAACAGGTGTGCATGAGCTTGCATGGCGGTCTGGGTCAGATACAGACATGGCCAGCGTACACGTCCAGCTGGATCCTGTTGTGCGACACCTCCAGATTCTGCAAGATGGAACCATCGTCAGACGCCTGCACGCGATGGCTCGCCATTGCCGTCAATTTCACCATCCTAACAATTGCCTGAAGAGTAGCGTATGACACAGGAGTGCTGCAATGAGGCGTATGCCAGTAGAGCACAGGTTTCCGTGGTCGAAAATGATCATGCAGTACGGTCACTGGCAGTTCCCGGCAGCAAGTCGCCAAGGCCTAGCAGGGTGCGGCCCAAAGCCTTGGCACCACGATACACCGCCAGGTGAGTCTATAGTGAGGTTGAAGGTCAACACGATCAAATTAAACACACACAGGGAGCATGCCAGACCCAAACAGATATCGATTCAGGCACTCCTGTGAGCAGGGACAAGAGAGATGTAGTATCGCTGCATGTGTGACGGCGGTACCGCTCAAGCCACCTCACATGCATAGGTTGTGGCATGCCATGGCACCACATGTCAAGCTACCGACTCCTCCATGGTAAAAACAGGGTGTTGTCACAGGAAAGAAATTTCTAATTAATGAAGGGTGTGTCTAGATCTGGTGCATGTACTAATTGTAGGCAATCCAACGGGCAGCCGGTTCAGCCAGCAGGAGGTTCATCCTGCTCTTCTCAATTGATATGAACGTGACGCGGGGAGCAATGTGTACAGGTTGAGTGAGGGCCGTGAGCACGCATGAATTCGAATGCATGCCACGCAACCATTGTTCCAAACGAAGCTGGTCAATCCCACGGCAGATACAAATTATGTTGTCGTTGACTCTCACTGTGCTGTGGTTCATGCATAAAAAATTCATACACAAGGATGTGGATCATGTTCAGCTGATTGATCAGCGTATCAGCGTGTGCACCTGATCATGATCAGCTGCAGATTGAGCCACAGCCCAACATATGCATCTAGTGCATATGCACAGTGTTACCCAGTCACTTTCAACATCTGACTTTGTTCAACTCGCCTAGCGATACCCGTTGTTCACCGTTTATGCGCATACTTCAGATGCGTGGCTGTCTCTTGCGCACGAGGCGTTTGAACATGGCGACGCGGCGCAGCGCCGTGTGGCGGTGGGCATGCATGCACCTGGCAGAGCAGATACGCCGATGGAAGCAGCGTGGCCCGACGATCGCCCTGGCAATCACGGCTGTACAGCATGTCAGAAATGGAAACGTGCATCAAACTCAGATGCTGGCTCGTGATTTGATTTCTCTGCCACAGCTTCCACCAGTGTCGCGGGATTGAAGTCTGTGCTCGGCTGGATCTACGTTTTCTTCAGAGTTTCTCGAGCTAAGCCAAACACGCCCTTATGTACACCTACTTGTAAATCCGTTTAGCTCCGTCGCGAGCGTGGGCTGCTTCCGGATACATTGACACCTGAGCCCTGGATCTCGTTTGAGGTGCGACCTGCTCATGTTTACGTGTGCAAGCGCTCATTTTCCCAAATGAATACATCTATTTCGTTCTGCAATCGATTATCTCGCGCCAGAGAATGGATGCCGTCTCGCCATGTTTGAATGGTCGCAGTGCATCCGACGTGCGGCCGAGTTTTGCGATGACAATCTTCACCCGGGGAAAACTTCAAGCCAAATATGTGCTGTTTTCGGATGTCAGCCTTGACCTTGCTCCCCTTGTGCTCTTTTGTTTTTGGTCTGTCCGGCAACTTGCGAGCATCTCCCGACGCTGTTTCGGACCCTGTGGTATTTGCATGAAGCAATCCGGACGTGCACAGGGTAGTGTGTACTCTATGCTGTTTTTCTGTCCATGGCTGTGAGCATCGTCAACGGCACATTCTGAGCGTCGCGCTTGTAGGCTGGGCGACCTCTCTCACCGCGGCAGAGGCAGGAACGCTTCGGCTTGCCATATAGATGACGACTGCACCTGAGATTCCAGTGGAATCGGCAGTGGCTGCTGCATGTGAGGCGCCGATAAACACGTCGGCACCTGCTGTGCCAAATGGCGCGAATGAGGCGGAGGCTGTCCGCAAGGCCGCGGTCTCGGGCGGCGCGGGTACAAGTGCAGACGAATCAGAGCGCGACAATTTGATGGTGGACGAGAATCTGGTCAAGGAGGAGGAGGCAGCAAAGGCCGAGCGGGAAAAACAGACTTCAACCAAACCAGTACAGGCACTGACAAAGGACCGTTTAGCGAAGCTGGACGTTCTCCTGGACAAAGCTCAGATGTACTCGAAGTTTCTGGATGAGCAAGTCAAGGCCATGCAAGACAAACTTGACAAGGCACGGCCCCCTTATGCTTGCTAGTGGATTGCACGCACGCGCTGTCAAGTAGAATGCGCTTGCTGATGGCATGCCTTGCCTCGACAACGTAGCAATCATGGGGGGTGGAAGGGAGAAGCACAAGGCATGCGTCATTATGCATCAGCATCTGTGGCAATCTGAACGATTTGCCTTGGCTTGCATCATCTTATTCCATGCAACTGCACTCCTGTAAATCTGGAAATGCGTGTTGAGTCTAATGCTACGCTTTGTGCAGGAGGACGATGAACCGAGCAAGAAGCGCAAGCGGGGCCAGGCTGCGAAGCGTGCCAAATGTGATGGCTCAGTCAGCCAGACAGCAGAAAAGTTTCCGCTGATAAATGGAGAGCTGCGCGACTATCAGCTGAAAGGGGTCAAATGGCTGATATCACTATGGACCAATGGCATGAATGGCATCTTGGCCGATCAGATGGGCCTTGGAAAGACGGTTCAGACCATCACATTCTTATCTCATCTGCGGTACAACAGTGTTCCAGGTCCATTCCTCATTGTTGTGCCATTGTCTACAATGGCGAACTGGCACGCTGAAGTGAAGCGGTGGTGTCCGAGCATGGCGTCCATGATATATCATGGTGACAAGAAGGAAAGGCAGCAGATGGAGCGAAAGTGGTTCAAGAAAGAGTACAACAGTGTGTTGCATCCCACTGACTTGTCGTTGTTAACGCCACGATGCAAATCCAGGCCATGCAACAACTAGAGTCGTTGCCACTACGTAGGTCAATGTAAAGTGTAAAGTTTGGTGCAAGTGGTTTGTGCGCCTGCAGGAGTGTGCCCATGGGAGATGCCTGTCATCATTACTTCCTTCGAGATCGCGATTCGGGACTGCAAAGCCCTGAGCAAGCTTCACTACAAATACCTCGTGGTTGATGAAGGCCACCGATTGAAAAATTCCAACTGTCTGCTTGTCCGACAGCTGAAGCAATTCAGTACAGACAACAAGCTGCTCCTTACAGGTGTGCTACGATTTGGGTCTGTGGTCCGATGCTGATGAAAGTTGTCAAAGGACATTCCTACAGGCTATTGCTTGTCATAGACTACATTTTTGCGGTGTTATGTCAGATGTCTTCTGGTGGTGCAGGAACACCGCTGCAGAACAATCTAGCGGAATTGTGGAGTTTGCTGAACTTCCTGGTGCCTTCCGTTTTCAACAGTCTGGAAGACTTTGAGTCGTGGTTTGACTTCAGCGCCATGGTCAGCTCCAATGAGTCTGAGACAGAGACCAAGTCAAAGGACATCCTGGAGGCGGTGTGGCACCCTTCACACATCATGAAACATATCAGTGCCACATGCTTTGCGTTGTTCACATGTGCGGACTCGTAGCGACAGCAGCACTGATGTGATCAACGTCTACTACACCGTAGCTTGTGGAGTGTCACTTGCTGAGGTCGTGGCACAGTGCATCACTTGCGGAGCAGGCTCTACACACAGTGCTACTGCAATGCCCTCTCTGCAATGCGGTGTGCAACATGGACTTGTGGAACTCTTGTGGAACAGGATTGATATTTGCGTTGGTCAATGTGGGCCAATGTCACAGCTTTCATTGCGCACACTCGGTACCAGGCGGTGTCATGTTGTAACTCGTCGTCTCAGACTACTTCACAGTGCATGTACTGCAGGAAGCAAAGAATCGGATGGTGAGCAAGCTTCATGAGATCCTGAAGCCGTTCTTGCTGCGCCGCATCAAGGCCGATGTCGAGACCGGACTGCCTGCAAAGCAGGAGATCGTGCTGTACACTCCGCAGACTAAGCTGCAGGGTGACATTCAGCAGAAGCTTGTGGACAAGACCCTGATCACAGAAGTTGCCGAGATGGCAAAGAAATGTGGTCACCGTGTGTCTCTGCTTCGCTATTTCACCCCTGCAGGCATCATTTGCACTGAATATCGTAGGACGCTGCCACAGTGGGCAAGAGTCATGAAGGAAGCCCTGATCTGGACGGGCGTCTCACTCAGGTTTCTAGCGCACTTGTCTCCATGGCTTTATCGTGATTGGGTGCTGCATGACTGGGTGCTGACGAGTCTGTACACTAGCTGACCACGGTTTCCTTATTCTCTAGAGGAAAATTGTGCCAATGGCCCTCAATGATATTTCCCTCCATTCGACCAAACTGTTTTGGGCAATAACATGTAAATGTGGCACTGGATTTTCATTGTGCCCGTGCAGGGGTGGACGTGGGCAAGCTGAACAACCTTCTAATGCAGCTGCGCAAGAACTGCAACCACCCCGACATCCTCATATCAGAGTGGGAGCCCAGCGCGATATTCCCGCCACCAGACGAGCTCGTGGCGCAGTGCGGCAAGATGCAGCTGCTGGATCGCTTGCTGAGCCGCCTCCACTCGAAGGGACACAAAGTCCTCATCTTCTCACAGGTCTGTTCAGCTGTCGATGATCACATATTCTTGCCATCCTCACACAACCCCGCTGATGCGCTACCTGGCAAACGTGCAATTCAAGACCACAGCGCCACTTCGGATCAGTGCCTTGCTCGGCTCCAATCAAGACTGCATCCTGCTGGTGGAGACTGCATGTTGATGGTGCACATCCGACCATAAATAGCCTGCACGCGGTGCACCGGGGCACGGTGGTGGCCAGGCACTCGTGGACGCATCATGGTCATGGTGGCCAAAGCATGAGGGCAATCCTGGGCAAGTTTGCGGCCGCAATTGGTCTCCTGTGGAAGGGAGTGTGGCACTGTGCTGCCGGCTGACCTATGACCGCGTATGCAGTTCACGAGGATGATGGACGTGCTGGACGCTTACCTGGACGGCCGCGGCCACCACACAAACCGCATCGATGGCAGCATGGACTACAAGACGCGCATGCACCAGATCGATGAATTCAACAACAACCCCAAGAGCTTCGTGTTCACGCTGTCGACACGTGCGGGCGGCCTCGGCCTCAACCTCACCGCTGCCGACACCGTCATCATTTATGACTCTGACTGGAACCCCCACCAGGACATGCAGGTGGCCCCCCGCCTCGCCTGCACACATGCAACACGCGTGTTTCTGTGTCTGTCGGAACATATGTGCTGCATGTGGCTCACATGTATCTCCTCAGTGTGCCGCAAAACGTCGACCAAACCTGCTAGTACTGCTCAGCCTTGTGCAATTCGCCACATGCCTCGACACGTGAGTTTAAGAGACCGCCGATTGTGCGTGTGTGAGCGCTGGTGGGAGGCAGGTAGCCGAGTGCAGGCGATGGACCGGGTGCACCGCATCGGGCAGAAAAAGCCGGTGCTGGTGCTGAGGCTGTGCACGAGCAACAGTGTCGAGATAAAACTGCTCAAGCGTGCCACGTCCAAGCTGGCGCTCGAGCGGCTGGTTATCAAGAAGGGCGCCTTCCAGGGTGTGGATGAGCAGCCCGAAGACAAGCCCCACGCCAAAGCGTCCCTGTCTGCTCAGGAACTCCTGGATGTCCTGCAAGGCAACACGCAGTACAAGGTGCTGAGGCTGTATGCTTGTGTCAGGGCCGTGTGCTGAGCGTCTTGGTCATATTGTTGGCCTGCGGTGGCGAGCTGGTGCAGGACTTCTGCTTTTTTCTGGGAGGCATGTGGACGTTGGTACTGCTGCTATCACGAGGTTTTGATGCGCTGCCAGTGCTGTGCTGAAGGAGCCTGTTGAACTGCTGTGAGACTCATGTGATGGTGCAGGGGTCAGAACAGAATGAGGCAATCTCTGACGAGATGATGGCCCAGCTCCTGGACAGGAAACACCTGGCCAACCGGACTGTGTGCCCCTACCCTACTGAGGGGCCGGGCTATGAGCTCATTGAGGAGAAGGGCCATGGACTACTCACAACCGTGGAGTAGAGCTGAGGCAAGACATTTTTGTTCTTAAGCTAGACATGCTGCAGCATTTGTCTATATGACACTGGCTGGTATACGTCTGGCAGACATTGTGGCAGTCGCAAATATTTTGTGATTGTATGAAATGGAACGAGCTTCCAGTTGATTGAGCAAGCTCGTTATACTTCTTTTGTAGTATGGTGCTCTTACAGCCGCATGTAGTCTCTGCAACGCCTTGGAATGCACGATTGTCCGCATGTTTCAATCACCTTTGGCTGTGCCAACAATCTCAGATGTGCCACCAGTGTCGGAACAGATTTGTAACACAGCCTGGTGAGATATAACATGCAGCACGACTCGTTGCGCCTGTCAAGTTGTGCATGGGCAATGTACGGACCGATACAGCTGTAAACGGTATGTACTTTGCATGGTAAAGCCATTGTGGAGTAGTCATCATCAATTTCGGGAAAGACTTGCAGGTGGTCTACTGGCCTGCAAAGTTATTGCAAGGAATCTGACGCTGGCACACTGCAGCTCATGGCACTGCCACACGAGTCGCCTCGCCCGCTCACTGCAGCCGCTCGTCATGCTTCACGGTGCCCGCATGGCTCACATCTGCGTCCAGACGCTCTCGGCAATAGGTGCTGCGGGGGGGGTGAAGCGGGCCCCTGACCGGTTCGTGTGGAACGAGCGCTGGCTCGCAGGCGCCTGGTTGCCGCCGATGGTGCCGGTGGACTGCGCCAATGCATTGAATTGCGCCTGCACACGCAGCAGACATACAGCCACACATGCGCCGCACACAGCACATCGCCAGCCCGCAGGCAGCCTCCATCAGACAGCAAGGCAGCAGAACAACAGGAGGCGGCCCTGCCCCTCTCAAGCCAGCCACCCCCGGCGGGCGATGGTGCGCAGTGCGCATTGATTCATGTACGCAAGATCTCCTACGGTGGAAATGTAGCAGAGGGGGGGATCGCACGTCGACTTCGCTGGCGCCGGGCGCCCGCGCCTTCTTCTTGCCGAAGATCTTGTACGCAATGTATGCGAGCGCAAGCAGGCCCACGATTGCCGCGGCACCGATGCCGACATTCCGCGCCGTGTTGCTATCCTCGTCGTCCTCATCGTCCCCATCTGTGGAGCCCGGAGGCACTTGCTGGCCGGTGTTTTGGCCGAAGTTTTGGTCTGCCACGTCATCCTCGTCATCGCCCTCGATCGCGCTCGGGCCGGTGAGCGGCGCCAGAGTGACAGGGCCGTCGCCGAAGCCGGTGCCGGGCGTGGCAGGGGCGGCGTCGTCCGCCATCGTGGGCGCGAACGCGGTCTCTGGGGGCGGCGGAGGCGGCGGTGGCGGGGGGATCTCTGGTTCAGGCGCCGGTGCCGGTGCCGGCGCGGCGGGGGCTGGGGCTGTGGCGCGGGGGGCCGGCGCAGGTGTCACAGTGCGGGGGGTTGGGGCAGGTGTTGTGGGACTGGGGGCTGTCGTGGGAACAGTAGTGACTGGTGTCGGAGCAGGCTCGTCCTCGGCCAGAGGCGTAGCTGGGGGTGGATTTGTGACTGGGGTGTCCTCATCAACAGCTGGAACATCCTCATCAACAGCTGGAACATCCTCATCAACAGCTGGAACATCCTCATCGACGGCTGGAACATCCTCATCGATGGCTGGCACCTCTGGAGATGGGTCCTCGACCACCGGTGTTTCAGGATCAGGTGTGGGGGTGACGGTGGGGGCCGGGTCAGCTAATTCTACAGGTGGGGCCTCCTCGTCGGGTGTGACTGGGTCCTCGTCGGGTGTGACTGGATCAGCTGGCACCTCCGGAGATGGATCAGCTGGCGCCTCTGGAGCTGGTTCAGTAGGAAGGTCCACTGGGATGTCTTCCACGTCTGGCAGGCCAGGCACGAGTTGCAGAAGATCCCGCTTCAGGATTGTGAAGCTGCCTTCGTGATGTGCTGCGGGGGCGGAAAATGACAGTGGACGGGCATGGGCGCTGTTGAGTGTGCCACTCGCGATCAACACGACTCGCCACAGGCTGGCGAACAACGCAACACGCCGCACCCGCATTTTTCAGGAAATTATTTGCTGCGTCTACGCCAAAAGTTCTTGCTCGCTGTGTGCGCGGAAGTGGGGCAGCGGTGCTCCTGCATGCAAGTTGCCGTTTTGGTTCTTCGACCTCAGGCTCTGCGGATACCGTGACACTACTCCTGCAGGCGCCGCGCAAGGCCAGCAGAAAAGTGGTCATCACGTTATGATACCAGTACGAGTTCTGATGAAGTTTTGTGGCGGGCTGTTGCATTCACCAGCCGCACGACTATCATCACTATGTGCCAATCCGCACTCTGCAGGACGGCACAGATCGACAGAAGGCATAGCATTGTCCAGCAGCCGGTGCGCGATCCATATTGAGCAGCATTATGCTTCTGGAAGCCTCGGAGCACGCCACATAATGCCGTACGCCTTGCAGGCTGCTTCGTAATCTGAGCGAGGCTGCCAGACCCGTTTCGCCCCATGGGCGCTTTCGCATCGGGCAGCTTACACATCAAGCATACGCAATCGTTTGCGTATGTTGTCTGGTACTACACACGGATGTTTGTCCACATATATGCAGCTGCACCAAGCCTCGCACCGTGGCCGCGTGTGATGAAGCCCACTCCTTCCGACACGCTGCACGTACGTTCAAATGAGCGGCGCCAGTCAGTATGTGCGAGACACTACAAAAGCACTGGCGGTATACTTACGCTATTCTCCCTGTAGGTATCTTAAATCTCCGTGTCTGTCGTATGTGCGGCAACGGCATGCAAGGTGCACCAGGTGTGGCATGTGGGACCGACTACGCACCAGTATCTCAGGGAGATCAGGCGTCCGCAAGCATTGTATTACGCACGCCTGCCGAGCTGGCAAGCTATCGCCCACGGTGAAAAGCACGGTGAAAATCGGCCTCTGACCCAACAACGAATGCCGAACGCACGACTTTACGAGATTGGAAGGCCTCTACCTTGGCCGCTCGGGACACTGGAAGGTTACTAGTGCTGACTCTGCTGGTCGCCCGGGGTTAGAAGCGAAGTACTAGCAATCATGATGCACCATGGTTCGACACAAATAAGCGACGGGCAAGAGACCTCGTGGTTTTGAAGCATAGCACGCACTGGTCTTGCACGGTGCACAGCGGTGCTCAGCCTGTATTCGGATTCGCGCTGGAGCTGCGTGCATGGGTGCGAACAAGACGACGCGGCCGCTTGGAATGCTCTACACGTACAAATTCCTACATATACGGCCCTGGTCACATATAAGTGATACGTCCTGCCACACGCGTACGGCATTCTGACGGCCCTCAGACAGCGCGACATCTAGATAGAGTTTGGGCGATGTCGATGAGGAACGACGTCGTCGACGTCACATCAGCTCATGTGTCAAAGCATCGTCATTATAGATGAGCTGAGTGGAAGATAATGTGTTGGTGTTGGATGTGGCGATGCCGTCTGATAGTCTGCCGCACAGCACACTGAGCACTGCGGAACGCGCTCAGCAGATCCGATGCCACACATCGACGAGTTGACAACGCAGCAGCCAGGATCCTGACCTGAGGACATCATGCATGGCCGTCAATGTGAACAACCACATGTGGCAGCGGGTGTGCACCCAGCGCCGGCGGAGGTGGGGTCAGGCTTTCTTGGGGTGGCCGGCCGTCACCACCTCCGTGGAGTCCGTGGAGTGCGCCATATGGTGCCAAATGCACAAGCCAGGCGGGCGGTGGCCTGCATACGGTTGAGCGTGCGTGAAGCTGGCCTGAGCAGGGATGCAAGCGTGAAGCGGCCATGGTCCAAAGTTTGAATTCAACTGCCTTGGCTGGCGTGCTCCACCGTCGCGAGATTCAATGTTCCACAGGGCATGCCGCTTGCCCGGCCGCAGCACCGGCCTCACCGCGCCCCCGCCGCAGCTTGTGCAGTCACACCCCACAGGCCGGGCCTCGGCAGACTCCTTGATGGCTGCGGCCGCCGCGTGACAGCCTCCACAACGCTCCCTGGCCGGAACACACTACTCACCCCCACTTTGAACCCACCAAAAGGCCTGCTCGGCGGCAGGTGTCGCTTGAGGCAGCTGCTAGAGGCGCAGCGGCGAGGTGCGTATCACAGTGTGGCGCCCAAGACAAGCAATTCACAGCATGCGAAGCACCACGGTCCTCCTGGACGCAACAGATTGCATGGCAGCTTGGGGGAAGGCCCAGAGCCATGGCGAAACAGGCGCAGGTGGAATGACAGCCGATAGAATTGTTTATGGACACCATTGGTCATCGTGCCCAAGTGCATTCCACCACATGGCAAACAACGGCAGCATGCCTGTCTGTGCGGCACATGCTAGCCGTGGACCCATGTCAAGACGGCAGTGCACAACAACTGCCGCAGCAACAGCGTGCATGCAAGTCCGCCAGGGCTGGCTACGGGGGCTACATCGCACTTTCCCTTCTGGGAGTCTGTCACGACTTGTGCTACGGAGTTTGTGGAAATCAGCACCGATCAGATCAGGTCCGCTACAGCCAAAACCACCAGTTTCACCATGGCACAACTGCCCCTCCCCAATCGGGCACAGTATCGCAGTGCGGAGCGCCGCAGAGAGTGGCTCGACCCAGGACCACAATGGCACGCAGGCAGACGCACCCGGGGGCGCCTAGCATCAACACATTCGATTCTCGGCGTCCCGATGTACAGCGTGCCAGCCTGGTGATTCTACATGCAGGCACATCAATATCATTTCTGCGGCCAAGAAGGCTTGTCTGCGTCGGCGCCGCCATTCTGTTCACGCCGTACCTTTCTTTTGCCTCTGCGTCTTTTTAGCACAGGTTCCTCGTTCGATCACACATACCGCTGCCACCTGGCGGACCCAGCGCAGCGCACTCACACATACACTCCACAGGTCCCTATTTCGCATGACTCTCCGAGAGGCGATGCATGCTGTGCACAGCATGCAGCTTCAGAGCACAGCATGTCCGCCCACCGCTCCGCACAAACCCCTATGCACACGATTCCTTGCATGGCTGGAGCAGCAAACCCCCCAAAACGGCCACGGCCCATGATGTGTCGCGACACGCCAACAGCCCAGGCCAGTCAGCACAGCGTGAGAACTCCCAGCCGGCTCGGACATTCCCCCCAATCACCGACGGCGGCATCAACACCTCATGCTGCACCACAGCGCAGCACGCAGCGCACACTTACGGGGAGTCTGGCCGCATGCTGTCGATGGGGTGGCGGTCGACGTGCGCCATCTCCGAGGCGGGTGTTGACTTGGTGTACTTCCCGTCGTTGTCGCGGCACTGCCTGCGGGAGCGCACGATGTTGAACGCAGTGCCGCCGATGTACAGCAGGAGCATGATGACGAGCGCGGCGATGTAGCCGCGCTTGTACGCGTCGTGGTTCTCGGTGAGCCCCTCGTACGTCTCGGCGTGCTTGATGCCGCGGAAGATGGTGCTGATGGACAGCCCGATCGCAGCCCACGCGATGATGCGGTGCGCAAACTGCCAGGCGATGCGCAGGAATGAACGCTTCTCGCCCTCCTGGGGGGGGTGCGGGCGGATGAGCGCGTTGAGGGGCTGCAGCCACCCGAGCACCATCACCACGATGCCAAGCTGCTTGTGGCTGTCGCCCTCCGGCAGCGAGTCAAACTTGGCGATGGCGAGGAAGAAGCCGATAGTGGCGAGCAGCAGCGCAACTGACTGCGTGGCGCGGTGCAGCTGGAACCTGCACGGGCGGTGCGCGCATGTCATGGCAGCACGCGTCGTCTGCAGCACACGTCACGGCAGCGCGTGTGCGACAGCCCATACCCGTGCGCGTTCTGAGGTGCCACTGGCAGAGCAACGGTGACGCACAGGGTGACGATGGTGGGGGGGCTGCAGGTGCATGCTGCGTGAAGTGACCGGGATATCGCGATGCTCGCAGCAGCTGCTGCTGCGCAGCAACTCGAGAGGCAAGGCATGCCACGTCAGGGTCTGGTTCGGATCTGGTTCGTGTGCAGGTGGGCTATCAGCGCAGGAGGTGATGCGGGAAGGCTGGTGGGGGGGGCGTACCACATGGACTTGGGGCCCACGGTACGCAGTGAGGCGGCCATGATGACGCCGAGGGGGATAAGGATGCCCCAGCCAATCAGCATTAGTGCAGCGTGGATGCGGCGCTGCTGGGGCGTGTTGTCCTCCGCGACAACGACGCCCCCCCCGGTGAGAGACAGCGCAAGGCCGTCGGCGCGGCTGGTGTGTGCAGAGTTGAGCGCGGCCTCGGATGAGTGGTATGCCACAATCGCGTCAAAGGGCGCGTCGGCGGTGAACGAGTCGTCGTATGGCCGGGAGAAGCGCGCGACCAGGCGGCCGTCCGCGCGCTCAACAGACGCCTGCATGTATAGCTAGGCGCTGCAGCAGCGGGAAGCGCATGCTGGCGGCAGGGAGGCGGGGGGGGGGGGGGGTGAACCTCGCGGTAAGCGCAGCGAGGCCGGCAGGCTGCCATTCTCACAGCATGCCAGCATGCCGTCCCTCGGGCTTAGGAGATGATTCGGGACACCCACACGCATGGCCGCACCAGTTTCGGATGCGGTGGCTGAAGGAGTCGCAGCGCGTGCGCTGGACGCCCTCCCTGCCGCGCGCAACGTTCAGGACAGCACGGTTGCTCCTCAGATCAAAGCACCGGTGCACCGTTGTGGTGAAAAGCCTGGTTCAGTGCATGGACGACGTGGGCAGAAATAGATGCGAGGGCTGCGTGCTGCGTAGGTCGTTGCGAGTCCACGTAGCGTACAGGCGTGATGGTGGAGAACCCAAAATACGCATGTGGTACAATGCTCGTTCATGCTGAGTGGAGCTCTCGGCGTCAACCATGCGCAAGAGCCCAAGTACATGCAACCAAATCACAAACACACACACACACACACACACACACACACACACACACACACACACACACACACACACACACCCCCCCACACACACACACACACAGACGCACGTGCTTCCGCCCCTGCTCGCCAGCGCTTGCAGGGGTGCTGTGGTCGTTGCCGACTGAGGTTTGCGTGATGCTCGATATGTTGGCTTTAGTTTGGTACAAACTGCATGTGTCCAGGGGCGTACGTCAGTGATGGTAAACGCGCCGTTCGCATCGGCGAGGCGGCGCCCGCTGGCAGCCTCGGTGGCGCCGGTGACCTCGTTGATTGCGCGGGAGGACTGGCCGTCGAGCGTGAAGACTCCAATGCCCCCGGCGGCGGCGGACGTCGTCGCGATGACGGCGGTCGAGCCCACCATGCCGCGGCCAAAGCCCAGCGAAGCCCAGCCGGCGTCGGAGGGCGCCTCGATTGCCATCCTTGCGGCTTCGTCTGCACCGCGGCCAGGCGCGTGAAGACCGCGCCACAGTGTGGATGCCAGGGGGGTGCTACACAGGCGGGCACGCTGTGCCAGCATGTGAGGCCCGATAGCAGCTGCTGGTGGCATGCCGGGTGCATCAGACACGCGAATGTCGGGCAGTGAGCTGACTAAACTGACATGGAGCAACCGCGAGCAGAGCACAGCGCAGCAGGCGGGGGATGGCAGTCTGTAGTGACGGAGAGCATTGCCATGCAAGCAAGTGGCATGACTCAAGCTGGGTCGCCTTGGTTGTGGGTGCTGAAGGGTGTGAACCGAAATAGCACATCACAGCGAATGCCCTGCTTGAGCATAGCAGCAAAAGGCAGGAGAAAGTCGGCCAGGTGAGACAACTTGCAGACAGACTTGTGAGCACGAAGGGCAGCAGATGGGATGCACGGTCAGGCAGTGAGGAGGTTGTTCACGCAAACTGCTGAGGCAGTCCAGCCTGGCTGCTACTCGACGGCAGGTTGACGCTGGTGCGAGGTGGCGACTTGCAGTCCGCACCTCCAGTTTGGAATGTCTGGTAGTGGAAGATGACGTCGCCTCCAAGCAGCGTCTCCATGCAGTCAAAGTCTTGGAGAGTAGAAGCTGTGCAGGACAGGTCACAAGGCTCCAGGGCCTCGGTGTCGGTGTGCTGGTGGTCAGGGTCATCATCTGCATGCACATGCGGCGCGAGGCCATCGTGAGTGTGGCAGGCGTGCGTGTGATCTGGATCATCAGCCGAGTGAGAGTGTGCTGGGATGTCCGTATGGGTGTGCCCGTCTTGATCGTCCGCATGGGCGTGTGCTGGGGCACCCGCGTGGGAGTGAGGAGCATGGGTGTGTCCGTCTTCATCGTCCGCATGGGCGTGTGCTGGGGCACCGGCGTGGGAGTGAGGAGCATGAGTATGGCCGGCTGTGTCATTGGCATGAGCGTGTGCCGGCGCATCGTCATGCGTGTGAGGGGCATGAGTGTGGTCAGGCTCGTCGTCCTCATGAGCATGCGTTCCCACGGGCGCGCCGTGTGTGTGCTCGTCGTGTGTGTGATCGTCGCCATACTCGAACAGGCTGCGGGCGCTACCAAGCAGACGCCGGGTCGACATCAACAACGAGGATCTGTCGTTCGTTCCATCTTCGGATACCAATGCCAAATGGCCCCGCTGGCCTACGTCGCCTGCAAGCAATCAGCGCTCAGGAAAGAGCTCGCCAACGTCGAAGTTGACGCGTACGACTCATTTGCAGCGCGATTTCTGGTGCCGATCGACATCCGTTACCCCGTTGCAATTGTAACGAAACAGCGACACCAGCATGTGGAAGGGCTGACCGGATGCACGCAGCATGTTGCGATTAAGTGGCAGCGTGTCGAGGTGTGCACTTCCGACATTTAGCAGCAATGGCGACACGAGTCAGGCGTTCAGGCAACACGTGCGCCAAGTGCAGGCTGTCACCAGTATCAAGCGTCGGTTCAGCTATGAGCTTGCTTTTGCTTTCTGCGTTCGTTGCGCCTCTCACGTCCGGTATCCGTCAGCATCTCCAGCGTGAAGGAGACAGCATGTCCAACCCACAGGCTACGATAAGGTCGGAACGTCGTTTGGGTACACAATTGGATGCGCCGATACTTATAATGTCTTGCCGATCACACCGTAGCCCACGCTTGACAAGTCGCCCGGAAAGGGGGATGACGATCGTGAACTACGCAACTGCATTGAAGACAGCTCCGCGGGGACAACGATGGCCACAATGGTGTCAGAATGCAACTTGAGCGTACCTTGGCGAATCTGCGGTTGTATACTCGCAGAGGCGACGACGTGAGACATCGCCAACAGCGTGCCGACGAAGCACGGTGCCACACAAACGTTGTGCGTGAACTGCCCCATGATCACGCTCCAGGTCGACTCAGGTAAATAGCTCGAGAGTCAAGGCAACTGTATGATCTGTTCCTCCTGTTTGTATAGCTCAGGCTCGATAGGACGTTGGGAGAGTCTCTGAAGATCCAACAGCAAAACAGTACTAGTACAACGCCGCGCCGAAGTAAAGACCGCAGAAAGCGACAGACTCTGCGGAGGTGGAGTCCTACCACCAACTGCGGATCAGAACTGCGTTGCCACGTCGTCCAGTGTCTAGATACAGCTGCAGTCAACAAACTCACAGTAAGACAGTAACGCTTCAGCAAATGGTAGTATTGAATTGGCAGTGGACGGAGCTGCGAACCGCACCGTCGTCCTCACACTGGCTCGCAGTCAGCAGCATCCGGCAGGGTCGCGAGAATGAACCGTGCACAACGACGTCATGTGGAGGCGCGTGCGTCTCAGGTGCCACCATGCATGACAGAAGGTGATGCATGCCTTGCCATTTGTGACCATGCGAGGCCAGAGGTCGCGCGATTACTATGGTAATTCAATACCGCTCGAGAACTTTGTCCATCCACTAGTACATGCATATGCATGCATACGTATGGGGAGTCTTTCGCGTGTACATCTGCAAGCATGCATGTGGCACTAAGGTTGGCTTACAGTGAGTTACATGGACACAGCAAAGTGCACGTGGGACACAAAAGTGAGGTAGGCCATAGGACTCGTTACATCTCAAGGCCACCCGATCGACAAACATGTACGTTCTCTGCTAACTCAGGGTTGTGCTGTGGGCTGGATGCCAGTGTCAGATCTGGCACCAGCGTTGCTCCGAGTCTGCCACGTAGCTTGAGCACACATGTACACCCTGGGCCACTGAGCCCCTAGGCCTAAGGACACTGACAATGTCTTTTAAAGCTACTGTACACGATACAAGCTACTGTTTGTCCCTTAAACCTGCTGCGTACGATATGTGCTGCAATAAGCAGAGCGCCACACGTGCGACCCATATGCCACATGGACAAAACCATCGGTGCGTATGCATTAATACAAGAGCCCAGCACCACAATGCCTGCAGCCGCACTACAACGGCCAGGCCGGATCACATCACGATATCATATGCGAATCGAAACCAGACATGCCTGTACCCTCGCAGCGGGCATGCCATGCTACTCCATCCTGTTGGCTCAGACATATGCATGCATGCGGCCAGGTTTTGAGCGCTCCCCCTGCCATTCCGATCAAGGCCGCACAGGCCCCGCACGGCCATGGGGGTGACAGAATTCTGCACCAAACTGATTTTTGAATTGCAAGCATGCACGTACTTCGACCGCGCTGCGGCCCACACCAGCGTCCCGGGCTGAGTCCCTGTGCAGCTCCTAGCAGCCCAGGATGCAGCGCGTCTGCCCGCACACCGTGCCCGCACATCCGCTCGCACACGCTTGCCTGCAAGCTCGAGTCACGGAACCCTGCACGCTTGCCGTGCACGGGAGCACGCACGAACTGGAAGTGGGCACGCAGCTCTGCGCGAGCGCAGCATGCCGCCTCACCTGTGTCCACAGGCGCACCGCACAATAGCGTGCACGTGGACGCCTCCGCAGGAACTCACCTCGACACAGCAGGTACGAGCTTCAGGTTTGCAGCAACGGTGCAGTCAAGGGTGCAGCCAAGTCATGGGGGAGTGCGGTGCGCCCACTCCATGCAAGCCAGCTGCCCGCCATCTGGACGTTGGTCCTGCAGCGAATGCCCAACAACATGGCAACGCCCAACGTGGAGCGGCATGAGGGTCGGTGGTTTTGCAGCATTTCGTGCTTGTGTAATGCGACACGCTTCTCAGCTGCGCAGCCAGTACGCTAAGACACCTGGCGGCAACAGACTGCTCACTGCATGTGCTGCTGCATGCTGAGGTGCTGTGAGCTGAGGTGCTGCAGGCAGTGTGAGTCTATCGGCCATCGCTCCTCACGCATAACAAGCAGTGCGGTGTCAGGGGCGGTGTCAGGGGCAAGCGGTGGCAGGGGCGTGCGGCATTCGTGACTGTGTGTGGTCGTGGTGGGCTGCGGTGCCATGTGGGCCACGATTCGCGTGGCACACGGCTCCTCTCACTGTCCAGCTACAGGAAGGACTCTGCCCACTGCAGCCACAGTTGCAGAGGGGCCGGTTGTGCTCCACACGGATCACCCGCAAACGCCGTCACTCCACAGATGTGATGGTGTCGGTGCGTGTGAGGTGAGGTATCGACGTGTGTGTGATACAGCTGTCAGGTGGAAGCTGTGCTGAGCAAGTGAGATGCATCCACACTCATTGCAACATCAGCGACCTGGGAGACATTTTGGCCTTGCCATCAACACAGGCAAGTTCGATAAAAGAAGCATGCTGGACATCGATGTATTGCCCTAGATACAGACTCACGCTGGACGCGTCAAATACATTGGTGACTTGCTGTGCCCTGTCCTGTAGGCCATGATGCTGCACGTGTTGGATGTGTCGGATGTGCCATGCAGGTGTGGCATGGAGGTGTGGCATGCAAATTGAAGTTGAGTATGTGGTACCAGACATGCATGGCAGTGTTGTCACATCAAGCTCGGTATTCTAATGGTGACGCATCGCGATGTGTCCGCCTTCAATGCACTCTCTTGGCATTGCCGGTCTTGTGCTCAAACTCAGCACAAGAGCCACAGAAGGCCCAGACCACCAGACACTCGAATTGGACGGCTTTGCTGGCGCAATAGCTGCGCTGCTGCTTGTTGTTACACGCTCGGCCCCAAGATTCGTCAGATGTGGCATTGCTGGCATGGCTTGTGGGACACGTCGTGTGCCAGCTTGTCTCTGAGCTTGCTCGTGCCCCAACCCGTTGCACGGTACCTCGCAATCGTCTTTCGCCCTGCCTCACGCCGTAACTTCATACGTCTCCCAAATAAAGTGTCTTGTCCCGCACCATGACCTGTAGTCCCATCGATGGGCAGGGCGACCCGAACCGCTGAATCGCGTGCGGACGGGCCAACATAGTTTCACCATCAACCCGCGAAGAGTCGTGCCACAAAACGCGTTCTCAACACACACATGTCAGCGCGCTGTGATCAAGCCTCCAAGGAACTCAATTCCCAGATATGCATCAGAACACGGTGCATAGCTGGACTGTGGCCAGAACGGTGCTAAAGAACGGATGGGCAAGCTTGGCTGATGCGTGCCCGTGCGCATCGATGGGCCACGAGCTGTGCCGAGCGTAGTTCTTGACCCCGATAGCGATACGTGTAGCAATCATGGCAGATCAACTCTTTGATCGATTCCCGATGCTTGACGCCGCCATCGTCAATGCTGTTGCTGAATCATTTGCTTCGGCATCTGGGCAGGTTGACATAGCCCAGGCAACTCGTGCTCTTGAGACGATGTTGCCAGACGAATATAAGCGACAGGCTCGTGATGCTCAAGAGTTGCCTGATTCAATTTGCGTAGTGGATCCGATGCAGAGTTTCACCAGCGCTCCCCCACCCAAATTGCCACTAGGTGCGCTGATGATGCCGGGCAAACATTGTCATAAGCAGCAAGCGTTTCATTTTATTCTAAAACCTCGCCTGTTCGATGCCCTTCTGATAGGACGAAGTGCTCGCATGGGATTTCTCGCTAGAAGCAGCATATGTACTCCGTCATCTGTCCCCAATGGCACAATGCGATTCTTTTTGTGGCATTTAAAAATCTTGAGCATAACATGGGCCAATGTATACGCAAAGGTACCGGTTGGAAACCTTGTCAGCATTGTGTACAGTGGAAGGCCGGCGAAACGGCACACACAGCGAACCCAAGAAGATATCCCAGAAGGCAGCCCATGAGATGGAATTTTTATTTGATATCTTTAGTTCACTGGACCGTGCGGTGATCAGTTCCGTGTATCAGAATGCCGACGACGATGCTGATGCAGCGTTCACAATCCTTCAACGCATGACTGACGGACAACATGCCGCAGATGGCCAGCCCGTAAGTCTTGCGGCATGACTGTTAATTTTGCTCATGCCGCCGAGTTTCTCCTCAGCCTTGCATACGCACGTCTGCCGGATTGGCGGAGCTTCCTCAGCCTCTTCTCGATTGCATGCAGGACAACATAATGCAGCACAGTGGCAGTGAAAGCCCCCAGCATCGCTCCGCTAGTAGTGTGAGTGATGTTCCACCACGAGAATATCTTGTCCAGCGCTTTCCGACCATACCAGCTGCAAGCATAGAGAAAGTGCTAGCTGTGAACAACCAGGACGTTGATGCAACTATTGCACATCTGATTTCAGTATCCCATGGGCCCGGCACCGTAGCAGCAGACTGGTTCGAGCAACATCAACGGGATGAGGCGTTCATCAACACGCTGCCTGAAGATGAGTTCAAGAGGAAACTGGCAAGCCTGAGGATGTTTCTCATGAGCGATGCAGGCCGCCAGGGCGGCGCCCGGGTGATCTCTGCAGAGCTTATTGCAGCAGCCCTTCACCACTGCAACAACAACTTTGAATCAGCCAAGAACTTGCTCCTGACACCTGGAGTCGGTATGCCGCCCTGCCAGTACCTGCAACCACCCGCCACATGTGCTGACCATGCCTGTTCGCTGCCTCTCATCTGGTCCGCTCGTCGGCAACATATGTCAAGCAAGTAGTGTGGACACGTCTGTACATCGTGTTGGATCTCCACAGAGCTTCACTTTCAGCCAGGTCAACTGCCTTGTGCAGCCGTGCACTCCCGCACCTGCTGGGGCGCAGTAGTCCACTTGCAGACTGCTGCCAGTACATCTGAGAGTACGCAGGCTGTTGTGCGTTATTGAGTAGCAGTACGGCATGTGACTGGCCTGAGGGTCACATCTGCTGTCGCTTTCTCATGCTTATGTGATCCACCACGACCGCCGCCCAAGCGCAGACCTGCAGAGCGCCGACCATGGCGACGCGTGGCGCAGCATTCTCATGCCTGTCGCCAGGCCACACCATGGCACAGTCTCGCCTGCGCATTTGTATCTCCATGGACTGTTTGGTTTCCTGCAACCCTAGTTCTTCCTCTGGCAACAGCTCAAGCTACCACAAGGTGGGACACAGGCACATGGGGGTGCTGTCATGCAGATGACCTGCCTCCGTACATAGTGCCGTCGGCAGACGCGGCGGCAGAGCCAGGTGTGCGTCACCTCCAGGCCAGGCTCGACCAGGCTGCGGACCCGGGCACGCTGTCAGACATCCTCAACAGTGTGGACGGCGACATCGAGCGCGCTGTGGCGCTGCTGCGCGAGGGGGGCGCCGCGGTCAGGTCAGACATCCCAGACGCGCCGCTGGCGGAGATCGCTCAAGGCGGCAATGTGCGCCGCGCCGTCGTGCTAGACGGGGGAAGTCCGCGCAAGCGCAAGGCGGCCCGGGGGGCTGACGCCACGGCGCCGTTTCCCGGCTCGCTGCCGGGTGTGCCTTACCAGGGTCGGACCAGGGCAGCACAGGCCCGCTGTGCCGCAGCAGCGGCACAACCAGCGAGTGGTGGCACAGAGACGCGCGCCCTCGCCCACAATGAAGCAGTGTGGTGGTGGAATGCCACTAGCCGTGCGTGGGTGGAGGCGTCGGTTGCATTCCACAATCCTGGGCAGCTGGCAGTAGAGTACACAATCAGACTGCCAAAGGGCGGGTTGATCGATGCGAGGCGGGCGCACCTCCGGCCACGCTACACTGGCCAGCTGTCACCGCCGCCACTCTCTGAATCTCGGCAGATGAGTCCCCCGGCCGCGGCACTGCCGCGACATGCTGCCGCCGCGGCTGCTGCCGAGGACTGCGTAATGGCCGGCCGTGAGCCCAGCCCACGCTCATCGTCGCCGATTCTTGTCGACGACTCGCACGGTGTGTTGGAGGAGCGCAACGTAGCGGCGGCCGGTACGCCAGCACTGCCGGCGGTGGAGACATGGGAGTTCCGGGACGCAGCAGAGGACAACGCGATGCGTGTGGCGCGCGAGCTGCAGGAGGAGCAGGACCGCAACTTCGCACTCAAGCTGGCGGCGGAGCTGCCCCCGGATGCGGCGGCGCTGCCAGAGAGCGACGACGACGACAACATCGGGCTGCTGACAGGGGAGCCACAGGCGCGCGCGACGCAGGCGCTGTACGACCGGCTGAACCAGCCGGTGAAGGAGATGATCGAGCAGATCCGCGCGAAGAAGGTACACCGCGACGAAGAGCGCGCCGCTGGCAACGGCCACGCCGTGGGCCAGCTCACGTTCGAGGTGTGGCCTGCGTGCCGTGGCGGGAGCGGGTCTCTCCCACAAGCGAGCCGTGCTTGCTCTGTGAATCCATTGTGTTTTATGATCCGTGCCCAGCACCGGGAGGCAGCCTCGCACGCCTGCCTCACTGTGCATGCTGCCGTCAGTGCACTACACATGCATGCATTATGGCGCGTCAGCCGTGCTGCATGTGCTGGCTGTCCCCTGAAGTTACGTCGTTGCAGCGCTTGCGCTGAATTGCACATCATTATCCCATTCACAGCTGTGTATCACCGATGGACAGTGGGCGCGACAGGCGTGCTGTGCAGATCCAAGCGATGGAGAAGAAGCGCGAGGAGATGCAGGCAGAGGTGTCCACACGCATGTACCGCGCGCGCAACCGCCACAACCGCGAGGTCTTCACGCTCGACCTGCACGGCCTGCACGTCTCCGCTGCGCTGGAGCGCCTGGCCGACAAGCTCGTGCACGCCGCCGGCAACCCCTCCCCTGGCCGCACGCTTCTGATCGTCATCACCGGCCGGGGCAAACATTCCGCGGTCAAGAATCACTCCAAGCTGCGCGAGGGAGTCGGCAAGTTCCTGAACCATGCCGACAATCGCCGGCGCTGGAACCTGATCTCCGTCATGGGCAAGGGCCACTTTGTGGTTGAGCTCTTCCCGGCCGGAGAGACGCCCGCGCCGTTGTCACACTCAGAGTTTGCAGAGCTCTCCAACTGGCCCAGTGTGCGGCCATACTCACTGGCGGCTCCAGTTGCCGCTTCAGAATCGAGTGCGCCCCGTCCGCCCAACATGGACCGATTGTGATGTGTGGACCTGTGCACGTGCCTGCATGACATGACATGAGGCTGGCAGCGTGGCCGTGGCGGGGTGTCTGGGCGCTCTCTCGTGGTCGGCCGTCCAGCGGGCGCAACGTTGATGGTCGCAATGTGCTCACAGATGGCGCCCGAGGAGCCTCGCACCGCCAGCAGGCACCGCGCAACAGGGGCAGGAAGCGTGGCCGCGGCCCCGCTGCAAAGGAGCCAGAAGACCAGCCTGCTGCCTGCGGCCGCGAGCGCGGAAGGAGGGAGTGAGCCAAGCCCAGACGGCCGCATCGCCGACCCCCGCCGCCCGTGCGGCCACGGATGCCCCCCATTGTAGAGTGTCACACTGCAACGCCGCGTAGCGGCACATAGCACAGCTAGCGCAGCATGGGGCAGCACAGCGCCCACAGGCCGCTCCTGTTTGCGGGCGATATGTGTGCTCTCGGTCCCACCGCAGCTCGACTGTGCCCTGCTGCCTGCAGCGTCCAAGCGCCCATTCATGCATGCATCATGCTTTTCTTGCTGACCTGCGGCTGCCGTGGATGTGGACCGCCCCGCACGTGCCGCGACGATGCCATCGCAACTGAAATCACTTGCCTTTCTGCAGTTCCAAGGTCACAGGCTGTGCGGACGACATCTGGCCGTCGTGACGTTTCCACGGACCACAGCGAGGCAAGCTCCACCGGCGTGCTGTCCGGCCGCCTGCCACAGCCCATCCCCGCAGATCTGATGCCCACAGATCCGATCCCAGCGGATCCAATCCACAAGCCATTCTCCCCACCAGCTGAGCCATCTGCCTCAAGTAGCACCCGGCCGCCACGCGCCGCCGTTGGCCACGCCGGTCAAAGCGCACCCACGTCGCTGTCGGACCTGTTCTCCACTCCCCGGCAGAAGGGGCAGCGGCCGTGCAGCCTCTCGCCGGAGGCGCACTTGGTGCAGAGCCTGCTGACCCGAGCGCGGCCGCCAATGTCAGGGTCACACCCATCATGGCCAGAGTCCACCTCTACATGGCTTCCACCCACCACAGCCCCCCCGTTTCTGGCGCCTGCACCCCGCAGCGCTCCCACCAGCGTTGGCCCGGCGAATCGGATGCCACATCAGCAGGCTTCAGAGTCAGGCATCGGTTCTCCGAACGGGCCGACGCTATTGTTTCAGTCGCCACAGCCAAGGCTAGGGAAATTATCTGACATGCCCTTGCGTGACCATAGCCCCCTGTCGTTGCGTGGCACGACAGGTGTTGGCGTAGAGCTTTATCCACCCGACAACCCGAAACAGGCTGGTCCTCCGGAGGGGGGCAAGTCGAACATGGGCAGGGGTGCGCACGGTAGTGGAGAGCCGCTGACACCGCGAACTTCGATGTTGGCAACACTGTTTAGTTCACATGCAGCACGCCCAGGACCCGTTGATGCTCATAACGGGCTGGTCTTGTCTGTGGCCGATTGTGTGGGCCCTGGGCCACATCTCCCACCACAGCATAGGGCCACAGAGAGTGATAGTGTGATGACAACCAATGGCGAAGGCGATTCCCGACACGCAGACAGCGCTGCACACTCAGTACCATCTGGTTTCAATCGTGATGGCAGTTCACTAGAGGCAGTAAGTGTGCAGCAGGCAGTTGCGACGGCCGGCAGGCTACCCGGACATGACCCTCCTGATGGTATGCAAGCGAGTGATAATAGCGAGAGTGTTGCACAGAAAGAGGATCAGCGAGAAGCAGCAGATGATGGAAGAGTCGTTGCACCCCTGGCTGCGCAGCTTGCAAAGTTGTACTGCTGATCAAAGATTCATGTGACCCATCGGTGGCACGGTGTGGCAGCACAGTCTAGCCCAGTGTGATGGCGTGGTGCCAACATGTACTGCCTGAGCTGTCACCAGGCACACGACCTGATGCATGCGACCTGCCGGACTGTTGCGGCAGCGTGCATGTCGATGTTTGGGCACAATGCAGTTGGTGGATGAGGATTCGGTGGGCTATGCCATATGAAGCAGCCTTTCCGCTGGTGTTTTTCGAGCTGCTGTGCATACAGGCTACAGGCTTTTGACAGGGTGCACTGGTCCGTGAGGAAAGCTCGAGTTCATGTATACGCATAATGCGATCGCTGCGACTGCGCCTCTGTCAGCTGTTCTGCCATGGGGCTGCAGTGTCAATGGTGATTTTAACTCCTTGACAGGCCTACAGTGCCAACACCACATGATGTATCCCCTCCGATGCCTGACGTTTGCTGTATCGTACTTGGATCACAGGGGCTGCTGCATCTTCTGCTTTTTCATCTGTGCAGCAGATGCATCTCTGCGTCTCACTGCTGTTGCCACTCACATCCTTGCTGATGGATAGCAGCGAACTGCAGCAATACGATGCCGCAGATATCCTTCAGATTATCACATGTAGAAAATTTCGGCATAAGTCAAGGCGGACGTTCTGATCGTGCACACGAGCGGCCAGGCTCGTGGTCAAATCTTACACAGTAGAGCTCCAGGTGGTGGAGCAAGCAGGCTGGCACGCAGGGCAATGATCAAACCATGGCTGCGCCAATATACAAGCAGAAACATCAGTGAACGGCAATCGCACAGAGCTACCCACGCACCTCACAAGACTCCTGCAAGATCCTGATCGGATGTGCTACGCGTAGCTACGTGCGTCATGCATGCCTGGACATACGATGTTCCGACCTCGGTCTGACAGACTGAAAGACTCGCCGTTGAAACGCACACACACACACACACACACACACACACACACACAAGCTCAAATTCATAGAATATCAATCGTGGCAATCGTTTTGTTAAGTGGGACTACGGCGCGAGTCACGGTCACATTCCAGTTCTGCGTCACTCCCTCGAGGCGACACTGCCGGAAGACAAAACGAGAGGCAATCGAGACACACTCAACAGTATGAAGCCCATACGATGCATGCTTCGCTTTTGCGCTTGGTAGGTGATTCCTGAAACTTTTGGCGCTGCGCGACTCCCTGCGAGCGACCTGCGCTGCCGCGTCTGGGCGTGCTTGTTGCCTCCTTCGGAGATGGATCTGCAATCACTGCTGAAAGGTGCTAACCCAGAACTCGTGCTGTCAAATCTGGGACGCCAGACATGAAATTTCTTCGATCAGCTGCTCGTGCACTCGAAACGAAGTGCTCATACCGCAACGCCGCGACACGGCAAAGCTCAATGACCACGTTTGGGCTGCAATCATACGTGAAGCCTTCTGTTTGGGGATTCTGGTTTTGTGAGGTGTCTGCAAATGTCGCATGTACCCTTGTTCGGAGTAACAGCTCAATCCACTGGAGGATACGATATAGTGATCCTGGCAGCACGGGACGCAGAAATCAAGAGAAATATTCCAAGGGAGCTGTGGTGATCGCGTATGTCATTGTGCAGGCCGAGCACCATCAGGACTGCAAAGTTCTGCTCAGAGCGGACCGGGAGGTGGGCAAAATGGAAGCCCAAGAAAAACTCTTATCCCTGCAAGGTCCGGAAAGGCTACGTATAACCTTCCTGACTGCGTTTGTTAGTGCCGTTCAGGCTGGCTGAATCACGTGTGTTTCTTGTAGCGCTTCGCACAAGGGTCAGCGAAACATGATTGACGCCGTTAGTGACCCTGCTGACTCTGATGTGGAAGAAGACCCGTTCGCAGAGTTCACAGTCATGGACGGTCTGGAAGACCTGGACGACATGCTGGCCGACAAAGGAGGGTCTGCAGCTAATGTATCACATGGGATGGAGGCGTCAGAGTCTCTTGCCACTGGTGCTGTCGCCAGCATGCAGCAAGACATCAGCGATGCTCAACAGTCTGAACCAGAGCTCCCAGGCCCGGCAAGTGACATGAAGCAGCCTGTGGCACGGTGTCAGGGTGCGCTTGACTTGGCCCAGCAGCAACATTCTATTCGTTCAGTCTGGCATCAGCTTTGAATTCCAGCTGTCCGCAGCCCGCAGCCCGCAGCAGACTCGTGGGACAAAATCAAATGCTTCCTTTCCATGATTAAAGGTTATGGGTAATGAATGATATTATGTGTTCAGGCAGCATTATCCAATCACCACCTCAAGACATGGCTCGAGCTTCATGTGGTGATTTGGATGGCATTGGGTTATCCCAACAGCTACATGAGCAAAACACCACCGCTGTGCAGCCCAACAGTACCGAAACTGTGACGGTCAGTGCTGTGGCACAATCCGGTGTCGATGTGGATCGGTCTGATCCAGATTTGACAGCAGAAGAACTTCCGGCCAAGCCAGCTGGACCAGACATGCTGCAGGATGGCATGCAGGTCACTCCGCCATCCAAGCAGCTCCATGAGCTCGCACAGGTTGATGTCACAGGAAAAGCTGCCAATGTTGGTCACAATGGTTGCCCAGAGTCAACTCCACAGCCGCCTCAGGTGGTACCAAATCTCGTTGCAGAAGCCGACCCCACCACACCACATTTCAAGCAGGCGTCATTTACAGGCAGCGGTACTCATGGCCAAGTTCAAAACCAGCGTGCAACGTGTAGTCATGCTGGAGGGGGCAGCTCACCTGACAACCCACGAGAGCATGATGAGGTAGGAGGGCGGAGCTATCGCGCGGACTCTACAGATGCATCACATCAGGAATATCCTGGTGTGATGCCTTGGATCACGGAGAGACCATCTGACTTTGGGCTGAATGAATCAGGAGAGGAGATTGTACATCCAAGCGCAGATGGATTGCCTATGCCAATGGAATTAGGGATGACACACGATGGTGCTGATACTTGCATGCACGATAGGTTTGGTGACGTTGCTGCGACAGTGCACCCGTTGCACATCCCTGTAGCTTCGGCGGAGGCACAAAATGGGAGCTGTCCTGCCGACAGCGTTACGCCACAGGCGCTACACATGGATAACAACTTGCCATGTCCTGGGAGACCGATGCATGCCACCACAGCAGGCGTGGATCTGGACATGTCCGAGCCCAAAAAATCGCCCAATGGTGCATGGTCAGAGTCACAGTGTCGAGATAGTGGCAACCAAGATGTGTATGATTGCAGCGTTCAAAGGTCTGATGTTATACATCATAGCCAGCCAGCAAGCTTGGACCAGGAAAACCAGCTCATCGATGGTGTGGATCCTTGTACTGCTTACGTGTGCATGCCGGTCGCGTTGCATCCCACGCATCAACATGCCAAACAGGTGGCCTGCATCTACAACACTCGGGCGCCTCGGTCAGATGGCTGATTCCATTCACACTGGCTGAGAAATGAGATCATTTGATCATGTACAGCTTTATGTGACGCCCGGCGGCCGTGCCGCAGGTGCGTCCGTGCAGCCTGATGAGAGCATCAGAGAACTTCCACCCTCAACAGCCACAAGCGTGGATTCGCGGGCTGCCCTGCTGTCCTCTTTCTGGGACACGATGTCAACAGACCATGCTCCCGAGGTGGAAGACGAACGCAATGGGAACCCCAGCGCAGCACATACAGGCCAGTGTGTCAGTGGACCCGGCCAGGATGCACCTGATGGCAATGGACAGACCCAGGATGACCAGCACGTGAAGCATGTTGTGACTGCTGACAAGGCCAGGATGACTTTGAATCCAGACCATGGTTTCCATGTGAGGGACCATGATCGGGATGGTGGCCAAAGCAGCAGATTCTCCCCACCACACGCAGAGGAACAAATACCGCCTGCAAAGCGCCAGTCGCTGCATCTGCGGGTGGCGAGTCTCTCACCCACCCTCAGCTCCAGCCCAGGTGTGAATTTGGATACTGGTGTACTGCATCATGCTAGACTCATGTCCTTGCATGACAATTTCCAGTGCATCAAGGGCAACCACCACGTATCTTCCATCCTGTAATGCACGCCCGTCCACTATGTCAGCTCTGTGTTATGGTTTGGCTATGAAACTCTTAAACATCCTCCTTGGGACATAGTCTACTAGTATCACGTACTCACCCTTACATCGTGTAATATATTACAAAATTTGATTTCAAACAAAGCCATGAGTTGGAT
This sequence comes from Ulva mutabilis, assembly GCA_900538255.1. Taxonomy (NCBI): domain Eukaryota; kingdom Viridiplantae; phylum Chlorophyta; class Ulvophyceae; order Ulvales; family Ulvaceae; genus Ulva; species Ulva mutabilis. Next base: position 151,817 of record UNSF01000033.1, on the reverse strand, counting down.
TCGCATGACCACGCTACATGGTAATTCCAATTATCAATTGTAGGTCTGCGCATGATGGCTGATGGCCAACTTTCCGACAGTGTTGAAGTTGTGGCACCCTGCAGCTTTTCGCCCATGAACGACGGCGTACATAGTATGGGTCTGGACACCAGAGGCAGCATGAACATATCAGGAACAGCAACACAGGGCGATAATGCACAAGTTCAAGATGGTATTGAGCGGCTGCAGGCTGCAGACAAACGCCAGAACAGCACAGCCAGAGATGCTGCAGTTGAAAAAGGAGGCCATCAGACCTCCTTTGCTATTGAAACGTCCCCACACCGTCAAGTGCAGGGGCCAGCTCCAATCAATTCGCTCCTGCCCGACTCCAGGATCGAGGTGAGTGATGCTGGATGGGATCGGAAAGCTTGCCTTGCAGTGTCCGCGCCAACAAGTGAGCAGGATCCATGGAATGCGTAGCCTCAGGTTGTGGCTCACATGCAGCTCCTCATGCTGCAGGCACAGTCTGTCACCAGGCCCCCCCGGCCCCCTGCCGTTCCCGTGACGCCTGCGGGTCATCAACTACATACACACGCTCGGTCCTCCTCGAGTCTGCCTATGAACGCAGATGAGCCAGTTGATGACTCACCCCTGCTACAGCTCTTGGAACAGCGCTCTGAGACGCAGTGTTCAAATCATGTGCAACCTAAAACAGCTCAGGCATCGGCAAAACGTCCGGACGGTGAAGAACGAAGACCAGCCAACGAAGTTATGCAAACATCAGCAACAGGCGCCTGTGGAACCGTGCAAGCTGAGGCCAGGAGATGTGATAGCTCAACGGCACAGGAGCAGATCACAGGTAAGGGACAGTCATTAATCTAGAGCAACTTTTGCCTCACACGCTTGGCCTCAGATAGAGTTCCTTACGTGTCTTCGAATTGAACCAGAAGTTCTTGAGACGCTGTTGCACGTGTCCGGTTTGAGCGTTGTCCTGCAGACCCTATTGACATTTGCAGACAGTGAAGAAGGATCAAAAAGAGGAAAGCGGAAGCTGACCAGCCCCAGCTCATGCTGCCCAGGAAACAAGCAGCAGCGGGTGGACATGGTGAGGACCACAGCACAGGAGCTAGATGCTCCACCTTGCTCACAGCCGGCTTCAAATGCAAGCGAAGTGGGCGCTGGGAAAACAGAGCATCACCGTGAGTCACTGATACAGACGGCTAGTGCTGATAACACTTTTGCATGTGATGGTGGCCCTGGTATCAGTTGCTCAGGCCAGCAGTCCGGGACAACACATCCGCAGAAGGTAGCTGCCAAGGCACATCCGCAGAAGGTAGCTGATGTGAATGAAGGTCGCAGTGGGGCTGCCACACCAAAAGCAGCTGAGCCTTTTGCCAAGATACACACAGAGCATGCAGCAGCGGCTGATTCTGGCTCAACTCAGCCTGGCACAATCGTACCTGACTATCGCAGGGCCCTGGCAGAGTTGAACACAAGCCTTCAGGAGGTGTGCACCATAAACGCAGCAGAAGCGCACACGGATTCGCATTTTACCACTGCAACCTTAATGACCATGTGTATATAGATTGATCTGTCCAGGGGCCATCTACACTTAGCACGCCATGCACGTTGACACCGGTGACCAGATTCCATGTTTGATTCCCTTTCTACAGTTTGTACGGCTTGCATGCAGGCAACCATCTGTACAGAGAACTCCACAAATCGAGCAACAGAGGTTCAAGTACAATCTGCCGTTCTCAATTACCGCTGGGCCCATATGCTGCAGCCAGAAGCGTTTGGCAGCCCAGATAGGGTGCTTGCTGAGTGTCGACAGAGTTTGGAGTCAGTGGCAGCAGTGTGCAATAAAGCATTGGCTATTGCAATATCTCAAGGATGGTCGAGTGAGGGAAGTGGTGCGTCATTCCAATTGAACGGCTTGACTGCACATGATTCAATGGGTGTGACCGCATGCGTGCACAGCCGCACTGCACGCTTAGTGATGCCAGGAGTGTAGGGCACAAAACCCCAGAACGAATGGAATTGACAAGTACGTTTCAAAGCAACAAGGAGAGATCAATAATGGAAGGAGCAGCAACATCATGCAGCAAGCAGACATAACAAGATCAAGATCTAATGCTATTCTGCATCCATATGGGCAGGACGTCCGCTTCACCGTTGCATAAACAAAAGCAGATACTAGCTTCTAGAATCTGATCGATAGAGATTGCATCTCAGGTGTCAAGGGCGGAGGGAGGCTGCTTGGGTATTGGATGAACACACACAACTCATGCATGCGAAGGCGAATACACCGTTCAACATAGCAGCTGCAGACACCCTCTGCCGGCTGCCATGAAAAATCAACCTTTCATGCAGCACAAGCTCCGATCATCTAGCAAGGGCGAATAAGCATTGCTAAAGTGTCACCTTGGGCGAACCAGAATTGCCATGGCACCAGAAAACAATGCGGCTGAAAATCCCACGGCGATGTATGTAGATGGACTAGTCAATTGGCTACGAGTTGTCTGTTGATATCCTCTGCTCTTGATTCCATTCAGCCAATCCTGTAGCATCCAATAACCATCATCACATATGCAGGTCACAAATGTATGATTGAACACTATGCCTGAAATGCTGCTTGCCGGGGCATCGCAGGGAACGTCAGCGACATTGCGGATAACACATTACACACATAGAGCATCGCATAACTTGCCGAACAGTCCATGCAAACCTGGTGGTGCAGGGTACATTCGGCAGCACACTGTCATGACCTTCGCACGGTGAGCGCACACCTGATACTCAGCCGGTAGGCTGTGGTGTTCTGCACCCGCACGCAACTTACCAATATAATCGTGTGTAGGCAACCCCTCATCAAACAGCCTGACAGACCAGTTTGTGATGAATGCCTTTGCACGGTATCTTGTCCCATCGCCGGTTGTGACTACAACATCCTTCACATCATACCCGCCTTCGATGCCAGCAAGGCGCCTCATCTCTGCTTCCGAGATGTCTAGCACAACGCCATGCACGTCGGGCCTTGTTGTGTCGTCCGGCCGGTATTCAATGGTACCATATGCTGCACACGTCAGTGCCTATGAACAGCTGCGCAATGATGCATGTGGTTGCAGATGCAGAATTCTGCGAACACTGCCAGCCGACCAGGTGGCTGATAGGCGACATAACTGCAGATTCTATGAAATCCGCACCTCCTATGTGCTGAAAATACAGCTTGTAATTTCGAACTGTCCCTGGAACAGCACTGCAAGGGGAAAAAGTAAGGGCACACAAAATCAGATCACGGATACAGTTTTATGCTTGCACCGATTCCAGTGTCGAACTCTTGTAAGCCAAGAGCGGGAGCCCTTCATTTACCTCGGGTACAGTGTGGGCCACAGCCTGTGCCTGTGTCACACCTCCGTGGCTTCAATGCTCTCCTCTGCACAACTGACTGGGCCATATTTGCTCCGAATGCAAAATAAAATATTCTATTCTGCTCGGGAATCTGAACGGATGGCGGCTTGACGACAGAGACCTTTTCATCGCGGGCTGTCGAGGCCACGGCATGGGAAATGGTCCGTCGTGCAGTCAGTGGATGGGAAATGCGAAGCATGTTATTGCAGTAAAACATGGCTAATGTATAACAGAGTCTTTACATGTCTTGCCTGATGCCTAATTGATCCCCAGACCCAATGCAGTACTTGCACCCCGTGAAATCTGCACCACGGAGACAACAGAAAGCGGGGAAGAGCGCGCGCAGGGGCCGATCACGCTGTACTCAGGAATCCTGCAAAGGCACCACTCATTTCGACGTCTCTGCAGCGCATGCTTCACTCGAACTTGAACATTCCGCGCGCATGTGTCGATAGCTGCGCATGCGCGAGGTGCACAAGCCACGCTTGAGGCCGAATGTTACATCGACGTTGCTTTCCCACGTGCTGCTGCGGAACCGAGACGTAATTGCATTGCTGGTACTAATCTGCAGGCCAAAGCGCTTTAGCGCAGAGTCACAAGAAACACAAGATTAAAGCTGTCAAGACCGCGCAAACTACAGTGCCGAGCAGGTCTGTGAGTCACGTGAGATGACACGGAGGCGCGCAGGCAGTTGGATCAAATAGTGATCGTTTCAATGTAAAACAGCATGTACAAGCACATCACAGATGCGGATCCTGAACACCAGCCTTGTGCAGGTGAAAATCTCAGCTTCAACATAGTGCCCATCAGCTCGTTCGGCATACCATAACTGGGGCATGACCATGGCTGACATAGGTTCTCTGGATTCATTGCCGCAAAGCCGCCTACCAGATGTGCTACCCATAATCATACTTGCAAATGATTCAACAACAAATTTGGTTGCAGTAAGAACGGGAGCTGCTGCGCACTAGCAGCAGATGGCAGCAATTGAGGTACCAGCCACGCAGTACAGTCACATTTCCTGACTACAGCCCATCAGGCAAAGTAGACAGAGGGAAGGCAAGCCTGCCCGTCCAGTCCTGAAAGTTCCGTCCTGCTTGAGAGGGGGCCAGCCGACCGGAGCGCACTCCCGTGCCTTCCGGAGATGCGCCACACCCCGCCCCCACGGCGCGGAACGCAGCCCCATGCTTCGCCTCCACCATAAGCATCAACATGGCGAAGAGGTGTGCTGCTCTTCTGCCACAGCAACATGGCAGCACAACAGCCAGCGGCGGCCATGTGGCTGGAGCCGCCTGCCACTGCGCTGGCACTCTCTGACTGCCCACAAGGTGGTATGCACTGGAAGCCGTGAGCTGCGCGTGATCTGTGATGCCGGCCGTCCATTCAGTAGAACGCTGGTCTTGCGCAAGGCCTCCGGTGTTGGATGTTGGATGCAATGGGTCGTTCACATATAGGCGAACCACGAATGCCCCAGGGCCCCCACAGCTGATCATCCCTCAGTTGACCAGCGTGTTACACAGTGATAGATCTAGGACTCAGCAGCGCCGAGGCAACAGACCAGGACCAGGCAACACGCAGACAGACCGGCCACCGCAAGCACCAAGGCCACGCGCCGCACGAGCAAATGATCATCCCTCAGTTGACCAGCGTGCCATCTATGACCATCTATGACGTGCTGCCTGCTTCCACTGTGTTCAGTGAATTGCTGTGTTACACTGACCACGCTGCTGTTGGAGCCTGGCCCGGGCCAAGCCCACCTGGTGCTGACTCTGCTGAGACTGCTGCTTTAATGCTCAGCTTGCAACGGACAGTACTTCACGCCTGTGCATGGGGCTATGGGCACTTCACTCGGCCGAGCTCGGTAACGATCGTTCCACGGATAGGACATGACAAGCACATGCACATACATGCCGTGCCCAGCGGAAGTGATGCCGCATGCCGGCGTGTGCCGCTGGGTCAGGGCCGGCGGAAGCCGGGCATAGCCCACTCACATAACGTGCAACTTCGTGACTGCCCAACTTCCACCAGAAAGCCATTTCGCTTGCGTCGTACGCAAAGATAGCCGCCGTGTAACCAGCGGGCGTGCGCATGGACTGCCATGCACAAACAGGCGGTTTTGTAAACCGCTTTCTTAGGATTCGACCAAAACCCTTGTCTAGATATCACTTGGAGAAGCTGCAGAGGTGCCAGACTTGCGCAGAGTGCAGACACGCTTATGGTGCACATATGCATGAAAGTGCGAAGGGGGCCTTATTGGTCCCCGCTGAAGGCTGTGTGAAACAGCTGTGGTTTCGGTGATTCTATAGCATGCTCGCACGCCTGTTGAAGTGGTGTGGCCGCATGGCAGTAGCTCGTTCAACCCCCTGGTAGCACAGCCTGTCGAGCTGGCTACAGCCCACCGCGATCGAGAATATCCACTTCCACGTCAACGAGAGTTAGAAGCAAGTGTGTGACGGCACAGTGTGGGGCCGGAGGCGGGGCCGTGCGCGCAGTGCCTGCGGGACCTGGCCGTGTACCAGCGTGAGTTTGGGAGGACACACTGGCTGGACTTGCTGTGGCTATGCTGGCGTTTCGAACCAATCCACTCCGGTACCACTGATCTGCAGCAGCTGTGGTATAGCAGCGTCGGGCAGATTTTAGGGGCAAACCGTGCTGAACGAGCCTTAGGTGCGCGTTCTGCAAAAGCCATGATCCACACCTCTCACAAACCTGATCTTGCAGCCAGAACAAGTTGAAGTGTACATATGTTGATGTTGGTCGTGGGGTTGGGCAGTGCTGTGGTGTGTGGTCGTACATGGATCAATCCTAAGATTTATTTTGATGTGACTGCAGGGCGTAAGTGCTGCATGCTGCTCCCGCGCGGCCGAAATGTGACCAAGCGCCGCGCCGCGGGCGCACTTCCTCTCGTTCCCGCAATTTGGAACATAAATCGGGAGACAAGGGTGCCCGCGCTTTGTCTGCAGATTTTCAGGTCGTGGACCTCAGTGGCTATTGAGACGCATGCACTATTGAAAGTTAACGCAGCGTTCGTTACACAGTACATAAGGGTGAAAATCTCAATGATGTGCCAGCCCTTATATAGGTACAGGCACCCAACAGAATCAAAGTCCTACCGCACACATCGCATCTTGTGCTCTGCGTGTCTCCAGAGAGTTCTCCGCGTCACGAACTCTCCAGACCATGTGTCCTAGTAACTTCCGTAGTAATGCAACCGTGCATACAGATGATCCTAGATCCTCCTGGAATGTATCCGATACTTCCAGATACTTCTAGATGTTGATTCAAGTCTAACCTGCACTGCGCCTGGTCGCGCCCATCGACTCCAAGGTTCAGCATCCACAGCTCAGCAGTCCTTCAACGCGGGTATGTCACATCCCGCTGTCGATTCATGCATGAAAATGAGAACAGGCCATGGCCTTGCAATTGCCGCGAAGCATCCTGAGTCATCGTCACTACAGGTACGTCTTGCCAGCGATCGTGCTGCATGTGCGAAGACATCGCATCTGCGTTCTGTATGCTTGCTACAAAAGATGGATGCATCCACGTGCAGACAGTCTAATATTCAAAAGTCGAATATTCTCATGCTTGCGTTAAAGTTCAGTGCCTTCTGGAGATGTTCTTCTGTTGCTGAATTAGTCATGTTGTGGGATCACTTCTGATCGATGCTCATGGTGCTGTGGCGGGCACGGCACAGCAACTAGCAACTAGTCGCAGCCGTCGATAATTGAGACCTGTTGTCAGCTGCACTCGGTGCGTCCTGGTATAGCCTCGCCAGGCCTTATAGACTAGGTGTGGCAACACCCACATAAACACGAAGATAAATAAACACAAAGATAAACATACTTCATGACTGCAGCCCCAACACGAGAATGACCGACAGAGAACGACTGACACCATCAGGCTGGTCAGGATCAATGTTTGTGCTGAGACCAATGCACAATCATGTCCACAACACTTATTACTTGCACATGGCGATGTACGTCATGGTGGGCCTCCCGCAGCTCCGGCTCAGCCGAAGCTTCCTGCGTCGACTCTCCTACATTCTATCATGTCTGGCATCCTTGTTCTGAGCATAGGCAAAACGCAAACAACATACGAAAAATCGGACTACCGGCAGCTGTACTGGGCATCAGAAAAAGTCTAGAGGGGTCGGTGCGTGAGGGCCGCCCGTGGGGCTGGCCCTTCCTTGTCTCTCACAAGCACCAGTCATGGTCCCACTCCCCAGCAATCTCTCATTGCCCCGCCCCCAGGCCAGGCTCCAGCCCTCGATTGGACTGCACCTGCTAATCTCAGCCGCCAGTCATTTGTGCCATGACGGTACGGCTGCGCCGACCCCGCATGCAGCCCGTCCATAGCCACATCCGGGCCCTGCCTGCCTCACAGCTTCAGCCCACCCCCCTGGCCTCCTGCATGATGACACAGAGCGCGCCTGGAGCCGCGATTGCGCGTGGCACTGCTCTGTGCTGTCGCACCCCCGGCAGCGCGGCCACGCCGGCATGCTGGGGGATGCGTGCGCACGTCATGGCAGCCTTCTCACGCGGCGCTGCTGTGCCGTCGTGGCTGTCAGGGTCTGCCCTGCAACGGCACCAGGCCCGTGCCTTGCACACACGGCAGAGCAAACCCACGCCATGCGGCGCAAGTGACCGATGAGATTCCAGGAGGATGTGCACACTACCAGCCGAGTCGGCGCGCCGCGCGACGGCCCACGTGCCTCTGCCAGTGTGGCATTGATGGCCCGGGGCTGCACGGCGGCCCGTCCGCGGCGGCGGGCGTGGTGGCGGCCTGGGGTGACGGCGGGTTAAACGCGGCCGCCCCCTGCTGCAGCCTGGAACTGCTGAATGGGTATGGTCGTGAGCCACGCCTGCAAGAGGGATTGACCGGTGTGTGGGTGGCTACAGGGGCTACATGGCAATGCAGGGCAATGCAGCACAAAACAAAAACAAAAAGATAGGATATCACGCCAGACCCAGTCGGGCATCGGCCACAGCGACCGGAACCAGGCCGATCTACGGCATGGGCACAACGCGGGGCTTGCTTCCTTGGCAACAGCGCAGCAGGAGACGCAGATTACGAACTTGTGTGGCGCGCCATGGCGTCGAGCTGGTGGCTGACGGGGCACTCTGTGTGTTTCAATCAACCACCACCCCCCTGTGGACAGGCCACCTCGCATGGGGAGACTGACGATGGTGCAGCACATGCGACACTTGGCACAAGACATTTACAGCATCACCAGGACGTGTTGCTGGGTTTGGGGTTGTGCTGGAGCACATGGATTTAGGAGGCTACCACCACGGCGCTCAATCTGGCCCGAGCCCTGCCCACCGCTCCCGCTGGCCTGGTGTTGCTTTCAGACCATCAGTGGCCATGCACAGACTGCCACCTTGCCAGCGAGAGGATGGCAGTCAACATGTATGCAGCTGAAGATGCGGCATGGGGCCCTGTAGGGGGAGCTCAGGCTGAAGGACTACCGTCGCTTTGACAGTCAGGGAGCGGCACACCCAGAACATCACAACAGGCGTGGCACGCACAGAAGCAGCTCTTTAGATCATCAGGGAGGCTGCAGACAGATGGGTGAAATGATTGATGGCACTGTGAGGCAGGAGGCACGACGCACGCAGTCGTATCACAGTGACACTGCCACTGCGAGTGTCAAGAGCAGCAGGGCTGTGCCAGGTGTTGCGGAGTTTTGGTTCTGGATAGACTCTTCTGTGCTTAAGCATGGACTGAGGCAGATTGGCCCACTTGGAGATGATGGAGCTACAGGCAGGGGCACTGATGCAATGTCCTTGACACACATCCCAAATCTGCCCTGATACTGCAGCAGGCCAGTTGTGGAGTAGCAGCTGTGTACATGATGCATCAGCATGCGAACATAATGCCAAACACTGTGTTTGGCACCACAGTAGCGCATTATTGTGGGGAAACCCTTTGTGAATTTGACATCGCATGCAGATTGCACAACATGGCATGTTAGTTCAAGAGCAGTTATACAAGGGTGTCAGCCTGAGTCTTGTGCAAATGTGGGTTCATATGCATGTCAACTGTGTGCACAATGCATGCTCAGCTCCTGAGAACATAATAGTTTCACAATAGAAAGGAAACTCAGCATCAGCCGAGACTCAAGACATAAGAGACAGAGTCAGGGGAGTCAATGGATGGCATGCAGCTGACTACAACGAGAGTCAAGCAGGGCAGTACCTGGTAAGGGGCTGGAAGATTGTGAAACTGAGCCCCTTGCCGGATCTTGGCCATGTATTCTGCCATAGGCTGTGCTTCCTGCGTGAGGCGGTAGCCGGGCAAAGACATGAGCGTTTTTGAGATGTAGACGTCGCCGGTCTCGGCCAGTACTGCCACGTCTTGTAGAGCGTAGCCGTTCTGCGTGCTCAATATGGCTGCTAATTCCTCGACAGTGATGTCAAGGACGACGCCATGCACGTCAGGCGTGGTGTCGGCTGGTCTGTACTCGATGGTCCCAAAGCCTGCAGTGCTGGGCTGTGCTCAACATCCGGGATCACTCGACTTGATGCAGTGCGACTTCCACAAGGATACGGTCGACAGGTTCCCACCATGGTCGGCTTCGCATATGCATGAGTAACTCATGCAGGCGGCACCGTAAAGCGTCACGTCGGTTTTGACGCATGCTGGACCAGAAAATTTCAGTTGACTAAGGAGGACTACAAGTACGACTACCGAACAAAAGCCATTACCTGCATGTGACTGTCAGCGAACGTATGATTTGCAGCATAGATTCATCGCACTGCCAGTGAAGCAGCTCTTGGCAGTCTCACGGGCCCAAACAGACTCAGTCAGAACATAGCTGAGTTGTGCAACATGCATACAAAAACACTGTGCAGGCGCGTGTCCGTTTGTGCAAGTGAACAGACGGGCACAGCACACCTCCAACATGTTGAAAAACCAATTTGAAGTTGGTGACTTTCCCTGGGACCGCCTGTCTAGACTGAATCCCTCCGCGCTCGCGCAGGGCTGGAGACAGGTGTGCGCCATACACAAACGCGAACACGCGGCCAGGACCAGGCTCAGTGAGGATTTCTGCGCCACCTTGCTTGAAGTAGCTCATCGATCGAGAAACAGGGCGATGTCTCTTCGAGCATCTGGCAAAGAGCAAGCAATGGGTGGCGCTGCTCACAGCGTGATCCAGAGACAGGACAAGGCCTCACCGCGATGCTGTCTTTCAGCAATTCGCACGCAAAGCTTCCGATATTAGGATTTTACGTAGTTCACGCTTGGCTGAAAACATGATCACACCATTTACACAAGTTGGTGTTCCAGCGATGTATGACGCTCTTTTAGACTGGCCATTGCTGCCGCTAACCCACAATCACGATGGCACAGCACGAGCATCCCAATAAATTGTACTCCAAGAACGTATGTTGGCCGTGCGAAGCAGCCAGCAACGTCGCATGCAGGTGTCATGCACTCATAAGATTCCCGCGATATGTGCATGAGCGAGTCACGCTGTGCGGGCTCACAGCTTGACCTAATGCGACATCCTAGCAAGCGCATTTCTTTCAGCTGACAAACGCAGCCCCTCTCGAGATGTCCGTCTGAAACAGACGCGTCGGCCAGGACCAGGCGTGCTTGAACAGGCCAAGCAACACACTCCCGCGTGACCCCAGAGTTGCGCAGCCATGACAGGATTCGCGGCTGCGATTAAATTCAATCATCGCCACAGATGAGAGGTAGACAGTTTCGAGGTCGTGCAAGCCGGAAGCGGCACACACTGCACTTGCACGCTCTGGGAGAGTTCCCAACAGCCCCGAACGTCATCGCATTCAACGTTGATGCACGATTTCGGCAAGATGTAGTCAATGATAAAGGTGCGACTGGCGAAATGGTGGGCCAGACCTGTCATGTTCGATCTCGTGGTAACACCACAGCCCAGCTGGGTGATGGCCTGGCCGAACAGCGCTGGCGCATCCACCCTGGGAAACACGAATTTCCTTCAAATTGTATCGCAGTAGACTCTGGCACACAATCACTTTACAATCTACGTTCATGAATACAACTGTGTACATGTGCTCTATACTGGCAGATTGCTAGCATGCATGGCAAAACCTATCGAGCTCCAACATTTCGAGCTCGCGACAGGCACGCTGCAAATCAAGCTGCTCGCCTACGATTGACAATCTTTCTAAGATTGCCTCCGGAGGCAGCTTGGCGCTTCTTGGCAGCGCCTTCTCGATAATTTGCATCTGCACCTGTGATGTCCGCAATAGCCCTCTTGCGGCGCCTCACTGAGGCCTTCCCTGGCAGTCCATCGTCGTTTGCATCTTTTTCAATGCCTACGGCAGCCTCAGAGCTCTTCAGTTTGGCAAGCAATGCTAGCCTGGAGTCACGATCTTGAAGCTGGAGAGCCGCTTGACCCCGATCGTCACCAAGCAGATTTGTGAGTACCTTAAAGGAGTACCCCTGCAGACAGCACTCGTCTTCATGGGGTTGTGTTGTTGCATTCGAGTTGCAGCTACCAGCAGTGCCTATCTCAAGCTGCAAGGCGTGATGCCCTGTCTGGTTTGCTGCAGGTGCCCAGGAAACACATCATTCAATTGTGTTTTAACACACAACATACAGCAACACTGAATTCAAGAGCGGGCAGGAGAACATCAAGTGATCCGGTCTACCAAGGGCAAACATGCATACTGTGTGATATGGTGTGTTGGATGGTGTGTTACACAGCAATAGATCTAGGACCCAGCAGCGCCGAGGATGGTGTGGGGGCATGTGTATGCTTGCCATTCAAAATGGCAAGTCGCAGAATGCTGTTTACATCTCACTGCTTGCCAAGTAACATGCTCACCCCTATGATGCTTGCTGTTCAAGGGCATAGCTGTGCGCAGCGGTTGCCAGAGTTGTGTCCCATGGATTCACAGTGCAGGCTGAGGCATCTGGGTCATGCTCAAGTCACAGTCAGACCGGAAAGCACTCTACAGGCAGAGGTAATCGCCTTGAGAAACAGTGCATGTTATTGCAAGGTGCTGCTTCCATGCACCTCTCAGTGCAATGCAGAACTCAAGTTCAGTGCTGCAGGCCGTGCACTTCCGGTTCTCGCAAGTCGTCTCTCAACTGTGACATGGCCACAGAAACCACTGAACTTGATAAGATAAGGCTCCTGACAGTGAGGAGTGCCTCAGTGCCAGTGCGTGGTAGGCATGCCAAAGTGAACAGGCAAGAATGACTAATTATTGAGAGCAGGCATTCACAGCACATATATGATGGAACACATGGTGACCTCAGCAAGCCTGAATGTTGACTTCACACAACATCACTGCAGCCTCACCAGCAGCTGCCAGGTTATGTGCACCTTCAAGCCAAGCACTGTACTATTGTGCTAACATGTGTCCACATGTGTCCCAAGTGTCCCGTCTGTCCGCAGAAATTCCAAGTTCTCAGCCCAATGCAACTTTGGCTGGTGAGGCTGGCAAGCTGACAGCAGTCTTGAGACCTGTGGCTGGTGAGGCTGGCAAGCTGACAGCAGTCTTGAGACCCACAAACTAGAGGGCAAAAGCAGTGAGAGGGGTGTGCACAACACACGGCGGCACTGGCCACTGCAGACAGCAATACTGGCTACTGCAGCAACGGCTGTGTTGACACCATGTGTTGACGCCACCGGCGCTCCAGCCTCAAGTGCACCACATGCAACAGCTTCAACCGCTGTGGCAGGCCTGCGTGCATGAGCTTGCCGCCTTGTGCAAGATTCCACTCAGCGCTGTGCAAGTAGATCCAACACAAACAATGGCCACACGTACAACACAAGGCCAACTAGGGAGGGCACAGCACACAGCACGCAGAGCATGGGCGTGCCTGGTCGATAAGGAAGCGTTGGCGCTTGGCAGAGAAAAACATCTCCTGGGTGTCCTTGCTGACGAGGGTGTAGAAGAAGGCGTTGAACTCGGTGGCGCCGGTGGCCTCGCCGCCGCGCTTGGCGCGCAGGATGCGGCCGAGGCGCTGCGCCTCCTGCCGGCGCGAGCCGGCGTGCGAGGAGATCTGAATGAGCACGTTGGCCTCAGGGATGTCGAGGGAGTTGTCGCCGACCTTGGAGAGGAAGACGGTGTTGATGGCGGAGGAGTGCTTGAAGATGGAGAGGACCTTGGTGCGCTCCTGGTGGCTGGTGCCGCCGTAGATGAACGGCTTGCCGAGGCGCTTGGCGTACTCTTGCAGCGCAAAGATGTTGTCGCTGAAGACGATGACCTTGTCGCGGCGCGTCTCCTCGTGGTACCGCAGCAGGAACTCACACGCGCGGAACTTCTCAGGGTTCATCACCGCGAGGGCGATGCGCCGGTTCGGGTGGTCCTGCATGCATGTGTGGGCCGAGTGGCTGCCATGCGGCCGTGTGCGCGAACGTGCAGGCCACTGGAAGTACACGCGTGTGCTGTGCATCGACAGCATGGGGGAGGGGTTTGCTGTAGCTCAACAGGCACACACGTCACGATGGCGCTTTGCACGGCGGGGGTGCACACGGTCGATGCTTGCCAAGCTGCGCGCAGCTGCGGTAGGGGCGGCGGGTGCACATGCATGGGGGGTGGCGCGCACCTCGCGGAGATACTCGCGGTAAAAGTCCTTGTCCATCTCGCACCACACCTCGCAGCAGCTGACGTTGGCGATGTGGCCCGCACGCGTGAGGTCCAGCCAATTGGCCTCATAGAGTTTCGGGCCGATCAGGAAGTTGAGGTCGTTGATGCGGTCGTCCTCCCGCACCAGCGTCGCCGTCAGCCCGAGCTTGCAGTGCGCCTTGATGATGCCCACCACTTTCCTGCACCCGTGTTGCGCGCTGTGGGCTGTGCGTGTTACATCGCATGCACAGCGCACAGATGCCGGGAATGCTTGGAACCACCGATCACAGCATGGCTTCAAGCCTTGCATGCCGCACCGGCACACAGCCTGGCCGCGGGCATCGCAAAGGGTCTAAGGTGTGCGGCTGCAGCTGTGCATGTGGCGCCAGGTGACCCAAATATGGTGAGGCAGTCGCTGCCAGTGAGGGCACACCGGAACATTTCAGCAGGGACGACATGGACCTCATCAAGGAGGATGAGGCCCCACTCGCGGCCGACGATGGCGTCAAAGATGCGCTGGCTCTCCTCGGACCGCTTGAACGAGCCGGCGATCATGCTGTACGTGCACACCATGACGCCGCTGTCGGCCTGGAACCACTGCTTGCACGACGACGTGAAGCGCCCCATGTTTTCATCCTGGACCGTCGTCCACAGCTTGAACTGGTACGTCCACTGGTCCACGGACACAGCGTTTGTAACCAGCACCTACAACCATGTTCACAATGTGACCTCCGTGTGGGGGCGCCACGCGGCTCAGAGTATCTACAGTCACATCTGAGAACGCCGTGTGCGGCAATACGCACCTGTAGCCACACCTGTGTGGGTCACATGCAGGTGTCATCACATCCGCAGGCCATTGCTGAGCCACTGCACGGCACGCCAACCAGCGATCACAGCAATCACTGTGGTGTCGGATGACTTGCCAGGCGCTGCGGGCGGTCACGGCAGCCACAGCACGGCGGCAGCGCACACCTGGCACAGCTGCCACACGCGAACCACGAGCAGTGCAGTCGTCCACGCAACAACATGGCGGCAACAACATGGCGGCACTTGGCCGGCTGTGTACGTGTGAGTGAGGTGGAGGGCGCACGAGGACAGACTTGCGGGTGCGGACAGCGGCAGAGATGCCGGTGAGGGACTTGCCAGCTCCGCAGGGCAGCACAACGATGCCGGAGCGGGCGCGGCCGTTGCCAAACATCTTGGCGAGGCCTTTCTCCTGGTACGGCCGGTGCTTGACGATGCTCTTGAGCTCGTACGGGATGTCCGGGTTGACACTGTCATTGCGGAAGTCATACTCCTCCAGCATCGGGAAATTCAGGTTCTCAGGCAGGCACCGCTTCTTCACCTTCTCACTCTGCAGGAATCAGGGTCCGCCTAGTCAGCCTCCTGTGTGGCTGAGAGGGGTTGAGGGGCTGGCATGGGGCAGGGGGAGGCAGCATGCAGCAGGGATTCACCAACTGCTGTGCTGTGCTGCCAGTGACCGGGGTGCGGTGCTGAGAGTGGGTGGTGTTCGTGGCAGGCTCCCTGACAAGTGGTGCCAGCAGCTCAACATGGTGGCACCACTGCAGCAGTGAAAGAGGATGCATAATTGGCGAGGACCGGGGTGCGGGGGTGCGACAGTGGCGGCCACTGGGCAAGGGCTCCATGGGCACAAGACAGGACCTAGATTGCATGTGATGTGGCACAAGGCTGCCCCCACAGCAGGCAGCCTGCCCGAATCCAGGCGGAATCCAGAAACTGTACAAGTTTTTGGTGCAGAACCAGCCTGGGCAGATGAAGAGTCAGTGTTACTGCAGTCTGTGCTACTACACACCACATAAGGAAGGCTACACTAGAGTTGAGTCAGTCCATGCAGGACCAAACTTGGCCAAGTTTTAGCACTAACATTGTGCCAACACATGATTGCAGACAAGATTGCCACACAGTGTGTTCATACCTTGTGATGCATGCATCTTGCAGGGCAACACAGACCAAGCACTTGCAAGCAGACAGCACTTGAATTGCACAAGGCAATGCGCTGTGGGGGGTTGCATGTGGCAGGGCGCCTACATGATCATGCACAGAATGTGCAACTGCTCAGAATCATGAGGGTTTGCACGAATCATTAGGTTTTGCATGCTGCTCAGAATCATGAGGTTTTGCATGGTTCTTGCATGAGGCCATATGCATGTGTCACATGGCTGACTGGCTCCCCAGCACCTCCCACCTCTCTGTGCACCTGGTTGCTTGAAGCTTGTTCCAGTGCGCATGTCCCGGATTGCGGCATCATGGCGTCACACTCAGGCTGCTGCGGGTACGAGTAACCTCGCATATGTGCAGAGGAGCGCAGCACAGCATGCTGCGGCGCATGCTGTGTTCATGCTGCGACTCGCTGCAGGCCACATCGACACGGACCAACGCCGCCACAAACAAACTACATCTTCAACGAGGAGCTAACTCCAAGGTGCGACGTCCAAGCTTGAAACGTACGAGAGGTGCGGCGCGTGGCTGATCATCAAGCCTGGCCGCTGCAGCGTGCAGGTCGCTGGAACGTGTCTCGACTGGGCTTGATGACTAGGTGTCCACGAATTTCTTTCGAACGGGTGCATGATCACATTAACGCTGGCCAGGGACATAATGCTCTGATCCGACGCTTCGATGATCCGGCCGCACTCAGGATTGATCGAGCAATGTGTGGCATGATGCACAAATGTGTCCATCATGAACAAAAGTGCCAGTGCACAAACAATGTCGTAAGCTCGACCGAGGCGTCATGACACGACCGAGGCAGATGTGAATTCACAATTAGATGACACCTCGTCGACATGGCTGCGGTCAGGGCCATCGAAATGCTGCCGACAAAGGTGACAAGGAAACAAGGGAACGACCACATGCAGAAACACAAACCCACAAATGCAAAACCATATGAAGTTAGACTGCATCATGGCCACTGCAAAGCACAGGAAATCCTCCACACAGAGGCACCCATGGGTGATCACTGGCAGCACCAGTGCTGACACGAGCTGCTCCTGGGCAGCAAGCAGTGGACCTCCGGACAGCAAGCCAAAGCATGCAACAGTGTGCACAGTATAACATAGCCTGGGTGGGATGCCAGTCGCAGCAGGGGAATCGCACGTGCAATGCCGATATCTCAAACGAAAATAGGTCCACATCCTGCTCTGACACCGCTCCAATCGCCGAGTTCTCTGCGAAAGGCACCGGCCTGCTCCCGCACCGCGGTAGCGGTAGCGCCTTGTCGCCCGCAGCAGCCACTGCCGCTCCCGCCGCCGCTCCCGCCCCGGCTGCGTGCATCTCTCGCTCTGCCTCTGCAGCCTCCGCGTCCCCTTCCCGCTCCCCCTCCCCTTCGTCCGGAACGACCTCTGTGAGATCAATGTTCTGCAGATGGCTCGCCATGGCCTGTGCAGCGGCGTCGCTGCGGCCGCGGCCTTGCATGATGCCACCACCGCCGGCCGCATCATGTGCTGCCTTGATGTCTGCATCCCGCAGCAGCGTCTGAAGCACCTTCCTGTCTGGGCTCTCCACAAACAGCTTGTTTTTCTGCAGCACGAGCTTGACCTGCACACACACCACATGCACATCGCAGTTGGCCGTGCTGCGTAATCCTGCTGCAGTGCGTGGCGTATTCTCGGTCAATTCTCGGTCAGTCGGTCAGGTGTATTTCCTCAGGCATATTTGGTTGGTTTACCCCTTCGACTCCCGGGGTTCCGTTTGCCGGAGGTGGCAATGGCCCAAGCGGCTATGGCAAGAAAATAAACTTGAATTGACACTCATATCAGCGCTGTGTCCCTGGGCTCAACCAGCACTGGATGTTATCAGCCAGGTGGTTTGGTGCAGGCTTCAGTGCGACCAGTCGCGTCTCGCTGCCAGCGGACTGTGTGAGTGCTTTGCCCCTCATTATGCCCATACCCACTCACGCAGGCCAGATGCGGTGCATTGCAGTGGCATGGACATGCTATCTGCTCATGCTTGGAGGGTTGAATCACAGCTCTGGGTCTGATGCATGGGGGTTGAGTGATTCTGGCCAGCCAGTGTGAATGTCACATGCATATGCACATGCACGTGTTCAGATCAGCATTTGAGCAGATGTGTGGGTGCATCATGTGCAGAAAAGGTGTGGTTTGGGAGTAAATGTCAGGGTTTCCACAGATCCAGCCTAAGCTGAGCTGTGGAATGGACCAGAGTAAATGTCAGGGTTTCCACAGATCCAGCCTGAGCTGAGCTGTGGAATGGACCAGCATGAGTGCTGCAGATGGCATGAGCATGAGCAGATAGCAACAGCAGCTATGTGCCCATTCGCTCTGTCAGGGGGGGGCCAGGGACAGTGGTATGTTTCTGGTGTGGCAAGCTGATGATCCTCTTGCACATCATGATCCCTCCCCGTGGCCCACCGCACAGCTGAGGGCACTGTGGACTTGCACCTCTTGTGCTGCACCTAGGGTGGGGGTGGGGTTTGGTGTGCTTCTGCTGCAGCTTCCTCACTCCACAAACGCACACTGGCCCACCAGCTGGCCCACCAGCACTCTCCATGTAACACTGGCCCACCGTTTGGGTACTCTGCGGCACTGCGGAGGGGGCGTGTAAGGGGGTGGTGCCACCGTGCTGCACCCATGCTGTGTCGTGTACAGCAGTGTGCTGAGATACGTGTCACAAAATGGACTGTGCTGGGGCCACTATGCATGTAGAGCTGCCAATCAGATGATTGTGAACTCCTCATGTGTCGCTTCAAGACTGGGCAATGCGCAGGGTATGTAATGAATGCGATACGCGTTGCATCGGCCGTGTGCGGACAGTTCTGTGCCTGTACCGTTGCCATGATGTCTCTGGGCAAAATCTGCGCTGCGGATCCGTTCAACCCGGCAGGTCTACATGACGCACGGCATCATCCCCGCGCGGCCAGACCGCGGCCCGACACAACAGTTTGGGCCCACCCATGAATACGATGCATCGGTCATATTAGCACTGCCCTCGACCGCCCGAAGAGCACAGCGCGGCAAAGCGCGGGCTCCGGCGTTGCATCGGATCCACGACAAGTGCTGCAGCCGCTCGTAACCCGTCATACGAGAGTGCACACATGTCCTCCTGGTCCTGGTCTGTTGCCTCGGCGCTGCTGGGTCCTAGATCTATCACTGTGTAATACACATATCCTCCTGGTTCATGCCGGTCTGGGTCGGCGTGCGGTGTGTTCGAGCAGCCGGTTGTGTTCCTTGTGCGTGCGGTTCGTGCTGATGTGTTGGGTGCCCGTGTTGCTTGTGGTTGTTTGTTGTGTTCTGTGCTTGAAAATACCTTCGAAGAAAGCCCTCGGCACTACTAGGACAATGATATATCAGCGCAACACATGTGCTCCTGACCTAGTGCGCACGAGTGCTCGTGACAAACCGCTGCTCCTGCTCTCAGGTACACCATTTGCAGCCTACTCATCCCTTCATGTACCTCATACTCATCCATGTTCGATCCTAACGGAGACCGCTGTGGCGCATGCGGCCGCTGCGCACTGTGGACTCCGCCAGGCGTCGACTCCCCAGGAGGTGCACCTAGGTGGGCCAGCATGCGCCCGCCTTGCCCGTAGAATATATACCGCCAGGTGCGACAGCCACACCATGTGCCACGCCTCGCTTCCGCTTGCTTTAGCCGGGCATGCGCCTGGCACCAGCTGAGGTCTGCACTGCCGCGCGACCGATGTCCAGCAGGGCATGACGGGACATGTTGCAACATGTACACCAAAGCCACACCCGTCACCCCAGCTTACAATCAGTTACACAGTGGTTGGCGGATGGCATGGATGGATCGGTCGAGTGCACAGAGGATCAACGGCCGCTTCATGCCATGCACTGCAAACCTTGCCATGCACTGCAGACCTAGCTATGGTCGTGCCACCACGGGAGTACACCAGGAACCCATGATTGGATTGGCAGCAGCACAGCCTGCGGTAGCCAGCAACCACATTGGCCTGTTTCAGGTGGCTGTATTGGCTGCTGTGCCAGTTGTGTGCTGTACTGCACCACTGAGTGCACCACGTAGGCTTACCACATTAGATCAGTCATGATCACTGGCAGTTGCAGCTGACCTCATCTTATTAGGAACTCTGTCTGACAGCAAGTCACATTTCCGTTGACTCGTTGACTCACAACGTATTCAAGTCCCTCTCCCTGCCAAACTCCTTTCCACACAAAACAATACCTCACCCGTCCGAACTGCTTTGCAATAGACCTGGGCAGGCTCTCATGCTGAAGGCTCCCCAGCTCCCAGTCGGCCAGGCCATGGATGCAGGCGGCTGGCAAGGCTGCCCTGCCATGCCCATGCAATACACAGCCGCCCGTGCGTGCCACGTGGATGTGTTACACAGCGCGCCGAGGCAAAACAGACCAGGCAACACGCAGACAGACCAGGCCACCGCAAGCACCAAGGCCACTCTCCGATTGAGCAAATGCCAGAACGTGGATGTGCTGCGCTATAGTATGGTTGGGTGTGCTACATGGTTGTGCTACATGTGTGTTGTGAAGCCATGGCCAGGCAGGTCCAAAGCCATGGCCAGGCAGGTCCACAGCCTGGGTGTGCACACCCAATGCATGGATTCACTGGTTCATCTGTTTCATGAAATAGTTTTAACAGTGAAATTTCACTGTTAAAACTGGTCACTGTGTCATACCTAACAACGGGAGTGGATTTGGATATGGGTGTACGAGATGAGTCAGTCAGCCAGCCGCCTACATAACTGCCTAGGCCACACAATTTACATAAAGATGCAGCCCAGCCACAAGCAGGCAAACAGCCAGCAGGCCAGCTTTCCATGGATCAAGGACAAGAACAAGGTACCAGATGTCTCATGCTGCATATGTCATGAAGCCATGCATGATAGGCCACAGGCTTGGCATGGTCAGCAACCACAGCAAGGGGGAACCAGACTGTTGTGGCAAGAGGCAAGAGTCTGCGGGGAGTTGCAGGTATGGCAAAGTGTCAATGTGAAGCAGTCACTTATCTGCCACTCAGTGGAGATGAGTCACCCGCACACCATGCTTACCATGCTGTGCTGCGAGGTGCAGTGGGCAGGTGCAGTGGGCAGGTGGGCGCTTAGCACATTTCAGGCCAGCATAAATTCAGGCCAGCACAGATTTGACGTTCAACACTGGCATGTGGGACAACAGAGCTGACCAAAGAAGCATACACAGCCCATGTACAAGCTCTAACATAGAGGATGGTCCCAAATGCGCATTAGCAGTTGTAGAGGTGTGAAAAAAGGGGGTTCACCAGAGAAGATGGGTATGACTAAAGCCATTGCCCATGCACCCCACCAGACAACATTGGGCACCCTGTAGACACGTTGGGCATGCAGCACGCGGCACCAGTGCTTGCCTGCCCCAACATGGCCGGCGACTGTGCCGCAGTACAATACAGGTGCATGCTCCTGGTCATGACTGCCTGCTGCACAGATGTGCATGCAGCACGTGGGCGAGCTGGCAGCAGCGTCGCGGCTTCACGATGCCACCTAGGGTCCAAGCCGGCTGCCCGGCGCAAGCGTGCAACACGGGCATCGACACGCACGCACAGCACGCACGCACAGCACAGCGCGCACGCACAGCACGCACGCACAGGATGCGGAACCATCCGGCAGCCACAGCCGCGCAGACCGTGGCCAGCAGTGACATCACGAGCCACTTGCCACCCCGCCACATCAGCGCAGGACAGCACACCACCTCACACAGCGCAGCGGAAACCGCGCGCCGGCCACCGTACCACAGGCAGCATGCACTAAAGGCACACGACTCCTGCCACCAGAGGCCACGATGCCGCGGGGGCTGAGCGTGCCGAGGGGGGACACACCTTGCCGTAGTTCTGGGTGGAGTTGGTGATGAAGTCCTTGAGGCCGGCGTCGAGGGTGTTCTTGGAGAGGCGCTCGAGGACCTCAATGATGGTGGCGGTCGGCAGCCCGACGGAGACGGCGGCATAGAGGGAGTGCATCGTGAGGGCGTACTCGTGGATGGTCTCCGGGCGGCTCACGGGCTCGGCGATGGCGATGAGGAAGTCGTAGGCGGGCTTGTACACCGGCGAAAAGGTCTCGAGGAAGATGCGGTAGTCCGGTGTCACCCACAGCGGCCTGCACGCGCGCAGCAGGTCCCAGCGCAGGGTGAGCCCGAGGGCAGCGGGTGCGGGGGTGTGCAGCGGGCGGTGGCCAGGACATGCCGGTGCACCGCGGGCCTGCAGGGTGGCTGCGGACATGCGGAACCCGGTGGCCGGGGGGCGTCGTGCTCGGCTTGTGGGAAATTTGCGGCAACGTGGGGCGATTACCCACTGCCCACTGTTTCGCTGGAAGGGCAGGGTGCGGGGCTGGGATGGGATGGGATCGCTGTACTTTGACTATCTGCTTTGTAGGGTGCGGGGCTGGGATGGGATGGGATCGCTGTACTTTGACTATCTGATTTGTCTTTGTCGCTGTACTTTGATTATCTAGTACTTTGATTATCTAATCGCTTGATCGCTAATTGAATTTTCAGCCAGCGCCAATAAACTGTGCAGTTGCAAAAGCAAAATTTGCTGCTCGGTTTCTGTTTGATGGTTTAGCTTTTTCAAAAGGATCAACTTCATCACTATAAAAATAAATGTCAGCCACTTGAAAAATTTTCCAGCTGCAACCCCTGAGTAAAATATGAAAAACATTGCATTAAAAGAGCCACAATTGGTTTCTAACACAAATAATGCCAAGTTATTTGAGTCAAAATGCAGTAATCGCAAAAATATAATAATACCATTGCCAATTGATATAGGACCACTGATGATTTAATAAGCCAAATCACAGAGAAGAGGTTAAATCTCGAATATTGAAAATAGCACCTCTCATCTCGAATATTAAAAATGGCACCACCAAAAAGTCATGATATAACAACACACATCAAATGGGACTCATTACGTGCAAGCAATTCAATGTGTGCTAATTGGATATTGGGGTTGGCTGTGTTGGAGCAACTGCCGCGTGGCATCGGAGGGGGTGCGCGGCGCATGCCATGTGCTGTGAGTGGGCCGCGACACGTCGTTGCAGCATCGGAAGCATCGGAAGCGTGCATGGTTGGTGGGTCTGCCGGAATGCGGGGCGGAGGTGGGATGGTGCGTGTGCAGCAGCGGTTGGCAACAGCATGTGGCAGCATGCACAGCGCACAGCGCGGGGTAGGTCCGGCGTGCTGCTGCAGGTACACACCTCGAGTTGTGGTCGTCCTTGAGTTGCAGGTGGCGGAAATCGACCCGCTGCGTGGGTGCACCCTGCGCTGCGGCGTCCGCCGACTCATCATCAGAGTCCGACCACACTGACGCCTTGTGCTGCTTGACGAGTCGCGGCACAGCGCGCGGCCGGGCCGCCGGAGCCTTGCGGGTTGGCTTTGCTGCTGCACCAGGCTTGGCACGGGCCTGCCGGGCGAGAGCCACCGCCGCCCGCTTGGTCTTGGCGACGTTGGCAGCGGTGCGGGAGGCGGCGCGGGCGGCCTGCCGGCTGTTGCTGGGCGCTGCGTGCCGTGCGACGATGTTGCCGTCGGCGTCCTCGTCCAGCGACATGTCTGCGTCTGAGTCACTGGGCTCAGGTTCCGAGGGCGGCTCTGCGGCGTCATCGGATGCTGCGCCGTCGCTCACATCCGCGGGCTCCTCCTCGCTGGCTGCATACTGCATGACATGCACGCAGTGTCAGCCGTCACGATATCTGTCTTAAGATGCCCAATCTTATTGCCGGCTAATTGATTACTGCGGCTGCAGTGGGTCCATGTGTAGGACAGGTGGTGCCTTCCAAGGGGCCCCCTGGTGCATGTCGATTAGCATCATCAGGTGGCACAGCGAACGATGGGGGGAGCGGCATGCACCATCACGCCACGGAGTACACAATGTGTGCTTGAGGGTGAGGACAAGGTACGATCGCCTGTGCGTGAGATTCGCATCCACGTAACAGCGCGAATAGGCGTAAATAAGTGCACATGGGCCAATGTGGGGTTGGGCTGATGATGTGGGTCAACCTGTGAGATCCATATTTAAACAAACAATCGGTCTTTATCAAGGTCAAGATGACATTTTGGTGTCTGTTAAGCAGTGCTGATCACCTCATCGTCGGCAGCCCGAGCCTTTCTACGCGACGAGCGCTTGGACGACGATGCGCCCGATTTGGAAGCTGGTGCATGTTGTCCCTCACCGTCGTCACTATCATCGTCAAGGACAGTTGCTTTCCCCTGTCGTGGTTTTGTGGCTGCAATCTGGAAGTTGTCAGAGTCGTCATCGCTGTCTACAGCGCTCTGCGGTGCAGCCACACGAGAAGCATGCACCGTTCCAGTTTTCGCAAGTTTAACTTTCTTAAACTTTCCAGACATGCCAACCGGCAAGCCACGCTCGCGCTCAACAGCCCATATGACCAGTCGTGCGATGCGCAGAGTGAAGTATGACGGGTGATTGGTGGCAGTCCTTCACGAATGACATGCACGACGCATGTCCGGTGACTTTCTGCTTTTAGATGTGGCCTGGATTGCAGTCAGCTGCTGGTCGCTCGGGCGCCTGTTCGAACATGTTCCTCGCGATGTGGCTTAGGCATCTTGCCTCGAGATTGCCGCGAAGGCACGCACTGAGACTGATCCACGGCTGCCCAGGCATAAAGGAAGGTTCAATGTCGTAGCATCACACTATACCACCTATGGCTTGCCAGCGGGTACTGATCAGCAGTCCAGAATAGCACCAAGCCAAGTTCACCAAGCCCGTCGCATTTCTCACGGCCCCGTACCGATCGCTCAAATCGAGAGACCTTGATCACAATTGCATATGATGTAACAGATCATATAGGCTTATGTCACGTTTGTAGTCTGGTCGTGTTCGCCTCTTTCCAATGGCATGGAATGGAAGCACTCGGGGCAGGCCTGGCAGGGGACAAACGGGTGACTTTGAATACGAATCAAGCTCTTACGTATGATCTACTTCTCAAGCTTGCTGTACAAGGTGCCGTGTAATCATGAACGTGCTGCGTGATATATGAGCTTGTCAACTCCGCTGTGCTGAGCGCCGGGGTCCTGCAGCAAGTAAGAACGGGAAGACATGACGACGAAATAGACGAAGAGGTCGGACTGCTGTCCGATGCAATGGACAAGCTTAAAGGTCGGGTCAAGCTGATTGACCAGGAAGTGATGGAGACTGGACAGATTCAGGACTTGGTTGCCAAGCAGCTGGAGATGGCGCAAGTGGCGATGCAAGGGGGGGTGAAAAAGATGAAGAAGATGCATCGGGACATGACTAGTTCTTTCGGACACATGATCGTGCTGCCCATCTACGCGGTTGTGTTGATACTGTCAGTCGTCTTCCTGTCCCGGATCAAGGCGTTCGTGATGTGGCTCTTCTAGCGAACCTTCTCACCAATGATGCCAATTCGCACACGGTATGAGTGACAGATGCTGAGTCTTAGCCCTTCGGCAGTTCCAGGTAGAGAAATCTTCGGCTAGCTTTGTGTGCGCCTAAATTGGGCAATCATACCGTTGACCCAATCGTGTCAGTGGACATGTACACGGTTGTGATCAAGCCCAAACATGCATTTTGGCATTGCTTCGAAACGGCAGTCCCACCAGGCCCATCGTGTTCACTGCATCCAAAAACCATTGCAGCTAGCACGATGCACCAACATGTGGCAACAGTCTTGCCATGTGATTGTCCCTGTCAGGTATCACTGATACTAGAATTCCATGGAAATGCGCGGAGCAGGCATAGATGCATGCGGCGCATCCGCTGCCGTACTTCCGGGTAGACACTGAGAGCATCTGTGGACACATGTCACACGTTGATGTGCAAGCCGTCAATCGTACGGGTCCCATGTCAGCAGTGGTTTATGTCATTGCGACGCACCACGCCACAATAATACACACCCTACCAAAGGCTGGTCGCGGGACGTTTTCCATCTCCACTGTGTTTTGCAAACTCGCTTTCAAACGAATGCCTGTTGTAGTAGGGCAGGCAACTACAGAATATGCACGTACGTGCGCAAGCGAGGACGGTTCCGCGATGTGACCGTGTATGCATGGTGTTGTGGTTCCAGTCTTCATTGCACCTGTCGCAGCTCAGCGGTGGCCGCAACAATGGATCAACAAGTATGTCAGCAGTAGTATGGGGGCCGTGATCGCGGCTGTGCGTGCCTAGCGGTGGCGAATTGTCGTTGCAAGCACGGTCGCATGTAGACATCCGACTGTTGATTCCCCGTTATCAACTGCATGCACTTGGCTGGTAAGGCATATGTGGCTATAAGCCGTTCCGTGTGGGGGGCGATTATGCTGCCGAGCCACCGGGGCGAACTGGGGCGGTTCTGGAAAACCTTCGGATCCCGTCCTGGTCACCGCTGGCGACTACTACACTGCAGCAATGGATCACAGCAACTCCGCCTTAATTGTCTACATGCTGTGGCAGACGTGAGCGAAGGGTCCGATGGAGCTGCACCAAAGCCCAAGGCTGATCTGGCGAGGCTCAATTCAAGCCAGCGTGCAGCTGTTGATCATGGCAACGGGCCCTGCCGTGTGATGGCCGGGCCAGGCAGCGGGAAAACCCGGGTAATCCACAGATTACCAAAGTTTGGTGTCTCAGTATCAGTTGCTCTGCACAGCACAGCCAGTAGCAGTTGCTCACCACATCAGCATGCAGGTACTGGTGAGCAGGGTTGCAAACTTGATCGACAGTGGCGTGCCACCGTCGGAGATCATGGCCATCACATTCACAAGAAAGGCGGGCGCGGAGATGCGGGAGCGATTGAATCGCTTATTGGGGGAGAAGCTGTCCAAAAAACTGATCATCGGGACGTACCACAGCATCTGCGGCAGCATCCTTCGAAAGTGCTCTTCTCCTGTTTGCTCACCTTGACAGATATCTACTACGTCCACTCACCACCAGAGCACCGATCAACCAGTGTTCTCAGGCGCACACAGATCCAATGCGCACCATTGCTATTTGCCAACCACAAGGAGCGCTTGTGCCGGGCGTCGATCGCACTCTCTCGTCTCCCGTGCTGGCCATGGAAGTATAGTGTAGCACAGCCACAATGCAGCCACCTAGTTCTGTGCGGCAGCAAAGCACAGAGGAATCATCCGGTGTCCTCATTGTGGTCACCCCTCAGTGCCGTTACAGGTGGATCAAGAACCTGCCCGGTGCCCCGGAGTATACAGGCAAATTCACAACTGCTGCAGATCAAGACGTGCAGCAAGTGCTGACAACGATTCTCACATACAAGCTCTACCAGGCACCAGACTACAAGCAGCTGCAGCCTCAGGAACAGATTAGCTCTGACTTGTACAAGGCATTCGTCCGTGCAGAGTTCGAAAGGGATCAGCGGCTGAGATCACCAGGTCGTGCTCGAAAACGCACTGCAAAGATCTCCCCGGTCATTGCAGGCAAAATGTTGGAGGTGCGCTCAGCTGCTTGACCAGGACCCTGAGATCACCTCCCCGCTGCTAGCACTAGGCCCTGAAGTGCTGTATGCTGGTGTTGCAGTTGCCACATTGGTGTGGGACAGAACATGTTGGAGCCCCTCGTGCATCCAAACGTGCGCACAGAGGAGCATGCATGACCCGGCCACAGCTTTTCCATAACTTGCTCGATCAAATTTGATGGCTCAATTTGATGACCTGTAGATATTGAAGAAAGTGGTCACAGGGGGCGAGAGCCTGTGGCCAGGAAGGCAAAACAGACTCAAGTTTTTCCAGGACCTGGCCATGAAAATATCAGACGACGTGATTTGGCATGACAGGGACGCGTACCTGCCTATTTGGCCGGAAGTGATGGCGGAGTTGTATGAAGAGCTCGAGGTGTGACAGCCCTCAAAGTGACTGGCCCGCTGTGGTGCTTCACCACTGGCCGGTGCCACGCATGACAAGCTGCCAGCATCACAGCATTGCTGCCGCCGCTTGAGCACACTGCCGTTGGTCACTACATGCATGCCGCTGTGACCGAAAGCATGCCACGCCCGGTGGCTGTGTGCTGCTTGGGACTGTCAATGCACGCGTGGCGCTGGGTTATTCACTGGTGGTCTGGCGTAGTTGCTGCCCGGGCGTGACCTCACAAAAGATTGGGTGTGCACGCATGGCACGCATGGGTGCACGCATGGCACGCATGGGTGCACGCATGGCAGCGCATACAAGGCGTGTGCGTGATCCAAGCGACTGCCACGCTTGCCGTTCCATGTGGAACACACGATCTGCACTTGCGCCTACACACACACACACACACACACACACACACACACACACACACACACACACACACACACACACGCACGCACGCACGCACGCACGCACGCACGCACACACACACACACACACACACACACACACACACACACACACACACACACACACACACACACACACACACACACTGCACGCCTGCCTGGCTGCCGTGCAGTGAGCTACCACATAACACCACCATGTAACACACGCTACACGCCTGGCTGTTGATGCCTGGCTGTCGTTGCGGCGTGAATACCGGTACGTTGCGTGAATACGTACGTTGCCAACAATCACCGCAGCATGCAGCTGCAGAGCGGCCGTCCCACACATACAACCATCACCAACCAGGAGCGATGCCACCACCCGCTGGTCAGATGGTGCAAGGGGCAGCGGTCGTCGCTGTGTTGGCGACGAGTTCAGGACCCAGTAAGCCGCAATACAACCTCTTTCATCATCATTACAGTCAGATCTCGGCAGTGACTGATGACTGTGCTGCTGTGCCTGTCGTTGATTGCAAGCCATGAGTTGCATGAGGCCTGCACAGACACTTGACTGTGCCCAATGTCATGCAAAGCATCTCGGGTCAGAATGCATCTTCCCAGATGCTGCATATGGCGTGTTGAGCGGCTGAGGCTACGACGTCAGCTGCGCAAGATCGCTGGCGTGCAGGTCTGCATAGCCCGTTGCAGATGCTCGGTGTTTTCTGGATGCAGGCATCCAACGTCGTTTGGATAGGCATGTACATTGCGCTGGTGAACGAGCTGCTCTTGTCGCAGCCGCAGCTGCTTCAGCTGATGGAGCGCTACCGGCACGTTCTAGTTGATGAAGTCCAGGACAATGACCGATCCCAGTATGACTTTGTCAGCACCATCTGCAAGCGCCATCAGAACGTCTTCTTTGTGGGAGATCTTGAACAAGCCATCTACCAGTTCCGAGGGGCTGATGTGCGACCCTCTGCTTGAGCCTCATGCCTCCCACCTTCCATGGCTGTTACATCACCTGTCATGGTTGCCAAATGGTCCCACTCAAACATGCCATGGACCCTGCGAACCGCTTCATGCAGTTTGTCTGGTAAGCTCCAGTGGTGGATCACCAGGGGAGCTGGTATCGCAGTATGCCAAGGCCAGCTGCCCGTTCTGCAAGCATGTACTGCCAACGCTGTGATGCTACGCTACCGTACAGCATGTACACATCCATTCCATGGCTTCGTGGTATTGCTGTACTGCTTGCTCATGCTGGCGACTTCAGCTATGCTGGTACAACAATCTGGAAACCGGTGACATTGGCCTTGCTGGCCCGTGCGTCATTGAGCCAACGTTTGCTACGCTTGGACGATCACGGTGCCTTTAGCTGTATCTGTCTATGCAGACTCGGGTGCACATCCTTGTATGTATACAGCTGACCTTCAGCACAACATTCAGGCGGAGCTGTTCGGTACCGAGGTGACCAGGACGTTCCCTGCGATCAAGGACTATGGCATGTACGAGAACTACCGCTCCCTCAACAGCATCGTGCGAGTCGCCGAGACCGTGGCTCGGGCGCTCGAGAGCTCTGGAGGGCACCTGCGGAAGTCGTCCACTGTCATGCGCCCCGGTGACCTACCAGTGGTCTTCACCGCTGCTCAAAACGAACAGGTAAGCTCACAGGATCGGTATCCGGGCACCTGCTTGACCGTGTCTGCATGGTCACACATTCTATCTCACACCACAAAGGCCAAGGTCCCATGACATTTCCGTCCTTGACTGTGCCCACGCACTCCTCGGGATGCCAGAATCCATTCACGGCCACATTTCCCGTTGCATACCTGAGCAGTGATAGCAGCATGAGCTGAAGCACCAGCCACCAGCCTGCCGGGCGACAGTGTCAGTTGCAAGTGTTGTGCCCGGGAAGAGCATGCCCCTCTTCCTGTCGCCATGCATGCATCATGCTACAGCGTGCGCACCGTGCGCAGTTCGCAGCAGCAGCGTGTGCAGCACATGGACGTTCGTGTTGGATTGCACTCTCATTCCAATGCTGTGGGCCCCACTACTTTCCGGCCGATGTGCTATGATTTCTGTTTGTGTGTCACCTACTTACCTTGTTGCTGTTCGACAGAAGACTGTCTGTCTGATGTAGGAGGAGGCTGAACGCATTGTCGAGTCGGTACAGCACTTTCTGCAGAGCGGAGTGCCTGGTTCAGAAATCGCTGTGATATACCCCAAGCATGTCTATGGAGATGGTGTGGAAGCCAGGCTACTGCGACAACGAATCCCCTACCGCCGGTATGGCAACACAGAGATTCTGAACAGGTGCGATGCATATTTGTGTGGCGTCGCCTCCCGCGTGCCACCTGCGGCTGTGGCCCTATCTGCAGTCTCTCTGTGCATGCCACCCTGCTCTCTTGATTGGCACTTCCTGGCGCAACAGACTTCTACTCTGGTTCGCTTCTGCCGCCAACATACCCAGGCTTATTGTGGTCTCAGACAGCCCAACTCCTGAAGCGATCCTCCAAAATTGCTTTTTGAGCACACCTGAGCGGCCACGTGCCTCTTTCGATGGCTGCTCTGCCCACCCGGACTGATCTCCTTTCGATTGTGCAGCGCAGTTGGGAGGGATCTGCTGGCGTACTTGGCGATGGTGGCAAACCCGCTGCACCGGCCAGCTCTGAACCGCATTTACAACAAGCCGGCGCGCGGCATCGCAGAGGCCGGCTGGCAGAAGCTGCACAATCAACTCGACGCCGACCCCCGGGGACCCAGCTTGCCAGCCTTCCTCTTTGGCGGCCTGGACGACGTGTGGGTGGCGCCTGAAGTAGTGCAGGCGGTGCGCCGCCCTGCCACAGTCCCCTCTGGCGGGGCTGACTGCACACTGGACTGCCCCCCCCTGCACCACTCTTCCTGCTTCATGTTGCGGGTCAGGGGTTAGGGAAAGTGACTGCCGCAGCGCCCTGTCTGCGATGTTTGATTGTGGATCCCGGTTGTGGTTCACAAGATATTGCATTCAGTTCAGGTCGGGTTTGGCGGCCATCATGGCCACTGCTGCAGGCAGGGTACCTGACAACAATCTGCAGTCCACAACACCAATGGAATTGCTGTCGAGGCGCCCACACGTCACAGTTGCAGCCGTGGCCAGCCTGCCAGTCTCAGCACACGTGCACCACAGCCAATGACACTCTTTCATCAGGGCGGCCCACGAGCACAACCATGCACAGCTGCCTCAGCTGCCCGCATGCATCTCGCACCAGCGAGCCTGCCGCGGTGTGGAGCATGACACTGTACTGGCTTCCCTGTCTGCATCGGTGAGCGCTGCTTGCAGCTCCTGGACGAGTGCTTCAAGGAGGAGGAGCCAGAAAAGCTGATGGTTCGGCTGAAGCAGCTGATGCAGGAGGAGACGCAGGCCGGCCGCCTCGCTCCAGAGCTCGACTTCACCTCCGTGAACCTCCCCAAGAAGCCCACCGTGAACCAGCGACAGGCGCTGCAGGCCCTGCGCAACCTCCTCGTCTGCGTGTGGTCCGAGGCCGCACGGCACGGCCCCGAGCGGTGTGCTCTGCTGACCACGAGCCACAGAGCTGGCTGACAGCGGCCGTGGCTACTGTGCTGACCAGGGATGCGTGCATCAGCCAGCCGCACGTGTTGCCGGACCTCCAGCTCTAAGAGCTCCGGTGCTGAGGTGTGGGCGCCATGCATGTATGAGTGCCAGTGCAGGGCCATGGCGGTGCTACAGATCTTGTCGGGGTACCGCGACCAGCTCATGGCCAGCGACGACGACGGCCTGGACATCGCCGACTTCTTTGTCGTGATGATGCGCGACTCGGTCACCGATCCCGCGGGCGGGGCGCTGGGCGTGCACATGGAGGGCGCGTGGGACGGCGCGGCCGGCCTCGAGTCGATGGCGCCGCCTGCCACCGACGATGACGTGCTGCCCGACGCGCTGCCCGACACGCCGCCCGGATACTCAGCGGGAGAAAATGAAGACTACTTCCAGTCGCTGCTGCGGCCCAATCAGCCCTTGATGCATGTGCGCTCCCTCTGTCCGCTCGTTACACGGCAGCGCGGCGTGCATACGCTGCTGTGCCGGTTGTACACCACTGCCATGCGGCTGCGCACCATGCATGACCAGCGCCGCCCGATGCAGCATGGCGGCGGTTTGGTGACCATCGCCGGGCAGTGCACTCGTGCAGCAAAGTGCAGCCGATGCGGCGCCCACTGCTTAGAGATACGGTACAGAGGTGTGCTCCACAAGGTGGTAGAACACACAGGCAAGATTCATGGCAGTGCAGCAAACACATTCACCATGGCCGAATGCCGTACGCAAACTGAAACAAAGCAGCTTCAGTATTACGCTACAGGTTCCTCAAAACGTTCTCTCTGTCTATGCACTTGTGCTGCTCACAGCGCGGCTCACTACACACTCAGAACTGCTCCACTGGCACGTCCAGGCCCGGCATGAAGTGCTTGCCGGTCACACGCGCAATGGCCGACAACGACTGAGCATACAGGTTGCCGATGTGGCGCCCACTGCAGGAAAAGCTGCATAGGGCGAGCGTGCGCGTTCGCTTGGACCCTGCCTCCCTCATGGCGCGCCGCTGGGCCGCATGCTCACACAGCCTCAACAGCGCACAGAGCTCCTTCACGGTGTCGACAGCGCAAGGCCGGACGCCACCTGGGTCTTGTGCTCGATGGTGGGTGAGTGCTACGGCGAAGCAGCACCAGGCCTGTGTGCTCAGTAGTATACAAGTAGAGCATACGGGCCTCTAGAGCTTGAGCACCACACATGTCCAGTTCAACTTCCAGCTCCAAGTCCAACTCCTCCTCGACCTGCATCTGCACCGTCCGGTTTTGCAATAGCTCCAGCTCCAGCTCGTTCCCCACCTCCACAACCAAGTCCACATCTAGCTCCATCTCCAGTGTCATCTCCTCGTCCCGCTGCACCTCCAAGTCGCCCTCCACCTCAGGCTTCAGCACCACACTCAAGTCCACCTCCACTCTCAATTCCACGTCCAAGTCCACCGAGCTGTGCAGGACTATGACCCAGGCAAGCCCCCTGGCGAGCATGCCGGTGTGAGCCTCGTGCGCGCGTGCGCCGATAGCATGACGTTCCTCGAGAGCGGCCCCGACCGACCGCCCCCCGGCGACACGGTCAGCACGCTGGGCTCCAAGGAAGATCAAAAGGTGCAGCTGATGACGATGCACAAGGCCAAGGGCCTCGAGTTCCGGGTCGTGATCCTGCTGGGCCTCTCGCAGTTTGGCTTGACGGGCCGCCGCAAAGGGGACGGGGGGGACGAGTTCGCGGCCGCAGAGGCGCAGCGCAACCTGCTGTATGTCGCCGTGACGCGTGCGAAGGATGCACTCGTGCTCAGCAGCCGGCGAGGCCTCTCGTTCTCACCGAGAAACATGGCTGCGGAGAGTGACTTCGGCGCACCCAGCTGGCTGCTCGCTCACCTGTACAAAGCGTACCAGGTGCCAGTGACAGAGGAGGACGTGTTCATGCCGATGCCGGTCATGCCTGGGCGCTCCGTGTCTCGCCTGCGAGCCGGAAAACCGAACAAGGTGATTGTCAGCAATCGCGGGTACCCCATCGCCTCGGTGCGGCCTTCTGCTGTCACACGGTCGTATTCATGACTGCGATTTCTGAAGCTGAACGCGTGCATGTGTGCCTGGGCGGCCTGCAAACGTGTGATTGCACCTCTGCTCAGCGTCAGCTGCACCCGTGCCTGTGCTGGAGAGCTTCAGCCATTCAGAAGCGTGTTGTACTGCTGTGGCCGTCGTATGATCGTGGCAGGCCGGTGCATGCCCTTGTGCCCAAGTCAAAGCACAGTATGACTGTAAAGTGGCCATGAGACCAGGGCTGCACATGCTGTGACACGCTGTCATATGTCAAGAATGCCATGCTGCCGGGCAGTGGCGGGGTGGGCAGCTGGAACAGGACATCCCAGCATGTAGGCGGTCCCGCACACATTCCCTGATGAAGCTTCTACTTGCATTGCAGTTTGGTCATGCAGGGCTGGGACAAGGTGGAGCAGCTGGCACAGCGGCTAATGCAGAGGGAGTCGGAGCCGTGACACACTGTGTTGTGGTTACCAGTAACAAGGTAACCGGCTCAGCTGGCCACCCCACAGGCTCCCTGCAGCCTGCTTGCGGTGGCAGGTGTCAGTGGTGTTGCTGATGATCTGGCTGCATGTGCATCTCATGTGCCCGTGACACAGTCGCCTCAAATGATGTCATCGATCGGGATGTGCTGACGCACAAAGTGACAAAATGTGGCACTCCAAAGGCCAAGAGGTCTGTGATCCGAGTAGGACGTGCTTGCCGCAGTCATGCATCCCATCCGATCTCGATTTCTTGTTCAACTGTGCGTTCGGAATAGCACATGCTGAGCTTGTGCATGGACAGCAGCGAGTATGTTTTGACTCCTTGTCCCACGTCTTTTGTAGGTCGTCTGCGTGGACAATATGGGGATGCTGGCACAACGGCTGATGCAAGTCAAGTCAGAGCTGTTACATGCAGCAAGCTGTGGGTTATTTTTTGGGTTGTGCTAGCATTGTGTGGAACCATGACATTGTCGCACCACATGCTGTGGGCACGGCCGTGCTGACTTCTTAGTGACAAGATGCAGCGAAAGGCTGGCGACAAGGTGCAGTCTGAAGAGCACTTGCAACGTTACGGTAGAAGGAAACCTGATTGAGATGCATGCTCGTGTACACCATGCTACGCCTTCGTATGTGCTGGTTGGACTCAAATGAACACGCTATTTATGTTCTGTGCTGGTATGTGGGTGTGCATAAGACATGACTGTTTATGAATATTAATGGTGCAAGCGTCAGACACCAGCTCTGACAATGCGTGATGTTTCAGAGCAAACTAATCACCGGTGTGCAAACTCAGGCTGCTGCACCTCACATGCCCCTGTGCACACTCCCATTCGTTTCGCTGGAAGCAGCTGGCATGACCAGTGTGGCCAGTTACTGATATGACATCTGATCCTACGGTGGCGGAGACTCCTGTGTCAGCGAGTTTCGTATCGGACGCATCGGGAGACGCTGAGCTGGGGCACCTGAGCTAGTACAGTTATGCCCCCGCAAGCCCGTCCGACCCCGGATCAGCACCAGCTGGAGTGAACATTTCGCGACCCCTGTACATCAGAGAGCAGGTCATGCGGCAATAGAACGGTAGTTCGACCACAGTAAAAGGCATGTTGCACTGTGCAGCCCAGTCTATGCCGGTGCGCTGCGCACGCTGAATCACAACGTCAAAGAACGCTTGCCGCGTACAGGGAACCGCGCTTGCTCCACAAGAACACTTTGGGGCTGAACTCTCCAATCGTGATCCCCTGAGTGACTATACTCACCTGCTGCCTGCGACGATTTCAGTTGTGTTCAGGCCCATAAGGGTGCGCAAGTTCGAAAGATCGGGAATCCTGTCATAGCGCGCGAAACGAACCGTCACGAATCCGACCTCTAAGCATGCGGCGTGTAGACAGTATTTGAAGTATACAAGGAGCTAATGTCATGTGCTTGGAATTGACTCGCATCAGGTGCTTGGATGGAGTAGTCCGGCGTGCATCGACCATCACGGCAGCCCGGCCAACTGCAGCAGGCGTGCTAATTCAGTATTGTATCGCTGTGCCCACACCAAGAGAAGCTGTTAGATTCTGCTGCTGCGATGGTGTCGTTTGCGCCCCCAGCGCGCCCTCGTGCCACGGCAATTCAACGCCCGGCACACCATACGTGTAGAAGCCCAGGCTTGGTCGCTTCGCCACCAAGAATAGTGCGATCCCATGGGCCAGTGACAGCAGCCATATGAATATTATCTGCTTCACTGCTGTAGCTGGTGGTGATCGCAGGACGGCCCTGCGTATTTCCGTTGCGTCCAGCATCACTGTCAGAGTCATGGGTGCCACTCGTCGATCTGGATCCGCAGTCCTCGCTGGGTGTCTGCATACAAATATTGCAAGCACAATTTGACTCATGACATACCTGATTTGTCCACATGTGTTCTCTGAATGTGCTCTGTGAATCGACTCTGCTCCAGTTACATCGAGGGGCTCCGATCCAGTGCACCAAGCGAACGTACAACTAGAGTCTAGACTCACATGCTACCCAGCAGATGCGAGCCGGCCAGGCGATCACCTGGCACGAACTGCGCACCCGTGAGCCGTGCTACCCTGGACATGGTCTTTCTGATCACAAACCCGTTTCCTTTCACTGTCGCCGCACTGAACTCCGGTAAGGAGTTCTCAATCCAGCGAGCCTTTGCTCTCTTGTTGAACGGCCCAACCAACGACACTGCCAGCGTGTTGAGGTATTGCATGGCATGCGACCCTAGTCTGCCATATGTCGTGCACAATCGGCACCACCTTGTACGATCCCTGCACACTCTCTTTGTACTTGTTGAGTTTGAACTGTTCGCGTACGGCGGCCGCGTGCCCCTGTGCCCCCGATGCTTTCCCCACCACAGTCACCCCAGATGGGTGGATGAAGCTGACATCTAGTACATACACGTCCACGTCCGGACCATTTGCTAATTTGCTAGGATGTCCCCCCTACTGTCGTCCCTGTAGCGTCTGTCCAGGCTGCGCATCACAGGCTCAATTGATGTGGACACCCCTGCCGCTCTTACTCGACGGCGCCAAGCCGTAACGGCAATGTTGTGGCGCAACGTCCAGCAGTCGGCATTGTGTCGACATGTCATGGCATGATCCACGTCGCCGGGCTTCACCCGAGCATTGCAATCACATATCACTTCCCCATCTAATGGCGGCAGGGGGGAAAGTCCGCCCCTGAACCGCATCCCATGCACAAAATCCCCATCATTCAGAGTCAGCATGCGGTTGGTTGGGAGGGAATCCAGGAACAGTGAGGCAACACGACAGGCGCAGCTGCGCATGCGTGCAAGGTCCTTTGCACCACCAGGGGCGCTGCCCAGCTGTTGCAGCAATCGACTCTGGTCCTATTTACAGCCCAGCTCGCTGTGTGCATACGCCCGCGCAGGATGATGAATACAGCGAGAGGCCGGACGCAGCCACGCACAAATCTAATTGTCTTCTCTACGAGGCATCGTGCAGCTGGCGCTCCCCCGCCCAGCTTGGCTGCAATGTCACATTGACACTAATACAGCTTGTGTTGCAGGATGCCAAACGTCTGTGGCCACGCCAACTCGTCCGCCAAAGAGCGTTATTCGATGACATGAGCAGCAGCCTAAAGAAAGCATGGGACTCGGTTAAGCTAGACGGAAAGCTCACGCCAGAGAACATCAAGACACCCATGCGGGGCATCCGCAGGGCGCTCCTTGAGGCAGATGTCTCCCTCCCTGTCGTACGAGGTTTTGTCAAACGAGTCGAGGCCCGAGCCTTGGGCGTTCAGGTGTGCACATGCTCCTCCAATGCACCCGATGGTCATGCCCTGAGACTGGCGTGCGATTGTCCGAGGGGGCTTTAACAGTTCCTGCAGCAAGCAGGTCTTGCGGAGCCCCAACAACTGATAGCCTAACACCTACAGCAAGCAGCTGTTGACGGCCGCATGGCCTTGCACCCGGCAGAGTGTGCTGACCATCCACAGCTGCCGCTCAAGCGGCCTATGCCTGATCGTAAGCTTGTCAGCTCAGTGCCCAAAAAACAACACACAGCGGCCAAGAACACCCTCTGTACAGGTGATCTCCGGCGTGTCACCTGACCAGCAGCTGGTCAAGGTCGTGTACGACGAGCTGCTGGAGCTGCTCGGCTCTGAACGCGCCGACCTGGTCAAACCCAAGATCGGGCCGCGCTCCATTCTGCTTGCAGGCCTGCAGGGCGTCGGCAAAACCACCGCCTGCGGCAAGATGGCACGGTACCTTAAAGAGCAGGGCGAGGATGTCCTCGTGGTATCTCTGGACGTGTACCGGCCGGCCGCGATCGACCAGCTGGAGATGCTCTGCGACCGTATCGACGTCGACTTCCTGCGGTTGCCGATTGAAGACGGCCCGGCGGCGATGGCCGAGGCGGCAGTGCGCGCCGCGAAGAAGCAGGGCAAGGACGCGCTGCTGATCGACACAGCAGGCCGGCTGCAGGCAGACGGAGACATGATGGAGGAGCTGAAGGACATCAAGGCGCGCACCAAGCCGAGCGACACGCTGCTGGTCGTGGACGCGATGACCGGGCAGGAGGCGGCGCAGCTGACCAAGGCGTTCAACGAGGCCGTGGACGTCACGGGCGCCGTGCTCACGAAGCTGGACGGCGACAGCCGGGGGGGCGCCGCGCTGTCGGTCAAGGCGGTGTCGGGGCGGCCGATCAAGTTTGTGGGCACGGGGGAGGAGATGGACGCGCTGGAGCCGTTCTACCCTGACCGGCTCGCGGGGCGCATCCTCGGCCAGGGCGACGTGCTGACGCTGGTGCGGTGCTGTGTGTGCTGCGTGTGCATGGGCATGCACCAGCAGCGTGCTGTGAGGTGCTGTGGGTGTACGGTGGGGGGTGAGGCTTGAGGTCGTTCACAGCTGCTTGCCTGTGCCTGTGCTGGTACACGAGCAACGCGGCGCGAGGTGTCGCTGCTGTGCTGTGCTGTGGTGCTGGAAAGCGGGCTTGCAGCATGGGGCTTGGTCAGCTTGAATGCACTGGCGGGGATGCATGCAGATGCTACAGCTCGGTGCTGTCTGATCACACATGACCTGGACGGGGTGGCCGGTGGCCGTCCACGCGGCATTCACGCCGGCACTGGCCCACGCCCGCACGGCTCGCGTGACGCGCCGGGCTTGTGTCACCATGCAGGGACGTGGCAGCTGCCTGCTAGGCCTGTGCAGCATGCATGCAGCCGGCCATGCCGCCGAATCCGCCGGTGGACCCAGCAACCGTTAGGGTATTGCAGGTGGTGGCAGCGGGCAGCGCGGCATAGCACGCAGCACAGCACATCACGGTTTGTGTGCAGGTGGAGAAGGCGCAGGAGGCGATCAACGAGGAGGATGCGGCGCGGCTGATGAAGCGCATGCTGAGCGCCAAGTTTGACTTCAATGACTTTTTGCAGCAGTACCGCACGATCAACAAGATGGGCGCGTTTGGCAACGTGATGAAGATGATCCCGGGCATGAACAAGATCGACGACAAGGACCTCGAGCAGGTGGAGCGTAAGTACGACATGTACGAGAAGATCATCGACGTGCGCCGCTCTGCTACGCGCTCTGCTGCGCGCTGTGCTGCGGCTGGTGCCGTTTTTGCACTGTCCGCTTGAGATCACATGCTGTGCACAGCAACTGAAACCCACAGTGGAATGCTGCCGGCCCGCACTGGCCTGTGCTCTGCGTGGCCCCGCGCCAGACACTCTTGGCATTCCCGCATGCATGCGCTGCGGTCAACAGCTGGTCGATGACGGTACGCTTGGCAGGCGCGCTCTTGGATGATTGTGGCAGTTTATGGGGGAGCGGGCAAAAAGGCATGCCCTAAGGGGTTGCTGGGCACCTACAGCGTTTGCTGCGTGCGTTGAACACGATGTCACTCTGCTGTCTGGCGCCGCGGCTGCTGCGCTCTGGGAACGTTGGAAACAGCAGCTCCCCGACCCCAGGACCACCCAACATGCTTGCAAGCAGCCAAACTGAAACCACCGACTGTTTCCGCCGCCGGTGCTGTGCGCGCTGCGCAGGCACTGGCACAGAGGCAGCATGGCATGCACGGGTCGCGTGCTGTGCTCTTCACACGAACACAGCGTGCTGACCACACGGGCAGCGTGCAGTGCATGACGGAGGAGGAGCGCGCCAACCCGGACAAGATCGCAAAGAGCGCCAAGCTGAAGCGGCGGCTCGCGCGGGACTCTGGGCGCAGCCAGGGGGAGGTGTCGGACCTGCTCACGACGTTCACGCAGATGCGCATCCAGATGAAGACCATGTCCAAGATGATGGCTGCCAGCGGTGGCATGGGTGCGCCCTTCAGCTACCCCTGAGCAGCCCGCCTCTTGGCTCCGTGCTGTGTTGCGCGCGCTGCGCAGAGGTGCTGTCTTTCACGGTTGGACTGCAGCTGCCGACTCTAGAAGCTGTGTCGAGGGGGGTCATGTATGCGTGTACACATACGCGTCTGCTTGCCTTCTGGCGAGCAGCAGTAGGAGGAACGTGAGAAGGCGAAGCCTGCCGTGAGTACTGCAATGGGCCTCTTGGTGCGCGAACCACGCGCGGTGTTGTGTTGTGGTGTGGTGTGGGAGAATGTGGCGGAGCAAGGTGCAGCAGATGACACGTGCCCCTGAAAAGCATGAAGATCCGTGAGACCCACCGGGGCGCTTCATCAGCATACGATGTGCAGGATTAGATGGCATGAATGATGATGAGATGATGTCGGCAATAGCAGACGGCGTCGGCGCCAAGACGGTGCCTGCCGGCCTGGTTCGGCGGCGGCGGAGGAAGGGAGCCAAGGCGCCCAAGCAGCCCGTGCTCGCCTCCACGGCCAAGGGCTTTGGGGCCAACGCTGCCTCCAAATAGCCTTGGATGACACAGCCCGGATGCCCTGCCCGACTGAACCGGATGAGGCTGCAGGATGCCAGAGCATCAGCACGGGCAGGCAGACGTGTGCAGCCGAGCCGGCTCAAACCAGGCGGCTGTAGCAATTGCATCAGCATGATGGCATGGACCTCGCTCACAGTCAGCTGGTGCCACAGCTCGCCACCATGACGATGTGCTAACCACCACGCTCTCTGCAACGTTGATGGTATGCAGAGCTCTGTACCATGGTGGGGCTTGAAGCTGGTGCAACGTGGCGTCATGCAGCTGCAGCGGCCGTGCTGCACATGAGGATGGCTGAGCCTGCTCATGGCCACGTTGCATGCCCAACCATTATGCTGGGTTTTGGTCTCGTCATCGTGCTGGGGGAGACAGTGCGTCATTGTCCTAGCTATGTCGTCCCACTAGCGTGCACTGCCGGGACGAGCAACAAGCTGCAGGCGTCAGCTTGTTGTGTGGTCGTGCACATCACCATGGTTCGTCTAAACAGGACCACATGATCGTGACCCTCGTCCAACGTCGTCAGTCACAAAGGCTCGTGCCCTAGATCCCTATAATCAATGTCAGGGAACGGCAGCCGGGTGAAGAGCTTCATTCGTGTGCAGATGAGTCGCAAAACATGCTGCCCAGTGTATAAAACGTGATGCCCAGCGTATGTGTTGGCGACTGCACGTACTTACCGACAGAACTTTCCATGCAAGTGGGTTCTAGTGCATACATGAGCTCAGATGCGCTGGACACTCGGATCACAGAACGCAAGCTGATGATGTTTGAATCCCCCATCAATGGACGGTACAATGATGTCCTATTGCCCTGTTCGCCCATTGCTTGCAGCCCTTTTACAACACCTGATCTGCGTCATTTTGTGCCTCTTGCACCAGCACACCAGACTGCAGCAATCACTCGCATATCTATCTCGTCGGACTGTAGCACTGTACAACCACATGCCAAGTGAGAAGCGGATGTCCCATGCGCTACAAGCACCCTACTCTATGAACCCACACTCATCATCGAGACCTAGCCCATCGCATAGATCTCTTCCAGTGATAGTTTCTTATGCCTCTGCTTCCTAGGTCCCATGACAATCAGCCACAGGACAGTCAGAGCTGAGAAGGCCAGCATGATATAGATGAATACATTGTTTCCGAACAGCCACCTTGTGCTTTGCAGATTGAAGATCTCATTTCCGAATACCTCCTGAATGGCAGTCTGCTGCGCATAACCCTCGAACGCTCGAGCGCAGAACTGCACCACAGCCGTGGAGCAAAGGAGGATGAGAGCTGAGTTGACAAGGAACGAGGACATCATCGTTGCTCCAAGCTGCATGAGAACAAGCACGTTCAGCTGGAAGCATTTATTAGCATGCTGCAAAGCTTATTGTGAGAGGCTGTAGATAGTTCCAAGCATACTGTTTGGTGCTGCTGCATTGAGACAGGTGCGTCAGAGAGCAAGGACGTGCAGCGTGAGTATGACTGCCAAGTCCAGGTGAATGACATGGCGGCATTGACAGTGGCAGCATCGACACATGGCTTGAATGCATTGTGTAGGGACGACTCACCTTCATGGGGTACAGCTGAATGAAGCCAAAGTTGAGACCTAATTTGGTAAAGCCCTTGATGGACGCAAGGATGAGGAAGAAGCACCAGACTGAAAAGGCAATGACACCAAAGAATACAAACACATCATCCAGGGCTTCGAACATGGAGTTCAGGAACGGATGCAGAGGCGGATCCACGATCACGTAAACAATGATGTGTATGATCCATGACAGCGCAACGCCTGCAAAGAGGATGCCCCCAAAAAGCGAGAACCAGAAGCTGAGAACATAAAACACCCACTTAGTGTCACGATCCTCTCCCTGCAACAGCACACCGCTATTGAGAATGCTTACGGCCTTGTGGATCTGACACCATGGATGTCACCTAGGCTCAGAAGCATTCGGACACGCATGCACACGCATGTGGACAGCAGCATTGCACAACCCAGCGTAATTGTGGCACAACATGGCATGCATTGCATGACACAACCTGTGAAAGCCTTCAACAGCCTCGCCTAGCAAAGCAGTCACACACACACACACACACACACACACACACACCCCTGAGTTACTGAGTCATGAGTTATGAGATGCATTTGACTTGCTAATCGGTAGCTGAACCCACAACGTGTATTGTGACCACACGCACCTGGGGATACAGGGACTCGAGGGTCTTCTCATCCTCCTCAAGAACGGCCAGCTCCTTCCCAAGAACTTTAGCTTGCTGCTTGAGCTTGCGATTCCGGCCTGATGCTTCCTGTGTTTTCTTCAATTCGGATGCGGCCCCTGCAAGAGCCTTTGCTCGCTCGCCAATCTTCTTGGCCTCTTCAATGTATGTTGACTTGGAGATGGTCTTGTTGGGCCGCTGGAAGAACCTGGAGCAGCGGCAGGCAGTCTGTGCACCTTGCCGGCATCCATGACTGTGCGCATCATGTGGTCAGCATGTCAACGTAACCGCCATTTGGTCCAGACATAATAGACAGACTTGCGTCCACTGTGCGACTGACTCATGCTCATCAGGTGCATGGTAGGCTTGCGGTGTCCCCCTTTCTTGCTGTGCACACGAACAGGAGCGGTCGAAGCATGCATTACAGACGGCAGATGACATGCTGAGCGTGTGCCTGCTGCAAGGTAGGTACACCTGCATCACGGACGGACCGCATCGACAGAATGCTTGTGGTCAAAGCTTCTGCATGGACAATGGTACGTTTGCATGGAAGGGTGCATGCGTGAGTCACAAGCAGATGAAAGGCTGGAGGCGCACGCAACAATCATGTCCAAGGGAAGAGCGACCAGGCCAACACCCCCCATGACCATGAGCAGCAGCCAGCCGAGGATGGACGCGACAGCGACCACAAAAATCATGAAGGATGGACGCTGCTCCCAGGTCTGCATGCGCACATCCTCTGCCAGGGCAGAGCATGACTGTGTTGGCTCTCCTGCTTCTTCGGTGGGCACGCATCCACCTTGAAACGCGGTGTCGAGACTGCTGAGCGCAATGGTGCCTGAAGTGAGCAGTGTCGTGTCATACTGTACGTATCCTCCGACGGCATACAGGATTCCCAGAATTGCTCCAAAGACGAAGATGGAGAGGAATGTGAAGATGACTGCGGAGCGGATACGCTGGAGCATGGTCCTGCATAAGTTGGTCATGATTATTAATCCCGAAGACTGCAGCCACAACATATGAGTCCGGATCGCTACAGCCCTCACGATGCTGAATTGCGAGTGGGCACATGTTATTGGGGGTAGGGAGCGCACAAGTCGCTGTCTGCTTCGTAGTAGAAGAGTGTGAACGGAGTAATGATGTAGACCAGGACAACATTG
Source organism: Ulva mutabilis (assembly GCA_900538255.1). NCBI lineage: Eukaryota > Viridiplantae > Chlorophyta > Ulvophyceae > Ulvales > Ulvaceae > Ulva > Ulva mutabilis. The sequence goes on along the minus strand of UNSF01000033.1, from coordinate 107,866 downwards.
ACAATGTACACTCCGTACCATATCTCTTTCATTGGGAGTGTTAAGTCACAATCACTAAAAAGAATTCGGTCATCGCAAGCTCCTCTATTTGCAACGTCCAATGGAAATAGTAAGACTGTTATGATCGCTACAAACATAGAGCAGCAGACGACGATCTTGGGCCACCACGCTTGCATGCTATCTTCTGGATGGCAGAACGCCACGAGAAGATACAAAGTCACTGCAGCGATGAGGAAGGCGGCAACCACAGTGACGATGATGAGAAACAGGTTGTAACCGGTGACCGAAGACATGGTGGATATTATGCTGACCTTAATCTCACGACACAACCTGATAGCAATCACTGATGAACCTGCGACGCTCTAATCAGCGCTGCCGGGCTCTACGTTGGAGCGATCAAATGCTCTCCACCCATCTGGCACCACCCGCTCGCACGGGCTTCACGCTGCCACCACCTCCACGTAAACTTCCCAACAAACAATGGTCTCAAAATATCTTGCAATAATCGCAATCGGCCAAAGGTAAGACACCTTCGCAGGTGACAGGCTGGAAAGTCGTGGTTTCCGGGCAGCGCGTGACTGCGTTTCAATGCAAACTTTGCTGCAAACGAACACAACACATGCAGAGTTACTGTCAGCATGCCCGGGTTCAACCTCGGCCGAGATCGGAAGCGCCCACCAGGCACCATTGTGCCCTTCGCCACAGTGCAAGTCCTCGCGAGTGCTGCACAGCTTTCGCGTGAGCCGTCATTGATTGCATAAGGCCTGGATTCAAATAGCGAAGAATAGTGGACTTGCTAAAGACGCAGTGTCCCCATTCCATCTGATTGATGTAATTGTGTTCGGACTGGCCTGTAGACCGAAGATACCGTCATGGGCAAAGGCGAGGTTGCGACGACTTTAGAGGCCTTTCGCCTGCAATATGATAAGGCATTTGTGACCTTGTGTCAACATGCCAAGAAGACTGTACATATAGGTGGTCACGATACGTTACAGTCGACATATGTGTCGAGAACAAAGGTTGATGGCATCATCGATGAGTACAGCCGGAGACTTCCCTCGTCAGTGATGGTCCCAAAGCTACTGGATGTTGGTAGCGGTGTTCGATCTACAAAGCATATTGGTTGCGCCATTTTGGCGACTGCACTCGACAGCTGCTACGTTCCCGTTGCGCGCCTGAAGCTGTTTGGTGCCTCTGGTGACAGGTGAGCCCTGCAATGCACACACGAGCCCGCCTTGGTCCTCTGACCGGCATCCTCAAAATTCGACGGCATTTCATGGTTGCGCCCGCAGGGTATCCAATATCCAGCATCACGTCGAGGCTTGCATTGGCATCGTGGATTGCCAGTCTCGAACCAAGCTTGACAAAGATCCCAAGATCAGGCAAACGTCAACAGCTTGGTGCCTTTGCTCGTGTCTTAAAGTGTGCTCCAGTTTCCTGGTTTTATGGCTGCCGCATGTTGAATGGTAAATCGTGTCTTCATGAATCCGTCGTTGTGTTGCAGCTATTACAGCATGCCATTGATTTGGCAGTCCAGCAAGAATCTTTGCACAGACTCGTCATTACTGCCACCGTCTTGGTACTGCATCTGGGCCATGGCCTTCTCCTTGCCAAACATGCGCAAGAGACACTGCCATATATTTTGCATGCAATTATTGCAATGGAGGCTCATAGCCTACTGCAACATCCAAAATATCTTTCGTGGCGCTGCAAGCTTGTAGCACTGGCATGTATGGCATACCGAGACTTGCAAGAGTTTGATGCCGCCCGATCCTTCATACAACATATGGCTGACGAATTCTCTCATGTCCGCCATATACTGTCCTTGGATTTCGTCCCAATTTCGGATTCCATGTTGCAAGTGCTGAAAGACGCGGACGAGAGCATGATTGAGCTGAGACTCATGTTCGACCTGCATGGCTGCAATGCAGCAGACGTTGCCAAGCAATTGACAGATGCCGGCCTGACCACAGAGGCGCGCTGTATCTCAGCACTGTTAGCATCATTGCCCAGGACTGAATTCAGGAACAGTACTGATGCAAGTAATGGTGTTGTTGAGGAGCTCCAGAAGCGCATAGCGAATGTCGTGCAGCCAGCGCTCGCTGCAGGGCTTCCAGATGATGCAGAAAAAGCCCAGGATGATCATCAACTTACTGCAGGCAAGTAATTGCGGATACTATGTAGTGTGATGACTTGTTAAGTGTTGTGAGGTGGTCAAGAAATAGCTCTGAAGAAGTGGCAAACGCTTAGGTGACCTTTCACAGCACGGGCAGACTCGGATCTATGTGCAGGAGATGAAAATCCATGCAGCGATGAGCGGAGTTCAGAGCTCCTGGCAGCAGAGGCTGCGCTGCCTCTTCGGTCGCACATTGCAGCTCTGGTGTGTGCACATCAATTCGGACAGCCTCAGCTGCTGTACATGCTCAAGAAGTTCGCAGACATTCGTTTGTCAGGTGTCACTGATGATGTGCCACTCATGCAACACCTGAAGTGCACCAGTGCATTGCTTTGTGCTGCGGACGAAGTTCGCTCTGCGTGCAAGTCTGATACAGGTGGGGGTGGGAGCTTAACGCACGCCTTGGTGACTCTGGCAGCACAATTGATCGACAGCCGCTGCACAGCTGCGGATGTTTCAGATGTGTACATGGAGTGTGCTCTATTGTTGTGGGAGGTGGCACGGCCGCTGGTGGATGGAGTATCAGGCATATGTGACCGTGAGGCGGACACCGTGGTGCAGCTGCTCAGAGCCCTGCACACCGCATTTGATGCCTTGGACTATGATGACTATGTTTTGAGGTGCGACTCTTGTGAATGGATCTTGCTGAATCGTAATCGAACCTTGACCTGATGGATTGTTGGATTTATGGCGGGCAAGGCCACCAGCCAGAACACATGCGTCCCACCAAGGTGACAGCAGTACATTGGTGGCTTTCATTCGCGTTGGGCGCGCCAACACAAATGCGGTCTAACACTTGAACAATTTGTGGACTATATTGTGATGCTGAGGGTCCCACAATGTCAATTGCAAAATTGTGGCACGTGGACAGCTTGAGGGGTGGTTGTTGACGATCCTTGGGCTGCATCTTGAGTCAGTGCTGACGAGAAATCATGTGATGTTGGAACAGGCCGGTTGCGCCCGCAGGACAGCCTCCCTATGAGGCACCTGTACTGCTTCAGGTTGTATGTGGACACGAGATTGGCTCTACTGCTACGGCAGAGTGATGGCTTGTTGGAAGCTCGTTCAGTCCTAAAACGTGCGGTCAATGCCGCCACAGCTGCACGGTGTGAGACAAACATGTCGCTGCATGGCTCGCAAGATGAGCAATATCGACACATTTGTGCTTCCCGAAGTCACCCCGTTGCCGCTGTAGCGGACGCAGTTGCAGATATGCCAGCAGTTGCTCAGGTACTTGCAGCCCTGCATCATGACGCTTTGATGCTACTTTTTGGCATTGAGCTCGACATTGGCGTCCAAGAACAGGCTGACCAGGTGCAGCGAAGTGTAGCCAGGAGCGCTGAAGCACTTAAAAAGCGGAGGCAACAGGTGTGTTCCTACCCGATGACATCAATTAGAGCTGATCGTACCCTGTCTTCCACCAGATACCTCGTCACACTAGTAAATATTATAAGAAGTTGGTAACTACCAGTGAGCTGAGGATTGAAGCAGGCCTGCGCTCGCAGCTCCTGCACTGTGACATCGGACATCAAAGGTTTGATGTTGTGTATTTGTCCGACCGCACCTATGCGAATGTGTCAGACTCTCATGAGCCATCCAAGGTGATGACTCTGGTATAAGGAGCTGTTAGTGGGTGCCATCAGTATTCGGGAACTTTCCGTCAGATTGTGCTGCTGAGCTGAGCTAAGACGTCGATATGCTCAAAAGTAGCAATAAACAAAGTATCTATTTATTTATTCTTCGCCACATATCATCGGATTAGTTCAGATTAGCTCTCCAACCGCAAGATGCGGTGTCCAGGTGGTTTAGTGGTAGAATACTCGCCTGCCACGCGGGAGACCCGGGTTCGATTCCCGGCTTGGACGACTACTTTTGGCGGGAAAATTTTCGATTAGACCAAGGTTGTGATTGTAGGTGAAAATATTGGGAACTCTGACTACGACAGAGCAGCGGAAATTGACAGAGAAAATCGCTCGCTGTGGAATCGCCCCCCCACACCCGGCTCGGACGGAACGGCAACTCCTGAAAGACGCAAACAAGAATGCATACCACCGAGCGTTGATACATATTCAAACGGCTTTGCTACACAATGACCAGCAGGCACAGGTACCTACATCGAAACCCAGGGACTCACTGTTGTGCATCTGCCTTATGCCGTAGCTGCCCAGTTGTCTATGGGGATCAACCTATACCATGCACCCTATACCATGCACCCTATACCATGCACCCTATACCATGCACCCTATACCATGCACCCTATACCATGCAAGACGTTGGACACATTCGTGCTGTTGACTTCCACTGCTGTGCGCATGATCATCCTCGCGCAGCGGTGCAGGCTCAGCTTCTGCACCAGGCTGCACATGCTCTGCAAGAATGTGAAGCACTCGAGGAGTGGATGAATCGGGCAGCCACAGCCACGGCACCGGCAGAGCGGCCCGCACGGCCTCCGGCGCCGCTCATCCTCAACCGTGGCTCCACATCTGTCGACGTCTCCCTGCCGCCAATGCAGCTCCGTGGCGGAGTTTCTGCGGCGTACTTTGCAGTGTACTGCAAGCCGTTTGGGGCCGGCGTGGAGCTGACCATGAACCCTACAGCGACACAGTACGAGGGCACGGGGGTGCAGGTGCCCGTTGGGCAGCGTGCCACGATCGCCAATCTGCGGCCAAATGACACCTACATCTTTGCTATTGCCGCTTATGACGACCAGCGCACACTCATCGGAGGTCTCGGTGCGCAACGCCGATTTGATGTCCCTCTCGCCGAATTTGGGTTGCTTTCCAATAGGCTTTGCTACCCATACTGTCACCACTAATGCACCAAGCTAGTGCGCTTGATGCCCCCCGACGGCGAAGCCTCAGCCAAAATGTTCTGTTGTGCTGACGCTGCATTGCATCAGCTCGTGCCACTCCAGGAGCACCGCACACTGCCATGTAGCTTCACACGTGCTGGGCATGCATGCAGATCTGTCGTAACCAGGCCCATGTTGAGTGGTCTGAACTGTGCTTTTCTGACTTGCACAACCATGCACATGCCCAACCATGCACATGCCCGTGATGGCTGCCTGCGGCCCATGGTGCGGACGGTGATGATGCGCATGCATATGCAGGAGAAGCCACGGGTGAGGTGTTGATCGCCCTGCCCCTGCCCACCATGTACACCTGGGCCTTCCTCCTGCAGCAAGCGTACCGCCTGAACCTGGTCAAGGCCGCAGCACCTGCAGTGACCGCCATCTCTCAGCACTTCATCATCGAGCTTCCTGCACTCAAGACATGGGAGGCCCATCCCATGGATACACTGCAGCTCAACCAGCGCACCGTTGCAGCCGCTTCGCCGCCGCTCCTGCGTGCATTTGCCCTGGCAGTGTACACACATGCCGGGCGACAGCTGGAGCGCCAGAGCAAGGTTGACGGCGACCGCTGTGTGGCCGTCCAGCACCACACCGCCAGGCTGGTGCTCATCAAGCTGCTGCTCATCGGGCTGCAGGTGTGCTGGCCGTTCACACACACCCAAACACCGCCGTACAAGGTGCAATGATACTGTGTCAATTTTCACAGGATTCCACTGTGCAACATCGTACAAGCACTCCACCCAGTCGCAGACCAGCGCCGTGGTGCACCAGAACAGTGACCATCCGCTGGATGGATTCACCGTGCTCCATGCTAGGCCATCGAGTGATTGACCTGCACAATGTTGTTCGCACGATTGCTCACACTGCTGGTTGCGCTTGTACAGGCAGCGGCCTATGCGGCAGACGACCTGGCCGTGTCGGAGGGAGTTGTCCTCGTCCACAACGCACTCCTGCCCCTGCTGAGCCTACCCGGCCGCCCAGCAGAGGCAATCAGCGCACTGATGCATGTTTCGGCCGCGCTGCGCACCGTGCACAACCTCGTCCAGGACTCTCTGGAGGGGCAGGAGGCAATGCGCGAGAATGCTGCGCGCGCTGCCGCCGTTGCGTCGCTGCACCTCTTCCACTTGGCGCGGCGAGGCGCGGCGCTGGAGGGTGCACTTGCAGCGGAAGCCGCAGCGCTAAAGCCCGCGCTGCTGTCTGTGTATGACCCGCGATGTGAGACCGTTGGCAGAGCACCGCATCCAACCAGGTGGCGACCTCGCACTCTGGGCACGCTGTCTCTGTGCCGCCCTACGCTGCGCACATCAACTGCCGCGAGCCATATTCTGTGATGTGTGCCGTGCTGAACGGTGCTGAAGCTGCTTCCGATGTTTTCTTCCAGTGGTCCAACCGACGGGTAGAGCTGACCACTCCCGTCAGTAGTTTGAGACTCCTAGTGCGTTTTGAGAACCATCACGCATTTTTCACATGGCCAATCCGTGCAGCATAGGACAGGATAGCCCTGTGATCCAATGCAACCGTTTTGATGGGAACTCCGGCTGAATCATCCCCTTGATGGATAGCCTGTGTGTTACACAGTGATAGATCTAGGACTCAGCAGCGCCGAGGCAACAGACCAGGCAACAAGCAAACAGACAGACCGGCCACCGTAAGCACCAAGGCCACGCGCCGCATGAGCAAATGCCAGAACGAACTAGCGCCAGCTTGAAAGCAGACACGTGCACACCGCGCAGTCCCACGCAGCCCACGCGCACACCAAACACACAGTCAGCACGCGCCGGACCCACAAGCGGTCGCCGACTCGACACTAGCAGTCTGCACGGGCGCGCCGGCGCGCGCTACGGCCATCTCTGAGGCCGCAAGGCACCGGTCCGAGGAGCTGCAGCCACAGCCAGCTTGATGGATAGCCTGTGTGTAGTGGTTTGCTCTGGGGGGGGGGGGGAAGGCCAATGCTGTATGAGAAACGCATGATACTCGATCGGTTAGTTTTTTTGTGTGCGTCCATGTGTTACACAGGCACACATCACAGCGTCAGCGACGTCAAGGGAGGGGAGCCCGCAATCACATCACAGCACAAGCACAAGCACCACAGTCGCACAGCACAATGTGCTGTTTTTGTATATGCACGAGTTGGCATGCAGTCGACATGAGTGGAAGCGTTGTGCATGTGATGTCTTCCCCCTTGCACATTGTGGACACAGGTGCACAGCCAGACCCTGCATGGCGGTGCTTGTGTTAAGCATGCCGGTTGCTACCATGCAGGGTGCTGGCTGAGGTGGAGGCTCTGCAGGAGATGCTGCTGCTCCACTCTTCCAGTCAGGCTCTCGTGTCCGAGCCTCTGCTCACTCGCGCCGCTGACAGCGAGGATCTGGTGGCCCAGACGCTCTTCATGCTTGCATCAAAATCCCCTGTGGACGTCTGGGGGAGCCTGCAAACCGAAGGCGCAAAGGGGCACAGCCGCTGGCCTGAGCTCTGTGCAAGGTGCATCCAAACCGCCTTTGTGCGCAAGCTGAATGCGCCCTTCCAGGAGTGGGCAGAGGCGGTGATGCTCAAGATCAACTCGGATGCCAGCATGCCGCCGGTGACGTTCAGAAGGCTTCCTCTCGACACACAGATAGAGTTTGTGGGAGAGGTGGACCTAGATGAAGATGAGCGGGCTGAAGCGCGGCAGCAGGCGGCTGCAAGCCTGGGTATCGCAGCAGCCGAGGTGCCAGAGAACGCGGAAGGCCTGGCTGAGGCGCTGGAAGAGAGACGGAGCCGGCTGAAGATGAGGCATGTGGCGGCACGGGTGCTGCAAGCGCGCATTCCTGCATACCTGCAGCGTGGCAAAGCCAGGGTACAGAAGCGTCAGGAGCGACAGCAGCAACTGGCATGGGCGGCGCAGTGCTGGTCAACCTCCGCGCACGCACAGCTGCCGGCGGCCCGGGCCGCGGCTCAAGCTTGTGCGAATGCACGGCGAGCGCGGGAGCAGTGCAGCCGGGCAAATCTGAGAACCCCTGATGAGGCCACCCGTAGCACAAATGTGGAGGGTGCAGAGGCAGAGGGGGAAGATGGAGCAGATGGCGAGGAGAATGCTGTTGGCACGCTGGCAGAGGAGGCAAGGCAGCAGCTGCTGGGCGTGCTGCGGAGTGTCGCACGTGCTGCGAACTTGGCGAGCCGGTGTGGGAGTTGGCTGCAGGTCGCAAACGCGGCAATCCAGGCATGGAACGCAATCAGGGCTCTGTGTGATGACGATCCACGGCTCTTTGATGACGTTGCGGCGGCAGCAGAGTGGACATGTGTGCCACATGAGCGGCCGGACGAGCAAGCTGATGCGCCGGCTGAGCCAGAGGGTGCGGGAGCCAGCGAGGCAGAGGTGCCAGAGCCAGCTGAGGGTGAGGATAAGGGAGCTGCTGCAGGGCCGCATGGGCGCTGGGAGTGTACGCCGGCGCCGGAGAGTGTGCCGCGGCTACTGCGCTCTGTGCTTGAGCCGCTGCTTGAGCTCACCAGCAAGATGAAGTGCGCAGACGCGGTTTTGGCCACTTCGGTGATGCCAATGGCTGAGGCTGACATGCAGAAGTTTGCCGAATTCCCAGGACCACGGCCACGGACACCCGGCGCGCCGGAGTCTGTGACATACGCTGGTTCGGTGATGTCCCTGGGGAGCGACCGGCCAGCAAGCCTGTGGTTCCTTGAGGCGAAGCAGCTAGACTTCGACCAGCTGACACAGGTAGTGCTGGCGGGCGTGACGGCGCTGCTGGCGGGGGGCCGGCCTGCAGCCGCATTGGACGTGGGGGTGCGGTGGTCCGAGGTCACAGACGGCGCGTTTGACGAGGGTGTGATGCCCCTGTGCCTGCAAGCGGCGCCACGCGCAGGTGTGGACGTGCAGCCCTTTGCTTCAGCGCTGGCGATTGTGGTGCGCGGCAAGCGGGAGGCACTGTGCACACTGGAGACGGTACGGCACGCTGCGCGCGCACTGGGCGTGCCGAGCCCGCTCGCTGCGACACCGGCGCCAAAGCTGAAGAAGGCACGCAGCGTGAAGGCGTCCACGATGAGGCAGGGCAGCGTGGCGCGCAGCCGCATGGCAAGTAGCTTGCGATCTGGGATGTCCAGCGGCACACTTGCGGATGAACAGCTCATGGTGTGGCCACGCTTGTTCTTGCCTTGCTGCGGAATTTCTCCGTGTACGAACATTTTCAGTGTGACAGTGAAACAGACATGTACAATCATCCATCCGCTTTCAGTCCGCGCCACTTCATTTCATGCTGGCTGATACCCGACAGCGGGTCCGTGCAGTCCGGGGTGACAAAAGGGTTGCAGCAGCAAAGCTGATTGCCCTGCAGCTTAAGCGCATGCAGCAAGCACGCGGTCGCGCGTCAGTGAGTGCAGCCTGAGCAGCGTGTGTGTGTGTGTGTGTGTTTCAGGCCAGGTACACGGAGGCCATCGCCGCGCTGCAGAAGGTGGCTGAGAAGGAGGCACAGGCACAGGCCTCAAGCGAGCTTGGTGACATCTGGCTGCACCACGGCGACGTGCGCCAGGCCACCACCGCCTGGCACGACTGCCTCGACCTCATCACTGGCCCATACCAGGTGCCGCCCAGGCCCGGCGCCGCCCCACCCAACGCTCCTGTCTCCTGGCACCTGAGTCATTTGACTGTCGTCCCTGCTGGGTGAACAACCCCATGTACATCCGCACACATGAAAACATACTTTTGTCTCTTCCTCCCGAGCTCCACTGATCTGTTTGCTGGTGTGGGACGCGACGACAGCTCTGGAGCGTCGTTCTGTATGTGGTAGCCCGAGGCATAATCTGGGGCTGGTATCTTAGCGGTTTATGCACCAATTAGTCATGGATCCATGCAGGCCATCAAGACGTGGCGCGACAGCATCGCAAACACCCCACCGGCCGAGCTGCTAGCAAAGCACGGCGTCCGCACGCTGCTATTCACCGGCGCCTGCCTCTGCGGCAAGCTCGCCCGCGTCAGCTATGCTCTCGACCTGCACCTCCAGCGAGAGGCCGCCCTCCTTGGCGCCACCCTCCTTGCAGCCGTGCTGCCGTCGTCGCTCAGCCACCCGCAGCGCGCCGCCGACGCGGCCGAGTACACGCCTGTTGCGCTCGCAGAGGGCTCCAACCTCTTCCGTGACCCGTACGCGCTTAACATGCCCGACCTCCTGGAGGGCCTCGAGACCGTGGCACGTGTGCTGACCACGGCAGGGCAACACCTAGCCGCGCTGCCCGTGCTGAGCATGTGGGAGTGGGCGGCCCGCCACGTGTCTCGCAGCCAGCAGCACACGGTTCGCTGCCGCATCGTGCGTGTGCATGTGCTGTGCGACCTCGGCCTGCTGCGCGAGGCTGCTCGCGTCACGAGCGCCCTCATGCGTGGGGCGGAGCTGCCGGACCCTGACACAGCCCGGGACGCGGTGTTCTATGGCGGCTCTGATGCAGCAGGGGCTGGAGCGGAGGCCGCAGAGCTGCGGCTGAGGGCGGCGCTACACCCCGGGGCAGAAGGGAACCGGGGCGTGATGAACTATCTGATGTGTGGGGAGGTCCCGAAGGTGGTCGCTGCGGCATATGGGCAGTGGGCGAGTGCGCATGTGGCGTTGGCACGTGTGAAGCTGTTGAGCGCCTTGGCCTGCGTCCCATACTCGTGGGATGGGCGCGACCCCGCGGCTGCTGCCTGGCAAGCAGCGGAAGAGCCTCCTCCAGCCAAGGCACGGCCTCGAAACTCTTGGTGTTGCGGTGTACATTGCATAACAGGAGCACACCATGTGCCAGGGTGCCTGCGGCTGCGCTGGATCATGGACGAGTGAGCAGGGCCCGACACGTTGTGCATGATTAGGGCAAACGCCGCCCAGGCTCATGAAGGTAGTGTCACCTGCGCCGCTTGTACAGGTGGAGGAGAGAATCCTGCAGCGTGCTCTGCAGCTGCTGCAGACAATTGTGGAGGCAACCAGCAGAGGTGAGCCTGTGAAGCAGCCAGCCTGCGAGCCCCTCCTGGCGCCAGCTGCACAAGCCCAGGCGCCCGCAGAGGGAAAGCTTGCAAAGGGCGGCAAGGGCGATGCCAAGGGTCCGGCAAAGAAGGGCGCAGCTGCACCAGCGGCTGAGACACCTGCGCCCGCCACGGGGCCGCCCGATGTGGAGGTGGCGTGCACGCTGGAAGCATGGCACGTGGACGTGCTGGCGCAGGCGCGCGCGCAGGCTGCCGAGGTGCTCGAGGCGCTGTGGCAGCCAGCGGCTGCGCTGCGGCAGCTGCACCTCGCGATGGCCTTCCTGCACCGGCCGGGGACAGACGCAACCAACGGCCTTGCCGACACGCCAGCAGACACGCTCGCATTCACCTTTGGCGGCGCGCGCTGGCTCGCGCTGCTAGATGCGCGCTGCCGCATGCTGCTGCAGCTGCAGGATGGCGCTGCAGCGGCCGCGGCGGCGCAGGCGGCGGCTGAGTGCGCCGTGGCATTGCGCTGCCGGCGGTCGCGCGCTGTGGCGTGTGCTGCAGAGGCGGCCGCGCATGCGCAGCGTGGCAGCGCCGCGGATGCACTGCGGCTGTATGGGAAAGCGCAGAGCACGCTTGCGGCGATCGGAGATACCAGCCCGCGTACAGCCGAGGTGCTGCTGGCACACGGTGACCTGCGCTGCGCGCTGGGGATGCGTGCTGAGGCGCAGCAGCTGTGGAGCCTCGCAGCGGACATGCTGCGGGTTGACGCTGTGGCGCGCGGGCTTCCGGAGGAGCTGGCGGCGCCGGAGCGAGTCAACATCTACGCCACAGACCGAGGGCTGCTGGTGAGGGCGCTGCTGTGTGCTGCCCGGGCGCAGCTGTGGAGCGGCAAAGCTGCCGAGGCAGAGGCGCTTGCCGCTGAGGCGGATGTCGCTCTGCCAGTATGCAGGATTGGGCCGGACGCTGCTGCGCTCGTGCACCTGCTGCGCGGCAGGCTGCTGTGTTGTGCGCTGCCACGGCCTGCAAGCACGCCTGTGGCATGCATGGCAAGACTTGATGCTGCTACGGCTGAGAGCAGAGAGGACTCCGGAGGCTCCCACAGCTCGCCCAGCTGGATTGTACGGCTGCAGGATGCAGCTGCGATTGCAAACAGAGAGTGCAGCGCAGGGGCCCATGTCCTGCGGGATGCCCTGCTGAGTGGGGCGCTTATGCACATTCTCCCAGGAGCTACGCGCCGCCGCTGCAGCGTGGAGCTCCCAGCTGGAATGCTTGCAGTCGTGCAGGGGCTTCTACGCGCTGTGAGCGCAGCAGGCGCAGCACGCACAGCGCTGCAGGGCAGTGCGCGGGTGCTTGGGTCCGCAGAGCTGGCAGCGCTGCCGGTGTGGTTTGTGGCGCAGGTGCGCGGCGCCGACGAGCGGCACGTGGAGGCGTCCCATCGCATGAAGGCGGCTGCGGCCAGTGACGAGTGGCAGGAGGCTGTGTGGCCATGCTTCTGGCGGCTGTGCTGTGACCCCGCAGCAGGCACACCCTGCCGCATTGCGATATCGCACGCGCTGCAGCAGGCCTGCGTTCACCGCGCGCTGGCAGCGGCTGTGCCGCAGTACAAGGAGACCTGCTGCCTGCCGTGCATCCCACCTCTGGCTCCCACCGAGACGCCGGCAGCAGCACCTGATCCAGCAGCAGATGGCAGTGAAGCCGCAGTGGTGATGGCGCAGTGGCTACGTGAGGAAGTGGGGGCAGATGCAAGCACTGAAGCGCCTGGGAAGGGTTCCGCAAGGAAGGCGGCGGCGCTGCCGAGCGGAGCATCTGTGGCACAGGTGCTGCAGGTGCCGCACCCGCAGGCGCAGTGCACATTGATCTTTGTCTGCGAATGGCCAGGTGAGCCGGCTGTGGCCGAAGGGGTGGCAGAGCCGGCTGGAGGTGGTGAGGAGGGGGCCGATGAGGGCAGTGGAGAGCAGGCCAGGGCAGCGGCTGTCAGCTGCGCTGGCACGGTCTCTATTGCGGAGTCGTGGCGGTGGAGCACGCTGCAGCAGGTGCGGCGCGTGCGGGCGCTGCTGGAGGCCTGCGCCAGTGGCACGGAGGGCCTTCTCCTCCGGCCTGCCATGGAGGGACCTCAGCCCCGGGCAGGCACTAGTACAGCAAGTGAGGTATGCACGAGCCATGGCTTAACCTGTCCGGTTGCTTGTGAAGTTTGTGCAGACGTGATGTGGAGGGTGGTAGTGGCGATGGCCAGCTATCAAATTTCAAACCACAGTGGTCGCGAATGTGCAGGTGCCAGAAGCTCTTCTGCATAAAACTCTCACGGCAGTGGCTAAGCTGCTTTGGCGTGTGACTCCTGACGATGAGACTGACCCCGATGTCAGGGCTGCTGTGGCGGCGGCGCTCGCGCTGGGAGAGACCACAGTCCAGGCGGCCGGTGAGCAAGCGCCAACAAGTGCACTGATACCAACGATGCTATGGCCTCAGATGGACCTTGGGTTCTGGCAGAACATAGAGGCCATGCTTGATGTGGAGTCCGGCATTGTTTTGGAGCGAGAGCAAAATTTCATTGCGTGGTTTGCATCAGTGATCAAGAGCCAGCCTATCGTCGGCTGAGGAGTACATACATGTACTGCGCATGTTCTAAGGCATGCAGTGTCGCCCTGCGCCTGTGGCTGAGCTCTGGTGGTGTGTCCTGAGGGTTCAGTCGGCAGCATTCATTAGAATCGTTGGCACCATGCAAGCACACTGCAGCAGAAGTGCCAAAAGCGCCTGAGGTTGACTTGCATGTACTCGGGCGCCGGAGTTTTCTCTGCCTGTACCCCATAATCGATGTAACCATGAGAATCTGAAGCTTGCATGCATGCTGCTAAACGTGGGCAGCATGCGATCGCACGCGAGTGTCCCAGCGCAGCCAAAGTAGCCGTGCAGAAAACAGAGTGCAAGGCCCCCTTTGAATCTAGTCCAGCCCGCTGCTGTATTCGGGAGAGAGGGAATGGTCGAAGGTCAACATTCACAAAAGCTTAACAACGTATATGTTGACATCGCACCCCAACACCGGCAAGCAACAGTTTTGAGCGTAAACCACCGTTATCAATGCCTTCATTGAGAAGAGTCAACAGGCGCGAAGATGATCCACGGATCATCAATAAATCGGGGTCGTCCAAGCGTTCCGGTCCGAGGAACGAAGCGCCCGAAGGTGTCATACTGCTAGCGTAACCTCACGGCAGCGTGCCTGACAATATCAAAAGAACCATATTTCCAATGTAATTAAGATTTTTGTTACGATCGGTACCGAATGCAGCGGCCTCCCCCCATGCCAAGGGCCGATCAACGCAAGAGGATGACCCATTCAGTTCTGATGCCGCTGAGATCAAGCGCCGCTCCGTACTAGCATACAAGCATGGCGCCACTCATAAAGAGATAGACGCTGGGAAGTATCCTACCAACGAGCAGATAGTGCAGGCACTGCAGCTCAAGGTGGCTAAGTCTGTAGACATCGCCACCAGATACAGAAGAGTCCTGTGGTACTCGTTGTTCGTGACCGTCTACCTGATCGTCCTGTACCTCCAGGCCAGTGCATACAAGTCTGCCGACGTTGTTTCAACTCTGCGCAATGCTCTGATGGTCGATGGCCAGCTGTCGATGACATTCAGCAATGAGGATGAGGTGCTGGCATACATTGGCAACAAGATCTTGCTTCCAACATGGAAAGATCCGGTCTGTGGTGATGGTACTTTGCGTCATGCTGGACAATTGTTACATTGATGTTGTTGGAGTGCTTGGAGTGATTAACAGCTCCAATGCACTGTTGCATGGACATTTATAGAACGCCGTAACCGGTCCATTCTTGACATCACAATGCCTCATTGGAACATGACAGGCACAGAGCAGCCAGACTGCCATTTCAGTCGGCAATTGGCAGTGGTGTCATGCCACGACGTGGTGCCTCCCAACTGTGAGATTGAGATGGTCACATGATGAAACTGTGGTTGCAGGGCAGTGCGAGTACCCATGGGAGTATCCCGCTTTTGGACGTTTTGGGTGCCAGTCTGACTGTGGAGTTGATACAAACACGACAAAGATTGCTGTCAACATCCGCGCCAACTTTGTTGGGCACCCAAGCATATCTCCAAGAGTCCTCATGTCATCCGTGAGGTGGAACTTGTGTCTGAATGATCCAGCGCGAACAGCACGAGGTGAACCAGACCTGTGCTGGTGTGCCACTGCCCGCAGCTCTGCTGCACATGCTGCGTGACAACCTGGTGGCCAGGCCTCCCAGAAACTGGTTTGCACTGCAATCGTGAGGCCGCAGCATGGGAACACGGGGTTGCAAACGGGCTCTCTTGGTCGACCTTGTTAGGATTGCAGTACTATACCGCTGCACTGCAGCCATATAGCACGTCGCATAGTACTGCAATCCTAACAGAGCTTGCTTTTGAGCATGCAGCACGATTCTTCGGCACAGGCATGCTGGAGTAGCCACGGTGCTCGTCTGCCAGGGTGCCATTGCATTTGTGAGCAAACCAGGCGAACATGCGCAGGTGGGACAAGGATCAAACATTCAACGATGTGAAAGTCAACATCATTGAGTCGGCCGACATTATTGAAGGAACGTGGTATGTCATCATCAAGGGTGACTACACTGGCAGAGTCAGTGGGAGTGTGTACGACTTGACCAACCCACAGCAGCCAGAGCAGGTGGAGCTCACTCCGAAGTGGGAAAAGTGCAAACTACCTGAGGCAGTCGCACAGGAGACGACTGGTCAGGAGACGAGCTCCACACGGGTGTGATCCACTTCGACAAGACATGTCACCCCTTGCACCCGGATCTGTGCACTATCCAGCACGGTCCACATGAGAATACAGGCACTCGAAATCAGGAGCTTGCGTGTGTTTTTTACATAACATGTCTACATACACCGATCCATCTAGCCAAAGGTTGCTGCGTGCAGACCATAGCAATGCTGCACCAGCTGACCAGCACGATACTGCTGCACGACAGACGTGTGATCCTGCACATGTCATTGTTCGTGGTAGGCCTAGAGAGTCTGAAAATGGTAGCAATATTATCTTGGGTATAATGTGAGTTTCCTTCTGCTTGGACGGGGCATCTCAGAGTCCAACAGCATGCATCACTTGTAGCTGTGCTGTCTGACATGATCGTACACACACACCATGGGCATGCCTGCATCGGTATCACTTGCATTGTTGTGCGTCCAGAGACTCACTGGAACATGTCAGGGTCACCAGCCTGCACGATGCAGCTGGAAAAAACGCCGAATCCAGACCCAGACGCTCGTCGGCATCCATGATGCAGTAGCAGTGCATTGTTCTGTGTAATATATCCAGACCCCCCATGGGTAATATCCAGACCCGCAATGCACTGTCAGCTGGCATGTTTAGCAGCTGGAGTGGCATCACTGCTTTCAAAGGATATGTTAAATGGCACCATTCAGCCATGTCTGTGGCATGCAGTTACGCAAGCTCTTGGCAACGTTCAAGAAGAAGAGGCAAGACGGTGATCAGGATCCTGAGTTGCTTGCGAAGCTCCGGAAGGAGCACTTCCCCGACCTGCCCGATGTCAATGCTAGCCTCGCCACCGGCGACATCAAAGACAAGCTGCAGATGCTTTCACAGAAGCGCAAGCAACTCGAGATCCTCAAACGAAAGCTCGAGGGCTTGAAACAAGGCAGGAAACTGTCCGAGATCAGCGTAATAGAGGATGATGATTGAAACATCGACCTCCACATAGACACACCTGGTAGAGTAGTATTTGTGAGAGCACTGTTAGTGCGAGCAAAATATTCAGGGCAAAGTACCGCAGCAATTGCTGGAGTCAATGGTGACAAAGAGGAAACGTCACAGCTGTGCCACACGGGATCAAATCATCCTTCTATCCAACAGGCTGGCATTCTACATTCTTCATTACCTGCATTCAATCTGTACGATCCCTGCTGCCCATCAACCGAGTCTGTTGAATAAATCAGAAGGGGCAAGGTGCTGAGACACTGTCTACACTACTGAGAAACTTGTTATTTGGAAGATGCGGGGCATCAGATAGGTACAAGAAGCGCTTGCGGGCGACCGCCTCTATGCATGTCCAGTCTTGGCTGCCTTGGCAACTTTCTTTGGAGGGCCCTTGCTGGGCGCCATCCGCTTTCGCGAATTCACTTCTGCCTCATGCAGAAGTGCTAACCCTTCATGTGAAGGTGTATCGAGCGGCACGTACACCCGCGTTCGGAATGCCCCGTGCTCAATTACGAACGGTCTCATGCGGGGCGGCGGTGTCAGCAGCTTGTGCATCTGTACCGTGTTGGTCATGAAAATTTGGTCCCCATGCTTCACGTCCCACGCTGCAATGTGCTCGCTCATGGTGTACTCAAAGCCACAGCGCTCCCACACAGCCCTCACCTTGTCATCATCTGTCGAGCAAAGCATCATTCTCGGGATCTTCAGGCGCCGAGCTATCTGCACACCTCTCACAGTGTAAAGCTCTGTACAAGCGTACGCCAGCACCATGCATATGGCCGAGCCCACATTTGACACTGCTTCTGCAATGCATCATTTCCAGTCATCGTCCATGTAGGATTGCGGTGCTGTACAGCAATATGTGCCAGAGAGGAACACAGCAAGACAAGACTGCATCGCAGAGGTTTGCCAGCGATGCGATCGGCGGTGAGGGGGCGCACTTGCTCTATCGCTTCTAGAAGGCACCGGCCGTAGCCCTTGCCTCGATGTCCGTCGCTCGTGGCAAAGAACGGGATCTCGAGGTACCCCTGCCCAACTCGTATGGTTGCTGCAGCGACAGGCTTAGTGCCTTTCGTCATGAGGTCCGGCAGCGGCGGCCGGCTCCCGCCCAAGTCTTCAGGAGGCGGCTCCTTCGTTCGCTCATATGCCCCATGCGGGGGATACTCCGGTTTGTGTCTGGGGTACAACAGGATTGTTCTGAAGCCTCCAAAGTCGACATCGTCTGCATCCTGCATGCGCATGCCTCGGCTGTGCACGTCTGCTAACACAACGATTGCACATGCATCAGTAGGAACTGTGGCGGTGTCAGGGTGCACACTGCAGACGCTGCGCCTGTGACAGTCCAGTCCAGGTACTCATGTATGGTGGGGCTGTGAGCTTGCCCTTTCTTAAGCCGGTGTGGAGGGGTCTGCCCAGATTCAAATGCTCGGAAGAGAAAGGTAAAATCCTCACGAGCCAGCTTGGCTCCTGCTGGTCGCGGGCCGTAGCATGGGTGGCCGTAGTCTCTGAGAGTCCACACTACATGGGGTCGGCCCGGAAGCTCATACAGCTGCCCTGCACAGCAGCAGCGGGCGATCGGCTCACGCAAAATGTGCTAAATTCAGCACACGTGCGTCTTTCTAACGCGATCCCCCCTTCGGCAGCAGGCACGCAGGGATTTTACATCGCAACAGGGGGTGGGGCAACACAGTACCGTGCTTGATTGTGTAGAGAGGCTTCCGCCACTCCTGCCGCTCCGCGTGTCTGGCTACTTTGTCGCAATCAGGTAGTGGTAAGAACTGTACATGTTGATGCGTAGATCCCGCGGTTTCGTCCTGCGGAGCGGCGGGGCTCTTCTCAATGGTTGTCGACATGTTGCTAAGTCATCGCCGAACCACTGGCACGGCCTACCGCAAGATGCCACGAAACAGGCCAGTGGCTGAATGGGCGGTGCTTGGGTGCACACGCATTCTATTGTATGCCGTCTTGGGCCCTGCCAGGCCTTTCTGGAGTCGACCGTCGATGCATGCCGATTGCGCTTCACCTGGCTGCCCTGAGCCGCGCGGGCGCGATACGAGAGGCCAGATCGGACTGCACACCAAGACGTGCGCATGGAATTGATGTAGCGGTCGTGTTGCGACGTTTGCACTGTTGGGGCGGTTTCAAGATGCCTCACTGAAGCTCGGCGCACTTCTGGGTAGTGCTGTAGAACCAAACTGGACAAGGCCCTGGCGACGGGCACTTCAGAACTGTACGCACACTTGAGTCACAAACACAAATTGTGGCTTTTTGTGTGAGGGGTGGCCGGTGTGAGACGCCTTGTGATGTCTGGGTGTTCAAAAGAACCTCCTACAAGCTGCTCAGGTGCCAGAGCTCCGCAGAGGTAGACATTTCATACCAATCAGAGCGTGATATGAATGAATGTGCCGTTACTATGTTTGGGGTACCTGGTGGGTACACTCTGAACGCAAACACGTACACCTCACAATCATTGCCATCGTCTCATTGGTGCACTTGTCCATGTGCACTGGGCTGAACCATGTCACAGCCAACACCCACGTGAGCAGCTCAACGAATGAACATCTTGAGACTGCTCCTCGTACCAGTCGCATTGCCCGCAGATGCAAAGCAGCAACTCCCCGCGACGTCACAGTGTGAATCCATTCCTGCACACGTCGTCAACCACAACACGAATTGAGGAACTATTTCCCCATGCTAAGGACTGATCTGCAGGCTTGTACACACCAGTTTGCTGGCTGCTCATTCGCCCGCTCTGCCATTTCTGCAGCTGTGTACACCTGCCAATGGCAAACACGCTGCCGTCGTCCTGCGCAGCATAGGCTCTCGCCGTGCATGTCCAAACTTCCTGCAGATGTGAGCTTCTTCGCGACATGCATCTGTGGAGTGATCCCCTCTTTGACCACATGAACACGCGACGCATACGCCTCAACCACGGCAACCCGCGATGGGTTTCGTGGTATGCATCATGCGCCGCTGCTTGGTGGGCTTGGTGGCAGCATGCCCAGCAACAGGTTTCCTGCTTCACAGCACGCCTCCTCTGTGGCCTGATGCTGCATGTGCATGGGCATCGGCCGCTTCGCAACCCGTGCCCCAGCACCGTGCACCCGGCGCTGCAGCACATGCGTCACTGCGACGCGTGACGCCCCAACGCCCGCCGCCGTGCCGTCCCCCAGAACCACACAAACGCTGCCCACGCGACCACAGCCCCGCCCGCCGCCCACAGCGCGACATGTGCCTGTGGCGGCGCCCCCCGCGGCATGAACTGCAGCCGCAGTCCGCCCTGCGCCGGCAGCGCTGGCGCCACACACGGCGCTGGGCAGTCCGGGATCTCCGCCGGCCGGTCCGCCCCCGGGATCTCCCACCAGCGCAGGCCGCGCACGCGCTCCCAGCACGTCGTGCCTTCAAACCCGTCCCGCTCGATCACCTCCACTACCTCCTCCCGTGACAGCGGCGGCACCAGCGGCACGACGTCACAGTCGTGCTCCTCCTCTGCACGCATGTCCTCAAACTGCACGCGCGTCAGCGCGTGCGGCAGCGTCCACAGGTCGTTGTACACTGGGTCGCGCGCCCCGGTGGGTGGATCCGGCAAGAGCGGCGGCACTTCGCCGGCCGGCAGCTGGACCATGAACACATTGACGCCGACGTGGAAGCTGAAGCCCCAGCTCGCCATGTGCGAAGAGTCGCTGCTGCGGCCGAGCGCGCCTCCGCGCCAGCGGCGGTCGAACGGCGGCAGCGCGGCCTTGAGGGCGACGGTGAACGGCCCGCAGGGGTGCAGGTAGTGGATGGTGTAGGGCGCAGCCGCATGTATCGCGCGGGAGGGGGTGTAGCAGCTCTGCGACTGCGGCCACTGCACAAGCACACGCAGCGTCAGCGTCCAACCCGCATGCATGACGTGTATGCATTGGGCCACCATACTATCTGTTGTCACATGAAAGACACGGGGACACCAGGTGTCTCAGCGGTACGGTGCTGTAGCAATGGCAGATTCGCAGTTTCGCAATCCGGGGGGCGTGCCTGCCATTCCATGTAGCCGGTGACCATCCGTTTGAGGGCCATGTGCCGTGCGGTCGGCATGGCCGCCGGGACTTCGAGGCCGTTGAAGACCCAGCACTGTGACCCCGGGCGCAGGCTGTGCAGGCTCGGCTCGCAGCGCGCGAGCACCCCCGGGGGCGACCGCACGTTGGGCAACCGCTGCAACGCTGGCACGATCACAGCGTGCCGCTCGCCGCGCGCGTGCCACGTGTCCGCAGCGTACCGCAGCAGGGCGCCCATCTCCTCCTCCACGATGCCGCTCGCAAAGTTGGTCGGGAACACAAAGCCGGGATCGGCCAGGAATGCAAACGCATCGTCCGGCACCTGCACACACGGCGCCCGCATGGCGAGCTCCGGCTGTTGCAGTTGCAACGATCTGCAACGGCCCAGCATGGGGTGGCCACAACACCACAGCACAGCAGCGGGCGCCGTGACCAGTCATGCACGGCAAAATGCGCTGCGTTTGCACCGCTGAAACAGTGCTGAATCACTGCACTGCTCATCGTTGCAGTCTGCAACACTGCGTGCATGAATGCTTCCTTCAACCCATACAAAGCTTGTCCTCCACTGAACATGCTGACAGATGGCGAGCCGCCCGCCTCGGTCGCACGTCTGCGCATGGTGGAGGGCCGTTGGCCATGCGACGCGCCGTGGGAAACTAGGCATTGGCGGCCAGTCGCACAGCATGCACAGCACACCGCACAGCACGGCCGAATATTTGCTGGGGCCGCACCAGGTCGAGGGCTGCCTGGCGCAGCTCGCCAGTGGGGTACTCCGCGTCAAAGATGTCGAGGTAGGGCTTGCCCTCGAACTGCGAGCGCCACAGGGACTCGTTGAGCTGGAGCTTCTCGAGGCCGCTGGCACTGCAGCCGAGCGCATGCGGCGGTGAGGGTGTGGCAGGGAGGCGGGCAGCATGCGGCGGTGAGGGTGTGGCATGGAGGCGGGCAGCATGCGGCGGTGAGGGTGTGGCATGGAGGCGGGCAGCATGCGGCGGTGAGGGTGTGGCATGGAGGCGGGCAGCATGCGGCGGTGAGGGTGTGGCATGGAGGCGGGCAGCATGCGGCGCACAGTGGCAGAGTGCGGAGGAGCGTGTGCCCTGGCAAGGAGTGCGGTGTTGTTGTGCAGGCGTGGGATGAAGCGCGGGGTATGCGCATGAGGCAGAGGATGTCACGCCGGCATGCATGGCATGGCATGCCGGCTGGCTGCACTTGCAAGCAAGGACGGCTGGCGATGGTGTGCCATGGTATGGCAGGGGGTGGTGCGGAGCAGACAGCGCTGCAGCTGTTGCGACGCAGCGATGCAGTTGCACCTGCGGCTGCAAGAGCTGCTGTGAGCGTGACGGCGCGGCGGAGCAGGCTGCAGATCACGAGGCACGCGCCTGCCAGTGCGGCTGCATGATCGAGGCTGCTGCAGGCCACTGAGCTATTGGCTCATGTACTGCCTCACGCACACTGCCACCACACTGCGCCATGCGACCGGGGCTGCAGATGTGCCACAGCCATGACAGGCCCGGGCGCCCCGCAGCCGTTCCAACCGCATCCGCGCTGCACTGGGCGGCAGAGCTGCATGCAGTCTCGCCCACAGAACCAGCACCCCAGTGAGCGGCCAGTCACAAGGCAGGGCAGGCGCGCCATGCTGGCAGGGAGAGGAGGGGGCGCACGTAGCGGGGAGAGCGCAGCTGATATCCAAGTTGCTGGAGATGGCAGCGGAGTACAGCAGCGTGAGATTGACGGCCGCACTGCCGGGCACGTCGGTCCACGGCGGCGGCAGCTGGTCCAGCGTGTCGCGCATGTATGACAGCACGTTGGTGCGGCAGCGTGCTGCGCCAGGGTGCTTCTTGGGCAGTGGGATGAGCACCGCGATCGCGGCTGGGCCGTTCCACAGCTTGAGCATGCGCCTCATCGCCGGCAGCCTGCACGCGGCGCGCTGCTGGGTGACGCTTTTAGGATTTCATGCATTGGTGTGACTGCCGTGCAGAACTCAGTGCTAGCTCGGGCATGCGCCAGTGCCCGAGACTACATATTCAGCACATCACAGTGTTGTAACGCTCACTTCGACACCATGTTCATGTGTATCCTGTTCCCGCCGAATAGACGCGGAGAGCAACTGGCACCACAGCGTGGCAGCATGGGCAGCAGGCGAGCTCAGCAGCACAGCGTGGCTTGGTTTGGCGACGGTGGCACGCATGGCGTGCCAATCCAGATGGCCGGAAGTGCGGTTAGTGAGCGCCGTGCGTGTCCGCTTGGCTGGAGCTAGGTTAGTGGTGAGATACGTTACAGAGGCATACTCCACAAGGTGGTAGAACACACAGGTACGATTCATGGCGCCACGGAGGAGTGGCTGTGGGGGGCCAGTTAGCGCCACGGAGGAGTGGCTGTAGGGGGCAGAGCAGGTGTTCCGGAAAGGAGGGTAGGAATGGTTGCTGTGGTGCAGTTTGCGTCGGGCTGGGCGGCTGATTGCGCTTGCAGGATGGACCGTGGTGGATGCCAGCTGCGCACCAGCAGAGCCCCATCACTTATGCTGGCCAAGCTTCAGCTTGACAAGTGCCGGCTAGTGTGATTTGTGGCTATAGGGGTGACAGCACTGGCACCCGACCACAGCTGTGCACAGTTGGCCGGAGCTGCGCCTTGCAGTCTGCGGGCGCGTCAGCAGTGCCACCGGCGATGATCTGACTGACAAGATGCCGTGCAGTGGCCCGGTTGCCTGGCGTCGATCCGGATCATGGGGAGCGTACTGTGCGTGCGACGCGGCCGTGGCTGTCGCGTTTGGGAAATGTTCGTGACGCAACATGGTGCGTCAACACCCACAGGATGAGAGCGCCAAACGTATCGCGTATACGGGGAACATGCGATAAATATACACGAACTGTTAATTACGCTGAAGATGTGTGAGTGGAGAGTACATATGACGCAGGTGCCGGGGTGTGCTTACACGACCGCCGTGAACCCAGCACGGATACACGCAGCGAGACGTCACCCAACACATCAGCTTCAGAAGGAACCACGCACTTGTGTGGGGCACCGTGTGTCATAAGGTATACTTCCGGCTGCTGAGGAGCAGATCTGGTGCCGGCATGCGGAAGCACATTCGTATCCTTGTCATACTTGATAGGCTTCACAGCTTGCCGAATCCAATCTCGATAAGCATCACTTTTGACTACACGATAGGCGTGCATTTTAATTCGGAGCAACAACCCGCAGGTCGCAAGAGATATGCATGTGCAGACGACTATGGTCGCCAGCGCTTGGGAGTGCCAGCTTGCGATGGGTACAGATCGACGCGGATGCAACCCAGGAACTCATATGAGGAGCCTGTGTGGAACACTGCGTACATTGCTGACCTCGGTACACATGTGGCCCGACGGTGTTGTTCGGTAGTTGTGGAGGGAGCCGTGGATCAGCTTGTACGCCCGGCTTCTTCTTCTTTGCCATTCTGGGATCTTCTAGTTGACAGGCTTACTGCAACAGCCGCAAGTATTCCGACGCTATGCTACATGCTGACAGCCAGCTGCAGTGCAGCGATCGCCTACGCTGCGCTATATACAGCTCCTGTCCCCGACGGCGCAACACACGTTCCTAAGCTTTAATTTTCTGAAATCGTTGACAGCTGGCTTCAGACGGACATTGGCAGGTGCATGAACTGTTGCCGCGGTACGTTCCTCACAGTTGGTGCTTGGCGTGTCCAGACACAGCCGCACTGTCACATTAAATCCAGCCTGCAGCAACCTCACCGGCTTGGACCATAGCCAGCTGCAGGCCTGGTCCGATGAGACGTGGATGACCGTCGCTGCGCATGGACTGTGTGCCTACAGGTGTACCGTGTTCTCAGTCGAACAGCGAGTAGCTGCGTCTTCCAATCCATGCCGTCGCGCAGTCTCCTGCACGCACGCATGAATTGGCATGCACGGTATACCGCGGTATTGCTGGTCGAGTCGGGCGCCCGTAGAGGTCTGTGTTAGGCAGCTCTGGACACCGTCTGCTGTACATCATGGGTCGACAATATCTCAGGTGAGCTCTACAAGTTTACACGCGTCTGCGCGCGCGATGATTGTTACCAGGACTTAATTTCTGCAGGTACGTTCGGCCTACCTAGGCCTGAAATCCAGTGGATCATGATTCCCAATCG
Organism: Ulva mutabilis; assembly: GCA_900538255.1. Classification (NCBI taxonomy): domain Eukaryota; kingdom Viridiplantae; phylum Chlorophyta; class Ulvophyceae; order Ulvales; family Ulvaceae; genus Ulva; species Ulva mutabilis. The sequence continues at coordinate 83,038 of UNSF01000033.1, read as the reverse complement.
ATCGACCGCTCGCGCGCGACAAGGCATGCGTGCATGCCATGCATTGCAATCGTGACTCATACCCATTTTCACGGTGTACTGCGGCCTTAACGTGCAAGGTTGCAGCCACATGGCATTTGAGACAGGGCCAGTCCAGCTTGGTCCAATCAAGCCATCACGCGACAAGTCATTCAACAAGATCATTTCCTGTGGCACTGTAGTGCACCACTCCCATGCTAGCATGCCAGTTGGCCCTCGGCAGCCGGAACACAAGTCTGCACATGTCAGTGTGGTTTTGGTATCAGCAGGGGGTGTACACTTGCGTCACACCCAGTCTGGTCATCTGATGGACACTCACAGATGCAAGTGAAGTACCACCTGGTGTGAAACAAGTCCAGTAAGTCAGGCCGTGGTCATAGCACCCTTGCGCGAAGCTGATCAGTCAGTTGCACTGCGTGTTTGTCGTAAGGTCTGTTGCTCAACCTTGTTTGAATGCAGTGCCTGTGCATTGTGGGCAGCGGTGTGGCCACATGTGGTATACCATGGTAGTACTCAATGCATTAGTGTGACGGCCATGCAGAACTCGGTACTAGCTCGGGCATGCACTCATTCCCAAGCCTGCGCATTCAGCGCACCATGGTGTTGCAATGCTCAATTTGACACTGTCTTCACGAGCATCCTGTTCTCGCCGGATACTGGAGTGCGCCATCACAGTGCAAGCATTGCAGCAACACGTTGCTCAGCCGCTCATAGAGAAAGTGTGCCAATGCCAGAGACATGCTCACAGCGCGGATCGCAGCAGAACCACCATCACTGCCCCCAGCAGCACTTGGCAAGCATCGTGGCCGGTCGGCGCTCCAGAGCGCGCCCTGTGGCTGAGAACGTGCCATGCATGATGCTAGTGCGTCAAACCAAGCGTGTGCGTGCAGTGTGGCCGTGGGTGCGCCGTGCTGGGCACACTCCCACCGAGCGGAGAGCTGTGCAGCAGCATCGGATTGGTCCGCAGACGCAGTTCCGCAGCAGCAACACCATCGCAACCACTGCACATGCATCTTGCATCTTGCACCGCTGTCGCTCTATGCTTTCGTCCCTCGGCGCTGCTGGGGCCTTGATCTGTCACAGTGTAACACATGCATCTTGCAACGTTGTTGCATGCCACTCGGCACTCATGCTCCAGTCAGAATCGTGGCATCACGTGGCGCTAGCACCAGGGGTAGATGCGCAATTGTTACTGGGTGTGACAGTGCGGGTGTGCCGAGATGGCTGCACACGGGCAACTATCAAAACTGCTGGCTCATAAGCGGCAAATCTACGCCCGGCTCCCGTTCAAACCACACAGGGTGCTTTGGCGACATCTCAAGCAGGCCAATCCCCTCGCCAGCTGCTCAACCGGAACACCGGCTCCAGCTTGCAGCTACGCTTGACTGACCCTGCCCGTGCAGCAGAGCCCGGCGCCATGGCAAAATACCATATGCATGCCCGAGTGAGCGCACACTGCGCACAGCAGCTCTTGTTGCCCGCATGCGACAGTCATGGTTGCGCACACCGCCACGCACGGGCCCCCTCGCGCACAGCAGGTGAACATGCTCGCGGCTGCCGCAGCATGCCTCTCACAGCCACAGTAGGCACACGAGGCCGTGCCGCCCGCCCTGCACCGCCTCCCCTCCTAGCAGCGGAGTCCAGCACAGCATAGCCAATGTGTGCCTCATGCACCCTGAATTGGGTGTCCACGCAGACTCTTACCGTGGCGGTCGGGTGAGTGCTACAGCACATTCCTGGCCACTGCGCCACGCTCACGGCGGCCGCAGTGATGCCTTGCGCACAGCCAGCACCAGTGCAGCCTGGCTGCCGTTGTGCCTCGGCCGATTCTGGAGGCGCCTGCGCTGCGGCAGGCCAGCGCATGTGCTGCGGCGGCCTAGAAGAAGCGGATCTTCAGTACGAGGATGGCAAAGATGTTGCCAAACACGACAAACGCGCCGATGGCAAACAGAAAGTCAGAGATCTTGACGCGGGGGTTGATGGCAGTGCGGTAGACGGTGAAGATGGAGTAAAGGATGACTGGCGCCAGGAGAATGGCAACCTCCGCCAGCGGCAGCCCCATGATCATCGGGCCAGACGCCCCGACCTGCACCGCGCTGCAACTGAGCTGTTTGCGCATGTGCTATGCATGGCAGATGCATATTTCAGACTGGCATGTGTGGCAGGTGGATGTGCAGCTGGTGTGGCTGCCTGGCGACGGCTGTCCCACAGGCGAGCGCTTGGATTGATGCACTATATCATCACGCAGACGGACTCACCACGCCTTGCCCTGTGACTGCTGGCCATCTACAGGGCCCTTGGAACAATACTCCCCCCCCTCTCCGCCCCCGCGGGAGCCTGAAGGACCTGTGTGTGCAGGGAGGGAGGCAGTGCGGTTTTCAAGGGTCAGCGGCCGGGCGTTTATGTCAGCTCGTGCGACTGGTCAGTCAACGCGCAGGTTCCGAGCTCGCCACAAACGAGGTGGCGCATTTGAAGCAGGCTGTGGCAGGTGTCCACGTCTAGGTCGACTGATTGGCATGCCACAGGCTGGGCTGCGCAGTGTGTGTGGTAGGTGGTGACAGGGGTTGCGGGCGACTGATGCATGATGTGGCAAGCAGAGGAGAGCATGCGAGGGTTCCAGCAGCCGGCAAGGCTTAGGAAGCGGCTGTGATGTGTGGTACATGGGGTGACAGAGGGGGAAAGAGGGGATGCCCGCAACACATGGGAAGCGGGCGCACCGCAGCAGATGCCTCCTCTTCAGCAGATGCTGCCATCGGCAGTGCTGTGGCTAGCAGGTAGAGTGGGAGAGACTGCCATGAGCTCGGTTGGGCTGTCTCCTGCGCACAAGCGTTCTGTCGAGCACTGCAGAGGCGTGAACGTGTGTGTGCCTCAATCAGAGTGCCCAGGATGGACTGCTTGGCTCGACAGCTAGCGGCTGGTGCGTGGCCGACACCATGCCACGGTGCAGTTGGCCAATGCTTCGTAACAACGCTCCTTGTGGTCATAGGTATCGTGGCGTATCGTGGCCCCCTCGAACATGTTTGCGAATAGCACGCAGCACGCAGGGGCGCGATCTTGCAATGGGCAGCTGTTGATACGCGCACGCTGCAGCTGTCACAAGCGCGCCGATGATGTCAGCTTTGTTGCTGCTATCGTTGCTCGGGTAGTGAGCACACCTGGGAGGCTTTCATTCCGACTCGTTGGCGTGTCCGCCTGGACAGAGTGTGTAGCCGGGTCGAGCGTGCCGAGACGATGCTGCCTGTAGCATGGCACACGAATCAACACGGGGACAGTAAATGCAAGGCTTGGATGTCAAGGAGGACGTGAACGGAGGGAGTTTACCCATGCAGGATGTGCATTTTGTTGATGCCATGATCTACGGAGATGTGGCGCGAAGGAGAGCCGCTGCTAGCACAATGCGCGAGTGGGGACCGGAGCACACAACTATGGCAATAGAGGTTCGGCTGGCTGGAGGTTGGTGGCTTACTCACGCCTGAGGGACTGTAGTTATGCCACTGGCAACGCTCACGCGCGCCTTGCGGTCCGGAAGATCTCAGGGTGCCTGGCGATGATTCGGTGCACCACGGTGTAAGCCAGGCAATGGCTATGAGGACTCCGTTCCCGCCGCCCGCGCCGCCGCCTTGGGCGGAAGCTTTGCACAGAATTGCCGAGAAAGCGGCACAAAACATCACAATGGGATGAGTCCAAGCCGCTATAACGGCTGCGGTCGGTGTGCTGCATCTATCTCGTGCACATCTCGTCCAGTCAATGCGATTTGGTCACAATGGGTGATGATGGTGTCGGTAGCGGCGACTTGCGACTGTTTTCTGGGAAGCGCAAAAGGCATAAAAAATCACATGCATCGCAGGCACAGCAGATAGTTCAAACCTCTCAGCAGGTAGCACCAGAAGACAGGCGAACCCTCTCATACCCGGACGAGGCAACGACGTCGGGAGAGCCCAATTCGTTTTCAGACTTGGGCCTTTCGCCCCACCTCGTGAAAACATGTACATCCCTCGGCATGAAGCAGCCTACGCCAGTGCAGGTGCGTACAGTTGGACGGCGCTACCTCGATTGCACTACATAGCATGTGCACGACACGACGTTCCACCCCGGTCCGGCATCACGTTCCCAATCCATGCGTGCTGCCTGTGACCGACGTCAGTATATAGGTAGGCATCATTCCTGCGGCTATAGCTGGAAGAGATTGCATTGGCGTCGCCGAGACTGGCAGTGGGAAGACTGCAGCTTTTGTGCTGCCCATTTTGCACCACCTGTGCAAGGATCCTTATGGCGTCTATGCACTCATCATGTCCCCAACAAGGTGCCGCTACTGCATGTAACAAGTTGCTCTGTGATGTGCTATGGAGAGTAAGCGTGTGGGTAAGCTGGAATTCGGCCAGCCCTTGCTGATCTCTCAGTGTCCAGAGAGTAAATGGTAAATCAGCGGGCCCATGACTTTACAGGGAGCTTGCTTTGCAACTGGATCAGCAGGTGGAGGCCCTTGGTCGCAGCTGCAACATACGCCACCTGCTGGTGGTGGGGGGGTTAGATCAGTTTGCACAGGCGACGGAACTTCGCAAGCGTCCACACGTCGTAGTAGCCACTCCAGGCCGGCTAGCTGAAATCCTGAACACCTCTGCCGAGCTTCAGCAGGGCTTCAAGCGGACGGCTGTCCTCGTGCTGGATGAGGCAGACCGGGTTCTGGAGAAGTGCTTCGAGCAGCCCCTGCGCGTCATCATAAAGGTTCCACATCCTTGCATCATCATGTCCTGCTGTGCATCAGGCGCACGCGTGTGCGCCAGCGCTAGTGTCATGTTGAGACCGTGCACATATTCGCCAACACTGGCAAACATGCTGACCCTTCTGAGCCAGCTGTGAGGACCGTTCTCTACTCATTTCTTGCGTCTTCCCTCGCTCTGTTGCATTTGGTTGCAATTTCCAGTATCAGCGCACTCTGTGTGTGATCCTTGCTGCTGAACCCGCTGTCCCTGTAAACCAACACCACGCCCAACCTGGTGTGCATCTTGTGATTGCGCCTGTGCCAGCTGCAGCGTATGCAAGCGGCTGGGTGTATGTTGAGGACGCCCTCATGGCGGTGCTTGAAGCTTGCTGGGATGTGCAGACGATGTCCGAGCGCCGGCAGACGCTGCTGTTCACTGCCACCATGACTCCGCCGTTGGAGGCCCTGCAGAAGAACATCCTGAAGGATCCCTGTATCGTCAAGCTGCTCTCTGGGCTGACGACCGCATCCAATTTGAAAGAGCAGTACATCCTGGTGCCAGCGAAAGTGAAGGAAGTGTTCCTCATGCACATTCTGGGCCAATTAGAGGATTTCCAAGTGAGAAGCGCCATCATCTTCTGCGCCAGGAAGCACAGTTGTGAGCTCTTGGGGGGACTCCTTCACCAGCTAGAGTGTAAGGCTGTGACACTCCATGGGGACAAAAAGCAGAAAGCCCGCTTGGCTTCATTGCACCAGGTGCTTGTTCTGCTGTTGCCGCTCGACGTGCGTGTTGGCTGCGACCATTAGGTTGAAAAGTGCTTCCCAACAGCATGATTCGCCGGCGATCGTGGTTGCTTGAACTTGTTCATACGTATGCTGCTGTCCATCGAAGCGACAGTGGCGTGCCTCTGCGGCACGTCACTGGTGGGCATTACAGTACGGATGCCTCCAGACGCATGCTGTCACATGCACTGCTGCAGTCAACCACTCCTGCTTTGCAGTTTAAAAGCGGCACGGCTCCGCTGTTGGTTGCCACAGACCTGGCTTCGCGTGGACTGGACATTCCGACCGTGGACCTCGTGGTGAACTTTGACCTGCCTGTTTCAGCCGAAGACTACATTCATCGAGTGGGCCGCACTGCGAGGGCTGGACGGGGTGGTTGGTCCCTCACGCTTGTTACGCAGTACGATATAGATCTCGTATATGAGATCGAAGCTGTGATCGGCCATAAACTTGAACCTTTTGAAGTCGACGAGGATGCAGCAACCAAGGACATAACAAGAATTTTCGCTGCAAAACGCGCGGCCATGCTTGCATTTGAAGCCCAAAAGGCAAGATAGACTGTCGAGATTGTGATAGACATCCTTGACGGGCTGTGTTCGGCCACCCCAGCATGCGCCTGTGTGCATCCGGAGTTTCAACTCACAATACCGAAGGCTTACAAGCACGGCGTCTGTGGAAAAAAAAAGATTTCCAGAAATATGCTTTCTCCATGCTGTAATATGACTCCCGCATCGCGTGTCACGCTGCCCGCATGTTAAGTGTGCCTGGAGCAGTGCTTCTGTTTTACCGCGGTATTGGACAACACTTACCCAAAACTCCGCCAGCGGAGCCGTGCTACGTCACTACCGTGGAGCCTCTGTGCTCACTGTTGATGTACAGCTGCCCGACAAGACAACTCATATCACAATGGTGTGTTAAGTGCGCGGGAGACTCTGCTTCCTGAGATCAACGTGTCCGATCGCTTTCCAGCGTGCGTCTTGGTTCGTTGGGCGTGGTAGCTGTTACTTGAGTGACAATGGTCCAAACAGAAGGCGGGAAAGGTGTACAAATGGTGAAATCTCTGCTCACGTGAGAGGTGCAAGGCCGGCGACAGCTATTAATCCGCTCAGTGCTGGTGCTCCCTGAAGACGACTGCGAAGGGCCGCGAACGCCTGTCCAAGTGCGCATCATCCACTCTCGCCCGCATATACTCAGTTTTGCGGGACTATACGATTGTGTAAGATCCACTCCGATTGAATATGCTGACTGTGAAACATGCGAAGACATTGCTTCGCGCACGACACCACGGCGTTGATTTGATGCCCTTCCCGATGGATGGAAGCAACATGATGTCGTAGATTCTTGTCATTGACTGTTTCTTCTTTGTGCTGGGCTTTCCTGCATCTAGGTGTCTCGAACGTTTCAGTGGTGGACAAACGTTGCCAAAAGGGATGGTGTCGCAAAAACTATTTGCTGTTCAAGATGCGATTGCTGAGCTTGTGGACTGCGTCATTCATGTGCTTTGTGTTCCGCACGAATTGTCAGATGCTTTTGGGCATTTGGTGTGCTAGTACTGTCCCGCTTCTTTTGCCCGGATCAGCCTACTCGATGCATCGACATATACACTATTGATGAACGTTTTGCATGGCACAGCGGTCCAGTCTTTGATGGTTATCGAAACCACTCCAGAGCTCTCTGGCCAGATCAGCGTCCAGGTCGCCAGCTCAACTCAGTTATGGACTACCGGAACTCATAATATTGCGCCAAAAGGAGCGGTTCCGTTGTGCGCGTGTTGTCAGGAATGAAGTGCCAGGGCCCATGTCGAATGCCAGGGCTTTGGCGCGGCACGAGCGACTGCGACATTCGTACTGCAGCACTGCTGCGTCCTGTGAAGGCGAATAAAGGCACATAGCATGATATGCGATCAGCAATGATAACGTCTTTGTGGCTTGTTCAATCTGTGGTGTGAAGAAGGGTTTTCCCCAAGCACAGAGGTCGTACTCGCGACGAATTCCCCACCAGGACAGCCATGTGGGCCGCGATGGAGCGGCTTGGCCTTGCAATGTATGGCTAAAGTTTCGGATGGTCGCGTATCCTATCGTTGTGATTTGTGTCGAATATGCGTCGCCTGGCGATCACGTTGCGAACGGTGACAACACGTCCATCGGGCTAGTCAAGCTCATCGTTTCAAAAAATCGTCTCGGCATTCATCCCACCAGCCAAATTCAGGTTTGAGCGTGCCATTAATGATGGCCAGCAACATCAATCCTCCGGTGTGCACACGCCTGCACTGGGAGATCACGGCTTTCACAGAGCTTGTTGCTCAGTCAGCGGATCAGAAGGCGGAAAAAGCAGATATTTGCTCTGAGCTACAAGCAGTGGGCCAACGTATCTGGGGCCCTTCTACTTTCGTCGCGCAGCATGGATCTTCGATGTCGGGAGCTGCACTCAGAAGCAGCGACCTCGATATAGTTATCGGTGGGCTAACTGAGCTGCCTCAGCCCGACAATCCTAACGGAAATGGCTACCTTCCTGGACCGCGAGCCGTGGTCGCTGCTGAACTGGAGAAGTTGATGCGGTGTGCACCGGTTATTCAAGTGCCTAATCGAATTGTCACTCCTCGGCACGTGCTCAGTGCCGCACAGCTGTAGTTCATGAAGTTGTTTGTAAGCAGGTATTTGTCAGATGAGTCTGAGGCGAGCTCGTCTTTGGATTTGGTGCCCCATGCACGCATGCCTGTGCTGAAGGCCAGAATGCATTCGACAGATGTAAAAATCACCCTGTCCCCCTTGCAAGTGGAAGATATCCCTGCACATCAAACGGCTGAACTTGTGTCTCGAGCGTTTTCGGATTTGCCTCACGCTCAGAAGCTTGTTCTGCTGATGAAGGCTTTCCTGAGGGATGAGAAGTGCCTAGGCTCCTTGCTGGGGGTGCACTCTGGTGGCGTGTCATCTTACACCATAACGCTGATGGTCATTGCTTTTTGCAAGTTTCAGGTGTGGTCCATGCCACTGGTTTTTTTTCGGTGTCTTCGCTTGCAAAACACCTGCACGGTGAGTACCATTTGTATCGCGTGTCAGTCGCTACAGCTCGTCCAACCATCTTACCGCGCATTTTACGTGCACACAACTTGGATCAAATATCTTTGGCGTATTCCGGAAGGATCTGCAAACAGCCCTCCAGGCTGCTTGTGGCCGGCGGCATCCTCGATGCCTGTGGCTGCTGCCTTTATGTCCTTTCACGCAGGCGGTGTATGAGCGCTTGCAGAGCTCTCAGTGCACTGTGTGATTGCAAGCTTCTACACACATATCTCGCTTCCTTTGCAGGCTGCTCAGATTCGGCCAGATGAAGTAGACCTGGGCTTGTGCCTGCTCACCATGCTCTCTTTCTACTCGGACGCAAGTCACTTCAACGTAGAGAGCCATGCTGTTGACGTCGCGGCTGACACGGGCTTCACACAGAAGAAGGACGCACAAGCAGCCCTCAACCCAGAGGCACGGCAGGCTGTTGCGGACCGCCTATGCGCCATTGACCCCATTTCGCGCCATGACATCGGCACTGCGTCGTACCGTTTCACCGAGCTGCTCGGACGCCTCCGCTCCATATGCATGCAGCTTCATGCACAGATGGCCCATGCGCCAGCGGCCGCAGCAGATGTGGATGCACTGCAGGTGCGGACAAACTTCATCCATGCAGCCAGTGCACTTGGCCTTCCGGCACTCATACTGAAGTTGTGCACATGTCTTTCTGACAATGGTTGCACGATTGAGATCTGTTCCACGCAGGAACATGCAAATGTAACTCCCTTTGTAATTGCACAGCCCACTCATGAGTTGACAGATGCTGTGTCGCATGTATGTTGGGAGTGTAGTACTGTGACATGCCTCGAGCCTCACTCAGCATCTGCATGTGCAGAGGATGTCATCATCCACATCATACCGCTCTGCACTGTCTCCCAGGCGAAAGCGCGGTGGAGACAGCGGTGCTGACGGCGTGCTGCCGCCGACGCCGCTGTGGGTCAAGCGGTACCTGTCTTTACTCAGCAGCCTCATTGAGATTGAGTCACTGGTGCCACTCAGCCCGGATCCTGACCCGCCGTCCCCGTCACTCCTTGCCGGAGCCACCAGCTCACCCCACGACCTGGCAGCGGCCGCTGCTGCGCACGGCGCTGGCCATGCCGTCTTCATCCCGGGGCATGGACCGCTGACTCTGGGCCAGATCTCCAACATGGCGTACCAGGCTGCGCCCGTGGCCGGCCAGTTCACCACGGAGGCATTCCCGACGATCCAGGAGAGTGTGGCGATGGCGTCAACGCAGCGCGAGGGGCACGTCCGCCAGCCTGAGCTGGGTCAATTCATGTATGCGATGAACCAGCAGGCGCATGCGCATTCGTCCGCTCGCTTTGACCGATCTCACAGCGGCAAGCGCCCCGGCTGGGGGCAGACCAAGGCTCACCGGAACAGCGGCATGGGCGGCCAGATGCGCCCAGACATGCATAGAGGCGGCTCACATGACGTGTCGCGCACCCCCAAGCATGCGCAGAACACAGCAGGGCAGACGAACGGCGCCAAGAAGGGGCGATCGCCTAGAGCACAGGGAGCCGCAGACACCGTTGGCGGCTCGTATGAATCAAATAACGCCGGAGCCACGGCTGCCCGAGCCAGTGGTGCTGCGGACGCTGCCAACGGCTACGCGCAGGATCAATCACAGCTGCCGCCCGGCGAATTGCATGCCCCTGCTCCAGCGATGGCAGAGGGCAACCGCATAGGCAAGGCCCCAAGCCCAGATGAGTTTGCGACCACCGGCCACGGCATGCGTGGCATGTCGGCCGCCGCGCTGTCGATGCGCTCCAAGTCAGTCGGCACCTCTAGCTCCTCTGCCGTCTCGCCGGTGCTGCCCCTAGCATCGCCCCTCCGCCATAACGGTGCTATCGGCGCAGATCCGTCTCGTGCCCCAACGGATCCAGGGACGGCAAATGTGCCAGGCGGCAGCAGCGGCCGGCGCCGCTCCCGCTCCGAGCCACCGATAGCTGCCGACGTGCCGGCGGACCGGCAGGCAGCGGTGTCGATGCTGCGCGGACTCGGCATGAGCGGCAGCCGAGGCCGTGCCGTTGGAGGCGGCACTCGCTCCAACACGCCAAGCACGCCAGGTAGCTCAAAGATGAGCGGTCAGCGGGCCGACTCCGCAAACCGCCGCAACCGCAATGGCTCGGCTGGCCAGAGTGGGCACCAGGCGCACCACCGGCGGCAAAACAGCTTTGGCAGCAACAACGGCAGCAGCTGGGGGGGCCGCGGGGGGATGCGGAAGAAGGACCGCAACGGCAATCGCGCCAATCTTCAAGGCCACGTGGGCCATGGCGGCGGCCCGGATGGCCGGCCGCAGCACGGGCGAGGCTGGAACGGGCCTTTGCGCAACAACGGCTTCAACCAGCCGTGGCGTGGCAACCACCACACCATGGGCGGAGGGTCTCCCGCGCACGGACACAACCAGCAGCGGCGGGGCCCCTTCCCGCCACCCAACGCGCCAGCTGGCATGCAACTTGTGCCGCTGTGGCCAGCATTCCCGCCGCAGCAGGGGGCCCAGGCGCCATACTACATGGTGCAGCCGCTGGTGCCCCTCCCGCAGCCGCCCCAGCAGGTGCCGCCGGGTGCGGTCGCGAACAGCAACAGCACAGCTCCCGATAGCAATAGTGGCGCGATGCCGCCTCACGCTCTCCGCACCCCTGGCAACGCAGCCGGTAGCGGGTCTCCCGCTACACCAGCAGGCTCTGGGCCATCTACACACGGCCCGGGCCGTGGCAATCGGCCAGGCGGCACCCCGCCAGGGCCGCCCTCGGCGCAACAGGGGGCTTCCATTGGCAGCCCAGTGGTCTGGGGCGGTGCCCAAATGATGCCCTCGGCCGCTATGATTCCGCAGCAGCAGATCATGCCGGGGCAGATGATGTATGTAACAGTGCCCGCCAACGCCGTCCCACCCAACATGGCCGTAGCGGGTGCCGACCGCAAGGCGCACGGTGCCGTGCCTCTGCACCTTCCGCCGCATGCGTTCGGTCCGGGGGGCATCTCTGCCCCCGGTGCCCAAGGGCCTCACATGCAGGGCACCGGCTTCCACCAGCGCGGCCCACCTCGCGCCACCAAGAACCGCAACGGGGGCCGCGGTGGTGCCACCGGATTCACAGCATACGGCGCAGATCACAGCGCACCGCGCCCTAGAGGTCAGTGGGGCCAGGACGGTGGTGGCCGTGGAGGATTTGGCGGCCCAGGTGCTTTCCCTGGCAACAAGCGCCGGGACGGGCCTGCACGGGGCGGTGGGCGCTGGGGCAGCGGCGGCCAGGCTGGCAGTGCTGTTGGCGGTGGCCGCGACTAGCAGACGTGTGACGTACGCCGGTGGCAGCAGCAGCACGACAGTGGAGCACCCAGAGCTGCACAGCCGTGCCGTGCGTGTGTCGCGGGTGCCACTGCATGTAGGGGTAGGACGGAGAGGTATAGCCAGCATGCTGCGGAGCAGCAGCGGCATCCAAGAAATGACAGCAGCCGTGTATGGATGTAGTGGAGGGCGGCTGGGTGGCTGCTGTGTGTGGTCGCCTGGGGCGTGCGCGCCAGTTCTGCCCTGCCAGCCGGGCCGGGACGTGGTGACTCTGTGGCTGCGTTCATGCATTTTACCGTGTGCAGAATGTGGCAGCGTGTGAGCAGCACACAGGAGATGACGGGCCAGGCTGACATGATCTGCTGCTCGTCGCGCCAGCAGGCGGGAGAGGCCATGAATCTTGCGCGTGGGTGGTGGCATTGTGTCCGAACTTGTGTTGCAGTTGCAATTCGTTACGGTCGTGCTGGTGCCTGCACTTGCGCATGGAGCCTCATGGACGCTTGTGCGGTAGCTCAAGTTGAGAGTGCGCTGTGCTGCAGAGCTGCACCGTAGCACAGGGCAGGGACAGTGTTGGCGTGGTCCCCTCCACGGCACTGTGTTGTGTGATTCGCAATCATTCATGTGCCGTCTGTCAATGCCTGGTCACCACTGTTCAGAACACATGTGATGCAGCAGATGTCCTTTGCCTGAATGCAGTAGCATGTGCAAGCTGTGGTTGCAGGTCTCACAAGCCTTACCCCACTGACCCCATGCAGGAACATGTGGTATGCAATAACAGCGTACGGCAGAACTGTAGTAAGTATTTTAAGCGCGTGCATGATTACATTGCCATATCCATGAGGACATTGGGAGCGTCCACGGTGTACACTGTGTTCAATTCCCCTGTGGCAGGCGATTCCTGCAATGTACATCAGAAAATTGTCGCTGAAGTAGTGTAGCACTACGCACCGAATCTTGGACGGAAAGAAGCAGGCCAAACCGCATTCACCCACATTACACATGTAAGTGCAGTCCATACTTCCCTTCAATGGCAATTCTCGAACCTCTGCTTAGCAGCACAATTATGCGAGATGTGTAGTACCCTCAAGATGCAATGCTGCCTTGGCCACTACATCATCCGAATCGACGCACCCACGAGATAGCTTGCACATCAGTACACGACGTGCTGCTGCAACAGCTGGGCAGCACCCCTGGTGGTGCAAAAGACCATGCGCAGCTGCGCAGCTGCGCCTGTTGTGTTGCCTCACTGTTCCTGGATTCCCTCCCTGCCAACTGCATGCTGGCTCTGAATGATGGGGATTTTGTGCATGGGGTGCGGTTCAGGGGCGGCCTTTCCACCCTGCCGCCATTAGTTTGGGAAGTTATATGTGATTGCAATGCTGGCGAAGCCCGGCGACGTAGATAATGCCATGACATGTCGACACAATACCGACTGCTGGACGTTGCGCCACAACATTTCCATTACGGCTTGGCGGCGTCGAGTAAGAGCGGCAGGGGTGTCCACATCAATTGAGCCTGTGATGCGCAAGCTGGACAGACGCTACCGGGACGATAGTAGGGGGGACGTCCTAGCAAATGGTCCGGACATAGATGTGTATGTGCTAGATGTCAGCTTCATCCACCCATCTGGGGTGGCTGTGGTGGGGAAAGCATCGGGGGCAAAGGGGCGCGCGGCCGAAGTTCGCGAAAAGTTCAAACTCAACAAGTACAAAGAGAGTGTGCAGGGATCGTACAAGGTGGTGCCGGTTGTGCACGAGACATGTGGCAGTCTAGGGTCGCGTGCCATACAGTATCCCAACATGCTGGCAGTGTCGTTGGTTGGGCCATTCAACAAGCGAGCAAAGACTCGCTGGATTGAGAATTCCTTGCGGGAGCTCAGTGCGTAGCAGTGAAAGGAAACGGCTTTGTGATCAGAAAAACCATGCCCAGGGTAGCACATCTCACGGGTGCGCAGCTCGTGCCAGCTAATCGCCTGGCTGGCTCGCATCTGCTGGGTAGCATGTGAGTCTAGAATCTAGTTGTACATTCGCTTGGTGCACTGGCTCGGAGCACCTCAGTACATGCTTGTATTTTTCTGATAGCAAGGTGCTGTCCAGTGTCATTCAGTAGCACGCAGAATTGGAAGGGTTAATTAGCTGCAAACCTGTGTGTGGCAACAAAGATCACTCAGTTGATGTGGAAGCAAGATGGTAAAAAACAGCACCTGTCAGAGGACAACTGATCCACAGCAGATCTGCGATTGCTGGGTATGGCATTGTGAATTCACTGCTCTTCCGATTAGCGCATCAAACACGAGTTGAAAGGCGTCTTATACAAGAGGGCATCTCTCCACGGCACCAAAGCACATAATGCAAGCGACAGCGCAGTGTCAACCACGCTTGATGCCGGTGGGTCACAAGCAAATTCGGTCTTGCAATTAGATGACGCTGCTGAATGTGCATGCCTCTTCTTCGCTATTGGCATCATCTAACCTGGAATGAGAACACTGCGAAGCGCAAATCGCACACACGCCAGCAAGCAACACACCCTTGACCACCTGTGCCACCGTAGCACATTAAAAAAATCCGCAGAAATAGTCGACCGGATGCTGGGGAGGCAGCAAGGTCGAGCCAAACATGTGTGGCTGTGCTGTCATGCTTTTCATGTGAGGCGGACTGAACTGAGTGGAGGCCTTCAGAACATTCGCCTGGTCAACCTTGCGGCAACGCCAACAATCCCTTTAGTGTTGTTGCGGCGGTCAACCATCCGCACAGCTCGGCCTCAGCTGCTGTATGATCGCTTGCATCACGCCAGCTAAATCACACAGGCACCCTTCGACCACCTGCATACGCACGCCAGGTCATCGGTCAGCCACACGGCGATATTGGCAGCACCACCCGTCCGCAAATCACAAACGCAGCATGTCCACATGTAAACACATGTAAATATGCTTGTGCATGCGCCACCTCACCTTTCCAAGATGATCTCCAAGCAGGCCGCACGCAGCACACGCCATGCACTGCACACCGGATGACCCAGATCGGCAGCACACCTGAGCGGCAAAGGCGAGGGCCACGCAGGCCAGCGCGCAGCGCACAGCAGCGCAACGCGGCAGTCACACCGCGCGCGCCCCCCCGCCCATGGAGGGGTGCGACGCGTCCACCGAGAACCCCCGCTGCACAGCGTCGCGCATGCGGTTGAACACCGCCTCGCGGGACATCTCCGCGAACTGCACCGTCTTGTGCTTCTTATGCACGCCGTGCACCACGGCCAGCGTGCTGCGCCGCAGCAGCATCGCCTTGGCGAGAAAGTCGAGGAGTTCCTCGTTGCACTTGTCGTTCGCAACGCTGCTGATCGTCTGCACGAGCACGTCGTCGGTGCGGATCTTGATGAAGCCGGCCTCAGAGCCACGGTCGTCGACGCTGAAGCGCACTCCCGCGCCATCCGGCAGCAGAACTACGCACGGTGGCACTGGCGGCAGCTTTTTCTCCTCCTCTCCCTCCTCCACAGCATCATCCATCACGAACAGCCGCGACGCGCCGCCCTTGCTCCTGCACACGCGTGACAGCCAGTGTTCATCATAGCTGTGGTCACAACAGAAGGCATGACAGTGCCACCAATCGTTGCAGATCCTACATGGACTCTGGTAGACGATGCCTTTCAGAGGTACAGCTACCACAGAACCTGGTGAGTGCTGGGTGGTGGTGATAAAAACTGGCAACAGCTAAGCTCCTTGGAGCTGCCATGCGCCTGGTCATGGTCTGTGATACCAAACACTCCTACCAGCCACTGCAGAGGAGGTACAGCGAGCCCAGCGCAAGGGCGTTTGCCTGGGTTGAGAGAGGCAAGGCGACACACGTGTATGCGACGGGCAGCTTGCCCAGGAGCTTTCGATGCTGAGTCTCGATGCAAGGCTGTGTTGCATCCTCGCGCGTGCGCTTAATGCAAACGGTCGGGCCGTCCCGCAGAGCGCTGTTCAGCAGCGGATGCTCCTCTAGGTTTATGATCCGGGCATTGTCGGTTCGCCGCATTGGCAGCTCATCTAGATCCACTCCTGCACGCCGACGGGCGGTGAAGCACAGTTTGACGCTGTGACCATGCCCATGTGATGAACGATCAAGTTGCTGGCCTCCGCTGAATTGATGAATGCCCAGCAGGCAACACATGGTATGCCCAAAAGTGCTGACAACCCGTTCATCGCCTGTGCCTGCCGTCCTCTGCCGAATGTAGCGTTGCGGTCCGCATTTGAGAGCTGGCCGTCTATGTTGTGGACATCTGTGGTATGGCTGTGTGGTAGGCTGTGCCCAGCTACATGGGGCTGCTGTCATCTGATGTTCGCGTCAAATGGCAGCACAGGTCAGAGGATATGTCAGATGCAGCAGTTGTCTTTAGGCCTGTGCACCTCGCCAATCCTCGGCAATGTAGATCCTGAAGCTACATGTGAGGTCATGCACATGAAAGACCCGCACCCAATGCAAAGGCGAAATCGCCGGTCCATCGGCATTTATACACATGTCGCTTTGCAGTAGACTCCATAAATGTTGCTGTGTTTACGGACGTGGCTTGAGTGTGTCTACATTACTCTTCGAACGCAACGTCCACATCCATCTCGACGGCAATCGATAGCAGTGCCAACGGGGGCGATCACGACGCGTTGAGAAACCTCCGGTGTATACTACTGCGTACTTGCACACTTTTGGTCAATATGAACTGACAGGATTAATGCGCAATTGGGCGCCATACACAATGATGCGCAGTGCAGTTGTTGCTGCGCGACTTGGACGGAACCGCTTTGCAACAGACGAGGACTTGACACTGAAGCTCGGCCAACGAATGCGAAGTGTTCATAGGCTTGTGGATCTAGACGACCCTGCGATGCGGTGGCATGATCATGATTGTCCAACTTTGTATTGCCATGATCCATCCCCGTCGCCACGATCGTGACGAGGACTCAAGAGGCTTTGCCAAACATTCCTTAAAGTACTTCCAGGCTCAAAACCATATGTACGATTGAAACACGGTTTCCAGGCGCACACAATCTGACCAACTTGTTCTGAAGGGAATTTTAAGGCTCCCTGTTGTAAGTGGCGTGTCGTGGGTGTGTTATTCTCAAATCCGAACAAGTTTGCTGGGGTGTACACACTGTGGCTGTATGTATGAAACACATTCTGCTGCGTCCCATGGTTTTGATACCGTTGGCGGTGGTGGCATACACAACAATGTATTTGTACTACCCACTACAGTATTCTGCACCTGTGTTCATGTAGAGCAGGGCGTACATGAAGAGTTCGAGTTGAGTGGCTACGTTGTTTGTCACTGTACAGTAATCAAATTTCGTGATATAACAATATCGATTCTGTGTACGGCATGTGGTGTTTCAAGAGGTTCTATGAGAGAGGTTTTTATGGTTTAGGTATGATGTTGATGAATGGTCAATGCACACAGTGTGCTCTGCTCTGGGAAAGAAGTGTACATTATGTACAATTCCCATCACAGACAGTCACGACGAGTTCCAACATGGTCAATTTGATATGCTCATAAACCTGAATGTGTGGCATTGCATAATTCAGGCAACATGTCAGAACTTCCTCTTTCCTCCCATTCAAGTCAGGGACATTTTCATGTTGTATCATGTGGCAACAAGATTGGTATTATATCAGACTAGATCGGATTGTATGATCCAGACCAATATGAATTTGTGATTTTTCCCCCCATTCTGTAAATGTATTATGATGGTGATGAAGGGAGTGTACATTGGTGCAAATATTTAATTGGCACAGTTGATAAAGAAGTGACACATGTCTTTTGCTCACATGTCCCACCAATCATGACAGAGGTGTGCAACTTGAAATATGTATAAGTAATATAAGTATGCGTATGAATGTTGTACTCTGCCCAGACATGGAACAGGCATGTGTGATGGGTAATGTCATATCCCAACATGATCAACGGTGAATATGTTTCTTCCAGCCCGTTTCAATGTGGTATAGCACAATCATATGCTAATGATTGTGTATGATGGTGTGTCTGTTGGTTATTGATCTGATTGTGCATGTTGCTGCAAAGGGATGTTGGGGTATTACACTCAATACTTTTCACACCAACACGCAAATAAATATATCCTTGCAACCATGCTGAAGTGCACTCAACATACAAACAAGGATCATGTTTCTGTCATATAAACAATGTTGCCAATGACAACACCTAACCATGCCTAATAAAAAATCCTCCCCGCTGTGCAAAATGTTCCCTCATTGGCAGCTCAGAAAATTGGGGACTGTTTGAAGAACTCGACGAGGAGAAGGCTGATAAAACCCATCATAGCGACACGTCCATTCAAGGTCTCAGCAGAGGCGGTGAATGGGCCAAACTCCTTCTCCTCAGCGTCGGGATTATTCCCGAGGAATTTGGGGGCAAGGGTGGCCATGGTGATGATGACCACAATGGCTCCGAAGAAGAGGGTGCTGTTGCCGTGTGCCTTCTCCACAACCTCACCATCAACATACTTACCAGCAATTTGGCTCCAGACAGATTGGCCGGAGAGGATCTCTGAGCCGGCAGCGGCGACAATACCAAGCATGGCAGCACGCGAATTGATCAGCTCTGCACAGGACAACACCCACTATTGGTCACTGTCACACTGCACGATCTCCTCAAATTCAAGGTATTACATGTGCAATTGATTGGATTATTGCAAGGAAAGGCAAACATGATGCAGATGGTCACTGATGTGTGTCAGTATATGTCGATGCCCCGGAAGACACACTGCAGGAAACGATTCTTGGGACGACGTGGGCATACCTTGTGTGCGACCGAGCACTGCGGTTTGCACTGGTGCGTCAGGCACGTCAAGCTGGACGCCGGTCACGTCGCGCATGCCGCCCTGGGAGGTTGAGGTGGGGATGTCATCGGGGTTGAAGACCTTCTCCGACACCGTGACATCAGTCTTGGTCGGCTCGCAACGGGCCAGCACGGCGCGAGAGCGGCCGGCAACAGAGCGGCGAGCAACGGAAGCGGTAGCGAACATGATGAGTTTGTTGTGTTGGTGTGTCGGAGCGGACGTCGTGTCGAGTAACAAGCTGTAGAGCGTTTCAATACTGTGGAACTGAGATGATTTACCCAAAGCCTATGTGGCGCTGTAATTATATACACGTTATGCTACAAGCGTGCCCGCAGCATCGATGTGAAAGACTGTGAAAGACCAAGTGTCAAAAGCATGTCGTCTCGAGGCCACAACCTCATTCGGAGCAGGTCTGTGGTCAGCATGAAGCCTCGTCTGACTCCGAGCCGTGAGTTCCACAGGGTCCGGTCGCCACCGCAGCGCACGGCTGCGGTACGCGACACGTAGCCGGGCGAATGTCCAGCGCGCTCATAGACCACAAGCAGGGTGGCTTGAGTGTTTGCTGCCTTTACGACCTCACACCTTGGCATGCTTATTCTCATGACGCCGACCAGTGATTCAAGCCAAGCTCTCGTGCCGACGTGTTACACCAACTCTGAACACAGCATGTGTAACGACAGCGCCGTTGCTTGCAGGCGGCACTCGCTTTCGTTTGTAGCTGCCATATCCTTCCAGGTCGGCATAATCAATTGCATGGCTGGGCTGACATCACATGCGGTGCTTACAAGCACAGCTGCTCATGGAAGTCACGACTCCACTGAAGCTATGGCAGGTCAGGTACAAGTTACGATCATGGCAGCGGTAGGCAATGAAACTGACCCATCAGCGAAAGAAAGAAAGAAAAAGCCACACTGTCCCATCAGTGCTGACCTCCTTTTTTACTGGAGGAATGTGACTGCGCAGAGCACCTCTGCAGTGCCCGATTCGGGTCCTCCTCGTACTCTGCTCGAGATATCCAGTAGCTCGGGTAGTCAGCATAGATCCCTGCCAAGATACAGGCCCCAGAGTATACCATGTGGCGCCGCAAGGGAGGCTCGTCCACCCCGATTCGGAACTTGTCCAGGCCAGCACTGTTGCCCTGCACATAGAGCCCCTCTCCAAAACAAAGCCACAGCACAAATGCAGCAAACACGGCCGCGTCTCAGTTCATGTTTGTGCATGCCTGGTCAACACACTGACAGAGGCACCGTGCATTCCCCCTACTGTGCAACACCTCCTCGCCTTGCGCAGCATCTCCGCTGCTGCTGCAGCACAGGCATACTCACGTGCCACAGGTCACGGCAACATTCGACAACTGAGGCCGCCGCCGCTAAGCACCCCCACAACGACTATGCACATGCGAGTCCTGGCTAGTCATGATGCCACCGCGACGCCCGGATCACATAGGCATGCACAGGCCGCGTTTCCACGCGCACGGGCGAGTTCACATCATGTGATGGTACTGCTGAGACTGGTCAAGGTCATGTTGCTGTGACATGTGCATGCCTCTGCTTTGATCGCTCCTGCTTTGATCGCTCCTCTCGGCGCTGCAGGGCCGCGAAACCCGTCTCGCGGTGACAGATTGGCCATTCACCACACGTGCCCCGGGAGCAGAGACACACATGCATGTGCATGCCTCTGTCACGGGTGCGTGTACTCTCGACACAGGTTCTGATTGAAGACCCAGGGCGCCTGTGGAGGCCGCACGCCGAGCACGTATTGTGACAAGCACCTGCTCCTGACAAGGCACGCGGCACCGGACAGAGGCATGGGGGCCGCACGCCGAGCACGTGTTCGAGGTGCAGCTCCTGGAGGTCGGACTGGAGGCGCGTGGAGAGGCCGGGCAGCATCATCGTGCCGCCCCCGAGCAGCACGTACTTGTACATCTTGCGGCGGATGTCAATCGGCAGGGCGGCGATGCACGCGTGCACAGCGTGGCTCAACCCCGCGGCCTCAAAGCCCAGCATGCTCGGCTGGAAGAGCACTTCCGCCGCCTGGAAGCGCTCCGCGGCGATGCGCACACGCTGCCCGTCCGGCAGGTCGTACGTTGCCGCCAGGCACGTCGTCTGCTGCGCGAGCTGCACGCACCGCGCCGGCTCAGCACGCCCCCAACACCAGGCAGGCGCAAGCTCACGGCAGGACGGACCGGGTTGCTTGAAAACCCCCCTCCACTCATTCCATGACACATGTACGAGCATGCAGAGAACACGCAACACACAGCCCCGCTGCCGCTCAGCGCCCCGCAGATGTGACTGGTTGTGGCATGCAAACATCGTCCAATGCAACTCTGCAGCAGCGGAACCAGAGGTAGAATCTGCAAAACTAGGCAGGTGGCAGCACAGATCACAACAGCACGGCCGGTGCGAGTCGGGCAGGGGGAACAGGGAGAGAAAGGGAGAGACTGAGCACCGCGATCTCCTTGCCATAGTCGACGGCGACGTAGCAGCAGCGCTCTTTCAGCCGCTGCAGCGCCCCCGACGCCGTGTGCGCCGCGCCGACGGCGTAGCCGCGCATGTGCAGCAGGTCGGCGAGGCGCTGCGTCACATGGTCCCCGGCGACATTGAGCCGCTTGATGTGGTGCGGATCTGAGTGGCCGTCGCACACCGGCACGATGTGCGTCACTGCGGCGCCCGAATCGACGACCAGCCCGGTCGTGCGCCCTGCTCGGTTAGGGCAGTGCGTCACGGTCAGAGCGCCCGGTGCAGCACAGATGTGGACACAGCAGTGCACAGCAAACGAAGGTGTGGTGTAATGACAGGGATCGTATTGCTACAGTGGAGTGCGTGGAGTCCTGCCGGGCGCAAGTGGCATGGCAATGCTGCGGAGTATACAGGGAGTATTCAGGGCGGTTGGCAAAGGTAGCAGACCTTGTGAGTACAGAGCAAGGACGGCTTGTGGCTGCACCATCAGCTGCGAGAACCGAAAGTCCTCGAACATCGCTGTGACCAGCTGCTCACGATTCTTAGCTGGGTTGAGAGGCGGATCGGTCAGCAGGATCCGGCTGTCAGTGGGGTCCACCTGGAAGCACCCCACACTCACGACCACACATGGTAGCCATTGTCAGAAGGTGGTTGCTCCAGCCGCTGAGGTCTTTGCGCGGCAGTGGAGACAGTGCCATGCACACCTGCAGCTCATCGAATGCACACTGCCACAGGCAGTGCATCGCGTCCCAGTCTTCCACCTTCCCATTGGCACAAGGATTGAATAGATCACCAGCATGATGCTGCTGGTTCGACCAGTCATATTCCCGAATGGGCTTGTACACAGAGCGCGGCTGGCCTGACGCCTGGTCGGCCGTTGTTGATTTCTGAACTAAACATGGAACAAGCGCTCCAGGGTACGCGGACCCGGGAAAGCCAGCCTTGAGAGTGCCTACATGCAAGTTGAATGTTGCTGCTTCATTTGTGGTTTCAAGCGGAAACCGGCGACAGTCCCGTCGTCGTTCAAGCAAGCCGACGATGACGGGAGAGGCTGATGCCAGAGCGCAACTGCTACCTACATCGCACACCACAGTGTGGCGGTTATTGTGCGGTTCATTCGACATTGCTCAATTGAATCCTTCTGCATATCCAATATCGCATCCTGGCGCTCTTTTTGCACCGCTCGCAGCTACGCGGAGCCCGCTCTCTCATTGGCAGCTGTTTTCCGATAAATTGAAAGGCACAACATTCATCGCGAATGCACTAGATGTCGTTACTCTCGCAATATATTTGCCGGTGCGCAACAGGGAGAATCACGACCGCAGGAAGCGCGCTGGCTGTCAACGCGACTAGACGGCTCTAAACGTGCACCATCAGATGTGATCTATAACCTTTGACGTGGAAGAGAGAAGTTGCTCACAAACAGATGCACTCCCTATGCGCGGGAAGCACGGAACGAACGTGGGTGGACATGTCCGGACATGGCACACCAGTCGCCACGCACACAATGGGACATTTCATGCACCATTGGTTACAATCAAGTGCCAAGCCATGTGCTGAAACACTGCTGAAATACCCCACTGAATGACCAAAAACACTGTGGCCCTGCGACAACTCAAACCTCGTCCACACACAAAATCCGCAGGAGATGCTTTTTCACCGCATTGAACAGTGACACATCCTCCTCTTCAGCACATGTCCCATGTGCGAGTCTCCTGCAAATTGCTGACCGCAGACCACCCATACCACCGGCCACTGCTGCACCACACAAAATACCTCATCACAGCCAACCATGCATGCTCTGCTCCTCATCTGCCCCATCAAATGCCCGACACTCTACACATCGCAACGCTGCCAGCACACATATGCACCAGCTCCTGGACTACCTCGCCAGCTGGCACACAGGCACCTCCCAAAGCAGGAGCACCAGGTGAATGCCTGTCCCTGCACCCAGACCCGGCCCCTCGGCCCCATACCGCAACGGAGACACCTGCACCACAGACCCTCGCATACATGCAGCCTCCCCTCACCCAAGCCTGACCACGCTCCAGGCACACAGTACGCCATAACGCTTCACCGATCCAGCCTGCGCTTCTCATCAAGATGTGAGCCTTGCCGAGGCAGCATGCATGCCCCAAGCCATTGCCGCACCTGCAGTGCGCGACGCCACAACTGTGACACGGACAAGGCACGACGCCATGTAACGCTCTGCACGTGAGCCTGGCCGATGTGTCAAGGCGGGCGGTGGCATGCGGGTGGCGGAGCAGCCCAGTCTGCGGCAGGCGGTCAGTCGTGGGGGCCTCCTGCTCAGGCCATTCCATTTGCCACTACAAAATCTACCAACTCCCTGCGGGCCGGCAGCCAGGACACCTCATAATACTCAATAACCCGGCCCCCCTTCCGCCTCTGTCGGTGACTGTGCTGCGCATGCCACAGCATGCCCACGCTACTGCCGCATGCCACGCATGTCGTCCCAGCTGCGTGGCGTGATGTGCGCGCGATGTGCATGCTGTGCGGGGCGCCTGCTGCACCCCTCTGCTGCCGCAAGTGCCACACGTGGCTGGCCTGCAACCCCGCGCTTGTATGGGGGTGCCCTTGGCGGGGGTGGCTGTGGCTACCCCTGGGCATGCCCGCTCCAGCTGCAGAGGAGCTCAAGCATGCTTGTTCACAGAGAGCCCCCCTTTAAACCCGCACCACGCAGCACGATTCACAGCGCGTCACGGCGTGATGTTGTCGCTTGACGCCACGTTGCGGTCGTGCAGGCCGGAATCGGTGCGGCCGGAGCGGCCGCGGCCGCGGGGGTGGCTGGGGGGCGGCGCGGTGCCGGGCCACGTGCCGTGGCTGCGGGGCGCATGGCCGTTGGTGCGCCGCAGCGGGCTCTGCATGCCGACGTTGCCCGCGGACTGCGCTGGGGGATACACCGTCGTGGTGCCCGACGCGATGTCACGGCCGCGGCTCGTGTTGCGGAAGCCCATCGACATGTAGAGGAAGGGGTCCCGGTTGAGCGCGAGCACGTGCTTGCGCTTCGCGTCCGTCAGCGCGTCCGCCGAGAAGATGTGTAGGTATGGCAGCACCTGCACCACAGCACGCCGCTCACACCCCATATCCCGTAGCACCCACTGCTGCACCCTGCTCGGACAACTGCTCTCGCCACCTCCCAGCCGCAGGCACCTCACCATACACTGCCAGCGTCATCACAAGCTGATCACACTAGTCGAGTCGCTCTGATTCAACGCTACACAGGAGCTTCTACGAATCGGCAGCAACAATCGTGTATGCACTCACACACACATATGTCAGACGCCAGCCGCTGCATCGACTTGGATGCAATTGGCTGCGGTGGGCAGCGCTGTCTCGTGCTGCGTGCTGCGCACCTCCTTGATGTCCTGCAGGGAGACGAAGAGGAGGTCGATGTGCTTGAGGATGTCGTCGTCGACGTCGATGAAGGCATCAGGATCCGCCGCGCTGTCCTCATCAGCCTCGTACGCCTCGGCCCACTTGCTCAGCGAGCGGCACACGTCCACCTCGTCCGCCGGCAGCGGCACGTCACGCAGCACTTGCAGCACGGTGTCGGGGTCCACGCAGCCGCGGCTGAAAGAGTCGAGCGTGAATGTCAGGTTCGGCAGTGTCGCCATCATCGCGTCGATCAGCTTCTGCATGCGGACGCCGGTACGGGGCGGCCGGGGCTTTTGGCTGGCCGCTGCGAGGCAGTGGCTGTGCAGTGGGAGCATGTGCACTGGGACAAGGAGCAGGCCGCGGGGGGTGTGCAACGCCTGCTAAATGCGCGGCTAAGAGGTGCTGTGCGATGCATGCCGTCGCGCTGACACAGCGGGAGGTGGCAGCATGGGATGGCAGAGGGGGTGGGGTGAAGCGGGTGCGCGAGGCAGGTGGAGCGAGAGGTGTGGGATGGTGCGCTGGTGGAGCGATGCGCTAGCCGTGGGGGGAGGTGTGCCATGGGCACAGGGGGGGCACTTGCGATATGCATGCAGGAGTAGAGTCAAGGATTGCCATCATTGGTAATGTGCTGTTGCAAATCTTGCTGCAATGGCGCACGGTGCAGCTCAGGCGTTCAGAGCTGATATGACTCATGCTGGAGTTGGGCCTCCAAGGCAGTGGCAACCACTCCGCTCTCCTATGAGAGGAGTGGTGATTGGCCTCTGTGGTAAAGTTTTGCATGTCGCGCATGCAGGCACACAGTGCATTGCAATGTGCATCATGCAGTGTGCAGAAGATATGCATGCACATGCATATCCAAGGACCATGCGGGTGCATGCCAATGAGCCCCATCTACTGGCATGTCGAGATAGAGCCACTGTGGCTGTGGTTTGCAGTAAGCTCACTGTAGGGCTCTATCTACATATCCAGCTATTGCACACGCAGGTGGGACATGTGTGTGCTCCGAGCATAGATGGCCCTGCACACGTGGAGATGGCACACTGCAGCACTGCCATTCGCAAGCAGAAACTAGCAAAACTACGCAAGTTCAGCTGAGATCGTGTATAAATGGAAAGCGAGCGTTTCGCTGCTGCTGCCGATCGATCGATCATCATGTGGCAAGACCAGGCCTGATGCTTGCAAATGGGCAATGATTCAGCAGATCAGGGCATACCTGGACCCGAACATCGGGACCCACACTGGCGGCCACCTTCACTGCTAGATCCAGACGTTGTAGCGCAGCACTGGCGTCCATGAGGCCTTTTTGGCACAGCAGATTGATGAGGTAGTCGGCCAGCCCACCTAAGCCATCCCTCCCTCGTATGAGGGAGAACTCCAGCAACGACGAGATGTGCGGATAGTAGTCATCCATGGACACCACGGCATCCTCTAGTTCTGCAGATCGAGCGGGCGAATGGGTCTGCTGTCACAGGGACGCGGATGCAACGGAGTGATCGCACGCAAACTCCAAGCAGTGCACAAAACCAGAAACCAGCAGCAGGGCCGCACCAATGATATATCCTAGATAGAAAAATTGCAACATTCCGCGGCAGCACGCGGATGAGCCACGGAAGCCATATTCTTTGATCACGGGAGTCTTGTCAATATTCAACAGACCAACGGTTTGTTTTTTACTCCATTTATCGCTATAGTATCTACAAACGCAGATGTCACGATCAGATGATCGCTTGCAACCCAACTTGCCGCGGTTGGATCAGTCGCAGCGACTGGCCACAGCATGACATACAAGAAGACCCGCACTTGCACCGGCTGGCGAGGACGTGTCGATGCGCAAGCAAGCAGACATTATCGTCGCATCGCAGCTTGACGTCTGGGAGGTCGAATGGCGAGGCGAAGAAAGCTGGAACTGTCCGGGTCCCGCCTTCGGATGTCAGCTCAGTGTTGTACAACGGCGTGGAAGGGGGCAATGACGGTGCGATATCCGATGTATCTGATGCTGTTTGAAGCGATGCTCTGTGAACCTGCCCGGAGTGAGGCTGCATGCAATTGACTTGACAATCTTCACCGGACATTTATGAACAGCATGCTACACTCGCCTGGTCATGTCGAACCTTCCACACAACTCATCACCATTGATCGAAAAATGAGTATCGTTGAAGACTTTTCTGTTTCTTGTAAAGAGCGCACGACGGTGTCAGAGACCAACACCGAGCGCGCGCTGGGGCGTACGCAGAGGTGGCTAGCAGTGATCGTCCAACTCTTCAGCACAGTGCCCGCGCAATCGCGGAAACTCCGCTGGATCCGATCGCAAGTTGGAGATACAGCGGCTGCTGACTGGAACACACTCCTGACAGCCTGTTTCACACCTGTGCAAGGCTGCGTGTCTGCACGACCTCGAACATGGCCGACTCACCTGTTGACCATCGACGATGGCTCTACCAGCCCGCACAACGGTCGCCCACACAGCGACGCTTCATTGCGGCAGCAGGTATGGATCAGCTGGAATCACTCAGCGGACAAGGGCACGCCTCCCCGGTTGCGTGCCCGTGCCGGGTGTGCCAACGCAACCACTGGCTGGTGTGGATGATGTCGGATGAGGACCGGCGTCGACGACCCATCCGGCAGGATGCGACAGTAAATGACAGCTCACCGCCGCAGGCTGGGTGCTGGCACTGCATGGAACCCGACTGCGCCCACACCAGCACAACCCATCCCGGACATCGGCAGTGACTCATGAACGGAAGCAAGCTTCAACGCCCGAGAGTTCGGAGTCAGCCACGAGCAGCATTGCTCACGGCGTCGCGACGAGCGTCGGGCGCATGTTTATTTACATGCTATCTATTGCAAACCCATGTCGACAATACCAAAAATGAATAACAGAATCCATAGTATTTGACGCTCGACGCGCGCATCGGCCGTCGTGGTCGCCCACAGCTTGCAACAACACCTCAATCAAAAAATCTTATTCGCTCGCAAGCGTCAGGAGCACAGAGAAGAAAATCCGGCGCTTGGGCGCGCGGCGCTGCCGGTGCCCCTTTCAGCCGCACAACCGCAGCATCACATGCCGGCTGCGCAACGCTCAGATCCAGTGACTGCGATACCCCCCCCCCCCCCTCTCCATTCCGTCCCATACCATCTCAGGTCCTCCCTGCCTCTGAATCCCCGACTAGCGAGTCCCCCCTCATCGCGCTGAATGTCGACGGGAATGTGTTCCCCAGCGACGGCGAGTCATCCGTGCTGCCCCCACCCTCGACCGAGGGCAGCGGCGCAGCACGCGGGTTCTCATCCACAATCTCCATGCGGCCGCCCTGCGCGCTGCCGCGGCTGCACGACCGCGCAGACGCGCCACCCTGCGTGGCCCCCTCCCGGGCCCCCTGCCGCCCCCGTGGCGTCTGCTTCACCGGCGATGAGAAGCCCTCTTTGCACAGCCGCATACTTGTGCTGCCGCTGCTCGCCCCCGCTTCTGCCAGCAGACCATCCAGCTCCGCCTCCGGCTCCCGCATGCGCGCCGCACTCACATCCCAGTCCCCTTCCAGCGACTGTGCGGCGGCACCGCCACTCTCAATCGACATCCACAGCTTCTCCCGCCCGCCCGCTGCCCCGCCCGCCGGCGGCGCCTCCCCCTGCCGCCCAGGCGACAGCAACTGCGGTCGGCCACCCGGCCGGCCCACGCTGCCGCCGGACTGCCGCCGCCCGGACCCGCCCCTCCGCGACCCACTTCCCACCCCCCCAGCGACCCCCCCTCTTCATCTAGCTGTGCCCCCTCCTCCGAGGTCCCCCCCTCCTCGATGGCCCCCCCGATCCCCAGCAGCCCCCGCGACAGTGTCGACGACTCTGTCGAGTCCACCGTCGCCCACACCTGCCCCTGCTGCGCGAACTCCATCATCGCCTCTGCAGCATGCACCCCAAACGAGCTCATGATCGAGAAGAACTCCCCATCGGTCTGCGACGACATCGGGTCCACCTCGGCCGCACGCCCGGCGCGGCCTGCCTTGCCCGCCTCTGTCGGCAGCTGCGCCAATTCCACCTCCACCCCATTTGCGGCGCCCTGTTCTGCGCGCTGCGCCGCACCCTCCTCCACCGCAGCCGCCGCCGCCGCTGCAGACGCCGCGTCCGTCGACCGCATCGTGGATGCATCCGCAAACTGGTCGTCGCTGACACCAGCCTCCGGCAGTGTCGTCAGGGCTGTGTCCAGGTGGCCCCGGACAATCCCTGGCGACGACTGCGTGTCCAGCGCCGCGTCGAGCGTCGCCGTGGCCCCCGTCGCGGCCCCGCTGCTCGCTGCGGACTCCCGTGCCCACCCCGAACTCCTCCACACCACCCGCTCCCCAGCCGAGCTCTGGCTGCCTAGCGCGTCCATGGCGGCGCTCATGTGCGTCGCGCTCGTGTCCTCCCCGATGGCCCCGCCCGTGCTGTACGACCGCGCAACTTCTTCGCGCGAGAGCGGCACATGGCCGGGCGCCGGCGGGCGGATCGTCCGCCGCGCGGGCGGGCTGTCTCGCAGCCCAGACACACTGCCGAAGGGCCGTGAGGGGCCGCCGCTGAAGATCGCGCCGGGTGCTGTGGATGCTGTGCTGCGACCGTCGCGTGGGCTGAGGAGCATCCCAGCCTCGGCTTCGCGGCGACTGGCTTGGAATGCGGCGTTGGTGTACATGGAAGATGGCGTCACGGAGACCATGCGGCCTTGGGGGGTGTGGGGGCTGGGGTGCGTCCCGGGAGTGCCTTCCGAGCCGAGCGTGAGCTGGCGCACAAGCGCATCCAGATCAATCAGCCGGTCCCGATTCTGCCTGTGGTATCGCATGGCTAACAGCAGCCCGGCGAGTAGGAGCAGCAGGCAGATGCCGGCGGCGATGCCGATCACAGTGGCGGCGCTGACGGGGCCGACCGTGAGGTCACCTGCAGTACAGGGGGCACGTTCACGCGTGGGACCGCGGCGGTCTGGCTTTTCGGTGGGCCGCGCGGTTAGTCTAGGCGTGCGGATCGGCGCTTACTAGGCCCTGCTGTGGTGGCGGCGCATGCGGCGTGTCGAAAGCAGCGTGGCCGTCGATCATGTTGACCGTCGTCATGCGCGGGTGACGTATGATTACATGCCGCACGAGCCTAGGCCGAGTCGTTCACAGGCGCGACGCGCAGCGCTGGCACGCACGACAGGGTAGCCTAAGGGGCGTCACAGCGGGTACCTCTCGTAAATGCTGGTCTGCGTTCGGCGCAGCCTTGGGGAAGGCGGGCTCGGCAGCCGAGAATGCGTCAACCGGACCGTGACCACAACGGTGTGTCGGGACCCCCCTGTGCGGTCACTGAGGCGGCACTGATGAGTGTGACTGTACATAGTCGAGCTATGCATCCGTCCGAACATGAGACCTTTTCGTGGACTACGTCACAGTGGTATCGGTCTGGGGTTCCAATGCGGCATGGCCCGAGTTCGATTCCTCTGGGCCGGGATTACGTAAGGCGTGGTCATGCTCGCATGGTCCTTGTGGTGCACGAATTGGTCGGGTTCTCTCCCCTACGCCAACTCGAGTCAGCCTCGAAGGGGCTCGAGGCGTATGAGGGGGGGAGCTCTGTGACGGTACATAGTCGAGCTATGCATCCGTCCGAACATGAGACCTTTTCGTGGACTACGTCACAATGAGTCAGCGCCGGGCAGCGGGTCGTTGCCATTGCCTGCTGGGCCACTCACGCGGCCGTTGCAACCTGTCACTCAAAATTGCATGCCGTTCCTAGCAAGCAAGTATCTGTATGAACCCTGCAAGCTGTGAAAGCTCGCATGCTGATGCCTCTGGCCGTCAGCGCTGCAGGCCTCACGTACCCGCAGCCAGCGTTGAGCGCGAGCGTCGCCGATTGCAACGCACAAACTGCGAATCATTATGATGGCAATCATTACGATCATCGTGAACGTACGCAGCTCACACGCACGAGCACAGCACGCGGATCTCATATGTGCACGTGTACGTCGAAATCTCAACCCCGGGTTCATGGGTCGCAGTCGGCACAGTCGCCTGCAGCATTGGCACAGTGTATACATTCATGCATCACCCCATGCACAGCGCAGCCCAGTGCACACCCCGTTAGTCATATGGCTGAAGGGTGTGGCAGCCCTGGCTGCAGTGGCCAGTGGTCACGCCATCAGGAGGCCATTGCAGCAGGCACACCGCAGACAACAAGAACACTGGGAAGTTGTTCAGGCTAGCAGGTGGCTCCCAGCATGCCTGCGCACACAGCCAGGACTTCCCATACCTGGCATGCCTGCTCACACAGCCAGCCAAATCATAAAGGAAAGCAGGCACCGCCCCTACGCATGGCACCAGCAGCACCACAGAGCATGCTCGAGCACCACAGCTGGCCCCGCCTCTAACATGCATATGGGTGACCTCCATGTGAACCTAGGTTGCACATGTGCAGACTGCATATTCAAGTTGAACATGAACAAGTTTGTATGACACAGCCGTGTTTCCAAGTGCACATGAGTTTCTGCCCGAATTGGCCGGTTTGCCTGCACTCAGAGGTCTGACATACTGTACTGCGGCAGACCGCGCAGCATGCACAAAGCAAATAGCGCGTGTTCTTCTTGCGAGTCCGATGGGGCAGCCAGCCAAAGCATGCAAAGCACAGCATGCAGGCAGAGCAGGGCAGCGCACGTGACTCTGGCGCTATCACGCACGTGCTGATCGCGGGGTTGTCCCGGTTCAGGCACTCTTCCAGCGGGCACAGCTGCTCACACGACGTGCCGTCCCCAGCGTGGCACGGCAGCGCAGCGCATGAGCAGTTGAACGGCGGCGCGCCGTCCACGCTGACATCGCCCCCCGCGGCTCGCGCACGGTACTCGCTCACGCGGCTGACGCACGCCGTTCGCGGGCTGCCGCTGCCGCCGTCGAGCGGCGGCAGGTCGCTAATGTAGCAGCCCCCGAAGCCGTTGGACTCGGTGCACTGCTCCTCGACGTCCACGCAGCGGAAGCCACCGTGCAGGTCGAGGCACACACTGCCTTCCGCGCACGCCGCCACCTCCTGGGAGCATTCGTTGCTGTCGATGCACCGGAAGAAGTCGTCCGGCGCCGTCATGTTGGGGAACGCAGCCGCCTCCTCCGGCGTCGGGTCGTACTGAACCGCGTCATGCCCCGTCGGGCACCTGCACGCCGGGGATGCCATGACGTCGGTGTCTGCCACACAGCTCGTTGCCCCACACAGCTGGTAAGCAGTCAGTTGGCTCGGGGTGACAGCATCAATGCCGCACGGACGCAGGGGGAACGGTGTGCTTCGAGCGGCGATCTGAGGTAGCAGCCCTGCGGCACGCTACTGCCAGCTGCACGACAGCAACGTCGTGTTCATGCGGGATGCGAAGTGTACGGCGCGGCCAATGCGGCCGAGGGGGTGGGGCCGCGCACCGGCACTCGAAGCCCTCAAAAGTGCGCTGGCAGCTGGTGCGGCCGGCGGCTGCAAAGTAGCCACTGCTGCACTGCGTGAAGCCCTCACTGCCCTGCGTGCACTCCTCGGGGCTGAAGTCGAGGCACGACGCGGGTTCACTGCCGTCTGTGAAGCCGGAGCACAGCGCGGCGGTGATGTGTCCTGGCTCAAAGGCGCCGCGCAACTGGCCGCCGTTGATCTCGACGGTCGGGTCGATCGCAATCATCGCGTCGTCGGCGGCGTCGGCCTCGAAAAAGGCGTTGGGCACGTCCGCGTCCAGTTGCGCCGTGTTGTCGTCCACGCACTGCGACAGCTCCTGCAGCACTGCCTGCAGCCATGCCGCACACGGGTCACTGCGGCCGCATTGTCATAAGCCCCGCACTCGCATGCCTGGGCTGAGGCTGACTGGACGGGGGGCCGCAGCTAGCAGAACGGGCGGCTGGTGTAATACACGCCAGGACGGCGGGGCGTGCGGCATGCCAGCGGGTGAGTGGCCGGCAGATGTGGCTGTGTCATGCCTGATTACACATACTTTGGTGTATTCCATAGGACTGGGCAGCTGCACCGTGGTACTGTGTGCTGAAAACAAGGGCACCAACCACCTCTGGATAAGGGGGGGTTGCAAGCAGGACCTCGGATGCACGCAGCTCGAGCCAGAGCCATAAAGGGAGCCTGTAATCACATGTTTGGGGAGGGGTGGGGGGGCGCACGGCTTCGGAAGAGGAGGCCGTGCGAAGGACCTCCGCACTCCAGCGCTGCAGGGAGGCCGTGCGGAAGGTGGCAACGGAGCAGTCGTTGCTCAGGTCGCCCTGCTCGAGGCACGACGCTTGCCACGCCTGCACGTACGACAGCACGTGCTGCTCCTGCCGGAACTTCTTGCCGATCTGCACCACTGCCGCCGCCGTCAGGGGTGCCCTTGCACTGTCAGCACACCTGCTCGTCAAACGACATGCCGGCTGGGCGTTTGATGTGCAGCGCCATGAACCCACACTGGATGGGCTGCAGCCGCGAGCTGCACGACAAGGTCGTGCATGGAAGGAATTGCAGAGGATGGCTGGCAATTCACGTGTGCGTGTACTGCTCTGGCACAGCACGCCAGTGGCTTCATTCGAGCAGCTGCCACCAAGCTGTTTGGCGCCCAGACGTGTGCGCACGAATGACGGCTGTGTGGCTCATGGTGCGGGAACTCACATGTGCTCTCCGGCTGCAGCTGCAGGGTGTGTGAGGCGTGCCTGGTCGACGCACTTCGTGCGCAGCATCTCGACGAGCGCATCGCGGCCGGTCGTGCCCGCGTCAGGCTGGCCGTCGGGGTCCGGCTGGCAGTACCGCTTCTGGTGGATGCAGTGCTGCTGCACGCCCGCGCTGCTGCAGAACTCCGCGTACTCCGGCACCACCGCGCCGCCGCCCACCGGCCGGCACCGGTCGACCTGCGGCTGCCTGCACAGCATGGCCCATGCTGTGCATGCTGCGCTGCCTCGAACTTGCAGCACTTTCAAAACCAAAAAGCCCACACACAACGGCTGCACACAGCAGCTTCGCAGCGTGTGTGCCTGGCCATGGACAGTACGCGCGCTGCAGGTAGCGGGTGAATGTTCCCTGCTGCAACCTTAGTTCAACGGGCTGCCAGATGAGCCCGCGGCCGTCCATGCAGACCGGCGGTAGACAGCAATGCGTTCTGGCTGTTGTGGGGTGTGCATGCATGCATGCCTGCGGGTGGCGCACCGCAGGAAGAGCGAGGCGCGTCCGGTGCGCAGCCAAAGGGACATGGCGGTGGTGAAGGGCGAGGGCGAGAAGAGGTCGACGCGGCGCTGGCAGTCGGCCCTGTTGTCGCCGTGGTCGGCGCACTGCCACAGCCGCGAGTACCACACCGTCGCTGTCACCTGCACAGCACGCAGCGCCCTCATTGCGCTGCGGCGCTGCCAGCATGCAACAGCCTGTGCGCTCAGTGCTCTGTCACGGTTGTGTGCATCGCTAGTCGCCACAGCGTGCCGATGCGGATGTGCACAGCACACCCAGCACGAGTCCATTTGATGACATGGCTGGCTGAGAGCGGTCGGGCAGCCAAGAGGCGGCAGGCGCATGGGCTGGCACCAGTTCTGTGCAACACGGCCTCGCTGAAGCGCCAGAAGGCCCACACGATGACAGTGTGCCCAATGCATGTGCGCGATACGCTGTTCGGGCCAGCCCCCCGCTCCCCGCGTGGGGCCTCTGGGCGTACTCTGTGCACACACACATGTGCAGTCGCGCACAAGAACGCATCATACACGTGCTGCGTTCCTGGCCGCGAGGAATTGCTGACGCCGCTTCCTGACGTGCTGCCATGTCACTTTGCGCTGCCGTGCTGCTGGGCCCCGAGCGCACAGCGGGTCCAGTTGCAGACACATGCATTGGAAAAGAGCTGCCCACAGCACAGGTCAAGCACGGCAGGCGAGGGCTTGCGCACGTTCTGTGCCTGGGGGAACATGTTGCGCATGTCGATGGTGAACCGCAGCTGGTCTGCGGGCACGGTGGCGTTGATGAAGCGCCGCACTGACGCGACGTAGATGCGCTCCATCAGAAACGTCGGAGGGGCCGCGGACCCCGCACTGCACACAGCCCCCCTTGTGTGAGATGACCGCCTGGCAGGCTGCCCGCCGTGAGGCGCAGCCCGTGCGCCGCTGCACAGGCATGCTGCCGGGCCAGAGGCAGCCCCCAATTGCCAGCCCCGACTGGCTGCAGACTGGTGCGTGTGCCTCACAGTGCGGCTGCGGCTGAGAGCGGCTGCGGCGGTCAGCCACCCTGGAGACTGGAGGTGCTGTCAACGCAAGCATGGCGCGCTCAGCTGAGGCGCCGGCCATCAGGGCCGCAGTGCCTGTGCCCGGGTGCAACGCCTGCTGGCTGTGGAGGGTGCAGCAGGGGTCGGTGGGGGACGCAGGAGGAGGGAGGGCGCACTCGAGCGAGAGGTTGTCATTATTGGTGTCCATGGTCAGGCCTTGATTGTCTCGTTCATTGAGGATTATTACAGTGGCGGCGCCGGTGGGCTTGGCTGCCTCGACCTTGTCAATGAAGCTGCAGTCGGCCAGCGACGAGGCATTGGCTGTGTCTGCACGCCCGCAAGGAGTGAGGGCGACACACGCGGCGGCGCTGCTGTGCGGGTCTAGCAGCAGTTTGAGTGGGCGATCAGGCACGGGTTGTGTGTGTACACAGGCTGGCGCTCTACTAGTACAGCTGCTGGTGAGGAGTAGGCAGCGAGCACGGGCGTGGTGCACAACCTGCTCGACTGGACCGCAGGTGCTCTGCGAGAGCGCTACATGCCCTGCGTTAATTGATTGTGTCAGGTAAGGCATGGTGGCAGGCGTACCAAATGATCGAAGCACTCCCAGGGCAGTCTGCGGCTCAAGGCTGAGGGGCCCATCATCTGTCTGCAGCAGCAATGAACGACTGGTGTAGCGTCACATCCGGCAGCGCATGTTGCAGGTGAACGGATCCGGTCTACAAATGGCAAGTTCACTGGCGAGGTTGCACCTGGTATGCCGCTGCATCACATCCATACTGGCAGAAGGAATCGATTCCACCGCCACAGGCAGAGGGGTACTCTGGATCTACATTCGGCTGCCAAAAACGAATGCCTGACAGCCTGCATGCGGCGACTGTATGTTGAGGCTGGTGTGCTTGGTGGGCTCGGCGTGCCTGGCGGGCCTGACGCAGCTGGGTGTGGTCGAGCGAAAACAGCCACCAGACGAGCCGCACATGAACATGGAAACCACACGGCAGGAATTGAAAGGTTACATCATGGCCTGCCGTTGCAACAGCTTTGTCATGCTTGGTTGTTGGCGTGAAGCGTTCATTGCCATTCGTTCGGCACTTGCGCGTGCAGGCCTGCGACCGCTGCAGGCTCAGCGTACATGAGCGGGTGCTAATCACAGACTCAGCTGCACCATGTAGCACAGGGCGCCCGTGTAGCAGAGTTGTGGACTGGTCTCTCTGCTCGCAGGGCCTTGCAAAACTACCTGTGCGTATGGGTTTGCAGTGTGCAGCAGCTGGTGTAGTCAGACACGCGTGCACGTCGGTCTGCACATTGACATGACAAATTGTACGAGCACTGAGCGATCAGTGCCGCACGATGGGCTGTACTGCAAGCGCCCTGTTGCGGAACGTCTGGCGTGAGCAAGTTCGAGTGGCCAAGTTAGCAGTGCACGAGGATACTGCACGGCCCTTCTGAGGTCGATCGACACGAGGCCATTGATGACACGCGGATTTGCCGCCCCGAGCGCAAGCGAGCCTGTGAATATGACGTTGAGATATGGTGTGAGCTTATGAAGCACTCTTACAGGCAGCGTGCCGGTAAAACACGCCAGAAGTTCAAATCGGGAGGAGACGTACTCTAACAGCTGTCCGTAGGGATATACACCAAAGTCGGCCAGCACAAGCTCAAAGTCCAGGCAATCGCCAGTGTTGCATAAGGATGCCGCTGCCCGCTGGGACGTGAAGGTCTGTCCTGACGCGCGCATGAGATGCGCTAGCAGGCTCAGCCACTGAAGCAGGCATGTCGCCGCACAGCTGGCACGCTTCCCACCAATCATCTGCCCTCAAACCAATATTTACACATCGAACTGCCTACATCGTCAATCGTGGGGGATGGCATGTACGCAGCGCTCTGCGCGCAGTACGCAGAGCAAGAGTCCGGTGCGCAATCACGGATGCGGCAAGATATTCAGACACAAGGCCACCTGACAGTTGGTGATGGAATTGACATTAGCTTGAGCACTCTGCAGGCCTGTATGCTCTTGACATACCAGCGTTGATGCATCACGGTGGGCATGCATCCGACGAGCATGGGCGCTGCATGATGCCGATTTCAACTTCCACGCCGTGCGTCACGCCGACCTGGAACACACCGCCACGTCTCGCGGTGCACGGTATACAGACGGCATTCCTCAAGGCGGACAGGGATATTGAATGTGGCACGATGCGGCAGGACATCGTGCTCCCTGTTCATCTGCACCGATCCGGCTGCGTGGCCAAAGTTGAGCAAGAACCTTCGGTAATCGTTATGAATTCTGCCAGATCAGTGTTCGTTCGGGTGAATGGTCTAAACGCAACTGGAATACATGTAGCTGGAGTCCATCCTCGCCGCCTATCACTGAGACACTGTATTCATATCGCCGCCTCGCTATTCATCACCACCGGTCGACCCAATAGTGTCCTGCAGAGCGGGATCGGCACCCATCAGGTGTAATCACGCAGCATGGTGAGTCCATGCCCGTTTCGTGCGGACCGGGCCGCGATGGTATTGCCTCCAGTACGCGTGAGTACTGAAGCAGTGGAGCTCAATTACGCGAACCCGCCGAGAGTGATTCATTGCATCTACATCGATACAAGGAGCCATTCTCGCGTTAGTTACATTGGATGGTGCCGGTGTTGTATGCTGGTCACGTAAATGTCATTGTGTTCACGGCGCGCGGGTCATCCTGTACTCTCGGATATCGTCCAGCTGCGGCGAACGAGTCCGTAGCTGCGCATCGGAGGAGGCGTGCTGCCAGCCTCAATTTCAAGTGTGATTGAGTTGAATTCTCGGGAACGGCAGGGGCGGAATGCTTACATGACTCTCGCATGCAACATCGCCCCAGAACAGGTCGGCCATGCTACACCCGAGGGTACCAGAACATGCCCTTGATCCCATCTGGATCGGCTTCGAACCCCATTTTCTCATAGAAGTTCACGACGTCGGCGTCTGCAAACAGTGTGATGTTGGCAATTCCTCGTCGCAGCAGGTGTCGGATCATCTGCTCCACCAATGCCTTGCCCAAGCCCTGCACCACACGCAATGTACTGCCCAACAACATAAATTTCAGTCTGACACGGCGACCTCAGGTGTGAAGCTGAGGGTAGTTTGAGGGCTCGCTTTCAAGGCGCATCACACGAATGTGTCACTGTGCAAGTACAAACGCACTGATATCTGCGCGAGCTATGAAGTCAACTTGCCTCCGAGAGCTGTGACAGTCTCTGATAGTACTGGAGTGGCCCGTCATCGTGCCGCCTGCGGCTGCGTAAGTCCGGAGGCGTACTTACAGGCGCGATTGCAGCGGCACGGCGTGGTGTGGTTTGCAACAAGAGCACAAAACCGCACCTGTCCTTGAAATTCTGGGTCAATGAGTACGTCCCAGACGGTTGCGTTGAACACATGATCGCTGGTTGCTCGTGCCAGCCCGATCAATCGCTTTGATGACGTTCCAGCACCCTCGATTGGCTCGGTTACAAGTTCAAGCGTACATACCTGCATAGAGTTGAGATTCAAAGGTCAGGTTGTTTCAGCCCTGGCTGTCAGCAGCTATCAGAAGCTTGTCCTTCCGTCTAGTGGTTCTGGGGTCAAGGACATCATGACAGTCACACTGTGCGCCATGTACTAATCAGTGCCCGACTCGTGAACACCTGGTCAGGATGGCTGTGAATCGTCACTGTAGTCTCGAAGTTTTCAATCCGGCTCCTTCAAGGGCCGTGGAACATGCACGGTGTGTGTCAGGTGCATAGGCATACCGAATGCCTGCACATGCCACAGGCCTGTGGCATCTACAAACTGGCCAGAGCTCACCACAGTGCCAGAGCATGCATTGACCCATGACGTCTGCACAGTGGCATGACAGCGCTTGGGGCATGGCCACTGCTAGCTTATGACCTGACATTAAAGAGGGCCCCAAAGCAGTGTCGCAACATGTTGCTGCAGTTGTCAAAAGACATGCATGACATGTTCCGGTCCATGGTGCTGGCTACAAACGGCTGCACGCTTTCGCGACTCACACTCTCAACACAGCACCTGACATCGACAGACTCCCAATCATTGCTACGTCAAGTACGACCGAGTCGATACATGGATTATGCAAGGGTGTGGCACATGCAGGGTGGCATATGGTGCAGCAGACCGCGAGCCGTTCACAGTTTGTGGAGTGGTCGACAGCCATGCAGATGCGCCATCACCCAGAGCAGTACACACGGCAACAAGCAGTACTCTCCGAATGGTTAGAGTGTGACGCATGCCGCACCAAAAAGGAGTTTTTCAGCGCTCCAGCCACTTTGTCGGAAGGCCTCTTAGGCCATCCCACTTTCTCGCATAGTGTGGCCAATTCCCCGACGTCCACCTCTCCCCCAGGTCGATATACGATTTTAGCTTTCCCCTGGTCGCCCTCTGCCTCGGACAGAATTATGCTGTCAGGGTCGCTCCCAAAATCCGCTGTGTCAGTGTCTATGAGCTCTGCACCAACGCACAGAGTGGGGTCAGCGAGGGCTGGCCGTGGGCACCACGGCACAAGGTGCATCGACAGCTGCCAAATTGTTTGATTATGGTGCTCACTGACGCTACTCCTGCTTCCAGGGCGTGTGCAGCGATTGAGGTTGTCGCCGGACATCAGTGCATGGAGTCTCACCGGGCACTGAAGCTGTGTTGCCATTGCGGCTGCCGTTGCCAAAAAGTCCTTTCAGCAGCCCATACGCAGCTGCTCGCCTTTTGTTGTTGTGTTGAGGATATCCAGCATGTGAGCATCGACCGCTGTACACGTGCCTGTCACGCTGGTACAGGCGATTAATCTTCTGTAGGCATGGCACTGACATTGCTCTGCGAGTTCCTAGTACAGGTACTTATATCTGTGCTGTCTGCGCCCAGCAGAATGCTCAACCAGTCGCAATCAAACGAATCAAGATTTCAACCTAACTACGGACGGGCAGAGGGACACGGCAACCGCGCACACTCACTCTAGTGCAGCTGGCTGAGGTTTTGTGGAAATATTACATTGATGGATGTGTTAAGGTTGGAGTGCCTTGATAAGGGCCGCGACGTTTGTGGTCGCCAGCATGCATAGGAGCACATGTGGTCACGCCCAACAAGCACAGGCAGAACTGGCATGTATACTATAATGCGTTTGGTTACCACAACAGCGGCAATGAATATCATATGGACTGATTGCGCTGTAGTGCACGGTGTGATTTGTTTCGTGGCGCCCTCACTTCAAGTACGCCAGGCCATCTTGAATACTGCGGAACACCATGGCGATCGCCATGAATACTGGCATGCGGTCCAACTGCCGTCTTCCTATGAGTCGTACTGCTTGTTTGCACACAGCTAGGCAGGCGGCAACATGCCGTGCCCTGGACAAACCTTCCACGTCGATTGCCGGAGCTGTGGCGACAACATACTTTTCGTTCCTCGCGGCTCTCCCAGCAGGTGCAGAAGAGCTGGTTGACTTTGGCAAGGGTGGCAACGCGGATCCGAAAAGCTATTTCACAGTGCTTGCGTTGTTTCTGCTCAGCGTTCCTGGTACGTTGCTTGACTCGACCCAGCAGCGACATCGCGACAGATTATACTGATGCACTCAAAGTCTCTGCTCATGTTTCACACGGGGTATGGCTCGTGCCACAGCATTTTGATGCCCAATTTCCATGTCTGGTCCGACTGCGTGGCCCACAGCCGGCCGAGCTCCGGCCGTAATGTGATGCCACGTGCCAGGTCTGTACTCTCAAGTAAAGCGGTCCCCGAAGGCCAAGATTAAGAGGAAGACCTTCGAAATGCCAGGCCCTTCTGCAGATGAGCCTGTTTCCATGGACTCATGGTGTGTGTTCCTCCAATGACATGGGACAGCCCTTCCCATGCAGCATGCCCCACGCAGTGTGATGCAGGTTCTTTTAACTGCAGTCTGGACAGCATTGTGGACATTCGACTGAATGTCACGATCACAGCTGCTGAGAATCGGAGCATGCGGCTTTCACCAACTGTTTGTGAGCAGGGCCCGGAAACTGTTCCAGTACATGAAGAACTACAACTATGAGGTGAAGAACACCGGCGAGGTGATCACCTTTGGGGGCAACTACCGCTCGTCCCGCGGTCAGGCAGCGGCTATCACGTTCTACATGTTTGTGGGAATGCTCTGTTGCGGTCTGGTCTTCAGCATTGCAGCGCCAGGTGGCAACCTGTGGTACCTGCTCACCCTCCTCACGCCCCTCGCTCCCTGGTACTACTACCAGAATGCGGACAGGTGGGCCTTCACATCTCGCAACAAGCGTGCAGCTGCTGTTCAGCACATGTGCGGTGAATTATGCTGTGGAGCCGACACATTTGACCTGTTGACCACAACCTTCATC
The DNA here is from genome assembly GCA_900538255.1 of Ulva mutabilis. Classification (NCBI taxonomy): domain Eukaryota; kingdom Viridiplantae; phylum Chlorophyta; class Ulvophyceae; order Ulvales; family Ulvaceae; genus Ulva; species Ulva mutabilis. Next base: position 42,006 of record UNSF01000033.1, on the reverse strand, counting down.
TGCTACCCTATATGGAGTGTCCTTGGATCCAGAGGAGACTGTCTCACATGCACATCAAGGTACGGCCGTGGCAGCTCGGCAGTCAATTAGACGCCCAGTCATCAGCACAAGCCATTGGTGGCAGTGCATCATCAGGCAGCCAAAGCTGTTGCCCAAATGCGCCTGCAAGCCAACATGGGATAGTCCTGCCCTATGCACTGCCTCCGTGTCCCATGTAGCTGGTCACTCTGAACACCTTACTTTGCACTTCCCTTGTTCCTGCTTACTGGACATGTCTTTGTCAGCCAGTACTGCTTATACAGTGGCAGCTGTGCAGCGATTATGGATGCAGTCTCAAGCACTGGTTTGCTCCGGTGTTTGCCATCCAGTACTGTTGCAGACGACAGTGTGACAGCATCGTATGACATGATGAAGCATGAAAGACTGAGGTGGTGCAGGGAGGAGGAGTTCAGCATCAAGATGGTGACATCAGATGACGAGAAGACCGTTGACATCTCTGTGCAAGGCGACGAAGAGGAGATCGAGCGCATGACGAAGGAGCTGGGGCTCTTTGAGAAGGGCAAGGTCTACGTTCCAGGCCTCTTGGAGGCTGTGGGCAACTCAGACGATAAGTAGGCAAGCCTGCCATAGCCCACGTACTGCCTGACTGCTGTCGACCTCGGTAGATTATACACGGGCTTGCACATGTACCAGCACCGCGGAAGACAGCAACAGCCATGAGAAACAGCGCAGCATAGATCCAGCCTGCCACAGCCATGGGCGCAGCCAGGTCAAACTGGTTTGGAGGATCATGCAGTAGACCGGCAGAAGCATGGTAAAGCTGGAGATAAGCATCTAGAACTGCTTGCGTTGACAACCGACGAGGCTGGCATCATTCATTCAGATCGCACGGCAGATCCACCTTATGGGCCAGGCATGTGGGGCCACGATCAATATGATGTGCTGGGCCATCTCGTAGCAGAGAGCAGGCGCCGTGATGACAACAGCACGTCGCGGTCACCTTCCCGTGCACAACCGCGACACAGCCTGAGTATCTGACCCCTAAGCACATTCACGCTGGTATCACGATGCGTCAGCGACCCCACGTATGCTGTCCACAAGGCGCTAAAGACCGATGTAACGTGCCACATGCAATGCGCACTGAGTCATATGTATGCAACTGTCTCTTTTGCGATGCCTGCCCCTTGATTGATTGATGAGAGCCGGTAGTGGATTACCTGAACTGAAGCAAACAACTGCTGGTCAACTGCATGCATTGCGGCATGTGTGCCATACCTTGGCATGTCCATGCGTCACATCACATCTGTTAGGATTGTATTAGAGTTGCACTTGACTGGCGTAAAACTGTGTTGGAAGACAGGCCGGAGCCATGATTGCTAGAGTTCTCGACATAATGAGTACGCCGGGTCGGCCCGGCTTCATTGCATCTACTGCTTGCGCTTGTTCCGCTTGGTTGAGCTGGGCTGAGCACTGGGTGGCTGAGTCGGCTGCTCACCAGCAGCGCACGATCTTGCAAACTCCTCCGGGTCCATGCCAGCCATCAGCGATAGGAAAAATGTGTTGAGTTCGTCCAGTTTTTTGGCATCTGTGGCTTGATCGCTTTTGAACTGGATGCACTGCACAGGCACTGAGGTGAGGCACTACAGGGTTAGGCGTTTAGGTCGGTCAACAGCTAAACATTGCATACGGACCTTGACGTCGTCTGTGACCTTGGCGCAAAACTTCCCTTGGGAGTGGTTATATCTCACAACGTAGCGTGTACGCAGAGGCTCATCAAGGTACATTTTCTTTGCCCTCTCGGCGAAGTCATCCCAGGAGGCGATTCTCATTAGCTTTATAGCCTGATGATTGTACCGTTCCGGCGTTGAAGCCCACCAGTGGCACTGCACTCCACTGGTTGACTACTGCAGTACAAGCTGCGCAGCGCAGAGAATGAACCGGGTCTACACCTCGTCACTGAGATGCAGATTTCCTGTTCCACATGTCAAAGCTGTTGCTTAAAAGCCCAGGATAATCGGCAATGAAATGTGTCCATCTCAAGATCGTGGTGTGATCGGCAGCGGCGTGTGAACAAGGGACAAACAGCGACTCAAGATTGGGATGTACCGTCAGCGAATCACAGCTCGAGTCTGGAGTTCCCCGACGTACACGAAAGAAGAATGTTTCTTGGGTCAGAGACCGGACGTTCTGCAAGAGGACGTTCTGCAGCGTCCAGTTGCCCTTCACGACACCAGCGGCGCGCCGTGGTGCACATGTCTACAGGAACGAATCTGCACGCCTAGAGTGTCGCCTCCAAGCGGTGTGCCTTGCCCACAGCTCTATCATAGTTTTGCTGTAGTTATAACTTTCCACGCATACGATGACTGTATTATTCGATGTCGTTCCTTTTGCTCCCGGCGATAAGCGCATAACGCAGTACCCATTTCGTACAAGCCACAGCCTGCTTGCTTGCTTGACAGACCGTTGTCAGTAGACCCTCTCGAGAGGTGATGCTGTGAGTATGAGAGATATCCTTGAATCCGACATCAATATTTCAGGTTTCTGGAATTGCTGTGCGCAAACCAGGATCGCAGACACCGCTTATGCGATCACTTTGTGAGGTATTCAACAGGAAGCTGTTCGCTTTGTTAATGCCAGCATACGATCTTTAGAACAGGCAAGGGCACCACAGGCAGGGGCAAATACCATTTCATTGTAACATGCTCTGGGCTACAAGAGCGGCAGGCATTGCCGGGTCCCTGCTAATCATCGTCTTCCTGCTACATTTCATCCTCCAGGTGTGACATTATAGGCGTGGGTCCACCCCCATGCTGGCTGTCAGTCTGAGTCTATTCAGCATGGCCATGCAGGAGCTGTCACTGGCGCTCGAGGTCTCTACACAGGTTGACAGACTAAATTCTGGTGTGTTCTTATTTGTCATATTGAATGGAAACGTGTTTGGCGCTGGAATAATACGAATTGTTCCTGGCGGTGCCAGGTCTGCTGTTTGTGCAGAGCAATCTCAGCCGTATCAGCCAGAGAATGATGCACTTGCCGCCATTTTCAACCTGGCACTAGACTCAACAGATGTTAAATCATTCTCGACGCGCTTCAAGCAAATGGGTCTTGAAGTTGATGTGGTCAAGCAGCCCAATCAAGATGAGCCCATTCGTGCCGCGCCTGGTCCGGATGCATCACCAGCACAGACGGTGACAGGCTTTGTGGACGCAGATCAGCTTGTAGGGAAGACTTCGCTGAGTGAGCTCATAGGGAATCCTCAATCCCGGCATCCTGCTCTCTCAGAGGAGCTCGCACATGCACACGCTCACAACAATACAATTTTCGTGACCTGGACAAACTACCACTTCGTAGACTTCGTGCAAAATTGGATCGCGCACCTTGACAGCATTGGTGCGCTTCAGCTACAGCTGGATCTGAGGGCTGGTACCTGCGCCAGGCAGCCGTTGTGCTTGCTGTGTACGTCTGCTGAGTGCAAGCCGGCCATGCATGCATGGCTGTGCACGCATGGGCATGACTGGTAGCAGGCCTCATGATGCCTCAGCGAGAGCGGTCCTTGAGCTGCAGTCAGTGTCAATTGACCAGATCTGGTGTGTTGATCACCGGAGCAGTATGTAGCGGCCTGCTGCCATTATCCAAACAGCTGAACTGCCCCTTGAAGGTGCCACATCAAATTGTCATTTTACTCACGGTGCTTTGGGAACATGCTCAGTGCAGAGCAGAGGTCATGCCCATCGCAGAGCTCGCTGGCAGCACGTCAGGCGCACACGGCCGGTATATTCACAGTAGGCGAGCCTCGCTTCCGTTGTCTGTGTGAGCACATAAAGCAAACCAGTCAGCACCATGTGCAGGAGTCTCCCACTACGTTGTTGGTGCAATGGACGTTCGCACTGCAGACGAGCTCAGCAGTTCAGGGGTGCCTGTGTTTGCCATGTTTAGCCACGCAGCCAATGGCTCAGAGATCAGCATTGGCTCGGTTGACCTTGGCTGGGGCTCTGAGCGATTCCACCAGATGGGCCGCCTGAAGATTGAGCTGCTGAAGCTGTTCCTGGGGTTTGGGCTGGACATCATGCTCTGCGATTCGGACACTGTGTGGCTCCAGGATCCCACAGCGGTCATGGCACGCTTCCCGGCTGCGGACATGTTGGTTTCCAGCGACCACCTGGCCCCTACCATGGATCCTGAGGACGACGGCCTGGAGAAACCAGAGGCAGCACACTCAGCGATGAACATTGGGGTCATGTATGCAAGAGCCACGGAAGCAGGCGTGGCGTTTGTGGACTCCTGGTTGGACGTGCTGACAAGAGACAACTCGACTTGGGACCAGAATGTGTACAACCAGCTGGTGATGCTGGGATTTAGCATCGATGTGACACACGAAAGTGATGGCAGGCTGTTCTATGGTTGGAACGGACGTCTCGTTGTGGGCGTGCTGCCTGTGGCGACTTTTGCCAGTGGCCATACGTTCCATGTGCAGCATGCATACGAGGTGCGGCGCCTGATGCAGGACGAGGATGGAACATGATGCAGTACTTTCCAGCTGCCACCTTGCCAACACCTCCTAGACTGTGCTTGATCTCCTAATTGACACACACTGCACTGTGCTGTTTGAGCGGCCAAAGTCTCTCGAAACGCCGATATCAGACTTGACACTCCGCCAGCGACCTCTCTGGTGGAGCATTTATGGCCGAGTTGCTTCAACGGAAACAGCAACCGATTGGTCGTGGAGCGCGATTAACCCAGTTTCCAGATGAGGTACAGGCAGCTGCCAGAAGGCGTCCAGAGAATCAGCACATAGCACCTCCCACCACTTGCATATGTGGGCATACATCACGCGCCATGCACACTAGCAAGTAATCCGAGTCTGTCCTTTGCGAGCTGCTCGTACAAGTCGGCCACAGGCTGGACAATCCTTGGGGGCGGAGAGGGGCAACCTCCAGTGACTGACCATGCCCAGGGATGCAGGTCCAGCGACTCTCCCCCTACGTCGTGCATCAAACGTTTCAGTACGGCGGGACAAAGGGCAAGCGGCACAGACTACGTGAGGCGAACCTTTGGCATGATCCTCCAGAGTACTACACAGCAGGAGGCCCGTACATCCATGCTGAGCTTGCACAGCTGCCGCAGGCACCAGGTGTTCAGAGCACAGGCAACATGACAATGATGTCCGATTTCCACCTTCGGAACATGGAGTATCAGCTTCTTCAGGTACACCGCAGTGTCATGTTCAATCCCCTCCCCGCCCCTGCACAGCCTTGGCGATGCCGTGTATGATGTGTCAGGCTGACACAGCTGCATAACGCCCAAAAAAATACAAAATCATCGGGCATCACGATTAATGCAGTCAGGCACAGGCCACACCGCCCCTGCGGACACGGACGGAAGACACAGCTGCGAACTAGCAGTGCAACATGCATGCCGTTCAGACTGAGCGGCACTGCTACATGTGCGCTGTGCGATTGCACTGTCCGAGCGGAGCTGTCTCAAATTGCAGAGGTGTCCAAAGGTCATGACCGCTTAGTCGGCTCTCGCACCCACACCAGCATCCGCCAAGCATTTGACCAACATGATTGCATGAGTCCACAGCCATACTGTCTTAATCATGCCATGTGCCTGTGATTGCTAGGCACCATTCTGACCGCCTGGTTGGGAACGGAGGCAACTCATCACAAAGCACAGCAGACTGCTTCGAAGCATCAGATTTCATGATCCTAGGTTACAACGGTCATAGACACTGTTGAGGTGCAGATGCGGGACCTGTTTGCCATGGCGGTGGCCTTGAATCGAACCGTCATTCTACCAAAGATTACATGCTACTGCGACCGCTACTGGGGGCCCCTGGACGCATGCCGTGTTCCAGGTGCATCACAGACACGCTTGCCTTTTGTCTGTCCCCTGGACCACATCTTCGAGCCATTTCATTTCGATGACAAACCAGAGCAGTTTGGCCCAGCCATACGGTTCAGAGAGCACTCGTTCTTGGACAACAAGGAAACCCCAGAAACCATCAGGAAAGGTGCAGCTTTGCCCGTGTGGCGTTCCTGCAGTTGTCAGTGTCAGGACAAAGCAATGTGTGCGCATGGCACGGCCTGAGATCGGCGTGTTGTCAGCCCGTGCCACTGACGCTGCAGCAAAGCCCACAAGCTCAATGATGTTCCCCAGAACACTGTAACGCAGTATGCAGCTGATTGATGCTGCTTTGATAGCCACAAGTGCTGCTCGCGCAAAGGGGGTTGGGCTGAGTCAGCCAATCACTTGTGCAGATGTGCTGGAAATGGAGATCGAGATGGAACATACGGAACAGCTGGATGGAGCAGTGGTGCAAGTGGAGGGCCGCAGGGCTGCAGCTGCCATCGTGCAGGACATGGCGGACGTTCCAGAGCAGGTGCTGCGGCTGCGGTACCGACCCCGGGCGGACGGAATGGCCGAACGGTTCCTGGAGGAGCCATTTGCTAATGAGGCGCTGCAGGCGGGCTTCGTGGCCCGCATCACACACATGCCTGCGTTCTGGTGCTGCAGGCTGGCCACGAACGGCGCAGGCGAGGTGAAGCCTGCGGGTGCGCCATACTCACCGATGATTCTTGGGGAGGGCATCCTGGTGCACTAGCCGCTTGGGCAGGCCGCCCAGCACTCTGACACCGCCGAGCACAGCCCATTCTGGTCCAGCTCAGTGAAGCAGGAGCTCCAGCAGAACTGAACGGAGCCAAGAGCAGTAGCAAGCGGCGCGAGTTCAGTCATGACTTCACGAGGATTTCAGGGTTTAGGACTTGTTACATTGTGCAATTACTTAATGAAGCGAGCGAGCCGATCACGAGTGTCGGCAACTGCTGAACCCAGACAAGGGGTTGCTTCCTCTTCCTGGCACACCCCCGGATCACAGGCGAGTGGGCGAGCAGGGCAATGGCTGTGGATACGCGTCGATGTGCGAGCGGTGCACGACATGCTTTTTCACCTGCTTTTGGTAAGCGGTTGGGATCAATGCAGGTGCGCGGAAAACCACTCGTGTGCACATGCTTGTCATCTAGAACGTACAGACTACACTACTATAACCTGCATGTCAGCAACTGTGCTGAGAAGAGCCTCAGCAACGGCGACTAATATGTCAAGGCTTGGAGCAAAGATCACGATACACTTCCCGGTTGGTGAAGCTATGTGTGCATTTTCTGCTCGGTGTGAAAATGTCAGCGTTGTGCACTGCATACTGTTTAGCAGAGTGTGCTTGTCGACATCGACCATTTCAGTCTTCATGGTGGGGCCATGAGTTGACCTCAAGAGCGCAGGAGGGTTGGGGTATCAATGAGTTGGGGCTGCAAGAGGTGCTCGCCATGACAGCAGCTCTGGCTGCAGAAGCAGCCTGTGCGCAGCCTCAGTGGGCATGCGACAGCCAAGCAGTCAAATGCGTCTGCGCATAACGCAGTCCTCCTCCCGTGGCACATTCTTGCAGAACGCATACAGCTGCCGAATGAGGGATGCCTGCTGTAGTCCTCGTTCTACCCCGACAGATGTCTGCAGCAGGCGCCTTCCAGCGTGAAAATTTTCGGTGCTAAATGTGAAGGCCGTTGAAAAGCCACCGCTTCAAGGAATCTGCAATTAGGTTTACGGCCGAGGAGGGCCGAGGCTTCCAAGCTTGGCCATGCTAGGCAGTACTGTCCGACAGCACAGGCCCCGTCACACGCTGTCCACTCAGCAATGGCAAGGTGCGCTCCGTACTACGGCATCACTCGACAAGCGTGTGGCATCGCTCCTGCCGGCATTTGAAATGTTACCAGCGAAGTGATTACCACTCTCATGATGGTCAGATCGTTCGCATCCAATTGTTGTTGACCCGTGGCCTGCCAAGCGCATCTATACAGGCGCACGCCTCGGCTGTGACTTGCACACAAGTTGTAATTTGACACGCACTCACTGGTGTGTATAGACATGTGTATTCAATTGCCATTTGTGAGACCGGCTGCATGCACACGTGCAGGCCGTTGTGCGAAAGCTCGCTCTTCGAACAGCAGCGGGGGAGGCAGCGTTCCGCCTCCGCGACTACGTTCAACGGCTGAAGGTCCGCCACGAATGTCGATAACTGACATGCAGGCTGTAGCTAGTATTTGTTCGTAACACTTTGATGTAGCCGATTGTGCAAGTGTAAAATATTGGCATTCTGCACAACGTGATTATCTCAAATTCTGCCATTGTAAATCTTTAATCGGAAGGCCATACGGTGCAAACATATGCATTGTCCTTCTGGACCGTCTCTACCGAATGACTTGTGCGATGGAGCTGGCGGTGAAAGCTAAAATGGGCCAGCGTAATGTGAGGCTGCCTGAACAGCCTCAGACAATCTCAAACCTGCATAGATTGTGTGAATATCAGTAATCTCTACTACTCTATAACGCTATGTTGCTTGTAGGTGGGGATGATGGCCAGTTCCCATGGCGAAGATCTGCTCGTGTTGCGTTTACATTCTCAGCTGCTTCAAGTCTTGCTTTCCCAGAATCTGCACATGCATCCGACGACATCGATCGCTACGTTGACACCTTCCTTACAGCAGCCGGGCCCATGCTGACCAACCTTGGCTTCTCTGGATTGGCAGGACTATGTGTTGGCAAAGCCATCAAGGCAGTGTCGGGAATCGTCGCCTTCTTTTTGGGACTTGCATTCATTGCCACGCAAATTGCCGCATCGCAAGGTATAATCACCGTCAACTGGACGTATATGGAAGAGCGGGTGACCAAAATGCTTGACAAGAACAAAGACGGGTGCGAGCCCCTGAGATCACAGACCAAAGATGCGCCTCATGCCTGCAGTACATTTGCCTGAGATCATCAAAGCGATATGAATCCAGCAGTCCACCAACGCTGATGTTCACCAACAGGACGCAGTCTCTTGCCACCCATGGCAGCCCAACCTCCTACCTGCAACCACTTGCTGTGTCACACCTCCTTGTATAATCGGATCTGTTGATCACTGGCGCTCAGCTGCGGCACGATCGCAAATCCATTGACTGCAGCGTACTGTGACTGGCTGCGTTCATTCGCTCAGTGCCAAGACTGCTCATGCAGGAAGGTCGATGTGTCCGATGCCAAGCACCACTTGAATAAGGGGCTTGGAATTCTGGCACAGGTGAGGTCACTCCAATTGCATGTGATATACGGAGCCCATTGCATGCGGGGCACGCCCCCAAACCATCTCTCCCATTGCTGCCTGCCTGATGCCCAGCCGCAGTCCAGCTAGCACTGTCAACACGCTAGCCCACACCTCAGCAACCCTCGATCTACCATTGTGCATGCCTATCTCGCTGTGCAGGGCGTACCGAGCGTAGGGGGCTTTCTAGCAGGGCTGACACTGGGCCTCAAGTGGTAGGGATCTTATCAAGCTATCCGCGACTATAACATCAGCGTTCGAGGTCTGTAAGGACGTTTGGCCAAACCTGGCAACCTGGGCGCCCCTGGTGCCCCAGCCACAAAAACAGGCACGGAAGGGGACCAAATGCCGTGTGCCATGGTTTCCCCATGCACACGCTCAGGAGGAGGGGCAGAGCTGGCGGGGCATGGGTGCCTAGTAGCAGTTGAGGGCCGCATATCCCACAGCACCTGGTTTGGCCGTACCACAGGTGGGCTGGCAATGCACATGGCAGAGGCCATGCTGGGTCAGTTCATGCTGTGTGCTGGTGAACAGGCAAGTGCCATAGCCAGCGCAGATCCATAGCATGCGCGTTCACCTCGGGATTGCTGTGTGAGTTGTAGACCGCGCTTCTACCCGTCCTTTGAGGGATCTTGCATGCATGACGGGCCAGCAGGTCCTGGGTTATAACCGGTTTTGGCAGATGGACGCCGCGGCGACGTGGCCAACTGTGCAGTTCTGCAGCTGCTGTAGTGCCAGGCAGGTGAGGCACTGAATGTCACAATTTTGGACACACTTTGGCTTTCATACTTTGCAAACGAGATGTTCGTGTAATCAATTGCCTCTGTTAGCAAATGCAAACCCGTCAACCCTGCTTCCGCACAGTATCTCCCTGTGACGGTGAGACTTGCAGTAGGGTGTGGTGCTGGCTGGGCGGATACAGGATTTCTGGCGCTGTGGGTAGAAATGCACCGCAGACACATGCCTGGGTTGAGTCCAGGTGGCGGCAATGCCTGGCGTCGTCACCACATGCAAGGTTCGAGGTGGTGGCTGCACCCGTGCACACTTGCAGTGGGCTGGCACAGACTTGTGATGAACCTGGAACGCGGTGTCAGCATATACAATGTGCACAGTGCATGCCGCGCAGCCGCCCCACATCCGAACCACTGCACCAGTCATCCATGATGTGTACAACAACTGGTTCGAGGAATCAAATGGGCATTCATATGGCTGACTTGCTCAGACTGACAACCACGCATGGCGCAGCCGATGTAGCATGTCAGGGTAAGTCTGGGCTGTCTGCAACGCTGATCCAGCAGTGCCGGATCCAGACACCCATGTGGACACTGTTGGATCATCAGTTCAAGTTCGCAGCCAGCGAGGACATAGTAGGCATGGGGGGCTTTCAAATTGACCAGCAAGCAGCAGAGCCTTGAGCAGGGGAAAGTCATCTGCACTAGTTGCGGCCCTCACAAGGTCCAGGAGCACCGGAGAGCCTGACCTACAGCGCTTGAGCAGCTGCAGCGGGGCTGCCGCTGGTGAATGATGTGTTGTGCATGAGTGGCAGGGCTGACGCCCACACAGTTTGCACCACACTCCAGCAGATAGCCACGCTACACCTGAGTCCATGTGTGCAACATGGCTGGTGGTCATGCTGTGCAGAGAAGCGACTGCAAAATGGAATGGATGCCGAGGTTGGAGGAATGTGTGTAGTACACCAGGGTGTGGGCATGCACAGGGCAATGCAACAGAGCAATGCAGTGGTCAAACCGCAAGCCTTCCGATCCTGTGGTGCACCAACCCACACCTGGCATGGACTGTCAGGCAGATCACCATCAGTTGGACAATGTCCTGATGCACGTGAGAACACCAATTTGGGTTGCAAGCAATCTTTCCAGCGCGCAACCGTGCGTGCCACACAGGCGCCAAAGCGTGCATCATGTCCAGGAGAACAGTGCATCATAAGGGCCTACGCTGGTAGGCCAAGCATTTTACGAAGAGCGCACCAGTACAGCAATAGGATGTTCCTCCTGCCATGTTGCTGCGTTGGCCGTGTGTGCCGTCAGTCTGACTCCACAGGTACAATCGCAGCAATTTGTCTCAGTGATGCCTGCGCTGCTGTCATATCATATCTGTGCTGGCCACATGGCAGCTGCGGCACATCCGAATGAGCGAGTTCAATTCTCATGGTGCATAGAACAGTCAGCAGCAACAGTGCTATTGTTCTGCAAATGCACAAATTGATGCTGGTCCGACTGTCGCGAGCCACAATGGCGCATTATACTCTTAACCTTAGAATGCATGGCCATGCAACAGCGCCATGCTTGCCATTGGATGACCAAATGCGGGCATATACCAACAATGCCAAGTCAATTGATTGAATTGTCTGCCTTCAGCAACTTCTGATGTCTCCAGGCTGGCAGTGTGCACCATGAGTCCATCTCTGCGAAGGATGTACACCGCCAAGCTATTCTTTTACACAAACCGGGCCTCAGATGGGACAGAGGCGTGATTTATGCAGTGTCTGCACGTTTTCTAGTTCAGATGCAGCTGGTATGTACTCCAGACATGATTTGGAAGGATGTTTCTCTGCAGCTGCAGCGCCCTACGTAAAAGCTGTCACCATATGTGGCACTTGCGATGCTACTGAGCGTTATGAAATGATGGTGTCAGATCAGTGCGTCAGCGATGAAGTAGTCAACCGCACATCCACTTTGATGGCCCTGGCTGGTTTGTGTGAGCATGTAAGTGCGACTTGCTGTCTCATGGGCAATGACTGCGCCATGCAAAGCGCGGCAGGCGCTGCTCCAGTGCTGTCAACACACGCGGACACCATGGGTTGTGATACATCATGTTTTTGAAAATCAAAGCTGCTGGTAAGGACCTGAACGTCTCCGCGCCCGCTACTCCATCCCTCTTCACAGCCTGGCCACTGCAGCTACGCCAGCACCTTCCTATGAGTAGGAGCGAAGCTGACTGCTGCGTAGTGCGTTTGGGTGCACATCGGACTGACATCTTCAGACATCTGTGTGCATCAAAGAAAAATTTTCTTGATGGTTTTCTCACTCTTGATGGGCTTCCGGCAGGTAGGGCAATATTTGAACTTGACAATTGAATCCTTGAGACACTTGTAGTGGAAGACGTGCCCACAGGGAGCGCAGCAAAGGTTGTCTTTGAGGGCATCTAAGCAAATTGCACAGCTGGGAGCGCTTTCTTCTTGCGGAGCTGGTGGTGCTGCAACTGGTGATGGAGCCACTGCTGCGGGCTTTCTCTTCGGTGTGCCCTGTGCAGCCCGCGCAGCTGGAACCGGAAACTGTACAGGTGGAACTGCCTGATGACGTGCCCGGCCAGGTGATCTCGGTACTTGAGCGGGGACAGGCGCAGCACCACCAGGTGGGCCGCGTACACGCTGATGTGCGCGATCCGGCGCATCGCGCCTGAGTCCGGCTGAATCGGCATGATAGTGCTGTGGCTGTCTAACATGCCCTGCGGCGCCTCTGCGTTGATCTAGCATCTCTGGGAAATGGGTAAGATCTATCACCTGCACACAAGCGCAGCATGCACAGCGTGACCCATGGCGGATTGCACGACTGAAGCTGGCGAAGCACCATGTATGCAAATCTAGCTGCTTTGCCCTTGATACGTACCTGCTCGACTCCTTGTGCGCCATTGAAACGCTGCGCGTTGCGAACAGCCCCAGCTCCGTCTTGTCTTTGTCGCTTTCTGGGCTGCACATACAATAATCCCAAGTGAGTTGACACATTGTTCAGATACCTGGCGGTACCATTGCAGACGGGACGCAGCTCAGCCGCGCAAAACGTTGGTGGCCGAACAACACAGCCATCGCCAGAGACATTCAGGTACACGACTACGAAACGTTGATAATACATGTTTACACGTCAGCATGCCCGTTCAAGAAACTGCCGAATCATAACGGTGACCCACATGATGTGAATGAAGAAGTGTGACGAGCATTGCCACGAGAGCACCGCCACTAGAGTGTATGGAACGAGCATCAGACTCTAGAATAGAAATCAAGGTAAAGAAATGCTTGCACCTGGTGACTCTACCGCGTGGTGTGAGGTCGACACTCGGATCTGTGCAACAAGGCCATCACCCACAATCTAGAGTATTGCAGAAGTACGGACCTGCGCATTTGGTGGACTATCTGCTAGATCAATTACCTGGCCTGCCACATGATTTGCGGCCCTGCCGCTCATATCGAACGAGGCAATCGAAGTTTTGCAACTACTCTTTTGACGATGAGCCAAGTTGGACGCAGCAGACAGGTCACACAACTGGCAGATATTGCTGATGCGAGATTATATAGGCTCTGCAATCGATTCTCCTGACGAACTGCGTGTGTCGGTTGCGACTGAACTGACGTTGCAACGTGTTGGTAAGGAATGCGACACCACCTCGACCCTTCACAGCGCGAGTTCCACTGGCTTGCGTCAGGCACCAGCTTGGCTCTTGTTTCAGTCATTGGACTCTTGGCTGCCTTTGCCGTCAGTTTTGCAAGAGTTCAGAATGTGCAATTGAGGACATGCATGCATGACATGGCTTAGGTGCTATATGCGAGCGATGGTCTATAGACCACTGGGCCGAGCTCGGCCGAGGAAGGTTCATCGTTCAAACGGCCAATGAGAATGTTCCAGAATCTGATCCGGTGTACTTGAGAAGGCGCAGGTGTATTGCAATGCAGAGGTGCTTATTGAAGGCCTGGGATGTTGACCTCTGTGTGACATCGATTTCAGAGTTTCGCATGGCCGACGATGTCAATCGCATCGCTGTCAGCAACGTGCTAACATGACAAACTCCGCTTGCCGGGTATCCACGAAAACTCATGATCGCCCAAAACTGCTCGCAGCTCCCCCCTTCGGAGCAGCGGACGGAGGAACGGTGGTGGTTCGGACTCGTCTGCACAGATGCACATAACTGATCAAAACCATCATATTTGAGCAGGCTTGAGATCTCTTGTCATCTTTGCATCATTGGTCCGCAACAGTGCACTCATTCAAGTCAGTCCACCACCACTTAGGAGTACAATCGTAGCTAATCACATATCCTTCAGCATCACAGCTCTTCACTGGAGCCCTAGCGACACCAGTCAGTGCGATAACGGGTGTGTTTGCTTGCTCTTGTGTGTATTGTACGCCTCCCGTCTCAACCTTCCTGGACACACTACTGCCGTGTGGATACTTTTCATGATGAAATTTGTACTTTATGTGTTAAGCTCGCCTGCTTGCTTCCAGAAATCTTGGCTGACCGTGCGGAGCAGGTGTCGACCACCGACGCCGAACATCACGCCTTGCGTGATTTGGTACATTCATCCGGTCCGACAACTTCAGCAGATAAATGAGTGATCATGCTGCATTGCTGCTGAGACGGCAGCTTCGCGGTGCGTATTCTTCGGATTGCACAGTATGCGCAGTGCTGCTCGGAATAGATGTACGCTGTCTGCACACAGCTTTATCCTTGCCTGAAACATCATCACACCACCTACTGTGCACCTTGAGGATTGCTTTTGCTGTTCTATGCGCATTATGTGTGCCATCTGAAACCGAACCCCGCTCAGCTTCAGTGTTTTGCAGATCTGAGCAAGTGCCCGGTGGACTATTTCTCTGCTGGCCTGGTCGATGATTCAAACGTCTTTGAGTGGGATGTCACCATCATTGGCCCATCCGATACAATTTTGTGTGTTCCACCTCAAACAGGCTCCCTGCGCAATGCCAGTCAACAGGTGTCCTGTATGATGTCCGAACCCGTGCTTCTACCACCCAGAGCTTGTTCTGTCTGCAGTGAAGGAGGGTTCTTTAAAGGGGTGCTGACATTCCCTCAAGACTACCCCAATAGTCCGCCAGAATTTAGATTCACATCTGAAATTTGGCATCCAAACGGTACGTGCCACTGCTCTGGCAGTGAGAATGACACCCATTTCCGGATGTCTAACAGTGTGAATTCGTGCAGTCTATCCTGATGGACGGGTATGCATCTCGATTCTGCATTCTCCTGGTGATGACCCACACGGATATGAGCAAGCATCAGAGCGATGGCTACCAATACACACGGTGTGCGCCCAGCTGTACGAAATCTGCTTGAGTGTACACAACACATCGCTTTCCTTATGGCAGTTCTCTGGAAGGGACATGCAAAACCCCACTTCTGTCATTTTCGAGTCGGTGGCATTGCAACTCAGGGAGTGCACCCATCATGTGCAAATATGCATTAGCATCCGTGCTGCTATGCACTAACCACCTTCAGTCACTCAAATTAAGCTCAGCAGAAGAACATATGGCCTGTGACAGATTCTTCGCGAACAAATCAGGCCTGCCTTGGTTTGAATGTTTTCTACAGACGTGTTCGAACTGGGTCGCATGGAGCAGCACTGGTGCACGTCAGGTTGAAGTATTTGCTCTCATTCACAGCTGCGAACACATGCATGTGCAATGCGCACTCCGAGCATGTGAAAGCATTTAACATCTGAGACACATGGCAATGTCTGCGGGTGGATGTTCTGCGTAGATTTCCAGTCAGTTTTAGCATGATTGTGTGGATTATGATCACAACCTTCCTGTGTGCTTGAAATGCTTGATCTGCACTGCTGAGTTGGTCTTATCACGTTCGATGGACATTTTGTCAGGCTTGTGATGCAGGTGGAAACTATCATGATATCAATAATATCTATGCTGTCAAGCCCGAATGATGAGTCGCCGGCCAATATTGATGCGGCCAAGGACTTCAGAGAGGATTATGCCACCTTCAAGAAGAAAGTCCGCAGATGTGTCCGCAAGTCCCAGGAGATGACTTAGACACCTGGTTAGGCTGAATTCAACCAACACATGTTTCAATGTGATTTGCTGCCACTTTATTTGATGCCATGATTGGGCCGATGTGCATTCCTGCCTGTCTGCCGTGATTGGACTGATGTGCCTGCTCATCTGCCATGATTGGGCTGGCATGCGTTCCCGCCCTAAGTCTGACACTTTCAAGATTCTTCAAGCCTCCTGCCAACATGCATTTGTTTAGAGGATCATATGTCAAATTTTATATTGTGTTGACGTGCTTTTGCTCGTCCACATATATCTGTGGGGGTTATCTGTATTGGACATGGGCTTGTGTCACCCTGGACTTCAAGACAGTCAAAGCAGGCATGCTCATACTGCAAGCCGGTTGCCGCACCGTTGGGAGGTAGGTCGGGGTTGATGTACGTACACATGTGGGCCTTGATGCCGTTGTGGTGACAGCTCATGGAGAGGACCTCGTGTGGATCATGCATCTTGCGCAGCTGTCGATGCCACACGCCACAATCCTCTCCACGCTGGCGTGCGTCACCCATCGTAAAGCTGCGCAAGCATGCAGAGTCTCTGTGCTCGACGTCCACACATGATCGGTCGTGAACGGACAGACATTTCAGCTGCACTTGAGCCCAAGTGGCCCTGGTGCCATGCCAGGGACCACCTTCTGTGTCTGTGTGTGTGTGTGTGTTACACGTAGATCAACGCAAGAGCCCGGCAGCGAGGGCAATAGCACAAGCGGAAAAATCTCAGGAAGCAGGCAGCAGCGACATGCACAGGCGCGCAAGCCACAACGAACCGACACAACCGCACACCAGCGCCCTCCACCACCGCGACAACCACGCCAAAGCCACGCGCTCCAACCGCCCGCAACACGCACTTTCGGTGAATGTGTGGCCGTGCTGCCTCCCATCATGCATCGCGACAAGTACCGGAATTCCTGGGACAGCTGACGTCACCTGACAGGTGTCGCAGGTTGCTGCAGACAGCCGAGCAGCAGCAAGATGATAGCAAGTAGTGCGGAAAATGGAAACACATGCAATTGTCTCCCCTGATACGCCGGTACCAGTGTGGCTTTTTGTCAGGCTTCAACCAGTCCGAACCAGCCTGCACTGCCAAAGTGCACACCTCAGTGTTTTCGAATTCAAATCACTGCTTCATGTCGCTCTCTGACACCTCTGTGCGCCGAGATCGGCCGGGACCCCGTCGCGACGTCGAAATTCTAGTATTTCAGCAATCGGTGCACCTAGGTGCGCAGCATGCTCTTTGCACGCGTCTGTTTCGGCGCATCCGCTTGATCGGAACGAACGGATCCGTCGACGGGCATGCCTCCACCTCACACCCAAGCAATTACAATCCTGCGCAGGGCTGAGCCCTCAGCGTTGCACGGTCGCTGCTCTCTGCCAGTGCAACACATTCACTTCCTTGTGCTGTTGGGTAATCTGGCCTGTGGTGTTATCTGCTACATATTGGAGCCTGAGATCGGTATTTTGCTCCGCACCGTGCCAGGCAGCACTGTGCTCATGCTTGTCACTGGAGAGACCTCAGCTGGCACTGTGCACCCGACCAGGGGTAGAGCATATCTGTAGTGGCTACCAGGCAATACCGTATTGCCTGGACCTTGCCCATCTTTTGCCTGCCGTGTTAACTGTATACCATGGCAACGCGTTCCGCAGGTCTTGATCCATTATGCGCACTGCACAACAGCATCTGCACAGATGTAGGCCAATGTGAAGACCGACACTACACACATGGATGATTGATTGAACCCTCTCAGCTTGGTCCGCAACACGCCACATAGCAGCTCAGGAGGCGTGAGCTGCCTCTCAAGTTTCCAGAACGCAGTGAATTGCGCGGTGCAGTGGATTAGGCGAATCAGTCTGCTGAGAGAGGTCTGCGCATACGCAGGCCTGGCTCGAGGGACGTACAAAAAGCACATGCATGATAAACGACCATGAATTACACCGGCAGCTGCCTCGGCATTCGAACGAAGCCCCACAGCTGCCACACTGTCACCCACAAAGAAGTCATGCTCATGGTGTCCCATCATTTTTTGGGAAGCGCCACATCCTATGTTACCTATTGTTGCATTCCTGTCGCCGCCTCACCCCCACGGCTCTGACTGGCACCCACCCACACGCGCAGGGCGCTGTACACGAAAAGAAGCGGAGCACTTCGGGGCCGCTCCGATGGGACACCCGTGCTATGCGCTGTGCGCTGCGGAGCCCCATTCCGGCCCGTCTGAGCATGTCCCCTGCTCCCGACCAGTGCGTCATGCATCATGAGGCCGCCGCCCACCGGTCGGGCCGCACAGCTGTCATCCTACAGTCTATGTATGTACAGCATCAGCGTGTACAGGCGTCCTACACGCGTCATGGTCATGCATGTTTGCCCATAAAGTGGCATCCTGTGTTGTGTCCCTCCGACAGCACGACCTCATGTGCCCACCCTGCTCCCCACCCCGCATGCCCGGCCCCAGTCAAGCAGCACCACAAATGCTGCTTGTTGGTGAGTCCGCCTCCCGCAGCACCCGGCATGCCTGCGGTAAAATCAAATCGCATTCCCTACGGAGGTGCGGCGCAGGTGGTTGCCTGGAAAAACAGTCAGGCCGCGCCAGCCGCGCAAGAGCGCCGCGCGTGAGCGCTCGGCATGCATGCTGCGCGGGCAAGCAGCCATAGCGCCGCGAGAGCCACCACCGTCATGACTCGATGGCAACTGCGCTGGCATGCGTGTGCTGGGGACGCTGCGCCATTGCCCCTCTGTCTCCCCCGTGCATCCGTTCTTGTGCACTCACTCCCCAATTGTGCCATCCGCTACACTCATCGCACACACGCTGTTGCTGCGGCGGCTGCGCGTGTGTGTTGCCCAGGCGGGCATTGCACGCGCTCAGGCTCTGAGGGGCCGCGCGGCAAAACGCACCGCAGTCTTGAACTAGTACACCGGCCGGAGCGTGCCGGGGGGGTTTGATCGTCAGGCAAGGGCTTGCCAGCCGTGCCGTAAACGAGCACAGGCGGCACTACCTTGGCGCCTTTGCCACTTTCGGCTGCGTGTACATGTCCCCTGCTGCATGGAGCACAGCAGGCGGCCCGCTCCCTGCACGCAGCATGTGGTTGCAGAACGCGAAAATTCCCGGTTTTGCTGTCCTTGCGAAGGGCGATTGTCAGCCCCACTTGGGCCGATCAACACAGACGGTAAGGCCTGAGGTGCTACTGCGGGAGAGTTGGGTTGCGCACCTGAAACGGTTGTGGTCTGGGAGGCGAAGGAGCGCGGGGCACTGCGCACGGGCAGCTGGATGAAGTGCATGGCGCCGCTCTGTGTGCCCAGTGCGAGCATGCCGCGTGGCGTGCATGCTATATGCTCCACAGGGTCGTCGCACGCGAAAAAGGCGATGAGGGCCCCGCTGCCGACGTGCCACACGCCGATGCTCGCCGCAGCGTGCCGCGTCACAACGAGCCGCGACTCTTGCAGGAATAACCCTGACAGGATCGTGGGGCCCTCGCCCAGCTGCACACCCAGCACGCAGCGTGTCAGCCATCCACCCGATCCCGCACACGTCACAGCACAGAGTACACCCGCAGCACGCGGTCAGCCATGCCTAGAGGCAGTCATGCAATTACACCACAGCACGTCACAGCACGGAGCACACCCGCAGCACGCTGGTGCAGGAGCCATCCTCGACGTTCCAGAGCCACGCGGCCGCGCTGCCTGTGCAGGTGAAGGCGCGGCGGCGCGACTGCGAGCCGACGACAAAGACGACGGGCTGCTTGTGTGCAAGCACAAGGGTGTTGCGGCCGGTGGCAACGTCCCAGACGCGTGCTGTGGAGTCCTCCGAGCCGGTAATAAGGAGCTCTCCCTCCTTGCTGAGCCAGCCGCGGCTGACGGAAGCGCTGTGGCCGCTGAAGACGGGCCCCGCGGTGCGCGTGATGACGTTCCATGCGCGCGCCGTGTGGTCCTTCGACAGCGTGACCAGCAGGTCGCCGCGCTGCACAGCACGGAGCGTGTCGGCCGGGGTGCACAGCAGGGCAGGGGTCACAACGCGGGCAACGCCGCGCTGTGAGGGTGAGCGCTCGCATGCTCGCCTGGAAATCGCCATGTGCACGGAACAGCATGCGTGCGGCAGCCGCACCGCTTGTTGTGACAGATCATTCGAGTTGCGTTGCATGCAGCTGCGGGGGCGCTGTCGCTGCTACGTTCTTAGATTCCGCCACAAGCCAGGCTGAGCAAAGCCTTGTGTGTAGCCCTGGGGCACCTCCACAACCCACACGCGGCCACCGAGTCTTCCGCCACAGGTGCATACACGTGCAGGCCACGGCTGCCAAGAAGGGCCTCTGGCAGGCGCACCTGAGAGAGGAAGCAGGCATTGACGCCCGCGGAGTGGCCCTCGAGGCCGTCCATCATGCCGCGCGCCTGCGGCTGCCACATCACCTCCTGCCGCTGCAGGTGCCACAGTGTGACAGAGCTGTCAAACAGCACGACCGCCATGATCGAGCAGTCCCCGCTGAAGGAGACGCTCTTCACGCGCGAGCCTGGCACAGCCGCCATCTCGAGCACGACCGCGAGGCTCGCGACATCGCGCACGATGGTGTGGCTGTTGGCGGCGCACGACGCTACGAGGCGGCCGTCGGCGGACGCGGCAGTGGCGATCGGGGGGCTCGGGTCGGTCACCGCGTCCAGCGAGCCGCTGTACGAGTAGTCCATCGTGCTGCAGTCCCACTGCTGCACGGTGCCGGCCTTGCCGAAAGACAGCATGAACTCCGCATTTGGCAGCGACTGCAGCGCCTGCATGCATGCGGCGCGGATTGCATCACGCTACGAGGCGGCCATCGGCGGCCTCAGTCGTGCCGCGTTCTCGCGGCACCTGGCCGGCCCTGATCGTCACCAACAGCTGCATGCTGTCCCCCACAGCAGTCCCTGTTGCGACCGGGGCACAGCATGGCCCATGCCTGCAGGCGGCACCATGGCCGTGGCACTGGACTGTGTGGTAGCTGTTTGCCTCACAGCCCGGCAGCACCATGTGGCACTGGTAGCCACGCGCACCTGCCATGCATGGCCGTGTGCCGGGTGCTGATGGAGCGATCGGCAACCGCGAAGCGTGCCATCAATGGTCTCTTGCGATGCCGATGTACAGAACTTTTGTACAGTGTCACACGTCCGCATGTGTGTGTGGGCCAGGATTCCAAGCATGTGCTGACGCAAGCAGAGCAGTGTGGGAGGCACGCATGCACAGCGCAGCAGGCAAAGCGCACCCGGATCCCCCCCCGGTGGGGCACTGGCAGGTCGACCACTTGGCTGTGCAGGTCCCACAAGTGGCACGTGCCGTCAGTGCTGCTGGACAGAATGTAGCGCCCTGTGTGGCAAAGGTGCAGCGCTGTCACCTCCGCCGAATGCCCCGCGAGCACCTGCACCACTCCCCGCTTTCAGCTCGCCCACCATGCGACATGTCACCACGCACACGCAGAGCATGCACGGAATACTGAACACAGCCCACGTGGCGCCATGGCACAGGTGCTGCCTGCAGTCCTCCTCTGTGCACATGCGGTGAGCTACGCACACCGTCCACAGCGCGCGGTGCTTCCACACTGCTCATCCGCACATGCACGTACACGCTGGCAGGGCCGCACACAAGGGTGCCCACACCTGTATACGCTCCCCAGACAGCGCGTCCCACACCGCAACGGTCCCGTCCCCGGACGCTGTCGCCACAAACGTGCGGTGCGCCTCCTCCCCGCGGTCCCCGGCCGGCACAAAGTTTGCGACCGTCACGAACGAGTCGTGCCCCTGGAGCAGCGCGGCCTGCGTGCACGACTCAGCGTGCCACACCGCCGCGAGGCCGTCGTCGGAGCACGTCAGCAGCAGCTCCTCGCGCAGCGGCTCCACCTCGACGTGGTTGACGCGGCCGGTGTGCTGCGCAAGCACCCCGATGCGCAAGCCGGTCACAATGTCCCACACGGCCGCCGTGCCGTCGTGCGACGCCGTCGCGAGGCGCTCGCCGCGGCGGAAGAACGTCGCGCACGGTACCGCGCCGTTGTGCCCCGTCAGGGTGCAGATCGGGAGGTCCTCGCTCTCGCCCATGAGGTCCCACACGTGCAGCGTGCCGGAGGAGCACGCGGACGCGGCGACCGGCGAGGAGAGCGCGCCGGAGACGTACCACGCGACTGCGAGGGCGGTGATGCGCTCGTTGTTGGCGCACATGCGCAGCTCCTGCGTGCCGTCCATCAGGGAGAACATGTGCACCGCGCCACTCTCTGTGCCGATCAGCGCCGTCGTGCCCTGCACCGGCTGAAGGCCTCAGCGAGTGGATGACGAGCAACGGCACAGCGGGAAACCGCGAGCATCCGCCGTGCTGGCGTGCAGACCGCGGCAGCACGGAAGGCGCGTGGGGGAGCACAGCGTCGCGCGCTGTGTGCTGTGGCGCCGGTGGGGGTGGGTGCAGGTTGAGTCAGCGTATCACAGGCGGCAGGTGCGCGGCCGGCTGGCACCTGGCGTAGGCAGGTGTGCTGTGGCCGGCTGAGGCTCTGTCGGTGTCCTGCAGTCGAGCAGCTGGCCGCGGCCGCAAGAGGCAGCGCTGACACATTGAGGGGGACTGGGCGGGAGGGGCGAGTGGCGGCGTGTGTTGGCAGAAACGATGAAAGAGGGGGGATGGTGACAGACGGGGGCGCATGCCTTGGGGTGGACATGGAGGCAGGTGAGGCAGTCGGTCGCGCCGGTGAGCTTGAGAGCGCATTTGCCCTCCTGCAGGTCCCACACGACGGCCTCGCGGCAGCGCTGCGACAGCGTGACGACGCGGCGCTTGCCGGCCGGCTCGAGGTGCGTCAGTGGCGCCTTGGTCTTGTTGGAGAGCTCTGTGGTGACGCTCCCGATGTGCAGGTCAAATACTCGCACGACGCCGTCGACACTCGCGGACACTACGTCGCGCATGTCGTCGGTGATGAAGGCCTGCATGGATTGGTGGCGTGGATGCAGAGGGGAGGGCCGGGGGACGACACAGATGTGTGTGTGAGTACCCACTGGCCCTGCTGCACATGCATGACCCACTCATAGTGGTCACCACCTGCCGCCTCAGCAGAGGTACTCAGCAGAGGTTCACTGCTTCGACCACGTGTTGACTCATGTTTTCCTCATGTTTTATGCGGTGTGGACAGTGCCTAGCCGGACAGGCTGTGCACTCGTGGAGCACGCACGCATGGCCTGAGGGCAAGGGAGGCAGGGTGCGCACCGCGGTGACAGGCCCAGTGTGCCCCTTGAGGATGAGGCGTGTGCTGCCACACGCTTGTGCCAGCGTGGCGGTCTTGGGCAGCAGATGCACCGGCGTCGGGGCAGAGCTGGAGCCTCGGATGCTTGACACACTCCGGAAGTTGCTGGCGACTGCACTCTCCAGCTGCGACACCTGCGCACAGCCACGCCGGGTGAACGGCCAATGCATGCATGCCCACAAGGCCATGGGTATACCCGGGTATGCATGGTGTCGACACTACCATGGTGCCGCGGCTAGCCGCGGCACGACGTCTACTGGAGCTCCGCTCGATCGAAGGGGTGTCGACGGGGCCGAGGCATACAGAGGCCGCCCCGCCATCAAACGAATAATGCAACGGACCCAACGGCGCAACGCCGGGCTAAGCAATAGCGGTCTCGGCGCAGGCACCAGGCCATTGCGATGATTCGCTTGCTGCAAGTCCGGCGGTGATCGAAGCAGCACGCTCTGAGTGGGCAGCCCTGTGAGTCATGCGCCGCGTGCAGTTGGTGCAGGGGGTGGCATGGAAGTGCACGAATGTGGCACTTAAAGCGGAATTGCGGTGTGCGAAGATTGCTCACGGGACCAGGTTTGGGCGATTAATCGGGATTACGATGTATCACGGAGACACTTCTTACGAGCACGCGACACTGCGAGGTGCGGCCTGAAAGCTGCCAGCCTCATGATGCGCAGCAAGCTGCAGAATCCGGTACAGCCGCGCGGGGTGGGGGCCGAGCGCTCTTGTGTGCGAGAACGACCGAGCGCGGATTGCTTCAAATTGGAAAGGCCAGTCCTGATGCACGCGGGATTGATACAGCAAATCGCGCACGACGCACTCAAGCTTTGCCACAATAGGCGCGCTAAGCAATTGAGTGACATCGGCACCCCTGCGATAGGACAGTGCTATGGTGGCAAGTCAACCGGATCTTGCATGATCTAATCTTGCTTGCGACGCCTGTGGACACATAGCTAACACTCGCGACTCGACACACGGCGTGCATGGGAACATGCCAAACGCACTCAGCACATGTGGCAAATCTCGTGTTTGCGCAAACTATACTAAGACGTCGACATGCCGATGGTCAAACGACAGGTCCTCCCCAGCTTCCGGACGAGGCATACAAATCAGAGCGCGTATTACGTGTGCGGACCTGTTTCCCCTCAAGTTCTGGTCTGTGTTCCGACACAACCATCGCACTCACGAAGACCTAGACTAACAAACAAGCAAGGTCGAAATCACAGCGTGAATTGCGCTCAGACAGATAGATGCCGCGGGGATCCTGTCAATCCATACTCCCACACTTCCCCCATGTGCCCATGCTAGGGCTAGTACCTCAGCATTGCCTCATGCACAACATCTGCCGTTTCAGTTGTGTACACAGATGTTTCTAAACTTGTGCCTCCACCTTGAACAATCATGTGGCACACAGCTGGCAACACTCTGATTTTTTTTCCGGCCACGCCCGGACGATTCAGGGGACACTCACCTCAGCAGCAGAACAGCAGACAGGAAGCGGAACAAGCGGACACAGGAGACAGGAAGCGGAACAGCGGACAGCCACCTCGTCAGTGGACACCAGCGGCCATCTCAGCACACGCAGGAGACAGGACGCAGAACAGTGGAGACATGGGACGAGAGACCCTGCAGCTATGTAATGATGTACTAAAACACCAAGGGAACTATAGGGCATGACCCCCCAGGCTGCAGCAGTACTACATGTAGTGCAGTGTTACATGTAGTCGCTACAGTAGTAGTGCACTACTGTAGTGCTGCAGTAGTACTGAAGCCTCGAGGATGCGCAGCACACGGCACACCGCAGACCATGCCCCAAGCACAGCTGGAAGGCATGTGGAGACGCACGGTCTGCCATGCTGTACACTGTGGGCAGAGGAGAGGGACCAGATGACATGCAGCATTCTGTATCATGCAAGTGGGTGCTTGTACATGCAGATGTAGATGTGAGTGTGCTTTGAGTCTGCGTACAGGCAACATCAGGCAGTGTCTGCAATGCTGACAAAATTGTTGACGGTTACATTCACAACAATGTGCATGGGCTCTGTGGGTGGAGAGCATGGGGGTATGTGGGAAAGGCAATGGGAGTTGCTGTGGTGTCGACTGCTGGACTACAGATTTGTCTCCAGATGGACAGCAGAGCACAGCACAGCACAGCAGAGAGCGTGTCTGTGTCTGTGTCTCTGTGTGCCACATAGATCTGAGTGATGTTGTTGTACTAGGGCAACTGTACTGGTAATATAAAGGTGGCTGTGAACTGAAAAGCACCTGAGTGCCACTGACTGATCAGTAAACTATGCATGTGTGCCCATACAATCATTAATCCAGATGATTATTACAGATTATGCACCACAAACCCCTGTACACATTCATGCTCCCCGGATCAGCTGAAGCTACAGTGCAGCCACCGGGCCGGGCCGGGCTGGGCGGCCCACAGCACCCGTGCTGTGCACAAGACGAGGATTCGCAGCACGCACCTGCTGCTCCCACCAGTCCCGGTAGCCACTATCGAGCGCAGCGCCAGGCAGCTGGCAGACGGCGGCGGTGCGGGCGAGCATCTGCGCTATGAGTGTTCCAGGGTGCGGCATCGCGAGCGCGACGGCCTCGGACATCGTGAACGCCTGCAGGAGGAGCTTACCGGCAGACGCAAAGTCGTCGTCGACGCGGATGGCGGTCTGCAGGTCCTTCACGACGGCGGAGGGGCCGTGCAGGTGCGTCTTCTGCTCGAGCCACGACGGCGACTGCAGCACCGACCTGCGCAGCCACTGCTACGGTCACTCGGCAGCCCCGGCTACGGTCACTCGGCAGCCCCGAGGAGAGTGCTGCTGCTGGCACGGCGCCCATGCTGCTGGCAGGGCTGCGGACAAGGCACCCACCCAGGCGCGGCCAGTGTCTGTGGGGCGGCTGTGGGGGTACAGCACGTCACTCAGCAGGTGAGAGGGCTCGCGGCGACGGCCAGTGTGGGCGTCACACACGCATGGGGCTGCAGGGCACCAAGCAGCTAGCTGCAGATCCCACCTCCCACCAAGCAGCCTGCTGTACACCACTGCCGCAACCCCCGCTGCGGAACCCCCCCCCCCTCCCCCCCGACTGCGGCCTCCCACACCCCAGCCATGCACAACCCCCCCCCCCCTCCTCCCCCCCCTTTACACCCCACTAGCACTCCATCACGCCCCCACACATCTCTTCCCCAGCCTGCAGCCCCGCAACAGACCGCCACCGCCATCAGCACCCGTAAATATACAGCTCCCATGCAAACGCAGCACGCAGCACAGCAGGCGCACCGCATCTCTTCGAGGCGGCGGTTGGCGGCGAGGTGGGAGATGAGGTTGAGCGCGATGAAGCCGTCGTCCTTGACGGCGGCCCAGGTGGTGAAGCCCGGCCGGTCCTCGTACACAGCGAGCACGGCCGCATGCATGGCCGGGATCTCCTCCTCAAACTCGTGCTTGAGCGCGGAGCTGAAGGACGTGGTCGGCACGCACCACACGGAGCCGTTGGCGAGCGTGGCGTGCCGAACGATGCCGGCCTCGCTAAGCCGCTGGATCATGCCGCGCGCGCGAGGGATGTCTACGCGCCAGATCTTTGCCAGCACCTGCAGCGCGGTCACATGTGATCACATCCCGCGGGTCCGAATGTGCACGCCCAGCATGAAACGCAGGCAGAAATTGTGCGCGTGTGTGCCTGCGGCTGTCTCCGTCACACACAGAGGCGTTCCGCAGCAGTGTCGGGCCGGGGCTGCCGACGGGGGCAGGGCCGGATAGGGCAGCGTGGCTGAGCTGCAATGTGCGCCATCGGGGCTCAGCCACGATATGTCTGCGACGTGGGGTGGGGCTGGGGTAGCACAGGCGTGTGCGGGACCCAATGCCGCTGCGTGCTGCCGCGCTATGCTGCACAGTAAGATGCAACCGGCGGCGTCAGGTGCAGGCGACCCCGACCCACTAGGCCTGCACTGCTGCCGGCTGCGGCTGCTGCATGCGATTGAAGCCACCAACTGGGAGACATGCCTGCCTGAACATGCTGACGCCATGGCGATGAGGGTTAAAAGAGGCTTGGAGACCTGTGGATGAGTGGTCAAACATGCTGTGTGGTGTGTATGCTGTGAGGTGGACAGCCAGTAGAGCATGCGCACCTGGGCGGGTAGCAGGCAGTCCGGGTTGAAGGCAGACAGGATGCGTGCGCAGGAGATGACTTCCTGCGGCAGCGTGCGCAGCACGGCGACCGCGCGCGCCACGGCGTGGCTGTCGAGGGGCTGTGCGAAGGAGGCGCTCATCTGCGAGCCAAAGGCGTCCATGGAGGGCCGAGTGCCAAGGGGGTCGTCGATGTTCTCGAGCGCGCACGAGGCGTTGCGGCTGCGCACAGAGCGCGACGCGCCGGACGCGCGGGACGAGGCATCCGAGCCACGGTGCGGCAGCGGCCGCATCGAGTCGGACGGATGCCGCGGCTGGAAGGCGTGCGGCCGTGCGGGGGAGAGGAGGGAGCCGGTGCCGCTGCCGCGCGGCAGGGGCCGCTGGGGGGCGTGCGGTTGGAGGTGGTGGGTGGGGGAGGACGTGGGGGGTACGGCAGAGGATGAAATGGGGCCGAGGCTGGCGATTTCGGAGTGGGTGGTCGCAGACCGGGCAGCTGCTGATGCGACGGGTGCGTTCATGGATGACGTGGCACTCGCAGTGGAGGGGAGGCCCAGCGGAGGGACGGGCTGCCGGGGCTGGCCTTTGCGCGAGGGCGCCTGCAAGTATGCACAGTCCGCCTGACGCAGTCGGGCATGTATACGGCCGGCACAAACTCACCGACGCGGGTAAGGCAGGTTCAACCTCGCTTTGTCGCGAAAGTCGGTGGAGCGCACGAAGGTGTCATATCCAACGTCTGCGTGTTCGCCGTGAGACACCGCGCCATGCCCCAGGTCGTGTTGGCTCAACTGGTGACGGGCAGCGCGAGGAGAGCCATCTATGGAACCTGCCACCGAGTGTGTCTCTAGCTGGCGCGACGCTGTCCGCGAGTCTGAGGGCCGCGAGGCCTGAGACACTCGCGACGCTCTGGAGCGGTCGATGCTCGGGTTGGGCGAACGGACCGTGGCGGGTGCAAAGAGGGAAGATGAAAAAGGATTCTGTCGAGGGGCAGTTGTGGGTCGTTGTATTGCATCGTGTTTATCCGATGCGGGGGACATGGTCGCGATCGGGTACCGCTCCAGCGGGATGGCAGAACTGCTTAAAGAGCGCCTTCAGCACGCTCAAATGTGTCAAATCCTTGATACCTTCTGACTGCTTTGAGCCTAGTCGGGTTGGATCTCTGACCTTCAAGCGATTGAAATTGAGCGATGGTATATGCAGAGCACCAGTAAGTACAACATTTACATCGGCGGAGGCGCGATTTTGATAAACGCACACGACCCATTCGCTCGAATCAGCATGCTCTCTTTTGACATCAGCATGGCCATCCTCATGGCCATCTCGGTCGCGATTCAAGGTGCGACACACGCAAACAGGGCGCGCGATCGATCAGCTCGATGTTCAGTAAAACCACCCTCTACCAGCTTGACAAGGCAAAAAGCCACATATGCAGATACAGACCGCAACACGTAGCGCAGCAAGCGGCCTGGAATGAGGAGCGACTGCAGCTCCTGTCCTGAGATTCCAGCATGGCGGAGGTGTTCAGCTCGGCTGGGTGTCGGGGCCGCCATCAGACACACTCTTGAGTTTCAGAAGCTTACCTAAGAGCTATCGCATTCTCCTTGCAGTGATGCGTGCAGCCGGTCTGCTTGTACTGCACCTGTGGGTGCTACACCAGTACGGTTGCCGCTGTTGGTTCACGGGGCGAGCACGCCAACGCTTGAACAGTCGTGGATTCGCCCGAACTGTCGGTGATCGGAGCCGATGGTGTCCGTGTGGAACAGCGCGCTTACACCTAGCGACTACGGAATGCCTGCGACGATCAGGCAACGTGCCCAACCGCTTAACAGAACTCGATTTCCGTGCAATCACGACCTGCAGAGATTGCTACTGCCGTCAACTCATCTTGAGACGAGGAGACGCGAGACAGCCATGTCGGCAACGCCTGCCAGGTGTTCAGTACATTGCATCCACGCAGCAATTCGAGGGCAAAGTATTGAGCAATGCGCATGGGTGCTGATGAACTTGAAAGGGGAAATTCCGCGTCCACAGTCGAACTGCCCGGCGAAGTCGACGTTCGACGTACCCGATGTTCGGGAGAGCTCTGTCGCCACATGAGGTACGTTACAGATGCATGCTCCACCAGGTGGTAGAACACAGAGGCACGATTCATGGTAATGCATAAAAAACATTCACCATGGCCGAGTGCCGTACACAAACAGATGTCGCCACATAGCTTGAGCGCATCGAACACATGGATGGCGCGGTAGCATGACTGACGCGTGCACTGCACAAAGTGACGCATGCGGCAAACATGAACGCCACCCAAGCCGGATTACGCGTGTGCTTGTCATGTTTGGTTCCGCTCAGGTATACGTCTATGGCAACACAGGTTTGGTCCGAAAGAGCCTGTTACAACTACATCTGCCAGCGGCCGCGAACATCCTGTGTTTTCACGGGTTCGTTACAGCGGCCTTAGGCCTGTACGATCAGCAAAAGTGCATCTGTAGAAGCAATCTGTACATCATACAGGAAGACGGGCATGCACGTTGTGGACTCGACATGTTCCAGCTGTTATGCGTACACTTGGCCAAACGCCATGCACGCTTGGCTAATTTAAACGGGCATCTTGCTCGCATCTCGCTGTGGCCAAACTCGTCTCTGCAGCTTACAACACACAATCGTGCCGAGCAGCAATAGCGCTGTTACGTGCAGACGGTGCACACGACACACTGCACCCGATGCCAAGAGCAACGGTGCCCAGGAACGCCTGCACTGCATCTCGGCTCTCGCGCGAGCTCCCTGTTCTAGTTCGCACTAGCCGAACTTTCACAACGGCTTTGCTGTGTGCCGCAAGCTGACGTTCACGCGACAGCGTTGCAATTCGGCTAGTGCATTTACCTGCACCGGCGTACTCAGCTCTGCGTTGATGAGCTCGGCCGGCAGGTCGTGTTGCTGAAAAACCCGCGGAACCCCTGCACGCAAAAGCCACCTGATCAGATCTCTCGACGCGGTGCACCAGACAGGAAGCGTTCAGAGTGGCCAGCACGTCGTCAAAATTGCGCGCAATACTGCAGTATACTGGCGTCCCACTGATGTTCACGTAACTCTGCATGCCTTGCATGCACAAGTCGGATTAGGCTAGTCAGTGTTGTAGGCGCCGTACACGCATCACCCGGAGTCCTAGCCGCTCACGAGATATTTGTGACCGCGGTTATCACGTCTTACACGCACAGACGGAGTAGCAAATTTGCTACGAGGAGGCTTCTGCCAGTGCTACCATTGCCAGCTGAATACAAAATTCCCATAGTGCACAAGGTTGAACTTCAGGTATGGGCATGCCGCCCAGGTTGACGAAACCAGGACAGTGAAGGCCGGATGTGTCAACATGTTGCTTCATTGGCGTCACTGCAATAAGGGCAACAAGGGTGGTGGCAGCCATGCTTATGCCCACCTTGGTAGCTGCCAGTCCCACCAACTGCCTGTCTGCAAGCCAGGCAACTGAAGCCAGGCCACATCAGCAGCAGCCAGGTGTGACCGCACCGTGGTAGCTCAGCCGTGCATCAGCGCTCATCACCACCACGTCCCCGCTCCCCAGCAGCAGCGCCGTCGGGGCCACCGCCTTGCTGCGGCCTCCGATCAGGAAGACGGCATCACAGCCGACGCTGAGAGACACGATCGGCTGACGCAGGTCCTCCTCCACGTCATCCTGGTGCCCGTTGAGCGTGTCCCCTTCCCAGTAATAATTCACGATTGCCGCATCAGGGTCAAACGGCGGCACCCCCGCGCTGTCGCTCGCAGCGCTGCCACCATGCGCCGCCTGGCAATCTTCTGCACATCTGCCTCCCTCGGAGCTGCTGTCGAAATCTGCAGGGTCGCAGGCACCATCGGATGTGGGCAGATGCTCATGCGTGCAGCGACAGCTGCCAGTAGCGGCGTCCGCCGCGCCGCCAGCACAATGCCAGCAGAGCACAGCTGCCGCCGTCTCCGCAGCCCCGCCTTGCCGACCGTCGGACGCCGCCGCCACTGCGGCGGCCTGCTCGTGATGCGAGCTGTTCGGTTGAGACTGCGCGCTGGAACCAGGCTCATCTGCATGGGCTTGATGTGCTGCAGCCGGCACGACTGTTCGACAACGTGCTCGCGGTGCCGGGCATCGCGTCGGTGTGCCGTGACCAAGCTCCGGGCCGTGTGACCGCGGTGCCACCAATGTGGCCGCTGCAGCGAGGTGCGCAAAGCATAGGGCCAGCTGGCGCAGGTAGGACGGCAGCGGCAGGTGCTCCTGATCGGGCTCGTACCGTCGCAGCGTCCAATCTGCAGAAGCACTGCGCTGTTGGGTCAGCTGCTTGTGCACAGCACATCATCGCAATACTCAGTGCTCGTTTATGCCCCATATCCGCAGAGTTTCACTCACACCAATCCACTTGCTGGTCGAGGGTGATACAGGCTGCTCACAACTGCGCGAATGGAGCGCTCACCATAGGCAGGCCCCAACGTGGACCATCTGAGGTGACGCAACAGATGTCGGGCTGTGATTACTCCCGGGCGCGGGCTGCCCTTCTTGTTAAGGTGGTTGGTGCAGGTGTCAACCCAGCCCCATCTGCTGTCTTCACATGGTTTGCCCGAGGTAGGTGCTGGCTGCAGCACCTGATTGGCTTCTGCAGCTGCCCACAGTCCATTCAGTCCACCAAATCTAGCTGAATGATTAGTCTTTGCTGGAGCGTCAGGGAAAACTGTGAATGCATCGGACGCCACCTGTACTTGGGCTTCTGGTGTGAGCCACCCAGGGAACACGACACAGCCAGGATGGGATTGAAGACAGAAGGGGCTACACGCCGCCTGATTCACAAGATGGGCCACATCCGTCGAGACGTGGCAGCTCTGAGATATCTTGAGCCACTGCAGCTCGGCTTTACTGCCACGGCATGCCGCTACGCGTGACCTCGGGTCTATGACGGAGCTCAGGTCAGTCTCAAGCACAGTGTGACCGACCTGGCGCATCCGGGTGCCGCTGCATGCAGTGTACGCCTTGGAAGAAGCAATGAAAGGCTGGTCTGCAATTTGGTCTCCAGCTCGATGAAGGGGGCGTGCCGGTGACGCCATTGGGGCACTCTATGCAGTTGATATCGCTTTTCAGCGATTTTGAACGCTGGATCATTGTGCGCAGCCACCGAATCCTGTCCTCCTGGACTACTTTGTTGCATATATATACCTCACCGCCGTGTTGGGCACGAGATCGCAATTTCGAATGCTGCTGTTTTCCAGCTACAACCTGCCAACGGCCGCGAGAAGTTTAAGCTAAAGGCCAGCACACGATCGCCACTCCTCGTGATCGTGCATGCAGTGAACATTTGAGGCCCGCCTAGACGCGTCTGACACCACAGCCCAATCGAGTGACTGGATCTCCAAGCCGTTGCAGCGCGTTTGTGTGTCTGTACGCACCAACGCCACACCACACAGCAGGCCGTTGCCCGGGTGACCGGGTGCCCGCATGCACACACAGACCTCCCTGTCAACGTTTAAAGCCTGTGCTCCTTAACGTAGCTGCGAAGGCCAGCTGATCAAGGGTCACCGTTTTGCTGGCCCGAGGTCAGCACTGTCACGGCCTACCGAAACACGACAATGAGAGGATGAAGAGCAATGTCTCGCATGAGCATCCGCTGCTATACGTTACCTCAACTCTACTCCTGGCTGGTGCAAAGACAAGGGCAATAGTGCCGCTCAGTGTGGACCGCATCCATGTTCATAGTACTAGCACTGCGCCAGTCAACAGTGGTCACACGCTCGCGCGCCGTCAGAGAATGGCGACTGCGATTCGCTCGGAACTTTCGGCAGTCGTCATACCTATGCAAGCCAGGCAGGTGCATGCCGTTCACAAGGTGAACGACAAGACCGTGCAGTGGTATTACTGCTCCATCTCGTCGTCGCGCTCGCTGACGGTGTACCCTCCTACCGCATGTGATGGCTGAGGCTGCATCAGTCTGCAGCAAAGAGTAGTCATTGCACCTCGAGATAGGTGATCTTGGTGCTGTAGCGCCAAGATCGTGCTGTTTGCAGTCAGCTGCTGGCGTCCGTTGGCAGCTGCATGCTGGGATAGCATATCAGGCAGGGCAGCAGTGTCCCGTCATCGCAACCACATCATTCGGCGTCTGAGAGCAGGCACAACGGAGGAGGTGTGATACTCGGACAGAATCAGTCATGGATCGAGGAGTGCAACACTCTCAAGCGCCAAGCACAACGCGCATGTGCACAGAGAGGACCTTGTGAGCCTTCATTCTTTCCAAACATGATTGTGATGCACTCGGATCAAAGATGAAAGGCAAGCAAGGTGCATGTCTGCAAGAATGACAAAGTCATGACCACAAAACTTGCAACACCATGCCATGCACAAGTCAAATTTGCCCCATCTGCGTACCATCAGCTGCTTCTAGATTTGTATGCTGTGGCTACTGCAGCCCATGCCATGACCGGCTCAGCAACTGTGCCTACGTCCTTGAATCAATCCCAGGTTACACTTGCGCAGCTCATCTGGGCTTGGCTCATCACAGCTACACCCAGCATGTAGCTCATCACAGCTACACCCGGCATCTGCTGCACCAGGTTGGCCGCTGCCACATCGTTCCACCTCCACGCACTCTCATCCCTCCCAACCGAACTTGCTGCAACCCTGCGACTGTCCGCATGACATGGCAGATGCCCCACGGCTGCTGCTGCCGGATGGGACAATGCCGCTTCCCAGTCCCCTACAATTGGGCGCATCTGCCCCATCCGGTGCCGCACATGCCGCCACTCAGAACTGCGCAGCATACGCGTCCGAGAAGTCTCGCAGCACAGGCAGCGGCCGCCGATACCGGCGCAGCATGAGGCTGCTGAGCACGACGCTCACTGACGACAGCGCCATCGCGAGGCCCGCAAACATCGGCGGCAGCTGCACATGGAACACCGGGAACAGCGCGCCGGCGGCCACGGGCACCATGCATACGTTGTACACCATCGCCCACCCGAAGTTGGCCTGGATGCGGCGGAAGGTCTTGCGCGCGAGGTCCAGCGCCACCACCACATCCTCGAGGTCTGACCGCACGAGCACAAAGTCCGCCGTCTCCACAGCGACCTCCGTGCCGGAGCCGATCGCGATGCCGAGGTCGGCCGCGGCGAGCGCAGGCGCGTCGTTCACGCCGTCGCCGACCATCGCGACGACCTTGCGCCGGCCCTGCAGGGCACGCACAGCGCGCTCCTTGCCGTCGGGCTTGACCTCGGCCGCGACGTTGCCGATTCCCAGCTGCTCCGCTATGCTGCGTGCTGTACGCCAATTGTCGCCGGTGATGAGGTGGACCTCCACCTGCACGCGCAGGCCTGCCTGTTGCCAGGGTGATGCATGTCTGCGGGCGCATAATGATGTTGCATGCGTGCGTGCTGGTGCGTGCGTTGCTCTTGTATCGTGGCATGTCTGTGAAGGGTTGCTGTATAGGCACATTCATATGCTGGCAGCACTAGCGGCTGTTTGACTGGCAGCACGGCACTCACGCCCGGGGGCATCTGCATGCATGCACGTGGCAGAAAGCACAGAGGCGTATGAGCATTGGCATTGTGGCATGCAGTCCCCGCGCATCGTTCCATGCCACCGACGGCATGCAGTCATCCAGACCTGGCACATGTCGGGTACCACGTGAGTGGCTGTGGGCTTGTGGTGCCATCAAACGGAAAACTGAGCAGCATGTGTGGCAATACGGCCACAGCGTGCTGCAGATGGATGCCTACCTGCGCCTGCATGAGCCGTGCCACAGTGCCGCGTGCCTCCGGCTTGATCGGGTCCTGGATTGTGACCAGCGCCGCCAGCCGGTCCCCCACCGCCACATACAGCCCCGTGCGGCCGCGGTCCTCCTGACCCCTCAGCCACTTGGTCTTCTCCGCGTCCGCAATGTCCACGCCCATCTCCAGCATGAACGGCTTGTTCCCGATTGCGACCTTCACCGGCGGCCCCGCTTCGTCTGCTGTGTGCTTGCCCTGGCCCGGCTCACCAGGCACCCAGCCTAGGATTCCAAACCCATCCCGCATCTCCACCCCTGTCGCCTTGCGCATCCACGGCCGCTCCTGCTTATGCCCCTTCTGGCGGTTGAACGCGTCCACCTGTGCCTGCACCAGCGGCCATCTCCCTCATCGCCACGTTCCCAACAGCCGCGGGCGACCAGCCCCAGCTGAAACCGCTCAGGCCAGATGTAGCTTGCCTCCCACACCCTCACAACGAGTGCGCATGCAGCCCGGACGGTGGCACTCGATCCCAACGTGCAGCGCAGCACTGCACATCACACAGCATGCATGGAGCAGAGGCAGCCGGGGCGCACCTGGATTACGTGCCCCGGGACGTCCACAGCGTCATCCTCCGCCTGCCCGGCCGGAGCCTCGCCGTGTGCATGCACGTCGCCGCCGGCCTCTAGGGTCGCAGCGGTCCAGTTGACGAGGGCACGCGCAACGGGGTGCTCGCAGCACGCCTCGAGCGACCCCACCAGCGTCTGTAGCTGCCGCTGCGAGCGGCCTGCGGCGCCCGACAGCAGCTTGACGCCCACAACAATGGGCCGGCCAAAGGTGAGGGTGCCGGTCTTGTCAAACACGACAACGTTGACGGCTGCGCCCCGCTCCAGCGCATCACCGCCCTTGATTAGAATTCCCTGCACGCCACACCAACGTGTCTGAACAGGAGACCTCATGCCGCGCAGAAGCTGCCATACTGGTATGGCTGCACGCAGGAGCACGACCTCCAGCAGTATGTCAACACAAAAAGCATCCCTCGTTGATGTTCTGGTGGCTATGGTTCACTGGCAGTTGGCTGCGAAGAGAAGGGGAGCTATGGATCAGTGTCTGTCAGCGGCGAGAACACAAGAAATGCCAACTCAAATTACATGTCCAGTGGTCGGAGCGACCGGAAAAGCTGCCCCTTTCGTGCAGCGGTGTTTGACCGTGTCGCGGAAGGTCTCTGGTCCGATCGTGCGTGCGCGCCTGGCGGTCCAACACGTGCGCATGTGACCAACTCGCATGCCACAGGAATTTGACTTGCATGCGCGCGGCTGAGGGGGGTTTCTGGTTGGTGTACCTCTTCGGCTCCTGGCTCGCCGGAGCTGTCAATGGCCTCATTGGCTGCAGCAAGCAATTAAATGCACATTTACGTTGCGCTGACCCATGAGCGCAGTCGGCATGCTGGCACAACACCAGCGTCCTCCGGCAGCATAGCATGTGGCAGGCCGCAGGGGTGCCCGCTAAGGTGTGCGCCACCGCTCGGCGTGATCGTGGCCACAACGCAACAGCTGCCTGAGGCCTGGGGGCGGCAAAGCGGAAGGGCGGAGGGGCAACCGCACCTGCTGTGCACCGACTCCGGTGCCGACCATGACGGCCGTGGGCGTGGCGAGGCCCAGCGCGCAGGGGCACGCGATGCACAGCACCGAGATGCCACGGTCGTACCACTGCGCGCCCCCGGCCAACCACCACACGAGCGCGGTCAGGATCGCGAGGGCGACGACGCCTGGCACAAAGACGGCAGACATGCGGTCCGCAAAGGCCTGTACCGGCGCCTTGGCGAGCTGCGCGTTGGCCACGAGGCGGGCGATGGAGTGCAGCACGGTGTCGGAGCCGACGCGCGTCGCACGCATGAGCACCGCGTTGCCGACGTTGATGGTGCCGCCCACGGCGGTGGCGCCGGGGGACTTGGCGACGGGGCGGCTCTCGCCCGTGAGCATGCTCTCATCAAAGTGGGACTCCCCCTGCAGTCGGCCTGAGTTGACGCACCGTTGACCGTTGCTGCACA
This sequence comes from Ulva mutabilis, assembly GCA_900538255.1. Lineage (NCBI taxonomy): Eukaryota > Viridiplantae > Chlorophyta > Ulvophyceae > Ulvales > Ulvaceae > Ulva > Ulva mutabilis. The sequence goes on along the minus strand of UNSF01000033.1, from coordinate 4,961 downwards.
TTGGGTGCGGGTGATGTACCATGTATCATGCGCCCTGCTTCCCGCTGCCGCACCTTGGCCGCTCCAGCCGATATCCATCCAGCAAACCAGTGCAGAACGATGCAATCCATCAACGCTATGCAGACAATGCCCGTGCGCCGGCAGCTGCGCGGGTGCAAGTCATGGGCGCGGCATAGCACGGGTCACTGAACCGAGCGCAGCCAGTTTGCGCCATGAGCAGCCACCACAGCGTGCGCTTCAGCAAGGTGCAGGAACGAAAGGAATGCCGGACAGAACGGAGCTGGCTGGGGGCGACGGGGTGGAGTAGTCGCACCTCGATGACTTCGCCGTCGGCGGGAACCTTCTGGCCGGGCAGCACGCGCAGCATGTCGCCCTGCTGCACGAGGCGCACGTCGATGCGCTGCTCCGCAACGACTGTGCCGTCGTCGGCCAGCGTCGCGAGGCACGCCGTCTCCGGCGCGAGCTCCATGAGCTGCGTCAGCACGCTGCACGTGTGGCGCTTGGCGCGCGCCTCCAGCCACTTGCCGAGCAGGATGAACATCGTGAGCATCGCCGCACTCTCAAACAGATCCGTGTGCACTGCACGCCACAGACCCCTGCTTTCGCACCAGCCAGCTCCTGAGCTCGGCTATGCAATGCTTGCCTGCAGCCTTCCTGCTGGGTCTACATGGCTGCACATGCATGCCTACCTGCCCGCCTTGTGCTGTGCTGCTGTGGGGCCCTGGCTAGGGCATGCTGTGCGCCACAGTGATGCGCATGCGGAAACGCCAAAAGTGCAGATGCTGCCGGAGAGCGTACCTGGCTGTGTGCTGCCGGAGAAGAAGTGCTGCAGGAGGGAGGCGACGCCGTAAAAGTAGGAGACGTTGGTGCCGAGGGACACGAGGACGTCCATGTTGGCGCTGCGCCGCTTCAGCGCCGCCCACGCGCCCGTGTGGAAGCGCGCGCCCATCACAAACAGCACCGGCGTCGTCAGCGCGAGCTGCAGCACGGCGCCGACCGGTAAGCCTCCGACCGAGGTGCGCAGCACGCCACGCAGCGTGGGGACGAGCGGTGCGAGCTTGCCGATGACGAGCACTGGCAGTGCAAACACGGCGGCCGCAAAGAGGGAGGAGGCGGCTTCGGCGACGGCGCGCGAGTTGGCAGATGAGGCGCCGGTGGCTGAGGTGTCGGCGGCGAGGGCGGCGTCGAAGCCGGCGCGCTGGATGGCGGCGAGGACGGCGCGGGGGCCGACGGTAGCGGGCATGTACGTGATGTGCGCTGTGTGGGTCAGGATGTTGACGTCGGCGGTGAGCACGCCGGGGGTGGCTGAGAGGGCGTTTTCAACAGCGGCGGAGCATGCCCCGCAGGTCATGCCGGTTATGTCGAGGGTGATAGTGGCTGAGGTGGCGGCGGCGGCGACGGGGGCTTGGGGGTTGGCGTCAAAGCCGCAGTCCTCCACAGTGGCGGCGAGGGCGGCAGGGGAGGTGGTGGCGGGGTCGTACTGAACGAGGGCGGAGTTCTGAAGGAGGTTGACCGTGGCAGAGACGACACCGGACTCAGCTTTGAGAGCGCGTTCGATGGCTGTGGAGCAGGACGCGCAGTGCATGCCGTCGATGTCAAGGGTGACTGTGCTCAAGGCGGAGGGCTTTTCCTCGGCCTGCAAGTATGGGTTGACATATGGAAACTTATGATGAGCCCAGGATGCCCTCAAGCGAGATGCATTGCATTGCATCGTGGGAACTTGATGTTGGATGTGCGCAGTTCTTGCAGATGGCCCGGAACGTGATGGTTGCACGTTTCCAGTACAGCCCAGCATTCAGTATCACGCGGGACGGGCATCGCAAAACTGCGCCCCTAGTTGCGTCTGGACAGCGAAAGGATCATGTGGAATATGCGGACTTGTGGGACCCTATGACACAGCTTGTGCAAACATTGTGTCTTGATCGTGATGCGACTGATGTGCACATTCGTGTCTGTTCAGAAAAGCGTACCTCCGCGTCGAAGCCACAGTCCTCTACTTCGTTGACAAGCGCAGCCACGTCGAGCATTGCTGGATCATATCGAACGCTGGCGGACTCAGACAGCAAATTCACTGCTGCGCTATGCACGCCGGGCAAGCTCTCGAGGGCTCGTTGCACTGCTGAACTGCATGATCCACAGTGCATGCCTCCAACGGAAAGCTGCAGCACATTTTACGTGAGCTTATGAACTCCGCTGACCTCGTGGCAAGTGTTTCATAAAGTTTGAGCGCCAATCATGGATGCGCATGTCGCTTGGAGTGGTGTGCGAAACAAGTAAGCGCACGCCAGCCTGCGTGCAAACTCTGTACAGTACAACTCATGTCACACGGCGTTGCATTCACGTGAAGGACGCTTGAGTTGCTCACCACGGCTGTAGCTGATTCGGAAGCCTGGGCATCAGTCGTGCTGACGGGAAGATAGCCCGTCTTCATGTTGATTGAATTTATAGCGACGTGCACAACAGCTGGATTGGACTTGGCTTACGCCCAGGGTCCGCGAGCACACACAAAGGATCGACACTGAATCATTGCGAACTGGGAAATAACTCAGCTTAGCGTCCAAATGAACATGCAGGTTGCTCAACCAAGTTCTGCTGTTTATAGTCTTATCAATGGGATGTAAAGCGCAGCCACCGGGGCAAATTTTTTTGCATTTGTAGTCATACCGCAACATCGCTTCGCGAAATCATGGGTGAGCACCGAAGCCACTGTGAGTCCCGTTCAAACACCTTCGGGCAGCATGTGTTGAAAGTCTTCAGGACGGTTCATACCAACTGTATCCCAGGACTATTGTGTGTGACCTCAATTCTTGTGCGCAAATTTGTGCGATTCGCTTGATCGTACGTGCTGTAGAGCCAGCACGGATCATACAAACTTTGCTAGCAAACAGTTTCCGCGCGGTGATCGATTTGCCTTGGAATTCTGACAATATCTTGTACATCAAATTTAGAAAACAAGATCGAGATCAATGACAACGGCATCGCAGTTGCGACGAAGCGGTCGCTCCCAGAAGCCCGAAGGAGCTCTGAAAGAGAAGTCATCTGAGTGCGCGACTATGAATGCGCATATAAGCTGCTATAGTATCGCTGCATACGAGATCGAGGTGCTTGGTTCGTAGCAGAGCGTTCGATCCGGTTTGAGCTGTTTGGCGCACGACGTGATCACGCCTGTTGTGAGCTGGAGGCAAGTGAGCAACCTGCAGACACATAAACAATGCATTTGGACTGCGTGATTACGTCGTGGCCATAATGTAGTTCATCAGATTCGGAGGATGGTCAACAAGACGATGAGGATCAGCTCGAGTTCAAAGACTTGGATCGCAAGAAAGGCAAAACAGCCAAGGTGTGCCGCAATTGCCGCCTAAATATCGCATAAAGCCAAGCCGTTTCGCTGCTTTTGGCTTGATGTTTGCCTTTTGTGCAGCCTGGTGCAACGAAGCGTCCGCCTCGAAACCGCAAACCAGCAGCGCACAAGCAAGCCAACAAGGACAGCGACGTACAACATCAGCCTGTGATTGCAGTGGCAATAGATGACCTCGTAGGTATGCTGGGCTGCCAATCTGGGATCTATGTCAATTTGAAATTTGTGGTCAAGCTGTGGCCCAAATCTGGCCTTTGCAGGTCGAGTGGAGAAAGATTGCCAGCGCTTTGTGAAGGTGGGCCCCAGGCCCACAGCTGCATGAAACTGTACAGTCGCGCATTGCTTGCAAGCTTTGCTGCCCTACAGGAGCAATGAGGTTTCATGTTGCAATTGGCTTGTGTGCAGGATATTCTCTTATCGCACCTGGACGACAGCACCGAACCACAGTCTGCAATTGTCATCCTGCTGAATCTTGTTGCTCAGGTACCGTTTCGAGAAGCATGCACGACTGCCACAGCTGATGCTTTCTTAAGTGTTGACGTGCATGTGCGTGTCGGTCGCAGCATCACTACAACAGGCGGTGCACAGTCTCATTTTGTCATTTTACGTGATGCTGCATGTGAACGGGTGTGACATCGTTTTGAGCAGGTGAGACGATGATATGACATGGTCGAGGCATGGGCATTCTTGCGTGATTTCTCACAGCTGCCGCAGTAGCAAGGGTTGAGGTTCCGATCGCTGCATGGACAGCCTGCTCATGGAGATTGTGAAACAGGCATGGATGCACTGTTCACGTGTTCTTTCCCACGTGATTGATGTGACAGCTGTCTGTGCGAGAAACTGCTGCTTGCCTGCAGTATGCTGGCCGTCCTACTGAAGCCGCATGGACAGTGGATGACTATCCTGATCAAACGGTGGAAGAATTAGCGGCAGCTGCAATGGCTAGCATCGAGGTGTGCTTGTGCGAGACGTTTGGGTCTAGCAGAATGCATCAGATGCTTGGTTGGGGAATTTTGTCACTGCTACATCAACTGCATTCAGCACTCTGCCTCTCAACGGACACACTTGTTCACCATGCTTGTGCGGGAGCCGCAGACGGCAGATTGTCGATGTTGCGATGTGGTGATTACGTGATCGGAGGTCTCCTGAGCGACTGAGAGTAGTCTGCATTAGCCAGTGTCTACACACATGATTCGGAACGTGGTGATGATGGTGATTGGCAACGCGCTGTTCACACAGCCAGTGTCACTGGCATTGATGTCACGTAACTCACTGCCTGTGCCCTCACAGTCCACTGATGGAGTCTCGGAGAGTGTTGCAGGCAGGCGGGTATGACCACTTCAAGCTGACCGGCCGGAATGGAGCGCCCCGAAAGCCAGCAGACCGCATGCGGGCACGCAAGAAGGCTGAGCAGTTTTGGCTGATGCTTGGACAGGCAGCTGATGATCGCGGCATCGACGCGCAGGAGCTGTTTGATCCTGTGCTCGACTTGTCCTTGCTGCTTTCACAGTGCGCCCTCGCTCCCGAATGCCGCCGCTTGTCCGCCTCTTCCACTGAAGCTCGCAGCCAGACTTGTGCAAGTTGTGTGAGACTGCGCTCAGTT